>CATIUR010000003.1:58993928-60225357 GCA_949592205.1 Helichrysum umbraculigerum
TTTTTGTGGTGTTTGAGTATGTGTTTGCTTAGGGTTTTGTTGTATTTATATGTAGTTTTAGTAAGGTTAGAAATAGAAGGCTTACTTGATTTTCAAATGGAGGGTTAGGATTGAATCTTGGTTGAAACTTAAAGTTCTTAAAGTAAAAAGGGTCAAATACATTATAGAGTAGTAAAGATAATACACAATGATTATTTAACAATCACACTCGAAAGGATTTGAAAGAACGCAGAATAACGCGTCCGATTTTCGATGGCAAAATTTCATAACTAATATTTTATTAGCTGGAGTAAACATTATACATTTGGGGAAAAATATTAAACGATCGAAAATGTAAGTCGTTTTAATTAAAAGCGCATTCTAGTTATATGAGACCGCGCACAATCTGATTAAAAAAAAAACTTAAACATAAACATTTTATTTTTATAAAATGTTTCAACTCAAAAATATTTCGAAAGCATATAAAAAAATTTTATAAATTAAAAATATTATTTATTTTACGATCGGGCAGAAAAACATGGGTATTTTGTACTGTGGTAGGAGACCACAGTCAACAAAATGGGATCTGTGTTTGAGTAAAACCCCATCCCTCTCCCCATTTTTCATTTCATTTCTTTCATCTCATCCATCTCCACCTCTCTTTTTCCTCTAACATTAACACCAACAACAACAACAACCACAAAATAATAACAACAGCAAGATCATCATCATCATAATCAGTTATCATCATCATCAACGAGCATACATCATCATCTTCATCTTCTTCCTCAAGATCATCATCATCCTCAAACCTTCGATCTTCAATTCGTAAGGATTTCTCCACTTTTTCTTGTTATTACTTGTTAAAAACACTTAATATATCATGTATTAACATTATAACAACAAGATACGGCCTAAAAATGGGTTAGATTGCGTTTTCGGTGGTGAAATCGTCGAACAGATCGAAGTGTCGCCCACAGACCAGCAGCGTAGCGTCACTTCATGCGTCACTTAAGTGACGCACTGAGTGTCGCTAAAAACCCTAGTTTTGCATCACTTTCCTAAGTGCCGCATAAAACCCCTTATCTCACAAAGAATTTTTCAGTGAATTTCCATTTACTGATCCAATCTTTTACGGTTTCTCGACACTTACATCTGTCACTGGTCCAGTGACGCCCAACACTCCCAACCGACACTTCAAGCGACACTTGTCTAAGTGTCGCCTACAATCAAATTCTGATTCCAACCGACACTAACCCTAGTGTCGTATGCCTCTGATACCCGACACTTAATACCGACACTTGACTAGTGTCGCCTATAGCGACACTTGCTTAGTGTCGCCTAAAATCAGAAAACACACATTTTTCACTAAGTGTCGAGACTCAAAATTTTACAACCTAATTTCACTCTGAAATGAAATTTCGGAGCGTTTTCACTACTGCAACATAGTAGGAATAAAAATTTCCAAGCTGACATGGCAGCTCGACCCCAACCAGGGGCTCTGCCCCTTGGACCCCGCCAGGGGTTGCCACCCCTTGGACCCCGCTACCAGGGGCGCTGCCCCCGGACCCCCGTACCCAATTTCCCACCTTGAACAACAAATGAATATTTACGCAACTCGCTTAGACAAACTGATTTGTCTCTTACTTATATAACCTCACGTGTTTAGGACACTCAAAGGTTACCATTCGGACAACACACGTATCGTAGGATCGCTAACTCCTCATATGAGTTTCATAGCCCCACTCTTTCAAACGTTTTACTGTTTTCGGGGTGAGACGTATGCTCAATTACTGTTTTTGAATTATATTAATAAACTTTTATAATTCACAATTATCTATATCACTGTTTGTAATAAGAAATGTGTACTACTTAGGAATTTCACCCATTATATTGTTGTAGGACAATATCACTACTTAACCTAGATAGGTTACCATTACATAACTTGATTAAGTTATCACCATTCATTGACCATATTGTCGTGGGACAATACTATCACTTATATTAGGACTGGTTAGTTCTACTTACACTGGACAACGACCATACTTTTACGGGATTGGTCTTCCTTTTAGGAACTAATACTGCCCATACAAGATCAGGATCACTATATACTTGCTAGGCTGAGGCTAGGAGTATACATTAGTAACATATGTTAGTATAGAATCCTTATACTAATACAAACAACTAGGTGATGATTAGTCATACCTAGGCTTATTGTGATAAAACAAATAGCTAAGGATTGTATATACATACTTAGCTACAATCAATCAAGTTCATGTGCTACATGATACACAATTTAAGGTGTTTACCAATTCGACTTATATATATATATATATATATATATATATATATATATATATATGTGTGTGTGTGTGTGTGTGTGTGTGTGTGTGTGTGTGTGTGTGTGTGTGTGTGTGTATAGATATAAATACACATACTTGTACTTCATCTCGAGCACTTGGTGCCATCTACAATTTAACTATGTATATAGGTATACATACATTTATACAAACACAATCTACTTTAGTCGCACATGTCGTTGTTCTGTCGGCTCAATTATCTCAAATCGGGCATGTCATAGTACTGCCGGCACAATCACATACGTTGCTTGTGAGCAATGCGGCCGATGCCTGATTAGGCACAAAATGATGCCACGAAAAAGTGGGTACAAAATGATGCCACGGTATTGCAGTGGCCACAAGTACGATATCGCGGTAAAGAGATACACTCAATGGATGGGCGAGCTTATGCTCGTGATCCACACACATTCACGGATGAGTGAGCTTATGCTCGTGATCCGCAATAAGTTAACGGGTCGGTGAGATTATCACGCGAGGCCGTTAGCTCAATCATGTCCGGGTTAGCTCACACTAACTGGTCAAACGGACACACTAAACATTTTCAATCAAAGTTCTGCTGAACTACAATCATTTTCTGTAAGTTCCTAGTTCTTAGGATCGATAACTTCGTTATCTGTAGTATTAAGGTGCAGAATCCCTCAATACGATGTTATCTTACTAACAACGAATAAGTTCGCGTTTATAGGATTAATAACTAATATGCTTTGCTTTAATCTTTATACAATCAAAGCCTAGCCGTTAGTCATTAGGTTATTCTCTGGTAAATACTGAAATCGCAGGTCTGAGTTATGTGTGACACCCGACAATTTAGGGTTACTGATTTACCTGCTAGAAACCTTAATTACGTGTGTTTAGTTTAGTATTAGGCTAAATACTTGTAATTACTTGTAACTATTTGTATATTTATGTGAATATACACTTCCGTAATTATTTTGTATTACGCTTACGCAATTTGGTGAAATTGTGCGAAACAACCGGACGGAGCCCGTCTAATTATACGACGTTGGTGAAAACATTTCTATAAATAACTTGAATCTATTTTTAGAAGTTATTTATCATATATTGTTAATTTGTTAAATTAATACACGAAAAACTTAGGCGTTTTGGCAAAAACGTCTCAAACGTAACAGAAACGCGCGGAACGCGCCCGACAATCGAACGAAAGTCAAAATATATTTTAATAATTTAAAATATATTATTTTGTATGAAATTATTATTGAAAACATCATATAATAGTTCGTCAATGAAAAACGTCTATTTAAAACGCTACGCGATTAAACCTCCGTAAAACGTGCACGCAAATCGAGATCGACAACTTAACGGAACATTTTTATAAGAGTTTTCAAGTATTATATTAAAAATACTTCAAGTGAAAACACCGAAATTTAAATCGTTAAATAAAAACGACAATTAAATATTTAACGTACGAATAAACGTCTAAACAATCGGGTAAACGAACGGGAAATGTAACAAATTAAATTGGAAACAAGAAAATGACTAAAATACCCTTGAGTGGGGCCCCCTAGGCCTGCCCCCCCTTCCCCCATGTGCACCCATGTGCAATTACATGCAAAACACACTCATGATCTTTCCTTACAACCCCATTCATTTTACATGCAATTTCCATTTCACCACTTCAACACTTCACAATTCTCTCTCAACTCCTCTCTCCTCTTGACTGAAAATAATCAGTCCAAAAAGCACCCAAGAACCACCATACCCACCACCATAAGCCACCAAAATCACCACCATCAACCACCAACAAAAATACTTAACTTTTCTTAATAATAAGGAGCTCAAGACTTCAAGCTCTCTCATCTCATCCTCTTTTCATCAAACTCTTTGTAAGGAAACCCTTTCTTACTCTCATACTACTGATTTAGATGTTATATAGCTCTATCAACAAGATTATGTCCAAATACCATGTCAAAATACGTTTTTATAATTTATTCAAGAACATGTGTAATCTGTCCAGAAAAACACAGTCTACGAAAATGACCATAACTTGAGTTGTAGGAAGAGTTAGACAACGAATGTAATTTTAAAAGTTGCGTATTGAAAAGAGCTACAACTTTCGTGTTTTACACTTTTTCCAGATCTCTACGTATTTTTGGCTATAACCGGATCTTTGAACCTGGTCTGGAAGTTTTCGGAAAATGAGTACGGTTCATACGCGAATTTGTTTAAATATGTAAATGGACACTATGGTTGCTGAAAAAATTATATGTTAGACTAGATACATACATGATCAGTTGGTAAAAATCTCAGACCCTAGTTTGGACAGAAGTGGTAGAAATTAAATGGCGAACCAAACCGACAAAAGTCGAAAATATGAAATCTTGAATTTTTTAGGTTGCATGTTAGAAACCGACACTTTGGATGAACTCCGACACGAACCGACAAATTATTTGGACACTATAAACTGATATATGGGTTGGGTAAAAGTTTCGGGTCAAACCGAGTAGGTTTGACCAAGTCAACAAAAACGTCTCGGCGGCTAAAAACGACAAAACTTACTATTTTTGGAAAAATGGTAACAAAAATGGGTTTGGGTGACTTAGTTAGTAACTTGGACCAAAAACTAAACTTAGAAAGTTTCCCGAATTAGAAACCGACACTTAGAACACTTGAAATTGGTAAGTGACTCATTAAATTGGTAAGTGACTCATGAAATTGGTAAGTGACTCATTAAATTGGTAAGTGACTCATGAAATTGGTAAGTGACTCATGAAATTGGTAAGTGACTTATGAAATTGGTAAGTGACTCATTAAATTGGTAAGTGACTCATAAAATTGGTAAGTGACTTATGAAATTGGTAAGTGACTCATTAAATTGGTAAGTGACTCATTAAATTGGTAAGTGACTCATGAAATTGGTAAGTGACTCATGAAATTGGTAAGTGACTCATTAAATTGGTAAGTGACTCATAGTTTGACCAAGGTTGACCAGGTTTGACCAGTTTGACCAGGTTTGACCAGTTTGACCAGGTTTGACCAGTTTGACCAGGTTTGACCATGTTTGACCGGTTTGACAAGCTTGACCAACGATGACCAACGAGTTGACCAACTTTGACCTACGGTTTAAGGCTTATACAAACTAAAATAATCTATTTGCAACACACGATTTGTACTACTGAATAGTATACAACAAAACAAACTTGATAATAATGTCTAAATGAATTATTATTACAAACTTTCACCAACGGGTCGTACACGTTTTTAATAAACAAACTTGAACAGCTTATTTGGACATACTAGTTGATGAACTAGCCTTAGGTGGACATTAACCCTCCACCTACACGATTGGCTTAAGTGGACATTGACCCCCACTTATACAATCGCTATAGATGGTCTTTGAGACATCTACTTATACCCAACCTTATACGTTTCTAGGACGTTAGAAGGTTGCACACCAGCTTGCTTGCTTATTTGATATTTGCTTGCTACTTGCTAATCTGAGGTGAGTTTCATAGCCCCTTTTTACTGTTTTTCAACTGGGGTGAGAATACATACAACTGTTTTATACAACTGCTTATATGATCACTAGTAAGTGTAAACAACTTTTCGTACGGATTGCATGAGGCCTGAATAATCCATTAAAGCCCTCTACCCATCATAGTTCGTTAATATATGCGTGAATATTATTGGATAGTACTATCGGGGATTGACAATCCCCATCCGGACTAGTCGTGCTAGTTAACCCACGGATGCAATATTATTTGCGATTTAGAAGTGTATCGGATTAGTACACTTACCGGAGGCAAACAACGTTAAGCTCGACTATGAGACTCATTGCAAATGGTATACTTATATTGCTTTATGCAATACTTTTACTTGTTGTTGGCTAACGATACTTTTAACTGTCATTTTTGAATGATACAACTTGAAATCTTGTGGATCATAACTAAAAGATTGTTTACAAACCTATGAACTCACCAACTTTATGTTGACCCTTTTAGTATGTATTTCTCAGGTAACCCACAGCAGTAGGACGCCTATGGATAGCGTAGCTCGATTCGCATTGCTTTCAAACTCAAAGGATTTAGATTGCATTTTACTATAGTTTGTAGTTATGTAATCTACACATTTTATGCGAACTCCAATGTTTTGTACAACGGTTGTAAAAAAAATTTGAATTTATGGCATGTAATATTTTCAAACGTCTCATATAGAGGTCGTTTGCTTTAATCTTGTGTTGTGATATTTAATTTGGTCGGCGCCCCCATGACACCTCATGTTTCCGTTGCCACGTGTTTTGGGGGTGCGACAGATTGGTATCAGAGCCTAAGGTTATAGCGAACTAGGATTGCATTAGTGACCTAGACTATGACCGTTAGGGTAGTATTCCTCTTTTGGTATGACTGGTTCATCAATTGCATCATTTGAATTTAATTTAACATAGCTTGATCAACTATGTACAATTAAAGGAGAATCGATGCAAGACCTAAAATGGTTGTAGTAAATGAGAATACGGTAGTAACGTAAACCAAGGATAGAACGGGACCAACCTTTATACGTGCTTGTGTGCTAGTTTACTTTATTTCTATATACAACCTCACGTATACTAAATTCCTTACCACAGAAAATGGCAACAAATCCCAACGCAACTACACCTTTCTCCCGCTCTCGTTCGGGATCACGCAACTCTTGCTTAGGTTGGGGAGCCACTAGGCCAGCACGATCTAGCCCTTACCCTCCTCGTAACACAACCACTTCCACACCTAACCAAGCCCGCCGTCGGACCGATACCCCTCGACGGAACTGGTTACCTTATACTCTCTGCGCCTGGAGATCCGATGAGGACATACCAATTCCCTCACAGGATCTAGACCCAGAACACACCTTACACACCGATGAACCTCCTCACTATACCATACCCGTGCTCGCTGCCCGAATCCATCGTCACGAAAGGCGACTGGATGATGTGGAAGCGGAGCAGCACGAAACTTACCAAAACTGGATGCACTTGGCTCAAGGCCGGGTTGCACAAATGTACCTAGACCAGGAGGACATCACCGAAACCATGGGAACTGTTCACAGCCAAGTGATCGGTAACCGAAATGAAATCACTGTCCTACAATCGAGGCTGCAAAAAAGTGAGACACGCTTACGAGAAACCGAGGATCATGTGCGCTTGCTAGAGCGACAACTGGGAGAAGCTGTCAGAATGATTGGCCGACTTATTGCAAACATGGAACGAGTCATCACACTACTCCCGCCATCAAATCCACCACCGAATCCAAGTCAGGATTAGATTAGTACGATACTCTATTTTGTAACCCATTGAGGCAGGATGTGCTCAACTAGTTAGTTTTTGTAAACTCACGTATTAAGTCCGGATGTAACAATGCCCGGCATGTTTTGTAAACTTCAAACTCTGTAATCGTTTATCTTGCGCCTCAATTTGGTTATAAAAATTGCTTCCTTGCTTTATTGATTGTCTCGACTTGTCGTAGATACTTATCATACTCTCTTTTATGCATCTGCAATAACTTTAGATCTTGCTCAACGAAATCTTATGTGCCTCTTATTTTCTTTCTTTTAGAATCATGGCACCAAAATGTCAAATGAGCTCCGCTGATATCGAAAGACTAATCAATCAGAGGGTTCAAGCAGCCCTAGAAGCTGCCAGAAATAACCCCGATCCAAACCAAGGAAATCCAGGAGGTGCAGGCAACAACCCACCTGTGCCAAAGCCCTGCACCCACAAAGATTTCATGAATTGTAAACCTCTCCATTTCAAAGGAACCGAAGGAGCCGTCGGTCTCATGCGATGGATTGAGAAAATGGAGTCCGTTTTCCGCATAAGTAACTGCCAAGAAGAGAACAAAGTCAAATTCTCTACCTACACTCTAGCTGAGGGTGCACTCACCTTCTGGAACACATACGCCCAAACCCATGGCATTGATGCTGCCTATCAAATGTCTTGGGATGAACTCAAAAACTTGCTGAGGGAAGAATACTGTCCACGCGAGCAACTCTAACAGCTCGAACATGAATTCTGGAACCTCACAGTTCAAGGAAACGACATTACTGGCTACACAACCAGATTTCACCAGCTTGCTCTCCTTTGTCCATCCATGGTGGACCCTGAATCCAAACGTGTCGAAAGATACATTTTGGGGCTACCTGATTCCATCCAAGGCAATGTCATCTCTTCCAAACCCGGGACCATCCAGAGTGCCGTCCGCATGGCACACGAGCTTATGGCTCAGATCGTCCGCCGTGGGACACCCACAGTGAAATCCACCGGGGACAACAAACGGAAATGGTCCGGGAATAACAACAATCAGCAGCAGCAGCAAACCAAGAAGGCCGAGACTGTTAAGGCCTACACCTCCGGTTCAGGGTCGGGGGACAAGAAAGGGTACGTTGGGAACAAACCTTACTGTTCCAAGTGTACTCTACACCACGAAGGCCCCTGTACCTGTACCAAGTGTAAACGGCAGGGACATCTAGCTAAAGATTGCAGAACCCCCAACCCAAATACCAACCCCAATGCACCAAAGGCTTGTTTCGAGTGTGGCAGCACTGCCCATTTCAGGAATAACTGCCCGAAACGAAGCAACAACAAAACAACAACAACAACAGGAACAACAATAACAACAACAACCCTCGCGGTCGAGCTTTTGTACTCAATGCTGGAGAGGCCCGTCAAGATCCCAACGTTGTTACGGGTATGTTTCTCCTCAACGATTTAACCGTTTCAGTTTTATTCGACACTGGTGCTGATAAAAGTTTCATATCTGATGAGTTTCGTCCGTTACTCAACATCACTCCCACTGCCTTAGATGCTAAGTTCACAGTAGAATTAGCGAATGGCAAACTGATAGAGGCCAATAGTGTGATACCTAATTGCGCTCTAAACCTCGCCAACGAACTTTTCCCCATAAACCTCATCCCTGTTGAAATCAGAAGCTTCGATGTCATCGTAGGCGTGGACTGGTTGTCCAAGCTTCGTGCTGAAATTGTCTATTTCGAGAAGATCGTACGTATACCTCTCGCTACCTGTGGAACCTTGATCATACAGGGGGAGACTGGTAGGCGAAACCTGAACATCATCTCTTGCATGAAAACCCAAAAGTACCTGAGGAAAGGGTACCCGGCAATCCTTGCTCATGTAACCGAAATGAAGTCGACTGAAAAGCGACTTGAGGATGTGCCTATCGTCCAAGACTTTCCAGAAGTCTTTCCCGAAGACTTGCCAGGCCTTCCCCCGCCTAGACAAGTCGAATTCCAAATAAACCTTGTGCCCGGTGCTGCACCCGTGGCACGAGCCCCATACAGATTAGCCCCATCCGAGTTGCAGGAGTTGTCCACCCAATTACAGGAACTCCTGGACAAGGGATTCATTCGACCGAGTTCTTCACCTTGGGGAGCTCCGGTCCTATTCGTTAAAAAGAAGGACGGATCCTTCAGAATGTGTATCGATTACCGTGAACTGAACAAACTTACCATCAAGAACCGATACCCACTTCCTAGAATCGATGACTTATTTGACCAACTTCAAGGTTCAAGCTTTTACTCAAAGATCGACCTTCGGTCTGGCTATCACCAACTCCGCGTTCGAGACGCCGATATCCCGAAAACCGCCTTCCGAACCCGCTACGGGCATTACGAATTCCAAGTGATGCCTTTTGGCTTAACCAACGCACCGGCTGTATTCATGGACATTATGAATCGGGTGTGCAAACCCTATCTAGATAAGTTTGTCATCGTATTCATCGACGACATCTTGATCTACTCTCGAAATGAAACCGAACATGGTCAACACCTGAAAACTATCTTGGAATTACTCAGACGCGAGGAGTTATACGCCAAGTTCTCCAAGTGTAAGTTCTGGATGCGAACAGTACAGTTCCTGGGGCATGTCATTGACAGCCAAGGGATACATGTTGATCCAGCAAAAATCGAGGCCATCAAGTGCTGGAAAGCACCTACTACTCCAACCGAGGTACGACAATTCTTAGGTCTCGCTGGGTATTACCGGCGATTCATTGAGAACTTCTCCAAAATAGCCCTACCTTTAACCTCACTGACTCAGAAAGATAAGAAATTCGATTGGACCGATAAACAAGAGTCAGCCTTCCAACTTCTGAAACAGAAACTCTGCAGTGCACCAATCCTGTCCTTACCCGAAGGCACCGATGATTTCGTAGTTTACTGCGACGCCTCACACCAAGGACTAGGTTGTGTGTTAATGCAACGTGAAAAAGTCATCGCCTACGCCTCGCGACAACTGAAAATCCACGAAAAGAACTACACCACCCATGACCTTGAATTGGGAGCTGTAGTTTTTGCACTCAAAATCTGGAGACACTACCTGTATGGTACAAAATGTACTATCTTCACTGACCACAAAAGCCTTCAACATATCTTTGATCAGAAGGACCTAAACATGAGACAACGTCTTTGGGTCGAGTTACTTAGTGACTACGACTGTGAAATTCGATACCACCCGGGTAAGGCTAACGTTGTTGCCGATGCCCTAAGCCGAAAAGAACGAGTGAAACCCCTTCGAGTTTGAGCCCTTGGTTTAACCATCCACAACGATCTTATTTCTCAAATTCATTCCACTCAACTCGAAGCACTCAACGAGAAAAACATCAAAAATGAGGCCTTGCGAGGCATGGAAAAACAATTCGAAATCAAACCCGACGGAACTCGATACTTCTCTAACCGAATTTGGTTACCAAACTTTGGAAACCTACGAGATTTGGTGATGGATGAATCTCACAAATCTCGATACACCATACATCCTGGTTCCGACAAGATGTATCATGACATCAAACAACGGTATTGGTGGCCCAACATGAAAGTTGACATCGCCACTTATGTTAGTAAATGTTTAACCTGCGCCAAGGTTAAGGCCGAATACTAGAAACCCTCCTGGTTGCTGCAACAACCCGAAATACCTCAATGGAAATGGGAAAACATAACCATGGACTTCATCACCAAACTACCGAAAACACCGAGTGGTTGCGATACCATTTGGGTGATCGTTGATCGTCTCACGAAATCTGCCCATTTCCTAGCCATCAAAGAAACCGACAAGATGGAGCGATTGGCTCGCATCTACATCAAAGAGGTTGTGGCACGTCACGGCATACCCATTTCAATCATCTCCGATCGAGATAGCCGCTTCACCTCTCGATTCTGGCAAACTCTTCAACGAGACCTTGGTACTCGCCTTGATTTGAGTACTGCTTATCATCCGCAAACCGATGGTCAGAGTGAACGAACCATTCAAACTCTTGAAGATATGCTTCGAGCATGTGTAATCGACTTCGGAAACACATGGGAAAACCACCTACCTTTGTGTGAGTTTTCCTACAACAACAGTTACCACACCAGCATTGATGCTGCACCTTTTGAGGCACTTTATGGGAGAAAGTGCCGATCACCCATTTGTTGGACCAAAATCCGCGATAGCCAACTCACTGGTCCTGAAATCATCCATGAAACGACCGATAAAATCGTGACCATTCAAAACCGGCTGAAAGCCGCAAGTGATCGTCAGAAGAGTTACGCTGACGTGAGACGCAAACCCCTCGAATTTCAGGTCGGGGACAAAGTACTTCTAAAAGTATCACCTTGGAAAGGTGTCATTCGTTTTGGCAAACGAGGTAAACTAAAACCTAGGTACATCGGACCTTTTGAGATTCTTGAAAGAATTGGTCCGGTGGCATATCGGCTGCAGCTACCTCCACAACTCAGTAGTGTGCACAACACATTCCACATTTCTAACCTGAAGAAATGCCTGTCTGATGAGACACTTGTAATCCCGCTCGACGAAATCCACATAGATGATAAACTTCATTTCGTCGAGGAGCCGATAGAAATCATGGACCGTGAGGTCAAACGCTTGAAACAAAGTCGTATTCCCATCGTTAAAGTCCGGTGGAATTCTAGGCGCGGTCCTGAATTCACTTGGGAACGGGAAGACCAAATGCGACTGAAACATCCACATCTATTCTTAGATGCCCAACAGACCACGACAACAAACTAATTTCGGGACGAAATTCTTCTAACAGGGGGAGAATGTGACACCCGACAATTTAGGGTTACTGATTTACCTGCTAGAAACCTTAATTACATGTGTTTAGTTTAGTATTAGGCTAAATACTTGTAATTACTTGTAACTATTTGTATATTTATGTGAATATACACTTCCGTAATTATTTTGTATTACGCTTACGCAATTTGGTGAAATTGTGCGAAACAACCGGACGGAGCCCGTCTAATTATACGACGTTGGTGAAAACATTTCTATAAATAACTTGAATCTATTTTTAGAAGTTATTTATCATATATTGTTAATTTGTTAAATTAATACACGAAAAACTTAGGCGTTTTGGCTAAAACGTCTCAAACGTAACAGAAACGCGCGGAACGCGCCCGATAATCGAACGAAAGTCAAAATATATTTTAATAATTTAAAATATATTATTTTGTATGAAATTATTATTGAAAACATCATATAATAGTTCGTCAATGAAAAACGTCTATTTAAAACGCTATGCGATTAAACCTCCGTAAAACATGCACGCAAATCGAGACCGACAACTTAACGGAACATTTTTATAAGAGTTTTCAAGTATTATATTAAAAAAACTTCAAGTGAAAAGACCGAAATTTAAATCGTTAAATAAAAACGACAATTAAATATTTAACGTACGAATAAACGTCTAAACAATCGGGTAAACGAACGGGAAACGTAACAAATTAAATTGGGAACAAGAAAATGACTAAAATACCCTTGAGTGGGCCCCCCAGGCCTGCCCCCCTTCCCCCATGTGCACCCATGTGCAATTACATGCAAAACACACTCATGATCTTTCCTTACAACCCCATTCATTTTACATGCAATTTCCATTTCACCACTTCAACACTTCACAATTCTCTCTCAACTCCTCTCTCCTCTTGACTGAAAATAATCAGTCCAAAAAGCACCCAAGAACCACCATACCCACCACCATAAGCCACCAAAATCACCACCATAAACCACCATCAACCACCAACAAAAATACTTAACTTTTCTTAATAATAAGGAGCTCAAGACTTCAAGCTCTCTCATCTCATCCTCTTTTCATCAAACTCTTTGTAAGGAAACCCTTTCTTACTCTCATACTACTGATTTAGATGTTATATAGCTCTATCAACAAGATTATGTCCAAATACCATGTCAAAATATGTTTTTATAATTTATTCAAGAACATGTGTAATCTGTCCAGAAAAACACAGTCTACGAAAATGACCATAACTTGAGTTGTAGGAAGAGTTAGACAACGAATATTTTTTAAAAGTTGCGTATTGAAAAGAGCTACAACTTTCGTGTTTTACACTTTTTCCATATCTCTACGTATTTTTGGCTATAACCGGATCTTTGAACCTGGTCTGGAAGTTTTCGGAAAATGAGTACGGTTCATACGCGAATTTGTTTAAATATGTAAATGGACACTATGGTTGCTGAAAAAATTATATGTTAGACTAGATACATACATGATCAGTTGGTAAAAATCTCAGACCCTAGTTTGGACAGAAGTGGTAGAAATTAAATGGCGAACCAAACCGACAAAAGTCAAAAATATGAAATCTTGAATTTTTTAGGTTGCATGTTAGAAACCGACACTTTGGATGAACTCCGACACGAACCGAAAAATTATTTGGACTCTATAAACTGATATATGGGTTGGGTAAAAGTTTCGGGTCAAACCGAGTAGGTTTGACCAAGTCAACAAAAACGGCTCGGCGGCTAAAAACGACAAAACTTACTATTTTTGGAAAAATGGTAACAAAAATGGGTTTAGGTGACTTAGTTAGTAACTTGGACCAAAAACTAAACTTAGAAAGTTTCCCGAATTAGAAACCGACACTTAGAACACTTGAAATTGTTAAGTGACTCATTAAATTGGTAAGTGACTCATGAAATTGGTAAGTGACTCATTAAATTGGTAAGTGACTCATGAAATTGGTAAGTGACTCATGAAATTGGTAAGTGACTCATGAAATTGGTAAGTGACTCATGAAATTGGTAAGTGACTTATGAAATTGGTAAGTGACTCATGAAATTGGTAAGTGACTTATGAAATTGGTAAGTGACTCATTAAATTGGTAAGTGACTCATTAAATTGGTAAGTGACTCATAGTTTGACCAAGGTTGACCAGGTTTGACCAGTTTGACCAGGTTTGACCATGTTTGACCGGTTTGACCAGGTTGACCAGCTTGACCAACGATGACCAACGAGTTGACCAACTTTGACCTACAGTTTAAGGCTTATACAAACTAAAATAATCTATTTGCAACACACGATTTGTACTACTGAATAGTATACAACAAAACAAACTTGATAATAATGTCTAAATGAATTATTATTACAAACTTTCACCAACGGGTCGTACACGTTTTTAATAAACAAACTTGAACAACTTATTTGGACATACTAGTTGATGAACTAGCCTTAGGTGGACATTAACCCTCCACCTACACGATTGGCTTAAGTGGACATTGACCCCCACTTATACAATCGCTATAGATGGTCTTTGAGACATCTACTTATACCCAACCTTATACGTTTCTAGGACGTTAGAAGGTTGCACACCGGCTTGCTTGCTTATTTGATATTTGCTTGCTACTTGCTAATCTGAGGTGAGTTTCATAGCCCCTTTTTACTGTTTTTCAACTGGGGTGAGAATACATACAACTGTTTTATACAACTGCTTATTTGATCACTAGTAACTGTAAACAACTTTTCGTACGGATTGCATGAGGCCTGAATAATCCATTAAAGCCCTCTACCCATCATAGTTCGTTAATATATGCGTGAATATTATTGGATAGTACTATTGGGGATTGACAATCCCCATTCGGACTAGTCGCGCTAGTCAACCCACGGATGCAATATTATTTGCGATTTAGAAGTGTATCGGATTAGTACACTTACCGGAGGCAAACAACGTTAAGCTCGACTATGAGACTCATTGCAAATGGTATACTTATATTGCTTTATGCAATACTTTTACTTGTCGTTGGCTAACGATACTTTTAACTGTCATTTTTGAATGATACAACTTGAAATCTTGTGGATCATAACTAAACGATTGTTTACAAACCTATGAACTCACCAACTTTATGTTGACCCTTTTAGTATGTATTTCTCAGGTAACCTACAGCAGTAAGACGCCTATGGATAGCGTAGCTCGAGTCGCATTGCTTTCAAACTCAAAGGATTTAGATTGCATTTTACTATAGTTTGTAGTTATGTAATCTACACATTTTATGCGAACTCTAATGTTTTGTACAGCGGTTGTAAAAAAATTTGAATTTATGGTATGTAATATTTTCATATAGAGGTCGTTTGCTTTAATCTTGTGTTGTGATATTTAATTTGGTCGGCACCCCCATGACACCTCATGTTTCCGCTGCCACGTGTTTTGGGGGTGCGACATTATGCAAAAGTGTTAATGATTTTCTAAACCGGAAATCATTTATATATTAAGTCCCGGTTCGGCTCGCATGGGCTTCGCGAGTCCAGTCCAACTCGCCTTGCAGCCCAAGCCCAACAAGACTCGGCTCGCCATAGACTCAATACCTTGTGATCCTTATGATCCTTGCGAGTTCAGTTCTCATCTCGCGGCTCAACTCGCAGCGACTTGAGAACTCTACTCGCAACAAACGTATATTTATTTATTTCGTTTACGATATTCGTCTAACACTTTAACATGCAAATATATTTAACGAATATTATTAAAAAAACAAATATTCATTTACAAATCTAAACCAATGTACAAACATGATAATAATTACACCAGTCCTATTTCAAGCTAGATCTGTTGTCACAAACTATGTTTCAACAGACTCCCCCTTGACAATAGCTCTAGCGTCTTTATCTTCATATTGTCTTTGGTTTTCATGAGTAAATCTTACTACCTGCAAAAATTTTAAGCTTGATGCATGTTTTAACCATCCTGTGATAATCTCGTGCTAAATCACCCTATTCAAAAGTAGAAACGATCTTGTTCTTGTATAACATAATCAGATTTGCCTTTGATAAGTTCATCAGATGTCTGTGATCATAAACACGAAGAATTTTTTTTTCGCCATCAGGATAATCATCATCAGCTTCAATCATAAAGGCTTCTCCTGTTCCAGCATCTACCCCCCAATATTTCAACTTTCCCAAAATATTCTGAGGCATAGTCTTCATAGGTATTTGCTTAATGCATTTAACCGCTGGATAAACCTTCTTCCTTCTTCTTCTTCCTGTTCTTTGACTTTTCTCGTTCAGCTTTATCGTTTTTCCTTTCCTTGGCTTAATCTTTGAAAACTTCATAGATAATCCCTCAGTCCTAATGATACGCTCAACATACTTAGCATAATCATCATTACTCGGATTGATCATATCTAATCTAGCCAAGTCTCGAATCTCATATCGAGGCAACGAACTAAACACTGCAAGCTTCTTCTCAAAATATTGAACCCCGTCAAACCTTTTGATTGCGAAGAGCTTCAGGTCAGAGTCATAATACCATCCAATAATGCCAGTTTTAAGTACACGCTTTCCAGTAATATCAACTTCTTTCAAATTGCGTGGCTTCTTTTCCCTTTTTTTCTTAAGCATTTCTTGGATAAACATTGGATTACCAACCAAATGTTTGTATTTGTCCTCTATTTCTTCAACTTCAGTATCTGAATCTTCAGAAGCATTCTCAAAAGCTTCTAAATCAATAACTGATTCTCCTTGTTCATTTACAAAAACAAATTCAGTCGTTGACGGATTCACAACATGTTCATCTACATTTGCATCCAGATCAACACATTCATCTATCACAGATTCAAATACCGCAGTCCAATCTTCAGGAAGTTTGAACTCTCCTTCTTCAATATCATAATCAATATCTTCATCTATCTCATCCAAAAGATCATCTTCTGAATCTGATAGATCTAGCATTTCCATTCCTAGAGAAAAACATAAATACAAATATATCAATAATTCAAATTCTTCATTGATTTCCCTAAACCAATCTAAGAATTTCTTTATTAATCCTTTTGTATTATCAAACCTAATAATATAAACGCATTCTGTATAACCTTTTAAATCTTTTATTGATTACCCTGAATCAAACTAAGATTTCTAAAGTCTTATCTCAAACACTTAGTAAATATTAATTAAATTTAAACTCTAATGTCTTGTGAACTATAACCAAACATTTATGTTTACCATTAATTAACTTATATAATTTCCAAGACTTAATTGAACTGTTATATTTTCCAAAAACTTAACTTTCAATTATATCTTTAAATTATATATCATTTACCTAGTTATAACATTTTTAACTTGTCAGTTATACAAAACTCTCAAATCTAAAATGTATAAGTTAAAATAAATTTTGACCGCTGATATAAATCAGAACACGCCGCTCGACTACTCAATGAGTCGGAAGTCTTTCGGTCACTAATTTATTTAACTTTTCAAAATCAAATAACTTAACTAATTTCTAATATATTTAACTTGTAATTACAATCTCAAGCCGAATATATTACCAAAATATTAAGTTACAATTATTCAATACAAATTAACACCAATAATTACTACACTATGCTAATACTAAGCTATCTTACCAGCTTCTGTATCAACCGGTGCAGTCTTATCAGCACTTGTACCAGCTCCAGCACCACTTGCATCACCACCAGACTCCCCCTGAATTGTAGCTTGCTCACCAGTCTTTGAAGGACCAGTCTGCTCACCACCTTCTGAAGCATTGGGATCATCGTCTTTGTCTGAATCTCTCTTCTTCTTCAGCTCATCTTCTCTGCAGGATTCCAAATATGCCAATATCTCCCCCTGAGTAAACTGTCCTGAATGCGCTGTCAAGACCAAACGCTCCAAGGAAGAAATCTTCAATCTTTGTTGATTGAGATCAGCAAGCAAAGTATCATGAGACTTCAGCAGTGTTGTATATGCTTTATTCTGATTGAGCATCTGCTGACCAAGAAGAAGATTATTCGACACCAGCTCCGGAACCTGAGAAACAACCTTCTCTAAATCCTTTACTCTAGACTCTAAGGACGTAATCCTTTCTGCATCAGTCATTGGAGTAATAGAGATCGTTGTAGGTCTAGGCGGTGTGAGAGACTCAATATGCCAATCGCATGTCAGTGGTGTATGTGGTTGAGACAAGGCATGCGTAAGCAAGCCTGCCGCAAATCTAGTTCCTTTGGTCGTCGGAAAGTTAGCCGCATGAACTAGATCAGCAATCTCATGCTGAAGTTAAACACAATTAAAATCAGTAATTGATACAGATTACTCTGTCTCAAACTCTAATTAATTGCATAACACTTGTAGTTATAAAACTTATATCTCGTACCTGAAGTGGTAAAGATATCGGTTCAGAAACCACCGGTGTATCCTTCTCTACCTGTGGTGTATCTTGAGCAACTGTATACAGAATGAACTGTCTCAGTTTAACTCCTGATAAACAACAAGTTAAGATTATTTAACTCCATAATTAATACTAACCTTCTCCGATAGTCAACGTCCTCGGACGTTTCATCAACGGAGTATCAGTCTCCTCAGGACCTTCCTCCAGAATACTCTTGCCCTTCCTCTTCTTTTCAGAAATACACGGAGGAGGAGAAGGTGTATTCTCAGAATCATCATCTGAAGCCGTCTCACCATCACGACCTTCAGATGATATAACAGAATCCTAATATTGAATATATTAAACATTTATGATTAGCGTAAAGCTCTATCATACAAGTTCTATATATTTAAGATTAATCAGATATAATACCTTAACCGGTACAACAACTGATCTATCTTGCTGTCTCTGCTCCACCTCAGGTATTACAACCTCTGGGTTGTTGCGTCCTGATAGGTCGGTGTCGTTAACGATAACTATCTAATTACAACAGTGGGTTTTAAATTTATAAGGCTGGGGCCTAGGGTTACGACTATTGCTAATCTAAGGGCTAGCAAAGGATAAGTATGACCTAGGATCGTTCTTCAAAGCACGGCGAATTGAAACTAGGGGAATTTAGAGACTTTTAAGAGTTTAGCTAGGGCAAAAAGGGTTGGTTTAGGTTTTGGGTTTTCTATTCTAAGATTAAACTAAGCTCAATCAGAAATGGAGGTTACTTCGGGCGTTCAGCAGTTAAAGCGATTGTCTACTATGAAGTGGTTCATGTGAAATTAAAGCGTGAAGAGTTCTAATGAGGATAAGTTCATAAGTTAATGTGAGTTATTGCTACAATCCTACTATTGGGCTAACGCGGAGGTGTCCACAATCAGGCAAATAGAATGTCACGTGGGTTGCAGAATATATTAAAGCATACACCGAAAGTTCTCTCAAATGCATGTCCATATTATCTAACAGTTAATCTCGAATCCTATTCCCCAATCTCGGTCATCATAAACGTCCGAATCATGGCACAGTTTGTTGAATAAACAATCTTGTAAACGGGTTTTACCCTTATCGGAATAAGTTGGAAGAACTGGTCTAAGCGGTCAGATAAGATGTCATCACTTATTCGTATGAATTATCAACATTACTCAAGTATGCATCAAGACAGGGGTGATTTATATTATAAATAGAAACTTAAGTAATACATCTGTTAATTGATTCATAACACAACTACCTTCGGTCGTTCTCGACTTCCATACGTTTGTACTTTGCCATAAGCATTTCCAGTACTATATCGAAGAACAGTCGAATAGGGGCCGTCATGTTATTTCACAATAATTAAGGCTAGGTGTATTTCACTAGTACAATAATCCTAAGGCAACAATCAAACAAGAACATGTAATAAGACAATCAAGACAATAGTTAAACCTAAGCATACAAGTGTATTAATTAAATCGAGGGTATTCCGAAAGTTTTCTAAAAAATACCGTCTGTCTGAATTAAATCTTAATCTACCTCTATTCCCATATTCCGTGTCTCTTGGATCCTAATTTGGTCTAAAGAACACCGGCCAAGCCGAGTTCAATGATTCAATCAAACATAGTATAACTAAGTGAACTATATACCCTATGAGTTAGCTACGTTCATTTTTGGATAAGGTTTTAGTCATAACATGAGTTGGGCAGATAAACGATAAAGATTCAATTCCTACATCTATTCATGATACACAACACCCGCAATCTTACAGCATACAATATAATCACATATTTAAATCTCCCCTAAACGACTATCATAGCAGACAATTGAGTTATTTAGCTAATCATGGCAAGTCTAGCATGCATATTTAAATTTATTAAAGAAAGAACGAACATAATTAAATATGGAAGATAGATTAAAACCTGATAAAGAAATACAATAACTCGTAGCTACAAATGCGTCCCGGAGCAAATCCGTACAAATCTTCCTTGACTAGTTAATTAGCTAGTCTAAATAACTAAGGAAGTATTACAATAAAGAAATACGTAAAAAGGTGTATAGAGATGTGTAAAGGTGTAAAGTGTGTAGTATCTAGGTGTGTCTTCCAAATGAACCCAAAGCCCTCTATTTATAGGTGAGCTTTGGCTCACATTAGCATCAAGAGGTGCATGTTAGTAAAAGGTAGCCAAAAGGGTGCACCAGGTACCGTACAACACGAAAAGTAGGCACACCGGGTACCGTACAACACGAAAAGTAGGTGCACCAGGTACCAAATGTTGCCAAAAATGGAAACCGAGGCGGGTACAGGGGTGGCCGGCAGCGGCCTTGGTGTGGCCGGCGACGGTGGTGTGGTGGCCGGCGGCGGCTGGCCCACCCCCGCCCCGTTTCACCGTCTTTTGCTTCGTTTCTCGATTCGTGCGTGTTTTCTTCGTTATGCGTCCGTTTGCATCGATTCTTTTTTTGTTGGATTCGTAATTCAAAAGCAAAGATTTTGACATAGGATAGGCCCTGAGATGAGGTCCCTAGCTCCAGATATTGCGTACGAATCATTTGGATCTTCCGGCGGGCGTAGAATCTTCATTATTTATCCGTTTTAGTTGATTCTTCTTCTGTTGGATTCTTATTTTAAAAACGAACATCTTGGATAGAATGGATGTTGGTGAAGGGTACTTTCGTCTTGAAATCTCGTTTTGATGCCTTGAATCTTCAAACGTGTGTGGAATCTTTGTTTCTCGGTCATTTTGCTCGATTTTTATCGTGCAACCTTCGTTTTGGTCTTCTTAGCATATTAATTTTATTTCACTGATTTGTGCGTTGTTTGAGTCCAAATGCCAAGTATTGCTCCAGAATGAGAGAGATATCGGTAGTAAAAACGTGACTTTTTACACGATATCAAGTATCTCACACTTAGAGTTTTGCTTGTCCTCAAGCAAACCTTCAGCAAGTTGTGAAAGGCTGAAAGGGTGTCTTCATATTCCGGAGAACTTTGATTCCTGCAGGTTTTGGTGAAAAGATTTCGGACGAGGTTCCATCCTTTTATGTTTCCCCAAAATTTTGGTTCTAACAAGCTTTCTTTTCAATCTTCATAATGTAAGATATACATGACTGGGGCCCTCACAGGTGGTCACTCAATTCACTCAAGTGTATCGGGTTTTCAAACTTCTAATTCACTCAGGGGCCAGTCATGTAGCTCCTCTGTTGTCATAAGCTTGATCGAGAATCAAATCTATAATACCTAAATGAGGACGGTGCTAATTATCCCTAGACATTCGCAAGAGGGTGAAGATGGTGTATGGGATAAGGGTTTTTGTAGATGGTTTAATTTGGGAGTTTAATATAGCCTAAGAGTTGCCTGTGATGACTTTTTTAGTTGATACCTCTTTTGTGGATTTCTCTCTTTGAGAGCCTTCTTTTCATAGCTTTTTTCTTTTTTTTTGAAGAACTTTTCCCTTGGCTTTAAATGATCCTTGGGTTTTTAGCTCTTTGATTTCTTTGGCAGCTTTCTTTGGAGTCCTTTCATGGATGATATTCTTTTTCCCTTGGGGATTCCTTCTAGAAGTATGTTTCTTGCAGTGATGCTGCTGACATAACAGAAACTTAGGCTATGGCCAAGAGATGTGAAGAAAGGATTGGTTCTTGAGTATTCGAAATGAAAAGGCTAAGGCTCAACAGGTTTTCTAAATGATCTTCAATGTCGAAAATGGACATTGGCAGGGTTAGGCTTGAAAACGGGAGCTTTACGAGAGGGTTTTGTCCTAGGGAATGTCAAGATCCTCTAATTGCACCTTCGTCACGTATGGCGCTCATTTTTTTGTAATTTTGAAATGCTTTCTTCGAACAAGTTCTAACTTGAGAAGGTATACAATGGCACACTCACAAACGAAAAAGTGAAGCATTTAAAGGTGAATGCTTTTATATGGCTCAAGATTCCTCACTCATTTTTGGTGGTTTTGTGCCTAGTCATGCGATTGCTTGTTTGAAACTTGGTTTGAAAGTTATCAAAGAGTTTTGTTCATCGTGGTCAATTTGCCAAGCCTTTTGAATTTTTGTTGACCGAAAATACCCTTTTTGGGCTTCCCATGATTCAAAAATTTTGAAAATTTTGCCAAAAATATGAGTTTTGCTAAAAAGTTTATGTTGCAATACAGTAGTGAATACTACTGCTTTCCCACACTTAAAAGAACATTATCCCTAATGTTCTCTACTTCTAAGTTAGGTTAATCCCACACTTAGATTTTGAATACGGGTCAATATTTTCAAAGTTATTCTCTATTTGTGAGTAATAATCCCACACTTAGAGTTTTTCTTAAAATTCTTGTGTGGTTCGAGTAAAGTAAGGTTAGAAGAGACACTTCCTTGTGATGCGTGTGATGCCACTGGATTTTTATGGACCAGGTTCAAGTGTGTGAATTCGTTGGAAATGGACCAGGCTCATTAAAAATGAACTCGTTCCATAAATTCAACTTCGAATTCTGCATAGTACACCCCCTTCATAAAACACAAATGTTAACACAAGTCAATACATAAATAAAACTAAAAACGGCTAATCCATGTCAGCATAGAGTGCCTCCCAGTCAGTGAAGTCATCATCCATAAAGATCGTGTTTTCCAAGATCGATGTAGGAGATGCTGACTCCTCGATGGTGTACACAGGTGATGCAACATCACTCTCTGGATCCTGGATCCAAGCGTCCACTGCAGCAGCCTCCTCCTCTAGTGGGGCCATAAAAGTTGGGTGGTCCTGCGCAGTCAAGCTCCAAGATGGGAATAAATCCCATGTTGGAATGTGCGGAGCGGGATCAGGACCCATCTGAAAGGGGCACACAGGTGTAGAGGTAAGGCCCAGGGCAGTACGTGTAACATCCTCCAAGCGGACCTAGTTGTTTTATATTATTTCCTGATTTAAATTATTATTTAAATGTGTTTGGAAATAATATTGTCTGAATTAGTTGAAATAATTGGAATAGGAGTTATCAATGTGATAGATAAATTATTAATTGCTGTAAATTAATAAAGTTATCAGTAAAATAAAATGTTTGGACTCGCGAGTGGTTTTCGGGTTCCAGACAATGGGTTTAGAAGGGGTATTAAATTATGCCCGTATAATTGAAGTCGGTTGATGAGGCCGACTTATTTATTTCACTTTTTTTAAAAGGAAAGTTAGTTTCTTTCCTTTGAAATCTAAAAACACATAAACCCTAAGAAATCTTAACTAAGTGAATCAAACTTGAGCTTTGATTTGGAGCTGTAATCTTGATTTGATTTCATCTTCATCATCTGATTTCTAGTTCTTCAATCAAGTGGTAAGTGTTCTTGAATTTAGTTTGATTGATTTTGGTTGAAATTAGATTAATGATGAACATGTGAAAATCGAAGCTAGAAGTGATGTTATATGATGATATTTATTGTTAGAGATTGTTATTTACTGCTTGTAATCGATTTTGATATCTGAGTTTGTGATTTGTTTGTGTTTTGATTCTGAATCAGCAGAGTTTTAAACTTGCAAATCGCAGGTCTGAGTGATGAATCCGGCGGATTCAATTGAATCCGGCGGATTGAGCCAATTAAGGGAATCCGGTAGGATTCAAGGGGAATCCGGCGGATTTAAATGTAAAGAACCGGATTCATGACCGGATTGGTTAATAATGTGCTGATCATGAGTTGAAGATGAAACATCATTGAATCCGGCGGATTCTTTGGGAATCCGGCGGATTCCCCTGGTTGTCAAAGGATGTTTCAGTGTTTGTCATTTAGAGCTAATTACTCAAATGGTACTTGTGGTATTGTACTGTAATATGTCTGAAGCATGTTAGACTTCCAACAATTATATGATTTAGTTGTACTCATGAGGTGATTACTTGTGTAGTGTTGTAATTTACATAAGTATTTTTCGATGATGACAAGTTACTAACTTGTGGTATTCTGTTGTATTTTCAGATATGGAGAAGGCTCAGTAATATTAGACTTCTGAGCTTGCGGCTTGGTGAGTGGATCTGTAACCTCAGTGTGATTTAGTTGTAATGATTTGATTACAACAAGTAATTGTAGCATTACTTTGATAGACTGTTTTGATTTGAGATAACTTGCCATGTTAGTTTGATTGTTTGCTTATTGGGCTGTTTGAGCTAGTATGTAAGATTTTGAGGTCAACTTGAATGGATGGTTGGACTTGGTTGTTGTTATAGACGACAGGAGATCTAGAAACTTGAAATGTTGGTTTAAAGATCTAGGTCGTATGTGGTTAACAACAAGTCATTGGTAATTCTGTATAGGCCAATACAGATGATTGATAAGTGTTCCTTGAGTACCATACCGGTATAAGGGTATCTCAAGAACCACCGATCCTTATGATGATTGACTGTTTATTGTTATTTGATGTAAACAGATTGTTGTGCTAAGTTGGACTGTTGCTTATAGTTTCATTCACTTAGCGTTATGCTAACCCCACCACAGTCCTTCCTGCAGGTTATAATTGATGGGACATATTGGGCGGAGCAGGAAGTTATTGGATACAATGGAATGTTTGACAGGCTTTTACTCTGATGTTAGTTTGATAACTAAAGATATGTTGTGAATTATATAACACCTAGTTGTTGAAATATCATATATTCAGTTTGAAAAAGTTTATCTACATTAGTGAGTAATGTAAAGCATGGAACTATGTTTGAAAATCTACGCTTCCGAGTCGCGATTATCATTTTAATTGTATAATTAAGAACTGAGGGGTGTTATAGTACGGATCTCAGAGATGGCGGTGTGTCGGACCTCAAGGGCTCTCAGTATAGACCAAGTGACAGCAGGGTCCGCAGTAGTAACCCCATGCTCAAAGATGGGTACTCTAGAGGTCCCTGCGGTCTGTCCCGCTGGTTGGTGAGATGGTGGTAACCTGGAATGGATGGGACGTAACAGGAATGACTCCTGAACGTACACTTCCATCAAGTCTGCCGAAATCTCGTCCAGACTAGGGGGTGGTGACTGGGATCCTCTGACAGTCCTCATGCTACTGCCCGGTGATGAACTCCGGGAGTGATGCATGGTACACGAGCGTCTCTGACATGGGGCTCGTGCTCTTTCTGACGGCGAACTCATCCTGCAAAATATAAATGGTCTAAGATCATTAGTCCTTCATAAGGTGAGGTACTGCATAGAAAACTGGATTGGCTTAAACACAACAGTAAGATAAAACCAATGCTGAAAACATAAGATAGGCTTGGGGTGCCTCCCAAGAGCGCTTTGTTTACCGAGTCTCGTAGCTTGACTCTTCTACCTTTAAGTGTTTGTCAGGGTGCTTTGCAACCGTAGACTTCCTCGTATGGGGGAAAGTCTTGTACGTAATGTTTTAAACGATGACCGTTTACCTTGAAATTTCCGTCTGGAGCCTCGAGTTCAATGGCGCCATAAGGAAAAACCTTAGAGATTGTAAATGGGCCGCTCCACCTCGTTTTGAATTTACCAGAAAATTTCTTAAATCGAGAGTTGAAGAGTAGAACTGTATCGCCTGGATTTGCGTGTGGGGCGTAGTTTTGCATCGTGGAGCAACTTAGTTCTTTCCTTGAACTTGTAGGAGCTCTCGTATGCTTGATCTCTTAGTTCTCCTAACTCGTTTAGTTGCATTTTCCGGTGCGTTCCCGTTACTGTGGGATCTAAGCTGCAATTCTTTAGTGCCCAGTAAGCTTTGTATTCGAGTTCGATCGGAAGATGACATGCTTTTCCATATACGAGCCTATAGGGGGTTGTCCCTAATGGTGTTTTGTAGGCTGTCCGGAATGCCCATAACGCATCATCTAGCTTGTCTGCCCAGTTTTCCTTGTGTTGACCAACCGTTCGTTCCAAAATTCTTTTTAGCGCTCGGTTTGTTATTTCTGCTTGCCCATTTGTCTACGGGTGGTAGGTCGTAGATGTCTTATGGGTAACACCATATTGTTGCAATATCTTCATAAACTGAGTATTGCAAAAGTGTGTGCCGCGGTCACTGATGATCGCTCGAGGAGTTCCAAACAAACAGAATAGCTGTTTTAAGAACTTTGTTACGACTTTCAAGTCATTCGTTGGGAAGGCTTGAGCTTCGACCCATCTGGATACGTAGTCGACAGCTACTAGAATGTATTCCTTTCCGTAGGATTTCGGAAAAGGTCCCATGAAGTCTAATCCCCATATATCGAATATTTCACATGCTTGGATATTCATTAACGGCATTTCGTTACGCGTTGTGATATTTCCAAACCTTTGGCAAATATCGCAGCATTTCACCAAGTCTTGTGCATCTCTGAAAATAGTTGGCCAATAGAATTCTGAGTCGTATACTTTCTTTGCTATCAAGTTGGCTGCGTGATGTCCTCCGGTGGGTCCGTGATGGCTTTGATGGAGGATGTGTTCGGCTTCCTTTCCATCGACACATCTTCTTATAATCTGGTCGGGACAGACCTTAAACAAATATGGATCATCCCAGAAGTAGTGCTTGACATCGCGGAAGAATTTTTGTCTTCGTGATGACGGCATTCCTTTCCTTGTGATCCCTCCAACTACGAAATTGGCTATGTCTGCAAACCAAGGATCATCCGTGAATTGTGATCCTTGCAATTGCTCTCCTAAACTCATTAACTGCTCTTCTGGAAATCGATCCTTGATGTCCCCTTCTGCAAGTTGTTCCATTGATGGATTTTCAAGTCGACTCAGATGGTCTGCGGCGACATTCTCTGCTCCCTTTTTATCTTTTATCTCAATGTCAAATTCTTGTAGGAGTAGAATCCATCGTAACAGTCTTGGTTTTGCGTCTTGCTTCTTGAAGAGGTATTTCAGAGCTGAGTGATCCGTGTACACTATTGTCTTTGACAATATCAGGTAGGATCGAAATTTATCAAAGGCTAATACTACAGCCAGCAGCTCCTTTTCGGTGGTCGTATAATTCTCTTGAGCATCTGTGAGAGTTTTGCTAGCGTAGTAGATTGGCCGAAAATGATTATCCTTCCGTTGCCCGAGAACTGCCCCTATAGCGAAGTCGCTTGCATCGCACATGATTTCAAATGGAAGGCTCCAGTCCGGAGCGACCATGATTGGTGCGTTGGTTAGTTCTTTCTTTAGGTAGTCGAAGGCTTTCATACAGCTTTCGTCAAATGCGAATTCGATGTCTTTTCCTAACAGGTGGGTGATAGGTCGAGAGATCTTGGAAAAGTCCTTGATAAAACGACGGTAGAACCCAGCGTGACCTAGAAAACTTCGAATGGCTTTAACGTTGGTGGGTGGTGGAAGTTTCGCAATGGTTTCGACTTTGGCTTTGTCTACTTCGATTCCTGACTTTGATATTCTATGTCCTAAGACTATCCCTTCCTTTACCATAAAGTGGCATTTTTCCCAATTCAAGACGAGATTTGATTCTTCACATTTGGCGAGCATTCTATCGAGGTTGGATAGACATGATGCGAAAGAGTCTCCAAAGACTGAGAAATCGTCCATGAAGACTTCCATGCATTGTTCAATCATGTCGTGGAAGATTGCAACCATGCATCTCTGAAATGTTGCAGGTGCGTTGCATAATCCAAACGGCATTCGTCGATATGCGAATGTTCCGTAAGGACATGTGAACGTTGTCTTTTCTTGATCCTTCGGATCGAGCGGGATTTGGAAATAACCGGAGAATCCATCAAGGAAACAGTAGAATTCGTTTCCCGACAGCCTCTCGAGCATTTGGTCAATAAATGGAAGTGGAAAGTGATCCTTGGGAGTTGCTTCATTTAACTTCCGGTAATCGATGCAAACCCTCCAACCGGTAACTGTTCGAGTCGGTATAAACTTATTTTCTTCGTTTGTAATGACCGTCATTCCTCCTTTCTTTGGAACGACTTGAACAGGGCTAACCCACGGTGAGTCGGATATTGGGTAGATCAATCCAGCATCTAAGAGTTTGATAACTTCTTGCTTAACCACATCTTGAATCTTAGGATTTACTCGTCTCTACCTTTGTACGGATGGTTTGAAATCGTTCTCCATAAGGATCTTGTGTGTGCAATAGTTTGGACTAATTCCTTGTATGCAATTGCCTTCTTGTGTGATTTCAACACATCAACTAGCTGAGCTTTCTCTTTTGGTTTTAACTCTTTTGAGATTATCACCGGGAGTTGGGAGGTTCCTTGGAGGTAAGCGTATTCAAGGTGAGGTGGTAATTCCTTTAATTCCAAGTTTGGTGGTTCCTAAATAGACGGCTTCATTCTAGCTATTTCGTCTCTATTCAGCTTCTCATATTCAGCTTGGAAGGGTGCCTCGTCCATCTCAGGTTCGGATGTAGAGATTGATGCTATTTCGACCCATTCGGTTTGGTTTGAAAATTCGTTCGTCTTTAGCTCGTATTTGTTGACCGATGATAAGGACACTTCGTCACTTCGGGTGAGAATAAATTCTCCGTCGTCGGTGAATTGGAATTTTTGAAATTGAGCGGTCGAGGATTGGTTTATGGTTAATTCAGGGGTTGGAAATGATAGAGGTTCGGGTTGGTTGATTAATTGGGGTTCAAATGGTGGTGGCTCAATACTCATCCCTTTGAATGAATCCAAGATTTCTTTAATTGAAGGAGCTGGATTCGGGTTATTGAGCGTGGATGTTTCTCTTTTTAGCCAAGGTATCGGTGTACCACATCCCAATGGGACGGCTATCGTTTTGCCATTGGTGCAAGATGGCTTCCTTTCAAACAAGGGAAATAGTAGTTCTTCAGACTTTGCTGGCGAAGTGATTGCGGACTGCAGCCCAGGATCCTTGTCATATAATCTTTGAACGATGACTACCGTGTTAGGTATCGGGTTCTGGCTGGATAGCGTCAACACTTCGTGGAGATGTTCATCAAAAATGTCCTGCATAGTATCGCACAAACCAAGGTCCTCTTCCAGGGGTTGCTTCATTAATCGATCGACATTAAAGGTGACCTCCTCTTTCCCAACTCTTAGTTTTAAAGATTTTTCGTTTACGTCGATTACGGCCTTGGCAGTATTTAAGAAAGGTCTGCCAAGGATGAGTGGGATGTGGGTGTCTTCCTCTATATCCATGATGATGAAGTCCACTGGAAAGACGAATTTATCGACCTTTACCATGACATCTTCAGCAATTCCTCGAGGGAGTTTAACTGATCTGTCTGCTAATTGGATGGTCATACGAGTAGGCAGTAGGTTACCTAATCCTAATTTCTTATAGAGGGAATAAGGCATAAGATTAACGCTAGCACCTAGGTCAGCTAAGGCATTACTAATTTGGATATCTTGGAGAAAACAGGGTATTGTAAAACGTCCAGTGTCTCCTAACTTAGGTGGAAGACCATGTTGTACAATTAAAGAGCTTTCAGCATCTAAGGGTAAACTAACTATTTGCCTCAGTTTTTCTTTGTTTGAAAGAAGTTCTTTAAAGAATTTGGCACATGTGGGCATTTCTACTAAAGCATCTAATAGTCTAACATTCAAGTGCAAGCTTTTAAACATTTCCAGATATTTACCGAATTGGGCTTCTTGCTTTTCCTTTTTAAGTCTACCGGGATAAGGTATTCTCGTGCGAGGTACATTATCCGGAGTTTTGGTCGGTGATGGGTCAGGTGTTGTGACAGGGATGTCAATGGACACATGTTCACTCGGTGTAGGTGTAGGCGAAGAAGTGTTTTCGGGGGTGTTATCTGGTGGTGGTGGATCAATTTTGGTCATTTTTCCTCCCCTAGTGACGATTAACACATCATTGGGTTGAATGATAGTTGCCGACGTACTTTCCTCAATAAAATTCAAGTTTTCCAAAATAGACTCCATGTTAGAAATTAATTTGTCGAAAATTTTTATCATGGCATCAATGTTGTCTTGAAATCCGGCTATCCTATTGTTTATAACATTTTGTACTAGTATAAAATCAGATAAAAGTTGTTTTGAGGAATGTAAGTGGGTTGTTGGTGAAGGAATGGCCAAAAGTTGGGTTAATGATCCACTTGGCGTATGGTTGGTTAAATTAAAATAAGGGGTTGACATGGTTGGTTAATGAAAAACTAATCTAATTCTAAGGTCAAAAAGTGTAACTTTTGATTGATGTTAATCTTTCAAAAGGATCGCTAAATACTAGAGTCTCTAAACTTCCTAAAATCGGTTGCCGACGCTCCCCGGCAGCGGCGCCAAAAAGCTTGTTGCGTCCTGATAGGTCGGTGTCGTTAACGATAACTATCTGATTACAACAGTGGGTTTTAAATTTATAAGGCTGGGGCCTAGGGTTACTACTATTGCTAATGTAAGGGCTAGCAAAGGATAAGTATGACCTAGGATCGTTCTTCAAAGCACGGCGAATTGAAACTAGGGGAATTTAGAGACTTTTAAGAGTTTAGCTAGGGCAAAAAGGGTTGGTTTAGGTTTTGGGTTCTCTATTCTAAGATTAAACTAAACTAAATCAGAAATGGAGGTTACTTCGGGCGTTCAGCAGTTAAAGCGATTGTCTACTATGAAGTGGTTCAGGTGAAATTAAAGCGTGAAGAATTCTAATGAGGATAAGTTCATAAGTTAATGTGAGTTATTGCTACAATCCTACTATTGGGCTAACGCGGAGGTGTCCACAATCAGGCAAATAGAATGTCACGTGGGTTGCAGAATATATTAAAGCATACACCGAAAGTTCTCTCAAATGCATGTCCATATTATCTAACAGTTAATCTCGAATCCTATTCCCCAATCTCGGTCATCATAAACGTCCGAATCATGGTACAGTTTGTTGAATATACAATTTTGTAAACGGGTTTTACCCTTGTCGGAATAAGTTGGAAGAACTGGTCTAAACAGTCAGATAAGATGTCATCACTTATTCGTATGAATTATCAACATTACTCAAGTATGCATCAAGACAGGGGTGATTTATATTATAAATAGAAACTTAAGTAATACATCTGTTAATTGATTCATAACACAACTACCTTCGGTCGTTCTCGACTTCCATACGTTTGTACTTTGCCATAAGCATTTCCAGTACTATATCGAAGAACAGTCGAATAGGGGCCGTCATGTTATTTCACAATAATTAAGGCTAGGTGTATTTCACTAGTACGATAATTCTAAGGCAATAATCAAACAAGAACATGCAATAAGACAATCAAGACAATAGTTAAACCTAAGCATACAAGTGTATTAATTAAATCGAGGGTATTCCGAAAGTTGTCTAAAAAATACCGTCTGTCTGAATTAAATCTTAATCTACCTCTATTCCCATATTCCGTGTCTCTTGGATCCTAATTTGGTCTAGAGAACACCGGCCATGCCGAGTTCAATGATTCAATCAAACATAGTATAACTAAGTGACCTATACCCTATGAGTTAGCTACGTTCATTTTTGGATAAGGTTTTAGTCATAACATGAGTTGGGCAGATAAACGATAAAGATTCAATTCCTACATCTATTCATGATACACAACACCCGCAATCTTACAGCATACAATATAGTCACATATTTAAATCTCCCCTAAACGACTATCATAGCAGACAATTGAGTTATTTAGCTAATCATGGCAAGTCTAGCATGCATATTTAAATTTATTAAAGAAAGAACGAACATAATTAAATATGGAAGATAGATTAAAACCTGATAAAGAAATACAATAACTCGTAGCTACAAATGCATCCCGGAGCACCTCCGTACAAATCTTCCTTGACTAGTTAATTAGCTAGTCTAATTAACTAAGGAAGTATTACAATAAAGAAATACGTAAAAAGGTGTATAGAGATGTGTAAAGGTGTAAAGTGTGTAGTATCTAGGTGTGTCTTCCAAATGAACCCAAAGCCCTCTATTTATAGGTGAACTTTGGCTCACATTAGCATCAAGAGGTGCATGTTAGTAAAAGGTATCCAAAAGGGTGCACCAGGTACCGTACAACACGAAAAGTAGGCGCACCGGGTATCGTACAACACGAAAAGTAGGTGCACCAGGTACCAAAAGTTGCCAAAAACGGAAACCGAGGCGGGTACAGGGGTGGCCGGTGGCGGCCTTGGTGTGGCCGGCGGCGGTGGTGTGGTGGCCGGCGGCGGCTGGCCCACCCCCGCCCCGTTTGGCCGTCTTTTGCTTCGTTTCTCGATTCGTGCGTGTTTTCTTCGTTATGCGTCCGTTTGCATCGATTCTTTTTTTGTTGGATTCGTAATTCCAAAACGAAGATTTTGACATAGGATAGGCCCTGAGATGAGGTCCCTAGCTCCAGATATTGCTTACGAGTCATTTGGATCTTCCGACGGGCGTAGAATCTTCATTCTTTATCCGTTTTAGTTGATTCTTCTTCTGTTGGATTCGTATTTTAAAAACGAACATCTTGGATAGAATGGATGTTGGTGAAGGGTACTTTAGTCTTGAAATCTCGTTTTGATGCCTTGAATCTTCAAACGTGTGTGGAATCTTTGTTTCTCGGTCATTTTGCTCGATTTTTATCGTGCAACCTTCGTTTTGGTCTTCTTAGCATATTATCAATGATTTGTGTGTTGTTTGAGTCCAAATGCCAAGTATTGCTCCAGAATGAGAGAGATATCGGTAGTAAAAACGTGCCTTTTTACACGATATCATGGGTTCACAGCCTCAGCTTCAGTTACCTGTTTATATAATGATATTTATATTTTATAATCAGAAATATTATCCAATTAACTAAATATCTAATATCAGTATAGATATATAATAATATTATACTATATGAGTAATAAAAGTAATCTATCAACTAAGTATATATAATATTATATAATGAAAATAATACCTGTTCCGGTGCAATCTCAAAGAACAGATCAATTTCCCTCAGCTCGGGATCATGTGCCTCGTCATTATGACCTAGCACCTTCTGCACTACCTGTGCAGCAACATCTGGGTTCACCTGTTCCCCAGCATGTCCAGGTTGTTCCAACACGTCCTCCAAAAGCTCTTGTGGACCTTCAGCATGACCCACATCAGCTACAGGATCTGGAACAGCAGCAGGAGCAGCAACATCTAGCCAACCATGATTTGGCGGCGTCACATAGTCAGGATTGACAATATATCCAAGAAGTGGTCGCTCCTCAGGCTTAACCACCCCTTCCTGCCTCACAGTCTGCAAAAACATAGCATTGTACCCTCTGAGCCCAATAGTATCAACACGCAAGTGTGGCTCAGGAATAACAAGCTCTGGCAGACGAGCTCTAATGATCAGCATACAAAAACACGGGTAAACCAGAAATCGTGATCTGACAGAACCCGAAATCTGTCTAGCCATCTCTCCAAAAATGTAATCACAAAAACTGTATGGTTTGTTATAAACCAGTGACAGTACAGCTGAGACAAGGGCATGGCTTAGCTCATTGAAACCTCCCTTCTTTGGTGCAAAAACCGTAACAATCACGTGCCATAGAAACCTCCATTGTCCAATAACCAGAGGCTTGTAACGGGCTGAGATGTGAGATTCACTTGCATCCTTTGTACTTAAATGCTTTTGGGAATATATTTACCGGGTAAAACTTTTGCCCTTTACCCAAAAAAAAATAACCAGAGGCTTCTGGAATTGACGTCCGCGTCTATCACCCGTATATCCCATACGACTAATAGCTCCCTCGATAAAATCCATGGGATACTCCAAATCCCCATTCTCTTGCTCTTCCGTACCAAGCTGTAAAATCTCCCTAAGATTACCAGCCGTAAAAACAATCGGTTGATTATTGACCGTTGTTCTAATCTCTGGTGGATTGACCGATTCGTCATAATGTATATCCGTCCAAAAATCAGTCAGAATCGCCTGAGAAATAGGTGGAGATGCCGTAACAGCATACCTAATACGTGAACGTGCCAAAAATGTAAGCACCTGAGCTACTTTGCTAGCTCCCTTTGCACGTACATCCAGATCAACAAGAATGTTGTGACCTTTATCGAATTGTCGAGCCATATCTGTAAAAAAACACAAATGACAACAACAATCTAAAGCACGTTAACAGATTTTAAACTATAACATATTATGAAAATGTAATCATCAAACATCTTAGTTTTAGATTATATATATAACTTGTTACATAATTGGGTAAAGGGTAAAATTTTACCCGGTAAATAGTATTACACCAAAATCATTGAAGTACAAATGACATGAGCGTACATCCCATGCCCTCAGCCCGTTACATAGGCGAACTGACTCAACCTATACAACTAAGCAAACAATCTGCTAACCGCAGAAACAAGACACATCTGCAACGCAGCCCATAACCAATAACCAACCTGCTAAACGCAGTTACAATTACATTTAAAATAACTAAATACTCAAAATGTAAAACACAAGGTTCATAGAACCACTTCTACGGTGATCGACTCGGTCTTCAATAATCTTCATACCATGACCCATGAGAGCAAACACCAACATCCAAGTTGCAGCACGCAACAATCACATATCATTGAGCTAACTTGCCCTACCAACACGTCCCACCGACCATTGGCAAAAGGTCCAAACCAGCCCCAAGTAGTCGAATACACCCGCCCTACCAATTCCGGCCATGGCAAAAGGTCCAGGAATACCCGCACGCAGCATAAGCCAAAAGAAAACCAATGACGTAGCTGAAATATCCAATCAGTGGAACCCTTACCGGAAACAAGGAACCACCATAGTCCAAACAGCTTAAGCTCAGCATGAGTCCAACAGAACCCATGCAGAACCAAGCCGCACCATCCTTCCCCACAAAAGTTAAAACCCTCAATGGAGGATGATATGAATCGCACCAGCTTGACACGAAACAACCATCCCAAACGCTCCATTGAATACACAAAGATCAACCAGAAAATTAGGCCGATCAACCAAGAAACCCCACCCCCCCCCCCCCCCCCCACATGTCATCTCTCCCAAATCCCCTTGATGAACAAAACCCTAGCTGGATAAAGTCGCAGCTATAACCAATCGGAGAAACCATTTCCATAAATCCACGATCTTCTTCCAAATCGAAAACCTAAACGGAAAAAATAATCCGTCATCTTCATCCACGCCAAGAAAACCAAAACCGGCCAAAGTCTAATTGGAAATTATGCCCAATATCCTGCCGGCGTCTTCTTCCCCACGACTGAAACCCTAGATCCACCAAAACCGAAACCCTAATACCACCAGACCCAAAACCGCCAAACCCTAATGCTGGAAAAAATGTTCAGAGCAAACAAATGGCCGAACACATAGACGTTGAAGCCAGCAACTCGATCACACCCCTTCGAACAGAACCCTAACAACCCAATAATCTAATAATATTCTTTAACTGAATCCAGAAGATCTGACCTATTCGTTCTCACAACACGAGGCTGAAGTTCGAACACGAGCAGAAACTTCACGAACCCAGATCAAGTTAGAACATAAGCGCCACACGAACATAAACATAATCAGTAACACATGAAGATCTACCAACAAAAGCGCAATCCAGTAGAAACGATTGTGTGGTAAAAACCCTAATCAATTGTAGTAGCCTCACGAGTCGGCCAAGAAATCAATAGGACATTAAAAGTATTAAATCGTTTACTAAAGGAATCAAACAAACAGATCTAGATTAGCGAAATCTTCTAAAAGGAATTGAAACAAACCCTGAAAACGAATTCCAATCAGACTCGAAATCAACCAGAAAATATAACACGAAATACTGCAGATTCGTTGCAACAATTAAACCCTAGAGTATAATTATTCAACAAGAAAAGAAGCACACATGAAATATTATTGATCAGAATTCAAGAATGATGAAAAACGAATTTAGGGTTTGGGGAAGCCAAAATCGCCAATCAGAGAGAGAGAGAGAGAAGGGGGTAAGCAACTCACTCGTATACACAACTTGTTACATAATTGTCTCAAGTCGTATACATAAATATGTAACATATATAACTTATAACTAATAAGTCGTAAGTCCAATATGTAATTTCCGTTAGTTACTTGTTAATTTAAGATTCTCAAGTCATTAACGTTTTATAAAACCAATATATATATTATAACGCTAATATAAAATTAGGACACGCTACTCGATTACGTTTTGAATCGGTAGACTTTCGATATAAATATATACATTGTCATAGTAATCCAAATATACCAGTTATTACTTAAAAAGTCCTAACCTTTTTTTAAAAAAAAAATTCGAAATCCTGGACTCGCAGAGTAATAACATGCGAATTGAGTATGACTTGATTAGCCAGTCAACTCGCAATTGGATTCGCATCCAATTGAACTCGCTAATGAAGTCGATCCGCAGGTCAACTCGCCGGTCGATTCACTAATCAACTCGATCCGCTAGTCAACTCGTTGAGAGTTCAATCGTAAACTCAACTCGTTTGATAAACTTCCGTCGCGAGTTTAAACTTAAAATCGATGATTTTGTTAGTTTTAACACGATGAATCGATACATTCACATTCATTAAGGTTCGTTTAACATTAATCACAAGGATTCAAGTCCAATAACACCATTAATCTACATGAATCATTCAAATTTCAAACCGAAACCGTAGTTTCATAAAAACTTTGATTTCGAGTTATTTATGCGGTTAAATCCGTTGGTTTATACCCTAAAATGACCGTTATCCAAACATGTATAAAAACTACGGATTGAAAAACTCGTTCCCGGTCTCAAAGTATCGAAATCAAACGAAAATTGATTTTTCGCCTCTTTTCGCCAGTAAGTGGATCCGCAGAATATAAGTGAACTCGCGAATATTGTGGGTTCGGTGGTCTGGTTGACTCGTTTGACCTCCCCTTTATACTCTGTATTCGATTCGCGAGAGTGGAACTCGATCCGCAGGTTGACTAAGTCAACTCGCAGGATTAAATTAAAATGCGAATTAAACACTAAGTATAAATTAAAACCCCTCATTTGTACAAGTCTAAATAAAAGTATTTTTCACTTGTATTTGTTACGATTGTTCAACTCAAACTAGAAATTATTCAGTATAATTTAATTCTAAAGGGTAAATTCTAATAAACACAAAAACTTTATTTGAAACATAAAGCTAAAAATATAATAAAATACAAAACATAAAAACTAACAGTGGTATCAAGTACCATTTTATTAAATACTTCAATAAAATAAAGTACATAATTTAATAAGAATTTAACTGCTTAGGGATCATATTAGTAAGAACAAGCTATTTAAAATTTATTTAAAAAGTCTAAGTAGATTGGTAGTATACATACCTCATGAAATTCAAATAAATTACTACAAAATTACAACTAAATTGATCATTTATACATTTATATTTATAAAACTATATCTTAGGTACCTTTATCCACATAGCATAATTAATAAATGCATTACTCACTGAAAGTGAATATTTTTAATTATAGACAGTTCAAGACGATTACCGGTATTATGATCCACATAAACAAATTACACTCGACTTTCTAAGAAAAACACTTTATTGTTAGTATGACTATTATCAAGTGCTTCCTATTATATGACATACTGAAGAATTTCAAGTAAAACTCATAACACTGCATCGTTTAATTTCAAGGTAGTAGTTACTAAATGATGTATCTTTTCGAAACATATAACATACACTTGAATTTTAAGGTTAGACAAATATCAGACATACCTTGAGTATGCTATGTTATCCAAGTCTGTACTTAGTACAACAGAAGATCCCTTTCAGCATAATTCAAATTATATTTGAGAATATTAATTTAATTAAAGGCTTCAGATCTGTACTCAGTACAACAAAGTTACCAGTAATTAAGTTAATACCCATATTGCTACTATTTGTCAATTGAAATTAAAAATGCATGATAACAGTGTATGGCAATACCATCATTCAACAATTAAGACTAATGTCATACATCATAGAATAGTAACACAAGATAATAAACATGTTGTTAATTAACTTCTTAAGGCTTAGAAAATTTCATATAATTTGCCTGCCAGTACATCATATGCTGAAGCCATCTAAAGTTTTCACTAAAAATAGACAAATTATAACTTGTGGATATAGGTGTATAATCAAATAAATATAAACACATACCTTATAGAACCGCTGTAGTTCTAAAGTAACTTTATTTGAACCTACTAACATATCATACTTAGGACTTAAGCTTATTATTGTGAAGCTTATTCTCCTAATGTACTATCATCTCCCTACTTTTTGCAGATAAAAACTTAAAAAGTTTTAAAGAATATTATATTTATATTCTTTAAGAAAGGCGATTCCCCTTTGGTAACAAGCAAATGAATGCCATAGGCCTCTTTTTTTTTTTTTTTTTAACACATAGAAATACTAACTATTAGATAAGATACCCTTTAAAGACTAATTACTCTGGATTTCTCATTCCATTCAGTTGAACCAATGTCTCAAATCTAACTCTGTCGAACGCCTTTGTATATAAGTTTGCTAAGTTATCCAATGATGGAACCTTAACTAACTTTATCAACTTCTTCTCAGCATAATCTTTAATAAAATGATGTCGAATATCAATATGCTTAGTTTTACTGTGCTTCACCGGATTATTGGTGATCGACATAGTTGATTCATTATCAATCATCATAGGAGTATTGGTTATATTTAACCCGTAATCCCGCAGTTGCTGTTGAATCCATATAACTTGAGAACAACAGCTGCCAGCTGCAACATACTCAGCTTCACATGTAGAAATGGCTACCGAGGTTTGTTTCTTGCACTGCCAGGATACTAATCTACCTCCTAGGAATTGACATCCTCCGGTCGTAGATTTCCTATTCTGATTGCATCTTCCATAATCCGAATCAGTATAAGCTACGAGATCTAAGTCTCCATCAATCGGATACCAAAGACCCAGCTTAGGTTTCCCTTTGAGGTAACGAAAGATTTGTTTAACAGCTTGCATATGTGACTCTTTCGGATTAGCCTGATATCTTGCGCATAAACAAACATCAAACATTATGTCAGGCCTAGAGGCTGTTAGATACATTAGTGATCCGATCATGGATCCACATCACTATCACTCGATGTATCTGGACCTAGTCCATGATTGACTGGAATTGGAGTATTGTAGACCTTACATTCATCCATCTTAAAGCGTTCTAATAGCTCATATGTGTATTTAGATTGATGAATAAAGAATCCATCCTTCTTTTGATCAACTTGTAATCCTAAGAAGAAATTTAACTCTCCCATTGCAGACATTTCAAACCTTTTTCTCATGACTTGTTCGAATTCTTGATACATCTTTTCATCAGACGATCCAAAGATAATGTCATCAATATAAACTTGTACGAGAAGAAAGTCTTTCTTCTTCCACTTTACAAACAGTGTACTATCAATTGATCCTCTTGTAAATCCATTCCCAAGTAGATACGTTGATAGTGTTCCATACCACATCCTTGGTGCTTGATGTAATCCATATAGAGCCTTATTCAAACGATATACTCTATCTGGATACTCAGGATCAGCAAACCCTGGCGGTTGTGAAACATACACCAATTCTTCCACTTTGCCATACAAAAAGGCACTCTTAACATCCAACTGATAAACCTTTATACCATAATATGATGCGAATGCTAAGAACACTCTAATTGCTTCTAGCCTAGCAACTGGTGCAAACACTTCATTGTAATCTATACCCTCTTGTTGATTAAAACCTTGAACCACTAGATGAGCTTTATTGCGAGTAACGATTCCTTTATCATCTCTCTTGCACTTAAATACCCATCTAGTTCCAATTAGATATTCTCCCTTTGGTAGGTCAACCAACTCCCATACTTGTAATTTAGAGAACTGAGATAGTTCTTCTTGCATTGCTTCTACCCACGAGCTTTCTTTTAAAGCCATTTGAACATTTTTAACTTGTGAGATAAAGCATGAATGTAGACATTGATTAGGAATCCCTGTCTCTTTCAATGCAGTATACAAGCTTTAGTATTCTAAATTTTCAGACGTACTAGCTTTTAATTGAGTCCTTGTTTGAACCGGAGTATTAATATCACCGATGATGTTTTCAACGGGATGATTCTTACTCGTTCTAGTTGAAGCAACAGGCTCAACTGGAATCTCATCTCCTAAGTTAGTACCGATTTCCTCAAGAACACTATGTTGTTCAGGAATGTCTTCCAAGTGAATGTAAATCTGAGTGGGTGTAACCCTAGAGTGTATGAGTGAAATCTCATAGGTGTTCGAGTGTAATCTCGTGTATGTGCAAGAGTGGGATCTCGCGTTTTAAATAAGTGTAATCTTATATGTACTCGAGTATTGGTGTATACTTCCAAAAGTATAGTATTTTCATGTATAAATCGTATCGTATTTGATTTGGTTGTTGAAAAGTGATTTTTAAACACTTAGAATATTTTTGGCTTCTGTTTTTGGGTTTTTGCGACACTAAATGCGACAAAGTGATTGTGTTCCGCAACACAAGGCTTGTGTCTCATGTCTGCGACACAATATGCGACACAATGTTTGTGTTCCGCAACACAAGGCTTGTGTCTTATGATATGCAACTTAATGCAACACTAAATGCGACACAATGCTTGTGTCTTATGTTTTATGCGACACAATTCTTGTGTCTTATGTTTTATGCGACACAATGCTTGTGTCTTATGTTTTATGCGACACAATGCTTGTGTCTTATGTTTTATGCGACACAATGCTTGTGTCTTATGTTTCTATGCGACACAAGCCTTGTGTCACATAGATTTTTGGTCTGATGCAACACAAGGGGCTGTTACGTTTTTCAGTTCGGTTTTTGGGTGAAACGACCTCGGTTTGACCCGAAACTTTTTACACAAGTCTTAGAATGTTTCAAGGAGTTCATAAAAATTATTTGTTGGCGTTTTTAGTGTTCGAGGTGTCGTTTTCTTAAAAGTGACCAAAACTGACATTTTCGATAATGTTTACAAAAACGAGTTTTAATTACATATTTGGACATCATTTAGCTAGGGGAACATTATACTAGCAAAATAGTTGAAATCGGAAGTTTCGAGAGTCGCCGGAAAACTTACAAAGTCGTAGAATCGAGAAACCGAAAAGATGGAATTGTAGCCCTCGTTCTCGTGATCACCTTTCTCCAAACGAGCCTAGCTTTTTAAGGTGTTTTTGTGGTGGTTTTAGGGTGTTTGGGTGGCGGTTTTAGAGAGAGAGAGAAACCGATTGAGAGAGAGAGAGGAGAGGGAGATGGAGTGTGAGAGTGTATGTGTTTTTGTGTGTTTGAGTAAACAAAAGGGTGAGGGTTTGGTACCCCCTCACCTTGGCCGGTTTATGGTGGGGCCACCATGGTGTGGTCTCACCAAATATTGTTCCCTCGCGTTTGCGCTCCGTGCGGTGTTCGTTTCCCCGGTCGTTTAAACGTTAAAATCTTTTTATACGCGATTATTTATACGATTTAAAATACAAGATATTATTCGATAATTTAGTCGGAGTAATTTATCAAAATACTTGTTTCTAAGTTATAAAATATAACTTTGTTTTGTTTTGTCGGTTGGTCGAGTTTTCGTAGAGATCGGTAAAGTTTTAATTAAAAACGTATGTGTTTGTTATATTATAAACATAATATAAAGTAGTAGTTTGTGTAATTAAATTATTCCACATTATTTAATAATTGTTTTACCAACGTCCGTATTTTGTACTTTTGTGATTTCATACGATTTGAACGAATCGTATACGTGTATATATATATATATATATATATATATATATATATATATATATATATATATATATATATATATCACCTATATATATATATATATATATAATAAGTAATCATCGTACTTAGTCCTATTTCATACTAAATACAAGTAGTAAGCACGTAAATAGGAAAATTTTAAATTGACCCTAATTTTGCGGTTGTTACATTCTCCCCTTGTTAGGAGAATTTCGTCCCGAAATTTGTTTGAAGTAGTAGTCGGTAGTTCGATATTCGTCAGGTAGTTATAATGTGTACTAGTAGCCTACAGTAGTAGGGTAGGTCCTACAGTATTCGTAGTAAGGCAGTTGTCAGGTAGTGACGTACCCTTAGTTTTGTTGCCTGGAGGTAGTGGGCATTGGGCCTTGAAATGGCCGGCATTCCCGCAGTTGAAGCACAGCTTCGCTTTAGGAGAGTTCGTACTTTTAGGATAGGATTTGCATCGACCGATGGGTATGGCACACGGTCCTTTATGATGCCGAGTGCATTGGGAACATAACGGTTTCTTTCCCTTATAGTTTCCTGAAGGGTTGGTCGGAGAGATTTTCACCCTTTTTGCTGGAGGCGGTGTACAGTCAGTGTCGGTATCCTCTTCAGCAGGAGTACCGTGTGAAGTTGGTGGTGAAGCAGGGTTTTCTAAGGCTATCAAACGTAGTTCGTACTCACGTATACGCACGTCATTCTGGAAGACAATTCGTCGTAGGTCCTTGATGTCTTCCCGTGCTTCGTTTAGTTGCTTTCACACCGAGTTGAGAGTATCACTGAGGTGATTGACCAATTCTGCACTCTGGTCCACAGTGATGGGTGTTTTGGCAACAGTTAGAGCAGCAGGAGGGGTAGGTGCTGTTGCTGATTCTGCGGAATGTTCTGTATCACCCTCGAGTTCAAGGAGGTAAGGAAACATCATTGGTTCCTCGTTGAACAGTTCATCATCCAATGTAGGACTGCTGACGGAGTGAGTTGTCATTTCCTACGAAATAAGTGTTCTATTTAAGAATCGCTACATGTAAGTGAAGTTCTATTAGATGATATGTTTAAAATAACCTTAGAGTTCTCGGTCTCTACCAGTGTGAGATATTTGGGAAGGAAGTTTGTTCGCTGTATTTAAAGTGCACTGCAAGTTACACTGTCGGTATTCGTATAGTCGTTCGTTTCCTAGTCCTATCGGGTACTTAGGATCTAAGGAACACATAGAATACAAAACAATACACAAACGTTATTAAGTGGGAAATTTTGGGAAGCAGTTCGGGTAATCTAAGAATGAGCGTACCCGGGTTGAGCAAATCAATAAGCCTCGGATCCTGAGGGTCCTCCCTAGTGTTGAGTACATAAGCTCTTCCTTGAGCAGTGTTATTGTTTTTCAACTTCAGCTTTGGGCAATCCTTCATGAAGTGCCCAGTACCATTACACTCGTAGCAGGTCTTGGGTGCGTTGTGTTGGTACCAGTGATGTTGGTTCGGCAATCTTTGGCTAGGTGTCCAAATTTCTTGCATTTGGAGCAGGGACAGGTACCGTCATGATGACGACTACATTTGGAGCAGTAAGGCTTGCTCCCGTTGTAAGCCTTCGAGTCATCGGCATTAGCGGTTGCAGGATTTTTGTTGGAGGTCTGGTTGGATGAGCTAGGACTTACTTCCCATTTGCGTTTGTTGTTTGCGGACAGGGTGGAAGTTGGGCCACGACGGACAGAGTTAGCCGTCAGTTCATGGGCCATACGAATGGCGTTCTGAATAGAACTCGGTTTGGATAAAGTTACTAGGTCTTGGAGTCTGTCAGGGAGTCCGTCGACGTACTTCTCGATCCTCTTGTACTCAGGATCAACCATGGATGGGCACAGAAGTGTCAGTTGGTGAAAGCGGTTGGTGTAACCAGTGATATCATCACCTTGCATTTTATGGTTCCAAAACTCTACTTCCAGTTGTTTCAATTCATCTCTGGGACAGTACTCGCCCCTCAGCATCTTCTTCAACTCCTCCCATGGGAGTTTGTAAGCATTAGCGATACCCACAGTCTGGGCATAGGTGTTCCACCAGGTAAGGGCGGTGTCAGAAAAAGTGCTGGCGGAGAACTTGACCTTGTCCTCCTCGGTGCAGTTGCAGATAAGGAATACCGATTCGATTTTCTCGATCCAGCGTACTAGACCGATCGCTCCTTCAGTACCCTGAAAGCCCAAGGGTTTGCAGTTCTGGAAGTCCTTGTAGGAGCAGGGCTTGGGTTGCGGTGCATTGTTAGCCGTATCTTCGCTACCAGGAGTTGAGGTTCGGATAGGTAAGGCTTGAGCCACACTACGGGCAATCAGACCCGCGATTTCGGCTTCACTGAGCGTGACTTGTCGGCGAGGAGGCATGTTGCTGAACAAGAAAAGAACAAGGAAGGATAAATAAGATAATTAAGTAAGTACAGAGAGAATACGCCAAAGCTTGACACGCTGATAGTTTAACAAAGGTAGTAGGATGGTTGAAATTAAAACATATGTGTTCAAAAGATTACAGGCGTTTACATTTTACAAAAGTGCCGGGAATTTGAACATCCGGACGAGCAAGATAAGTTACATAATGTGATGGGATTTTAATATAACCATCGGATTAGCGGTCCTAACTAAGACCTATTACCTACACGCCTAACTGCTATACACTACAGTCATAGCTATCGTCGGCCTATTCTTGGTGTAGATTGTAGGGGTAGTAACGATCTTCCAGCATGTCTTGGTATCGTCGGAGGGTAGGATAAACCAAAGCATCTCCGGTAGCTTGTAGGTACATCCATTTGATCCATGCCGTTACTCATTGATTCAGATGATTAGTTACTTCCTTCAAATAGAGAACAGAGTCTCGGATTCGTTCAGGAATGGACCTTTGCAGAATCCTTAACTCCATCTCGTAAGCTTTGCATTTCAGTTGCAGCTCCCAGTTACGGCCATCCAGATCTTCAGCCTGATCCCGTACTCTTTCGTACTCTTCAATGTCTACGAGTCCGAAACCGTGATTCTCAAGTCCTTCCACTGGGGCTATCTCTTCATCGAGATACGTGTACTGGATTTGTTCGTCGTTAATTTGTTCGTTGTCTGACGTGTAGCCGCTTGTCGGGAAGTGTGTCATTTCCAATGGATAATTCTACAAAATGGCAGGGAAGGAATTTCAGCCATCGGAGGTATGTCGGTTATGTGAAATCATAAGAGTTGGCTCAGAAATGGGATGACGAGGGTCAAGTTGTCGTTATTTGGTGTATGCCGTAAAGCGGAATTCACAGGTGTCGAGAGAGAGTAATGTGTCGGAAGGCGAGGCCTATATATGTATATCTATCTATATCACATAATAGCCTAGTGTGTGTCTAGCACAAACAAGTAAAAGTCACGGTTCTCTCGAGGTCAGAGTCAGCTAGTGCATTCCTGTTCAACATAACCCCTTTCAGAACTCACATCATCTTCATTTAATTGTACATAGTTGATCAGGCTATGTTAAATTAAACTTGTATGATGTAATCCCTGAACCGGTTATACCTAATGAGGAATACTGCCTAACGGTCATAGTCTAGGCCCACTAAATGCAACCTAGTTCACTATAACCTTAGGCTCTGATACCAATCTGTAACACCCCCAAATTTGATGTTTTGCGGAAGCGAGTTTACGGGTGTTACTTATCAATAATCACAAGCGCAAAGGATACAGTGAACGACTCTATATGAGACGTTCGAAAAGTTATTACATGAGTACATAAGTAATTCAAAATAAAAGCTCGAGTTCGAGTAAGTTTCCTAGAGATTCTATTACATAACAACTAGTACAAAAGTAATGTATGAAAATCTCCAAGCTTGTAAATGCATGCGACTCGAGCTAATAAGCATATCCTGCTGGGCATCCATCTAGCGCTGTGTACCTGAGAATGCATTACTAAAACAGGTCAACCAAAAGGTTGGTGAATCTCACAGGTATGTAAGTAAATAGTTTGAACACACAAGTAACAGTTGTATTTGTAAAACATCAGCCGGCCAGTAAGTAAGTGGTGATTGCAGGTCATGCTAATCGTTTGATACCCTTGCCATGAGCCACTATAGTTGAAGCTTAACGTACAGTAAATATTGTGCCCCCGTGAATGTTAATCCAAAAACATTCATATGAAACGAGTAAGAAACGCCCATTTCTACAGTTACGGTTCGTGGTAGTGCGTGCTACCCCGGGCGGGGATTGTCAGTCCCATATGGATCCATATACTAAAACTCGCGCTTATCCCATAACTAACAACTATGATTAGGAGGCCTTCATTGGATTAAACGAAACTCATGCAATTGGCGTATCCGTAAATCAGTAAGGTACGTAAATCATGCCAGCAAATAAATAAGTGTGTTCATGTAAAACAAGTAATGCATCTCACCCCTGAGTGAAAAACAGTAAAATAGGGGCTGTGAGACTCACCTGAGTCTTAGTAAACGTTGCAGAAAGTAAGCGGTATAGTTAGCAACCTTTAGCGTCCTAACACGCATGAGGTTTAGTAAGTAAATGGAATGCTTGTAAGGTATCCATGCTAGTTGTTCCCAAACTAGTTAATGTCCATTTGTTGTTTGTACGTTTGTATTTGTTTGTAAGTTGTAGTTTGTAGCAAAGTTGTACGGCCCGTTGGTATCGGAGTGTAATAATAATCTCATCTATTATTATTATGCAACTGTTGTAATCGTATAATTGTGCAGTACGTTTGTATTGTAACGTGTAACGTTCAAGTGAATGTAAATCCGAGTGGGTGTAACCCTAGAGTGTATGAGTGAAATCTCATAGGTGTTCGAGTGTAATCTCGTGTATGTGCACGAGTGGGATCTCGCGTTTTAAATAAGTGTAATCTTATATGTATTCGAGTATTGGTGTATACTTCCAAAAGTATAGTATTTTCATGTATAAATCGTATCGTATTTGATTTGGTTGTTGAAAAGTGATTTTTAAACACTTAGAATATTTTTGGCTTCTGTTTTTGGGTTTTTGCGACACTAAATGCGACAAAGTGATTGTGTTCCGCAACACAAGGCTTGTGTCTCATGTCTGCGACACAATATGCGACACAATGTTTGTGTTCCGCAACACAAGGCTTGTGTCTTATGATATGCAACTTAATGCGACACTAAATGCGACACAATGCTTGTGTCTTATGTTTTATGCGACACAATTCTTGTGTCTTATGTTTTATGCGACACAATGCTTGTGTCTTATGTTTTATGCGACACAATGCTTGTGTCTTATGTTTCTATGCGACACAAGCCTTGTGTCACATAGATTTTTGGTATGATGCAACACAAGGGGCTGTTACGTTTTTCAGTTCGGTTTTTTGGTCAAACGACCTCGGTTTGACCCGAAACTTTTTACACAAGTCTTAGAATGTTTCAAGGAGTTCATAAAAATTATTTGTTGGCGTTTTTAGTGTTCGAGGTGTCATTTTCTTAAAAGTGACCAAAACCGACATTTTCGATAATATTTACAAAAACGAGTTTTAATTATATATTTGGACATCATTTAGCTAGGGGAACATTATACTAGCAAAATAGTTGAAATCGGAAGTTTCAAGAGTCGCCGGAAAACTTACAAAGTCATCGAATCGAGAAACCGAAAAGATGGAATTGTAGCCCTCGTTCTCGTGATCACCTTTCTCCAAACGAGCCTAGCTTTTTAAGGTGTTTTTGTGGTGGTTTTAGGGTGTTTGGGTGGCGGTTTTAGAGAGAGAGAGAAACCGATTGAGAGAGAGAGAGAGAGGAGAGGGAGATGGAGTGTGAGAGTGTATGTGTTTTTGTGTGTTTGAGTAAACAAAAGGGTGAGGGTTTGGTACCCCCTCACCTTGGCCGGTTTATGGTGGGGCCACCATGGTGTGGTCTCACCAAATATTGTTCCCTCGCGTTTGCGCTCCGTGCGGTGTTCGTTTCCCCGGTCGTTTAAACGTTAAAATCTTTTTATACGCGATTATTTATACGATTTAAAATACAAGATATTATTCGATAATTTAGTCGGAGTAATTTATCAAAATACTTGTTTCTAAGTTATAAAATATAACTTTGTTTTGTTTTGTCGGTTGGTCGAGTTTTCGTAGAGATCGGTAAAGTTTTAATTAAAAACGTATGTGTTTGTTATATTATAAACATAATATAAAGTAGTAGTTTGTGTAATTAAATTATTCCACATTATTTAATAATTGTTTTACCAACATCCGTATTTTGTACTTTTGTGATTCATACGATTTGAACGAATCGTATACGTGTATATATATATATATATATATATATATATATATATATCACCTATATATATATATATATATATATATATATATATATATATATATATATATATATATATATATATAAAATAAGTAATCATCGTAGTTAGTCCTATTTCATACTAAATACAAGTAGTAAGCACGTAAATAGGAAAATTTTAAATTGACCCTAATTTTGAGGTTGTTACATTGATGTCCGGTCTTTAATATGGTGCATGAAACTCCAAAGGGTTCAAACCCTTTTAAGTTAGGTTTCTTATTGTTCAAAAGCTCATAACAAGTCTTGTTATGTCTTTTAACCGTAAGAACTCTGTTGAGAACATAACATGATGTATTCACTGATTCTGCCCAAAAGATGACTGGAAGCTCTGAATCAGCAAGCATTGTTCTTGCAGCTTCAATCAACGTTCTATTCTTCCTTTCAGCTACACCATTCTGTTGAGGTTCATAAGGTGCACTGAATTGATGAATTATCCCTTTGCTTAAGCAATAGATATTCAACGTTGAATTCTTAAATTCTGTTCCGTTGTCACTACGAATACGCTTCACTCTCTTTTTATAGACATTCTCTACTAGATCAAAGAATTCAATTAAAATTCCTGGAGTTTCATCCTTAGATCCCAAAAAGAATACCCACGAGAATCTAGAATAATCATCTGTGACAACCTAACAGTACCATTTGCCACCTAGACTTCTCTTGCTTATAGGGCCGAAGAGGTCCATGTGTAGCAATTCAAATGGTGAGGAGATAGAGTTCTCAGTCTTAGATCTGTGTGGTTTCTTGTGCTGCTTTCCTTTCATGCAAGGAACACACTTATCTTCAGACTCGAAACGTTTTTGTGGTACACCTAGAACCAACTCATTTCTGGTTATGTAGTTCATTTTTCTCCAGTTCAGGTGTGCCATTCTCCTATGCCATAACAAAGCGTCTGCTTCCGAAGCCTTGGATAATAAACAGGTAGACACCATTGAAGAGTTAGGAACACCCATGTTGATAGCATAGATGTCCTTCTTCCTTGGTGCCCTCATCAGTATCCATTCTTCTGGAATTGTGAATCCTTGCTTCAAGACTAAGGCCTCCTTTTCATTAAAGTAAACTGGATGACCTTTATCACAGACTTGGGAAACACTCACTAGGTTGTGAGTTAGTTCTTCAACATAGTTCACATCCTCAAGAGTCAAAGTTCCATTTGAAACTTTTCCTTTTCCCGTAATCACTCCTCCTTTATCTCCTGCAAAATTTACTTTTTGCTTGAGACCTTCCTTGAAGTCTGTCAATAGACTTCGTTCTCCTGTCATATGTCTTGAGCATCCACTGTCTACATACCACCAGCTGTCCTTGTTCACAGTCTACTCCTGCACACAACAAGTTGTACACAATTAGTTTTCAAGAGGGACCCAAGCCATTACGGTCTTGGTTTGTCCCTTATCATCAACAATCTGAACTTCCTTGAAATAACCATAACTATTCTCATCAGGAGTCTTGGTTACTTTCACATGAGTTTGAGGTTGTTGATGATCAGAAGTCTTTTGCCTATGAGGAGAGTGAGTAGAAAACCTCCTAGGCACATAACTTTGTCCTTGTGCACGTGAAGTAGAACCACTCTCAAACTGACTGTGGTTTCTACTAGGGGTCCTATATCTCGACGGTGTCTTATCTCTAGATTTATTTAAAACATTTTCAGATTGAGAATAAGGCCGTTTAGTTTAAGGTGGAGAGACACTATGATTACCATTTCTTTTCAGAATATTTACAGGTTTACTACCTAATCCAGGTTTGATACCTAACCTGTCCGTAACTGAACTAGAATTGGTCTGTGTCTGTTCATTAATCACTAACTTATGTGATGCTTCAGGCTTTTTGTTTGGACAACACGAAGCTACATGTCCCTTTTGGTGACATTTGAAGCAAGACATCTGTTTACGTGATTTACTAACTTTTGCTTTCTCATTTGGAGTCTTAGGCACTAAAGGATCAGATATTTTCTCCTTATTAACCTCATCATCAGTCTTAGTATTATTAATCACTCCACTCGATACGAACTGTATTTTGGTGTGATGTGATATCTTACTATTATCAGATGATAGATTCTTAACAGAAACTTTCTGTGCCTCTGACTGTTCAGGTTTGTTAGTTACTACTTTCTCAAGATTAGCATCTGTCATTTCAGAATCTTCAGGAGTACTAGTATAATTGGCATTAAAAGGATGAGGTACATCATTGTATCCTATCCCAGTCTTGTCCTTTTCACTACATTGAGCATCTAGCATTTTATCCATTTCTAAGGTTTCTATAAGACTCAATCTTACAATTTTGCTCAACTAACTTATGCTTAAGCTCAGCTAACTCTCTATCCCTATCAGCTATTGTTTGATTTAAGTCATCAATGTTCATATAGAGACCATCTATGATTATTGCCTTTTCATTTATGGTATCTCTAAGTGCAATCTTATCAGAACCATCAGACTTAATCTTATTTTTAAGATCTACCTTATCTGTACTTAACCTAAGGACATCACTTTTAGCTTGTTCAAGTTCAGATATTATAGTCTTATTAGAATCATTAAAAGTGCTAACTTAGGATAACAAATTCTGATTTAACACAGTTAAGACACTTAATTGAGATTGTAAATCAGTAACTAGGTAACAAACAACAGCAAGAGTAAGAATATCCAAACATACCCTTTTCTTATCAGTTTGTACTTCAGCCATGCATGCCACAAAGTCACCTGGACTCATATCAGCAGTTGAATCCATATACAACACGTCATCATCACTTGCTTTCTCTTGAATCTCCAGCACCTTTACTTCAACATCAGTAGGCATATAGCTTTTGGACTCAGCAGCTATCTCTTGATCTTCAATCTCAGCCATGAGAGCTTCCTCAGACTGAGCTTGCCAATCATAAGATCCATCTAACTGTTTCACAACTAAGGCTTTGGAAGCAAGAGTACTTCCCGAACCTTGTTTGCTATTGCCGGTCTCAACCTTAGGTCTTTGACACTCACGAGCAAAGTGTCCATAACCTTGACAGTTGAAACACTTGATCTTGGTTTTATCAAACCCTGATCGATTTCCTACCACTTTTCTACCAGTTCTCTTTAAGAAATTTTTAACTCTCCTTGATAACATTGCAAGTTGATCCTGGAGATCTATTTCCTCAAGATAATCAGGGTCTATCTGATCATAATCTTCAACAAACATAATCGGATCATTGATTTTACCGTGAATGTAGTTTTCATAAGAAGCAACAAAGGATGCAAGAACAGATAACTGTTGCTCAGCAGATTTCACACTCATTGGCATCTTTTGATGTCCTTGAGTTGACTTCTCAGTAGGTGTACCTTTAGTTTCATTACCTGATGAGGTAAGAAGGCACAAGTCATCCGTTATCATTTCACCATTTTCATCAGTATTACCAACTAAGAGTGCAGTGGTCGAACTAGATGTAAGTTGAGAGATTTGTTTTCCCATGATATAGCCCAGGGTTCTGAACCTGATCAGAATCGGTTTCTCTTGATTTCTTAGTGAAATCATAACCTTTTAGCTTGTCAATAACCTGCTCTAAGGTCATGGTTGCATACCTTTCATTGTTGTCCTTGAGCATTACACCATACATTTCCCACTTAGACGGTAAACCCTCAATAAATTTGTCGGTTCTTTCAGTCTCAGTAGTAACAATCTCATGGTTGTCAAGCTCACTTAACAAGTGATAGAATCTAGTGATATAAGCATCAAGATCTTCTCCTTTAAGGCTTTTATAACAGTAAACTGTTTCTTGAGAAGATTCTTCCTGCTTGCCTTCACTTGAGGACTTCCCTCACATCTTTTCTCTAAAGCTTCCCAGAGCATTCTAGCAGTTTGAAAAGACTTGAGTTGATGGTTTATCTCCTTTGGTAAACTCATCTTAATTGCAAAATGAGATTTATTCTCCAATTTATATTCCTCTTTTTGTTGATCACTCATCCGGGCATAAGTTAGAGTTACAGTTACATTATTAACCGTTTGAGTAGGTGCCGTGTATCCATTCTTGATACACATCCAGATTGACAGATCATGAAATCTACAGTAAGATTCAAATCTATCCTTCCAGTTATAGTAATCTTCGATTTTCAACAACTTAGGTGGAACGTTTGATTTTCCCACCTCGTGTTCCATCTCGATCATTTTACTTAAATCAGACATCTTAAAAACGTAAAGTTAAACTGTTTCGCGAATTCAGAAAATCTCGATTCGCAAGACTCAGCTCAACTCTCAGAATCTTGGTTCACAAGTCTTAGTTCGGATTGCAGTGATGTCGATTCGCAAGCGATCTCGATTCGCAAGAGATCTCGGTTCGACTCGCAAGTTACAGTTCGACTCGCAAGTTCAACTCGGTTCGCAGACTATGCTGGAACCCTAATCTCGACTCGCGAAACGGCTGAAAAACCCGAAAACGAAAATTTAAGGTATTTTTATGATTGAAACAGGAAATTTCAACCGTAAACTAACCCTAAATCGTCCTGAGAATGATTTTGATCGTTTATATGTACTTATGCACGCAAAAACAATCCGTATGATGCTTTGGTGCTTGTTCTTGGTGCTCAAGGACTTGTACCATGGCTACCTCCATTCTCCTATAAATAGTGGACTTATTTCTCATTTCAACACACACCTCATTCTCACATTTCACTCTCTCTCTAGTTTTCATTCTCTCTCTAGCACTACTCTTAGGAGTTAGAGGAGAATTAGTTTTGTAGTTAGTTAGTTTCTCTCTCTAGCACTTCTCTAAGGAGTTAGAGTAGAATCAATAGGGTAGCTTTTGTAATAGAGTTGGAATTCTTGGAGGATCTCTTTTGTAATATTGTTCGGGATATTTCGGAGCTCTGTCCGTGTAATCTTTCAGCTACTATTCAATCTACGCATTACTTTCGGTTATTTCTATCCTTATCTCTCATAATGTTGCATGCTATTATTATATTTGATTTAGGATACATTGCCATGATTAGTGAGTAGATTAGCTATTGTGTTTGTTGTGATGTAGTTAGTCGTTAATTAGGATGATGTCATTATGAAACAACGGATGTAACGTTATACGACTTTCATTTGTATAGCACCGGAAACATCACGAATGTATGGAGTACGGAACGTGGAAGTTATGAAAGTCATGGGTACAATCTGTTGTGGAATAATGTTCCCAACTATATATTATAAATGAAAACTCGGTGCTTTGATTACACGTTCCATCCATGATCTTAAATCAATTAATACCCTTCCACCGATAAACGTGGTTAAAATCTTTTTGATAAGACGTCATATCATGGGTAATTAACCATCTGTGTTTTGTTATAAAGCTGTGGAAATACTAAACTAGTAGTGTACACTTGGAATAACTCTTGATTAAATATCTAAGTTTAAATAACATGGTCTAGTTTTGAAGCAGTGGAAATACTATTTTAAACAAGTACTGTACACTGTGATTAAACTAGGGATTTATTGGTTAGTATCAAGTGAGGGTTGGTTTAAGTCATAAATGGAGAAACTCTATTCTGAAATACAAACTTAGTTCATAAATCTAGAAAGGAAGACGTTGAATCATTAAGTATTCTAACCCTTGTCTATCAGCTCTAGATTCTACATAACAATTGATGGAAAGTAATCAAACATCAGCCATGTCTTAATCTTAAATGTTTTATTCAATTGAGTATTACTGTGGTGTTAAGAACGATCGGACCGTTAGTGGGTCTGTTACTCTATTCATGCACCCATGAATCTTTGTATTCCAGAAAAGGGTCATTGTTCCGTCATAAGGACAATGTTGAGAGTCGAACAGTCTCCTCCGATCAGAATCATAACAGCTTAGTACTCAGTGACATGCTGATTGAGCAATCAATCAGTAGGGTGCTAATGCTTACACCATAAATACTTAAGACAAATAAAATACAAATCTTTATAAAGATGTTTTCATAACTTAAACTAAAACATCATCCCAATACAAGGCTAACGAAGTCACAACAAATACCCCCTTTATCCTGACTGCTTTCCATTATTTTTTCTTTATTGCCTAGTTTAAAGTAGTAGTATAAATTAGAAAACCAACAAAAACAAATTCCCAACTATTTTCTAAAAACCTTTCACTAGCTTGAATCAGACATCGTGATTACTTTGCTTCACAATACAGTTGATTTTAAAGAACGACCCTAGGTCATACTTGTCGCTATACACCTTTAGGTTACACAGCACTAGTAAACTTAGGCCCTAGCATTAAAAATTTAAAACTCTCCATCGACACGCCACTGGTGGCCGGTCCAACGACAGGGTAAAACCTGATCGACCGCTGGTGGCGCGTCAAGTTTTTGGCGCCGTTGTCGGGGAATCAACTGTAAGACTCAGAGACGTCATGATGAACTTTTTTTCTAGCGAACCTTTAGGATTATTCTCTCTTCTTAGCCCCCTAAAAATTCTTTCAACCCTTCTTTTCCCGTATCCCGAAGACGACATCCTACCCATCCGACAAGAAAAACCATCACCTTCCCACAATCCTACAACCACCACACGCATCACTCTCGCCGACTATGGAAAACCCTCGATTGAAGATCAAGGAGGACCCATACGCTACCCAGAGACTGAAGGAACATCATTCGAACTCAAACACGATGTAGTGCAGCTGATCTCGAATCGTTGCCAATTCAACGGACTAACGAACGATGACCCTTACTCCCATCTAAAATAATTCAGCACCCTATCCGACTCTTTCAAGCAAAATGGGGTTGAGCAAGATACAATCCGACTATATCTGTTCCCCTACTCTCTTTCTACGCACGCAATGTCTTGGTTCGAGGAATTAGAAACCAACTCTATCGCCTCATGGGCGGAAATGAAAACCGAGTTCTTAACAAAGTACTTTCCCCCATCCAAACGAATCAAGCTAAAGAAAGACATCTTAAACTTCCGACAGTTTGATGATGAATCAATCTACAGTGCGTTGGAAAGATTTCAGAGGTTGCTTAAAAGATGTCCTAACCATCAAATCGAGCGATCAACCCAGTTATGCACATTCTACGATGGTCTTGCACCACACCATAAGCCAATGCTCGATACCGCTGCTCGAGGCAACTTCACGCGTTGCACAGACGACGAAGCTTGGAACCTGATTGAGAGCATGACCATGAATCACTACGATTGGAACACTGATGAGCATTCCTCATCAACGGCACCGCTTGCCCTTCCCAATCCCGTGCAAACTGAGGCGATCAAATCTCTCACGAAACACATAGGAACGCTGACTGAGGAAATAGGAAAGCTGAAGAAACCTCCTCAACAGGTCTACCATATTCAGTCCTGCCGGAACTGTACAAATTCACAAGCTACGAACCCTGTTGATGGAACAGCCTACTATGACCAGTTCCGAACTCATCCATGTCCACCTGATTATACTCAAACCTCTCCTCCTCAAGCCAACCCAGCCTACCCACAACTACCTCAACTCGATCATAACCAACCACTGTTGCTTTCTGGATCCTCACTTGAGATGGCCCAACCTTCTGAACCTACCAGACCAATTACTAGTCTAGACGACACCCTCACTCAAATCATCTAAACGATTACGGCTAGACAAGACCAGGTTGATCTCTTCTTAAGAGAACATCTAACCTTATTGAATAGTATTGTAACCCAAATGGGCCGACTAGCAGAATGTATCGACACTAGACCACAGGGTAGTTTTCCTAGTAACAACTTTACTGAAGAAGCCAACCAAATGACCAACCAAGACTTTAAGGTGGCACCGAGCCAACCTTCGGTTCTTTTTTTTTTTTTTTGGGTAAAGGGGGATACCCCGGTAAATTTTATTACTCAAGATATAACAATACAATACAAGTGAAAACTTAGACTAGAATAGCCTAAGCATATATACTTGACAACCTTCAGTTCTTTCTCCGGTGAAAGAACAATCTCCTGTCACGCAGACAGTTGAGAAAAAGTCTACTCCTAACAAGGTGCGCATTCCATTTCCAGAACGTCTCAAGCAATATCGTAATGAATTCAAAGCTTTCAAGTATGCCAAATAAGTTAGGAGACTCATGTCGACCAGAGACAAGGTACCCGAAGTTCCTAATCTCCCGCTGAACGCCTAATGTTCAGCAATTCTCCAAAATCGTCTACCGAAAAAACTAGGAGATACCGGGCGTTTTACCCTTCCTTGTTCTATCAACGAATCCGGTGATATTCGCTCTCTAGCCGATCTAATTGCAAGTATTAACCTCATGCCACATTCACTATATAAAAGACTAGAATTAGGAGACTTAAAACCTACTAAAATGAGTGTTCAGCTAGCTGACCAATCCATTAGATATCCTAAGGGAATAGCTGCAAACATCATGGTTAAAGTCGACAAGTTCTTTTTCCCAACTGAATTTGTGGTTATGGATATTCAGGAAGATATAAACATCCCTATAATCCTAGGTAGACCTTTTATGAACACAGCCAGAGCAGTCATCGACGTGCACTCTCATACGATCACCTTGCGCGCTCACGGAGAAAGCATCACATTCAAGATCGATAAGACCGACCGTGCTTCGATTGAGAATAACGAGCTATTTACTGTCTCAATTAGCCAAGTCACGTCAGATGACGATACATCTGAATCGACAGCTGAGCAGGAAAAAGAGATGAAGGAAGAAGAGGAGCCTCTTGCCGATGATACTTTTGCTTGTACCCTCGAAAGAATGGTCAATCCTTTCTTGGATCCAACAAGACCACTCACTTGCCCTCTAGAAGACATCGAACAGACTCTTTTACGCAATCTGAAGAAAATCTCTGACTTAAAAGCAAGCAGAACAACTAGCTTACAACCACCTATATCTCCTCAAGGGCTTCAAACCCTTGTTTCATCCGAACCTCAAACATAGTTTAAGATAGGAAGTATATCTGGGTCTGATTATTCTGATTCGCGTAACAAGAGAGACACTCCAAAACTATCTTCTGATCTGACATCCAAGTTCAATAACGAATCTCAGTCACCACCCAACGTAGTTGAGCTCCCTGATCTACATAAGCTTGATATTCATACTACGGATTGTGACTCAGAAATCATCAGTATCCCAATCGTTTCTACTCATGAGCAGATGATTTCTGTGATAGAATGTTATGATGGTAATCCTCACCTCATAACATCGGCTATCAGAAATTCTACCAGTGACTACTCTCTGCATCAAAAATGGCTGATAGCGGTTATTGAAAGAACAGCCGATATCTGTCTCGCTAGTAATGGAACCTAAGATCCGCTCAACCTTAGGCACTGCATAAGAACATTCGCCGATGAACTCAAATCCCAGCTCAAGGAAGAAAGGAATAACTCAGAAGAACTACTCTTCTACATTGAACGAAAACAAGTATACCGCAAGGTATATGATGTTCTCATGAGTTCTGCATTCCCTTATTCTACAAAACAAATGGAAATGTTGGGTGCTATCAGAAGAAATATCGAAGATGCTGACTTCATGGTAATGGAAATTCTACGGGCATTCCTTGACTTACTAGCTGAGAAACATCACTTGAGTACCAAAGGAAGCAATCGATTTATCATCAAGTCTACTCTAGAACATCATCTCAAATTGATAATCGAAGAGCTTGGGTACATCATTAGGGACGAAAGCAGGCGTAATCAACCTATCATTGTTAAAAATATATCTCTACTCGACATTGTCACTTTTGTGATAACTCGATTACATGAGATATTGAATGCAGAATACGCCAAGAAAGCAAAGTTTATCTTCCATGCTGGATATCGCGAGATATTCAACAAATTGATTCATATCTTCAAAAACTCTGGCTTTCCTTTCACCCTTAATCAGCAACACCAAATCAATAGCCTGTGCCAGTCTATAAGCACATTCAGAGGAGATCCTTACACTGAAGAATTCGAAGAGTTAAAGGTTAAATTTCTGGTATTCATGGACTCCATCAGACTAAAGCATCCAATAAGGGAAAACATCACAACAAGGACAACCACAGTGATTGATCCTAACGGGCCAGTCACTAAAGCGGTTGACTACATCACCAAAGGATTGCTAGGCCTCTCCAGAGCTACCTCAGACCACTTTCGGAGCTTCAAAGTGGATGCCATGGAACCACCAGATCTAATCTCAACCATGGTATGCCACTTCCAAAGGATCTACCCTCCACGCTACACATTTCCACAACCCAAGGCTCATAATAACGCCATCACTCGCCCTGGGAGCTCCTTCCCCAACACCTAATCTCAAAGGAGTAAAGTCGAGCTCTCGACTATAACAGCAGCGCTTCTCGGGAGGCAACCCGTGTAATAAAGTCAGGCTCTTGACTTTAAAAGCAGCGCTTCTTGGGAGGCAACCCATGGAATAATTCTCATGACCGAGGAAAGAGTGTTGTAGATGATGTGGGAGATATTAGTGATGTGGAAGCTGAATTTAATGAAACGGATGACTTTGTGGGTAATCCAAAGGTGTCTTTTTCTTCTGAGGGGGCAAGCACTCCCGGTTTGAATGGTTCCAATGGTTAGTTTAGCCTCGTGGAATATTAGGGGTATGAACCGCGTCCCTAAACAAAGTGAGGTTCAACATGTGGTTAGAGAAAATAAATTAAGTATTTGTGCTGTTTTGGAGTCTCATATACATGCTTCTAAGTTACAAAACATTTGCTCGAAGATTTTTTCTCAGTGGAATTGGATTTCTAATGCCAGCCATTGTGTAGGTGGCACCAGAATTATTATAGGGTGGGATCCTGGTGTGGTTGACTTGATGCATCTTCATGCTTCTGATCAGGTTATCCATTGTCAAATCGGTATTCGATCGGAACAGAAGACTTTCTTTTGTTCTTTTATCTATGCGGGAAATGCATATAGTCATAGAAGGGAATTGTGGCGTGATTTACGTAAACATTGTCGATTTGTTAATGGTCGGCCTTGGGTTCTAATGGGAGACTTTAATGCTCCTCTTAATCTAGAGGATACTTCTACTGGATCTTCTGGTTTTTCTATTGCAATGCGGGAATTTAAGGAGTGTGTTGAGGATATTGATGTTTTGGATATTAATAGTTCAGGCCTTCATTTTACTTGGAATCAAAAACCAAAAAGTAACGATGGTATTTTGAGAAAGATTGATAGAGTGATGGGGAACGTGGAGATGTCGACTTTGTGGCCTGGTTTAGTTGCTTTATTCCAACCTTATCGCATCTCGGACCATTCTCCTGCGGTGTTGAAACTGCCTACATCCATTGGAAGGTCACCTAAGCCTTTTAAATTCTTTAATTTTTTAGCTCATAAGGCTGATTTCTTAGAGATTGTGGGTGATGTTTGGAAAACTGAGGTAGGTGGTCATAATATGTATCGTGTTACTAGTAAGTTGAAATTATTGAAGAAACCGTTACGTAAGCTTATACGGGATCAGGGAAATCTTCATGACAAAGTTATGAAACTTCGGGTGGAATTGGATAAAGTTCAAAAGGATCTTGATGCTCATCCTGATTCGATTGATCTAAGAGAGGAAGCTTCTCACTATCTTATGTCTTTTAATCAGGCCATTCTTGATGCGGAACGGTATTTAAAGCAAAAATCTAAGATTGACTGGCTTCGTGAAGGGGATAGTAATACGAAGTACTTTCACAACGTGGTCAAAGAGAAAGCTAGTAGAAATAGAATTAATGTTGTGCTTGATTCCCAGAATGTTCTTTGTGAAGGAGATCGGGTTCCACTTGTGTTTGTGGAACATTTTCAGAATTTTTTAGGTCATACTGATAATGTTCAGCCCCTTATCGATGATGGGCTGTTTTATAAGAAGATTCCAGTTGAGAAGTCTAATCGTATGATTCGAGAAGTTACAAAGGAGGAGGTAAAAATGGCTATGTTTTCTATAGGGGATAATAAATCCCCGGGCCCTGATGGATATTCTGCAGCATTTTATAAGAAAGCCTGGGAGATTGTGGGCAATGATGTTTTTTTGGCAGTTCGGGATTTCTTTACGAATGGTTGCCTTCTTAAGGAATTAAATCATACTTTTATTGTTTTAATTCCTAAAGTAGCAACTCCTGCTCGTATTAATGATTTTCGTCCAATATCTTTATGCAATGTGTTGTATAAGTGCATTAGTAAAATTCTTACTAATAGGATTAAAGATTCTTTGGGCGATATTATCAGTGAGAATCAATCGGCATTTGTTCCTGGAAGATCCATTTCTGATAATATTCTGTTGACTCAGGAATTAATGCGTGGATATCACCTTAGCAAAGGGGTTCCTAGGTGTGCTTTCAAGGTAGATATCCAAAAGGCTTATGATACTGTAAATTGGTGCTTTTTAAAGCACATATTGCATGGTTTTGGGTTTCATGCTCATATGATTAAGTTGATTATGGCATGTGTTACTTCAGTGACTTTCTCTGTTAATCTTCATGGGCATACCCATGGGTTCTTCAAAGGAGGAAGGGGTCTTCGTCAAGGTGATCCTTTGTCTCCATATCTATTTACCTTGGTTATGGAGATTCTTACTTTGTTAATCAGGAAAAGGGTTAATGATTTGGAGGGGTTTGATTATCATCTGCATTGTGATAAACAACAGATTGTGAATATATGTTTTGCCGATGATCTATTTCTGTTCTGTAGAGGCAATGTGAATTATGTCTAGATTATTTCTCAGGTTCTAAATGAGTTTACTGAGGTGTCAGGTTTAGCCCCGAGTATTCCTAAGAGCACTGCTTTCTTATGTAACGTGCCTAATTCTGTTCGGAATGCTATTCTTTCTATTATGCCATTTTCAGCAGGGCAACTCCCTGTTCGGTATTTAGGAGTTCCATTAATTTCCACCGGGTTACTTGCTCGTGATTGTAGGCCTTTAGTTGAAAAAGTCCAGAATAGGATTGGAAATTGGAAAAATAAATGGTTGTCGTTGGCTGGAAGGTTGCAACTTGCTGCTTCGGTGTTATCATCTTTGCAAGGGTATTGGGCAGCTTTGTTCATCCTCCCGGCTAGTATTGTTAAAGAAATTGAAGGTCTCATTCGAGGATTTCTTTGGTGTCACGGGGATATGAAGCATGGTAAAGCTAAGGTCTCTTGGAAGGTAGTTTGTCTTCCTAAATGTGAAGGGGGTCTTGGCATTAAACGTCTTGATACTTGGAACAGAACTCTTATGGCTAAGCACATTTGGAATTTATTAGCTCATAAAGAATCTATGTAGGTTCGGTGGATTTATTTTCATAAGCTTAGAGGTCGAAGTTTTTGGGATGTCACGGCTAAGGGTGATATGAGTTGGTGTTGGAGGAAACTTCTTCAGCTTCGTGATCTTCTTCGAAAGCATTTCTGGTTTCGTATTGGTGATGGTACTTCTATGTCGGTATGGTTTGATACATGGCATTCTGTGTGCCCTTTGTCTTGCTTTATTTCTCGATATACCATTACTAGAGAATTTCAGATTACTGATTCGAATGCTGATGTGGTTGATGGAAACTCTTGGAATTGGCCTTCTTCTTGGATTTCTAGATTCCCGTTGCTTAATCAGCTCCCTGATCCGAGCTTTAGAAATGGGTCGGATAAGTTGTGTTGGAGATCTCTAGAGGGTGATTTGGTTGATTTTAAATCAGCCATGTTTGGGAGTCCCTTCGGCCAAGGGCTGATCGGGTCGAGTGGGCTCCGGTTGTTTGGTTTTCTTCATGTATTCCTCGGCATTCCATTCACCTATGGTTGGCTTTAGGTGAAAAGTTGAAGACACAAGATCGTTTGAAGCAATGGGATGTTGGTTCCTCTACCAACTTAAACCTGCTTCGGTGCTCACTTTGTAACACTCAACCGGATTCTCATTCTCACTTGTTTTTTGAGTGCTGTTTCTCTTCTAAGGTTTGGTTGGAGGTTCTTAAGTTTGCTGGCTATTCATTCCACTCTACGTGTTTGCTGGACTGTGTTGATTGGATCAAACCGAGTTCCACTCGGAATTCTAGTAGAGTTATTATTTTCAAACTTCTTCTTGGTGCTACATCTTATTTCATTTGGAATGAGCGTAATATTCGTTTATTTCAGAAGCTAAGGCGTTCAGAAGACCAGGTGGTGCATTCTATTCTTGAAGTGATCCGTCTCAGGCTTTACTCTTTCAGGTTTAAGCCTTCTGGTTGGACTACTAGGGTCATGGAGACTTGGAAGTTGCCTCATTCCCTTATCATTAAGGGCTGATGTCATTAGATAATGCGGCTATAGTGGATCATTGCTTGGTGTGTTGGTTATTAGTAGTGTTTGTTTGTCTGGATGTTACATTGGTCGGCATATACTTGGCATGTCAAGTATATATGCTTAGTCTTTCTTTATGTTAGTCTAAGCTTTATGTGGTTTTCCACAGATCTGTACTTGTAACGCTATATCATTATTAATAAAATTTACCAGGGTAACTCCCTTTTACCCAAAAAAAAAAAAAAAAAACCCATGGAATAAGACGTAGAAGAGAATAGAATATTGATAAGTGAAGAAAATCTCTGACTATCCTTCACACTTGAATGAACCCAAATGTTTTCAAAACATATTCGGAAATACAACTCATTTTGCAAATAAACCACTGCTCTCAGAAAAAAAAAAGGAAATCATTTTTTGTGTGTCGAGCATTTGAGGTACTTGCATACTACTTCTATGCATTATGCTCGAACTCGTTTAAAAACACATGTTTTATAAAACTGATTTGTAGTAGAAAACATCTTTTCATGTTCTGAGACAGAGATTTCTCTTTTTATTTGCAAAAACAATATCGAGTTTGTAAAAAGGGTTTCATCCAACGTGTTCACACTTACGAGATCTATTCACGAGAATGGAATGAGTTGAAGAAATGTTGGACCATAGAAAGTTGCTTGAAGCCGAGCCTATCAATGCAGAAGAAGATTTTGGCAACGTCTTCAGCTATCTGGGGAGTATCTGATCCTTTCCTCTTTTATCTGTTTTATCATGATTCATATTTATTTGTTTTGTTAGTGTGTTAATAAAAGTAGTCTATACTCTATCGTAAACTTATCACTAAGTGTGGGATTCCAGCCCAAAACAAAACACTTGAGAAACATTTTCTTACATGTTCAAACTCTAAGTGTGGGATTATACAATCTCAACTCAAGAGAACATTAGGGACAATGTTCCTCTAAGTGTGGGATAGCAGGTATAGAATACCTTGGTTTGTTTTTATGATTTTTGTCCAAAAATAGTTAACACAGAAAATGTTCCTCTAAATTTTTTGAAATTTTTCAAATTTCAAAAACTTTTTCAAAAGAAAAACGAGTTTAATCCCCCGATTAACTCTGAATTTTTGAGTTTTGATGTTTTTAAGAGAAGTCGTTTTCAAAATATGAATAAATTGTTTTTTAAAATCTAAGGAAAATAAGTTAATAATTGCTTAAGCAAGAAATGATAATCTAATAAGAACATGACTAGGCACATACAACTCATTTGCAGTGAGGACTTGAGCCTTAAAAGCATTCATTTTTAATGCTACATTGTTCATTTCTTGTGTGTGCCGATGCATGTATATCTGAATTAGAACTTGCTCTTGACATACGCTTCGAGACCACATTGGTGAGTACCGTATACGGTATAGATGCAATTAGATGACCTTGACATTCCTTAGGATTTAACCCACTTTTCAGCCTTCTCTTTCAAGCCCAAAACCCTTTCCGATGCTCATTTTTAGTATCGATGATCCACTTAGTAAACCCTGTTGAGCCGATATCTTTTCGTTTCATAAAACCCACATGTTTAAACCCCTACTTTCCCAAATACCCCCAAAACTTATCTTAGAATTTTTGAGGTTATGAAAAACGCTTTTTAGAACATCCCTTCGAATTGTCTTACTCTCTCGTGTTCTCCGAAAAAAGAAATATCCTTGGTGTGAAAAATTGACACCATGAAAAGACTCGAAGAAAGATGAGGAGAAGGATTTCTGCATTTAATAATCCTCGGAAATTCTATGGCAAAGAAGTTCTGAAAGAAAAAAGAAAAGAGAAAAAGAAAAAATAGAAAAAAATAAAAGAAAAAAAAATAGTTCAGAAGAATAAAGTTAGTACTTCGAAGTATCGCCCTAAAAGAAAAAGATCCGATTGAAGGCAAAAAGCTACTGTTCTTTCATCCGTTTCTAAATAGAGTTTTTCGTGACCTTAGGAGTCCTAAGATAAGCAACACCTTACAACCAAAATCTCCACTATCCATACCCCTTAACCCTCACAAACATTACAACCCCTGAATGTCTTGGGATAATTAGCATCGTTCTCACCTAAGTGGTGGAGATCCGATTCTCGATCAAGCTTATGACGATGAGTACTGCATGACTGGCTATTTGAGCGATTTCTTTGTTTAGAATGTTAGGTAACCCGAAACACTCTTGAGTGAATTGAGCGACCACCTTAGTGAGATGGTCTGGTCATGTATACTCCGAGATCACGAGATTTGGAAGTATGCTTAAAGGGAATCATTACTTGTTTCTGAAATAATTATCTTATCAATCCTGATGTTTTTAGAACAATTATATGAGTATGAGAAAATGATAACTTTTAGAAATGTTCTGACTCACCCCAAAACCAGGTTTTAAAAATATTTTCCGCGAGGGCATGGATGTGTTGCTTGAGGACAAGCAACGTCTAAGTGTGGGATACTTGATGTGACCTAAAAACTCATGTTTTTAGGCACATTATTCTACTTAAAATCACCAAAGTGGTCCAATTATGGATGCTACTGTTAAAATCACTAAAAGCATCCGTTAATCACGCAAAACGAGACAAATAACGTCACCTTTTCTTTGGGTAAAGGGCCAAAATTACCCGGTAAATATATTTCCAAAATCATTTAAGTACAATGGATGTGTGTGAATCTCACATCTCAGCCCGTTACATAGGCATAAAGACTACATAACAAGGAAACAACCACTACTCACTATCTGACTCGACATAAATCAAACAAAGACCACACTTGACTCAATAGAAATCAAACAAAATCCAGGACTTATTTATTCTTATCCATTTTCCTATCATGAAGACTCATGTAATCAGCCATCTCGTTATCAACAGGATCAAGAACATCATCTTCGTCATCTTCATCATCTTCAATAACCTCACCAGCCATAAAGTCATCAGAAACATGAGATCCATAAGTGTCTTTCCAACGAGAATACAAACTGGGATTATTATCAGTGTTACCATCAGAAGAAGCCACCTTCTTCCCACGATCTTCCTGCTTACTATCCAACTGCTCACGTATAAAAGCCGTATTATCCAATGTAGAATCTAACTTATTCAGAGTCTCAAAGGAATTAGATGTTGTAGTCTTACCAATATCCTTTGTCTTCTTTTTAGGAACAAACACCTGTTTAGCAGGTGCAACAGCCACTTTCTTTGGATTACCAACCACAAGGCCACGGAACGGTTTTCTCGGAGCTTGGAAACCTTCAGAGTCTTTCTTGTTCTTCACTTCAGCCCCTTTAACAACATTTACATCACCTTGTTTTTCCGAGACAACAGGAACACGCTTTGGACATTGATCCTCCGCATGCCCAAATACCTTACAAGCATTACAAAGAGGGGGCTTCCATTCATATTCCACACGAACCGTATGTAGAGAATGCCCTGTACCTTCCACAAATGGGACTGAGATTACCAAAGTATCCTTAGGAACCCGATCAGCCCTAATGTCAATCAGGGCACGAGCAAAGTCCAACCGACCCCATGAGTTAAAACACAAAGAGCTGGTATAAGAATCAAGCATTAAAGGAGTACCCAATTTGGTAGCAATAGCACTCAAACCATCCTCAGTGAAAGCAGCTATTGGAACCCCATGAAGCTTAACCCATATTGGAATTGAGACAAGATCCTCTTTCAACAAGGTAGCTATAGAAGACCACTTCTTTAACACAATTGGCACCTTTCGAATGAACCAAGGACCATTTTCCAACACCCCCTCCAAACCTATAGCAGAATTAAACTTGAAGAAGAAGAATCCCTTGGAATTCATCATCACTTTATTAACACCGAATTTCTTCCAAGCATTCAAGACATAATGTTCAACAACAGGAAACGCAACCCTTTTACCAAGAAAATATCCAAAAAGTGTGTTCTCAAACCTAGTATTTGCCTCCATAACCGAAGACATAGGAATGTGAACGTCAGCCGTATCATTAAGGGGCTTTTCCACTTCCAAAACACGGAAGTTTACCTTCCTATTACCTATAACCGGAGTGATAGTAGGCTGATTACAAACTTCCTCATTCACCACACTAGCATAAGAAGGCTTTTGTGGTGTAGTATCATTCGAGCTAGATTCATCTCCACGATAAGTAGATGGAACAGGAAGTCCATCAGGTCCAACCAATTTTCCGTTAACCATTCTAAATGATTTAGAACCAAGACTAACTTTTTGTGCAATAGGTATACCATCTCTCTTTACCCCCGTCATTAGAAACTCAACTACCACAAAACGACCCTCAAAACAGTTCCAAGTAAACTCCTACCAAGGCTCGGACCAATAACCACAAAGAGCAAACCACAGACCCAATCAGTTAAGAACCAATCGTATCCCAATAGTAATTAAAATCATGTACGAATACAGCTCCAATAAATCAAAAAAAAAAAAAAAAACGGCAGTAGCAATCTGATCAGACTTATTAATATCACAACCCTCAAATCTATTAAAAGAAATAGATCAGCAATAAGTTATTAATAAATAAATCGTGAAAGGTTCATCTACACAAACCATCAAAACGAAAATCAATAATCAAATAATGGAAAATATTGTATCAATTAAGACTATGTCGGCAAGATGTATTAATCCCAAAGACGGATGTCGGCTAGGAATTAATTACAAAGACATAAGACTTGCGCAATAGGAATAAGCGATTAAATAAACCCAAAAAACGAATCAGATCAGCTTGCGATAAAGAATTCTTATGGGTATAGAGAATCGCCGAAACCTAGAGAGAAAACTAGGGGGATTTTTACATTACATAACGTCACCTTAAATATTCCCTTCTTGAATCACTTATGGAACTACATCTTAATTCATACTTTATGATTCCATAGGGAAATCCAAGACCGGAGGTGAAAGAATCAGAAGAAACGGACGAAGAACGGAGAAGATGTGCAGTCTGGAAGCTCGCTGATCGTCATCCGGAACACGCAAAAGTAAAACACTTCCAAATTTGGCAAACTTAGTGTCATTAGAAGCGTAACGGAAAACCGAATCCAAAGGCGCAAGAATCAAGCAAAACGGACTCCAAACGAAGAAGATACGGACGAACCAAGCAACCGAGGAATCAGCGGAGGTCAAATGGAGCACCAACCCCCCCTCCCCTACCACCAAGGGTGCCGTATACGGCACCTTAAGTGTAGTATACGGTACCTAGGGTGCCATATACGGGGTCTTTTGCCTTGTGAGGTGCCGTTTGACCCCCCTTGGTCCGCTTGTCCCGTATGATGCTTTGGTGCTTGTTCTTGGTGCTTAAGGACTTGTACCATGGCTACCTCCATTCTCCTATAAATAGTGGACTTATTTCTCATTTCAACACACACCTCATTCTCACATTTCACTCTCTCTCTAGTTTTCATTCTCTCTCTAGCACTACTCTTAGGAGTTAGAGGAGAATTTGTTTTGTAGTTAGTTAGTTTCTCTCTCTAGCACTTCTCTAAAGAGTTAGAGGAGAATCAATAGGGTAGCTTTTGTAATAGAGTTGGAATTCTTGGAGGATCTCCTTTGTAATATTGTTCGGGATATTTCGGAGCTCTGTAAGTGTAATCTTTCAGCTACTATTCAATCTGCGCATTACTTTCGGTTATTTCTATCCTTATCTCTCATAATGTTGCATGCTATTATTATATTTGATTTAGGATACATTGCCATGATTAGTGAGTAGATTAGCTATTGTGTTTGTTGTGATGTAGTTAGTCGTGAATTGGGATGATGTCATTATGAAACAACGGAGGTAACGTTATAAGGCTTTCATTTGTATAGCGCCGGAAACATTACGAATATGTGGAGTACGGAACGTGGAAGCTATGAAAGTCGTGAGCACAATCCGTTGTGGAATAATGTTCCCAACTATATATTATAAATGAAAACTCGGTGCTTTGATTACAGTTCCATCCATGATCTTAAATCAATTAATACCCTTCCACCGATAAACGTGGTTAAAACCTTTTTGATAAGACGTCATATCATGGGTAATTAACTATCTGTGTTTTGTTATAAAGCTGTGAAAATACTAAACTAGTAGTGTACACTGTGAATAACTCTTGATTAAATATCTGAGTTTAAATAACATGGTCTAGTTTTGAAGCCGTGGAAATACTATTTTAAACAAGTACTGTACACTGTGATTAAACTAGGGATTTATTGGTTAATATCAAGTGAGGGTTGGTTTAAGTCATAAATGGAGAAACTCTATTCTGAAATACAAACTTAGTTCATGAATCCAGAAAGGAAGACGTTGAATCATTAAGTATTCTAACCCTTGTCTATCAGCTCTGGATTCTACATAACCATTTATGGAAAGTAATCAAACATCAACCATGTCTTAATCTTAAATGTTTTATTCAATTGACTATTACTGTGTTGTTAAGAACGATCGGACCGTTAGTGGGTCTGTTACTCTATTCATGCACCTAGGAATCTTTGTATTCCAGAAAAGGGTCATTGTTCCGTCACAAGGGCAATGTTGAGAGTCGAACAGCCTCCTCAGATCAGAATCATAACAGCTTAGTACTCAGTGACATGCTGATTGAGCAATCAATCAGTAGGGTGCTAATGCTTACACCATAAATACTTACGACAAATAAAATACAAATCTTTATAAAGACGTTTTCATAACTTAAACTAAAACATCATCCCAATGCAAGGCTAACGAAGTCACAACAAACACCCCCTTTATCCTGACTGCTTTCCATTTATTTTACTTTATTGCCTAGTTTAAATTAGTAGTATAAATTAGAAAACCAACAAAAACAAATTCCCAACTATTTTCTAAAAACCTTTCACTAGCTTGAATCAGACATCGTAATTACTTTGCTTCACAATACAGTTGATTTTAAAGAACGACCCTAGGTCATACTTGTCGCTATACACCTTTAAAACTCTCCACCGACATTACAAATTTAAAACTCTCCACCGACACGCCACTGGTGGCCGGTCCAACGACAGGGTAAAACCTGATCAACCGCTGGTGGCGCGTCACTTATCATGTTTGTACACTGAATATCGCGCAAGGTTTGTAATGTTTTCACATTACCTCAGGATATTGGTATCTTCATACCATACAAAAGATGGATTATCCCGAGACACGGATTACCCCATGATCTAATGTGATGATAATACATTGCAAACACTTGATTTTATTGGTCTTATCCTGTCGCACCCCCAAGACACGTGGCAGCGGAAGTAGGAGGTGTCACGGGGGTGCCGACCAAATCACATATCACAACACCAAGATTAAAGCAAATGACCTCTATATGAGACGTTTGAAAATAGTTACATTACAATAATTCAAAAGTTTACAAAAGTATTTGGAGTTCGCATAAACCGATTAACGATATCTAATACATTACTGAATAACAAAACACAGCTGAATGCAAACTAATCTCTTGATGTTTGAAAACAATGCGACTCGAGCTAAACTTTCCAAAAGCTTCCTACTGCGGAGGGTTACCTGATAAATACATACTAAAAGGGTCAACATAAAGTTGGTGAGTTCATAGGTTTGCAGTAAATAAGCGATTGTGAACACAATCTAGTTAAAATATTGCACGAGTGCAATGTAGTGAATATACAATTGTCATGAGCATCATAGTCGAAGCTTAACACGTCTGTAAAGTACAATCAAGTACCCGGAAATTTGCCCCCGTGAGTGCTAATCCAAAAACATTCATGTGAAACGACTAAGAAACGCCCGTTTATACAGTACGGTTCGTGGTAGTGCGTGCTACCCCGGGCTGGGATGGTCAGTCCCAAATGGATCCATTTACTAATACTCGCGCTTAAGCCAATAACTAACAACTATGATTCAAAGGCCTTCATTGGATTAATCGTAACTCATGCAAATTAGTATATCAATAGTCTGTAAGTCTGTAAAATAGCAAGTTTGTACATGTGTTCAGGTAAAAGCAATTGTATAAACATGTGTGTATGTATTCTGTACATTAATAGTCTATAAGTCTGTAAGATAGCAAGTTTGTACATGTGTTCAAGTAAAAGTAGTTGTGTAAAGCAGTTGTAGTATGTATTCTCCCCCAAAACAATTTAAAACAAGTAAAAAGGAGCTATGAAACTCACCTGAGTTCTAGCAAATAGTAAGCAAGCAGTATCAATTAGCAAGTAAAGTGTGATCCAAGGTGTAACCTTCTAACATCCTAAACGTATAAAGTTGTATGAGTAGATGTCTCATAAGACCATCTATGACAATTGTATAAGTGGGGGTCAATGTCCACTTAAGCCAATCGTGTAGGTGGAGGGTTTATGTCCACCTAAAGCTAGTTCACTCAACTAGTATGTCCAAGTAAGTTGTTCAAGTTTGTTTATTAAATACGTTTACGACCCGTTGGTGAAAGTTTGTAATAATAATTCATTTATACATTATTATTAAGTTTGTTTTGTTGTATATTATTTATTAGTACATACCGTATATTGCAAACAGATTATTTAGTTCGTGAAAACCTCAAACCGTAGGTCAAAGTTGGTCAACTCGTTGGTCAAAGCTGGTCAAAGTTGGTCAAAGTTGGTCAAAGTTACCAACTAAGTCACCCAAACCCATTTTTGTTACCATTTTTAAAAAATAGTAAGTTTGTCGGTTTTTAGAAATCGAGCCCCGTTTTTGTTGACTTGGTCAAACCTACTCGGTTTAACCCGAAACTTTCCCAAAACCCTTGGATATGTTCAAAAGTCCCAAAAAGTCATTCCTTCTATTTTTAGCAAGCCCGAAAGTGTCGGTTTTTATGTTATAACAAAATCAGTCCCAAACTTGGTTTTTCAGGTTTTCCAGCCACTTGTTCTAATTTTTAAAAATATCAAACGTCCAAAATCAAATACAAAAAAATTTCCAGGTGCTCCCTCACGTGTTACCTAGCTCCAGTAATTTTTATAGATTCTATTAAAATGTTTTACTATTTTTAATCATTATTTCTCTCTCCTATACTCAGTTTTGGTGACATGCAAGAAGATTCATTTTCTGGGCATAATCTAAAGATTTCTAGTCAAAGTGGTCAAGAGAAAAGTTGTAGACAACAAATTATGTGAACTATTGGTTCTGGCCTCAAGTCATTTAGAGGTGTGTAGCTCAAGTTATGTTCAAATTAATGAGAGAAAAGTTTCTGACTTTGTAGGACATATTGTCTATGTGATTTCACAAAAAATTTTAAAAATAGTAAACTAACTCATAAAAAGGTGAGGCCAGTGGGGTTTGAAAAATGACTTCTTGAACTTAATTTTAGACTATAAAAACGTCCAATTTCATTAAAAATGACTGAGTTATGATTTGGTACATTTCGTATTACAATCTGGACAGAAAGTTATTTTTACATTTTTGTTACATTCAAGCTTTGAAAAACGATTTTTGAGCCAAGTTTTTGTTATATACAAGTTGAGTGAACATAATAATTATGTTATAAGAGTATTAAGAAGAAGAGAATGTCCTCACAATGGTGTTATGATGATGAGAAGAAGATGAGGATGCTTGTCTTGAAGTTTCATTGCAAAATGATGCATTTTTGAAGTGGTGGTTGTATGGTGGTTTATGGTGGTCAATGGTGGTTGTGTGGTGGTCAATGGTGGTGGTGTGGTGGTGTTATGATGGTTAATTTTTCAGATTTCTAGGGAGAGAAAGAACTAGAGAGAAGGTGGAGAGAGTTTGGTTGAAAATGAATTGAGTGAATGAGTGAATGTAAGTATTGCATGTATGTTGAATGGGTTAAGGGAAAGAGTGAATTGCATGAAATATCATTGGTGATGGGGGAGGTAGCTGGCCATGGGGGCCCCATTTGGTGGGTACTGTGTTTTAAATTTCGTTTCCAGACTGTGTTTACGTATTTTGGTCGTTTCCTCGTTATTTGTGTTAAAACGTTAAATCGCGTAACGTTTTCTTGTGTTATTTTAATTTGCGATATATTTGGGATTATTTTTCATTGAAGTATTATTAAAATACTTAAATTTGAGTTGTCAAAATATTAATTAGGGTTTTGTTTGTTTCCGGGCTCAGTTGCGCGTTTTAACCGCATTTGTTACATTTTTAACAAAACGTCTAGTTTTTTCGTGTATTATTATTTTAAAATAATAATATATGATAAATAACTTCTAAAAATAGATTAAAGTTATTTATAGAAATGTTTTCACCAACGTCGTATAGTTTGTTGGACTCCGTCCGGTTGTTTCGCGTAATTACAACTAATTACGTAAGCGTAATATAAAACAATTACGTAGGTGTATATTCACAATAATATACAAATAATAAGCGTGAATTTAAACACCCAATAATCGTATTTGCAATTCAGGAAACCCTAACCATATCGACCAGAAAACCCTAATTCGAATTAGAAGAATTAGGTTTAGGATGGAATTCTATATGATGGTGATGCAATAGTAGTATTACGAACGTATGAAGTGCAGTATCAAGACCAATCACAATCAGAAACAGATGGCGATTTTAAAAACTCAAACCCTAATTGCCGAACCAAAACACATCAGCCTAAAACCCTAAAAACGTGGAAATAATCAGACTAGTCAATGAATTAATCAAAGAGAAGTAGATCATCAAAAGTAAATCAGATTATAGGCAGGAATAATGATTGAATCAGTCGGATTTGGGCAGCCTAGAAAGCCAGAAAATCGCCAAAAGTTGAGAGAGAATTCAAGGGTAAAAGTAGAGATAATTCTTGGAGCTCTTGTCAAGACCACACTTATTTTGATTTCTCTCTAGGGTTGGCTTTTTTGTCCCACTGAAACCCTAATTCGTAATTCATCTCCTGACCGAATTCTGCTACTTGTTTAAAGAAGTTGCGGATTATTTTTCTTCATTCATTAAATCGTCAGGTTTCTTGTTTGATCAGAACGATCTGTTGGCCTTCGGCTGAGTTCTAGGGTTTGGAGTTCGTTTTTTAGGGTTTCTTTGTGTGTGGATATTACGCCAACTGATTGATTATTGCTCTCATCCTTGCTTCAAATTTACAATATACACTATTGATCTGATCGAACTTGCTTCTGCGATTTGGTTTAGTCAATTAGGGCTTTTATTTTCTTGCAAGGTTGATTGTTTCTGCGCAGATGCTGTGCAGATTATTTGGTTCATATGCAAGTATGCTGATTGTTTGTTACATTTATTCTGATTGTGCTATGTTCAGATCGACCGCTCGTTTGATCTGTTGATTATTCATACATCGATTAGGGTATTTGTTCATGGTTTTCTGCTTGCGGCGCTTTATTCTTCCTACTTTGATTTATTCTTTTGAAGGTTTTTAGATGGGATTTGATTGATTTATTTGACTGGACAAAGGTTGTCATTGCGGGAGTCACGGATTCTGGGACTGGTTTCCGGTAAGTGGTATTCCGGCTATTAGGGTTTTGATTATCTAGAAGACGGAACTTGGGTTTGTGTTCTGTGGTCTGCTTGCTGCAAGAATTCCTGGCCAGTTTAAGGTTTACAGGCTGTGACACTCAATTCATGAAGTGTTGCATTATTTTGATCTGTTCTGGGTTGCGATTCTTGTATGTTTAAGGTCGTTTAACGACGGGTTTATGATGGGGTTTTACTAGAGAGAAAAGGGGAGGGTCTTCGGATCGTGCTATGCCGATCTATTGGATTTCTCATTTGAGCGTTTGTGTTGACTGGTCGCATCATTATGATGCGTTTCATGTCAACCTCCATTGATGGTTTAGCTTGTGAGGTGGTTGATGGTGCATTCTGGGTTTGTATGGGTTCCGTTTGGGTTCATGCTATGCTTAGGATGCTTGGTTATTATGGCTCTTGTTGTTTTTCGGCGTCAACTAGGGCTTGGCTGTGGGTGGTGGTAGATGGTGGGGTTCCACTACTGTTTATTGTGAATGTACCTGGACCTTTTGCCAATGCCGGATTTGGTAGGGCAGGTGTATTTCGACATATTGGAGTTGGCTTGGACCTTTTGCCAATGGTCATTGGGACGTGTTGGTAGGCATGTTAGCTCAACGAATTGTGATTGCTGCATTCTGCAGCTTGGACGTTGGTGTTTGCTCTCATGGGTCATGATACGAAGACTATTGAAGACCGAGTCGTTCACCGTAGAAGTGGTTCTATGAACCTGGTGTTTACATTTAGTTTATTTATTTATTTAAATGTAATTATAACTGCGTTTTAGCAGGTTGGTTATTGGTTAGTTGCTGCGTTGCAGCTGTGTTTGTTCTGCGGTTAGCAGATTGTTTTGCTTAGTTGTATAGGGTGAGTCAAATCGCCTATGTAACGGGCTGAGGGTATGGGATGTTCGCTCATGTCAATTGTACTTCAATGAATTTTGGCGTAATATATTTACCGGGTTAAAACCCTTTACCCACAATAATATACAAATAGTTACAAGTAATTACAAGTATTTAGCCTAAATTAAGTCTAAATACACATAATTAGGGTTTCGGTTAGGTTTTAACGGTTAACCTAAAGTGCCGGGTGTCACATTCTCCCCTTGTTAGGAGCATTTCATCCCGAAATTAGCTTGTTGTCATAGTCTGTGGGGTGTCAAAAAAAATAGATGTGGATGTTCAACCTTGTTTTGTTGGTCTCCCCTTGTTTGATAAATGTTCCACTAGTATTGAGAGGCGTGCGATCCATTTCCCCGTCGTAGATGTTTTCGGTGTGAATCTTATAGAAGCCAATTAATTGCAATGATATCATCGAGGAGAGAGTGGAGAGAGAAGGATTTCAATTTCGATGGGTATTAAGTTTCGTGTTTTAGATGTATCATTGACGCACAAGTCAAAGTAATAGTCATTCAAGGTCAAGTAATTAGTTTCGTAAAAGTATGGCGGAAAGGATTTCACCCATAAGTTCGTGTAGACGTGAGTAGGTCGTTGGGTTGCACCTAATATAAGTTATTAGAGACGCATTTCAATACATAATTCGTTAGAAGTCCTGCAGGTCTTTTAAAGTACAAGTCGTTATCGAGTGTTTAGAGGACATAGATCGTAATCTAAAAAGGTCTATGTGGAGGATTTCGCTTGCTAAACTCAAAGGGTAAATTCTACGATGCGCTTAGCTTCTAAGTCAGTGGGAGTGATGTGGAGTAACGAGCTACACTAATTTAGTGTCGACTAAGATTTGAAATAGTTGGTGATTGAAAAGAAACGTACCCGTAACAAAGTCAGGGGTTCTGTCAGGTGTTTTTGCTCAACTTCGGACATTCATTCCTAAAATGCCCAGCTTTCCCACACTCGAAACAAGTTTTTGCCTTACAATCCTTTGTCTGGTGTCCATAACGTTTGCATTTGCGGAGCACCACAGTGTTCTTTGTGATGATGGTTACAGTTTGGGCAGTAAGGCCTGAGTCCTTCATAGCCTTTCTTTTCTCCGGACCCCGTAGCATTGATCTTGACTACCTTCGGCCTATTTGTTAGTTGACGTTCTGGGTTGTTGTTGGCATTTCCTTCCCATTTCCTCTTATTGTTTAACACCTTCGCCCCATCGTCCTCTTCAGTATGATCACTAGGTTGTGTCATTAGTGTTATCGAGTCGCAAACCCCGTGAAATGTTTCTTGAAGGATTGGACAGTGCATCAGTTGTGTTAAAGTGTTTTCCATGTTTATCAGGCGTTGTTCGTACTCAAGGATGCGCATGTCGCTCTGCTCAGCACGGTGACAGAGGCTAGTGATTTCTTCCTGGGCATCGGCTAGTTGGGTAAGCATCGTGCTAAGGGTTTCTTTCGTGGGGTAGGCAGTTTCCCCATTTATGGTAATAACAGCAGGGGTAGTAGCAGTGGATGAAGCAGTCGTAGAGGTAGTAGTAGTAAGGTTATGGGTGGGGTTAGCTTGGAGTGTCTCAGCAGTTTTTCCGGTGGTAAACAACATCCGTGCTGCCATAGGGTTAGGTGAGGATTGCTTATGTTCCTCCTTAGGTGTCATCGTCTCCAAGGGTTCATCTTCCAACAGTTTAATATCGTCAGCCAAGGTAAGTAGGTACGGGAATGTCGTTGGTTCATCACAGAGTTGGTTGTCGTCAGACACGTGTTTGTCTACAGAGGGACTTGCCATTTCCTACGAGTGTTTTATCAAAACAATGGGTTTGTAAAAGAGGTGTTAGCCTCTAAAGTTGCATAAATTTCTGGTAATGTAACATCTCATGTTTTATTACAAAAACTGTCGGTACCATTTCTGGTTAAATTAACGTTGTCTGTAGTATTACCTACGTTGTGCTTTGTCTTTAGGTAGACTGTTTGAAAATCAAGTGTTTGTACTTATAAAATGTTCGTCTATCATAATGTCAACTTAATTGTTGCTAAAAGTTTCGGGATTTGGACCTTGTACAAATGATTAGATAAGTAGTTTAAAATTTTCGACAAAGCTTCTATGAATCGTTTTACGGAGAAGTTTGTGTAAAATTTGTTGGAAATTTTCTATAATGAGAATTTATTTGAAAATTTAATGTTTGCTGAAAACTTGAGTCGGTTAAAATATGTTAGAAACTCTTATCATTGACAAGACGTTGAAAATTTATATCTAGCATTATCAGTTGAAAATTAGAAGTTATAAATAATTTCGTAATAGATGTTCGATGAAATTCCTTTGAAAGCTTAGATTGGTAGAAATTTGTTGAAAACTTTCTATTTTATAGTAAGGTATTGGGAAGTACAGTTGATTCTTGTAGTGGCGTAGCCTTGACTGAAAGGGGATGAAAGAGGATAAAAGAATGATTGAGATCTTTACATGAGAGCTAAGATTATCGCAGACGTGCTTGAAATCGTAGACGTGCTTGAAATAATACGTGACATCGTAGTACGAAGGTTAGTTGGTACTAGGTAATATGATTAGTGATCAATAGGGTGCAAGATTAATAAAATATAGAATTCGAAGTTTACAAAACATGCCGGGCATCGTTACATCCGGTCCACTACAAAAGTCTTATACAAAATGTGATGGGGTTTTATACACCCATCGGAATAGAACATATGGTAGGAACAATTTCGCCATACGTGAGTTTAACAAAATAGTTGTATCTCCCGACAGTCGTAAGTCCAGTCATCATCGAGCTAACTCTAGCTATGTTCTCTGTCGTTTGGGCACGTCGTTCTACTTCTAATCTATTCTAGGTTCAGGTCGTGAGGGTAGTAACATGCTTCAAGCATGTCGCTGTATCGTAGAGGTGCATGATGAATTAAGATATCCTCTGTTGATTGTTTGTACATCCATTTGATCCACATTTTTGTCCTTTGCTTTAAGTTAGTAGCTACCTCCCTCCAGTAGTGGATCCTATCCCTGATTCGTTCGGAGAAAAGATTCATAAATCGTTCGATTTCATCAAAGTGCTGGGAAACATTTCCAATGTGTAGGTGTTGTGGTTGACCAATTGCATCGGTGGCGTCTGCACGAAGACGGTCCTAGTGGGTGGAGCATCGGTAGTAGTAGTAGTATAGTTAACGAAAGTTCAAGTTCATGATGGTCTGTTAGTCCTTCTAGTAGTGTATAACACACGCGATCCCGATTGTCTACTATGCGGGTGGGAGAAAGAGTGCGGCGTAGAGGAAATAAACGTTGCGCGCCTAGGTAACGAATCCTCGTGCGGTTCTAGTTCCATACGTGTTCCCGAATGATTTAAATGAGAGCGGGAGAAAGAGGGTGAAGTAGACGTCACTTGTTTGGGTGGCGAATCCTCAGATGGATTCTCCTCAAGTGAGTCCTCTTCGATTAAGTCGTTGCTCGATATGGTTGGGTGAGCGGGTACCGTGGAAGTTTCTAAAGTCTCGAGTAAGGCTTGAGCCTCGTTTTCGGTGTTAGGTGATGTAGTTGTGGGAGTGGTTTCCATGAAGGGTGGCAATTAAGTTTAGTATACGTAAGGTTATATATATATACATATACATATAAAACCAAGCACATAAGCACGTATAAAGGTTGGTCCCGTTTCTATCCTAGGTCAAAGTCTTCTAATGCATTCCCATCCACTATAACTATTTCAGGTCTTGCATCGATTCTCCTTTAATTGTACATAGTTGATCAGGCTATGTTAAATTAAATTTGAATGATGCAATTGCTGAACCAGTCATAACAAATGAGAAATACTAACCTAATGGTTATAGTCTAGGTCACCAATGCAATCCTAGTTCGCTATAACCTTAGGCTCTGATACCAATCTGTCGCACCCCCAAGACACGTGGCAGCGGAAGTAGGAGGTGTCACGGGGGCGCCGACCGAATCACAATCACAACACCAAGATTAAAGCAAACGACCTTGATATCGCGTAAAAAGTCATGTTTTTACTACCGATATCTCTCTCATTCTAGAACGATCCTTGGCATTTTCACTCAAATATAGCACAAATCAGTAACATTATGCCAAGATGGTCAAAACAAGATTGCACGATAAAAATCAAGCAAAACGGATGAAAAACGAAGATTCCACACACGTTTGAAGATTCAAGGCATCAAAATGAGATTTCAAGACTAAAATGCCCTCCACCAACATCCATTCTGTCCAAGATGTTCGTTTTCAAAACTACGAATCCAACAGAAGAAGAATCAACTAAAACGGATAAAGAATGAAGATTCTACGCCCGCCGGAAGATCCAAATGATTCGTACGCAATATCTGGAGCTAGGGACCTCATCTCAGGGCCTATCCTATGTCAAAATCTTTGTTTTTGAATTATGAATCCAACAAAAAAAGAATCGATGCAAACGGATGCATAACGAAGAAAACACGCACTAATCGAGAAACGAAGCAAAAGACGGCGAACCGGGGCGGCCACCACACCACCACCGCCGGCCACACCAAGGCCGCCGCCGGCCACCATGCACCCGCCTCGTTTTCCATTTTTGGCAAATTTTGATACCTGGTGCGCCTACTTTTCGTGTTGTACAGTACCCAGTGCGCCTACTTTTCGTGTTGTACAGTAACCGTTGCAATATCGTGTTGTACAGTACCCAGTGCGCCTACTTTTCGTGTTGTACAGTACCCAGTGCCCCTATTCGACTGTTCTCGGATATAGTGCTGGAAACGCTTTAGGCGGAGTACAAACGTACGGAAGTCTGAGAACGACCGAAGGTAGTTATATTACGGACCAATACTTTAAATGTGCTAAATGAATTTCTATTTATAGTTTAATCATAACATTATGAACGAATGATGGCATGTTTGGCCAACCGCTTATTACCAGACTACCCCAACTTATTCCGGTAGGGTAAAACCTATTTATGTGACTATTTATTCAATAGATCATGCCATGATACGGACATCTCTGACGACCGAGATTGGGGAATAGGATTTGAGAGTAGTTGTTAGCGTATATGTTCAGTACATTTGGGAGAACTTTCGGTGTATTGTATGTGTTTACTATCCATGTGACATATGTTCTATCTGATTACGGACAACACTACGTTAGTTAGTTGATAGGATCGTAAAAACAACTCATTCCAACATAGTCTAAATTCATAAAAAGAAACCTATATGAATGGGAATTATTATACTTTGTTATTGTTTAAATATATGACATCAGACCTAATTTATGGAGTACCCTTTCCAGTTATCCACGTGACTGCAACCTAGATATTAGGGAGTCCGGAACCTTAATTGTGGTAAGTAGTTATCTGTGCCCATGACATGCAATATAAGACACAATGAAACCACTCGTTGTATATATTATATTTACATTTCTGCACTGCTTTACATTTAGTTAGTTTAGAGTGTCATCCTCACTGTCAATTACTCTCGACCGCATGTTAGACGTAAGAACCCGTGGAACTACCCTGTAAAGTACACTGTCTATTACTGAAAGGCATGGTCCTCATATGAAACATGTTTTAAACAAACTGTGAATAATCTGGAGATGTATAACTGTTTGAAAAGGAGAGGTCTAGGTCATAAATCAAAGTAATTAGAGCTTAAGAAAAGTATTAACAAGGTCTGGAAAGGAAAGTCCAAATGACTTAGATACATCAATCCCTCTAGATCTTACATATTTGATTCTTTAAACATAACAAGTTAATAACTAGATACACTATTAGAAGAACGAGAGCTGAGCTTAGGTGTTAAGAACGGTCGGACCTATGAGATGATATGCTGCTTTATTCAGGTACCTCGGTTAATCACCAAAATAGGTTGCTTATCTTTCAACTAGGTAAGTATTGGGAGTTTAGCGTATTGCTCCGATCAGAATCATGATAACCTAGTTCCTAGTGACATGCCAATGGGAATTTAATTGGTAGGGTTCTAGTGTTTACACCAAAGTCTGTCAATCTATTAATCTGAAAGCGTCCCCATCATAAACACAATCCCGATATTATACTATTCCAAGTCATGGTAAACCACGTCTTCCCTATCCTTAGTTGTTCCTTATATGCTAGCCAGTTCATTTTAATTTTATTGCTTTAGTAGTTTAAATTAGATAAAAACCAAACAAAACCAACTATCTGAACCCCATCTTGAAAACTGAATTATCCAAACGAGCTCCGCTTCAAATTCGACCATCTGGAGAGACGACCCTGATCATCCTTACCACGTACTAGTATCGGGTACTTGTACCTAGTACCAGTAGGTAGTTCGGAGGTTTAGGCCCGAGCAAAAAATAAATTTTAAAACACCCTGATCGCACCCTCGGTCGTTACAACAGCACCGACGACACCGACGGCTGAGGGCGCATCAAGTTTTTGGCGCCGCTGCCGAGGACGGTAGTACGATTTGGAGCCTGTTTAGATAAGTTAGTTTTTAAGAGATCCTTTTGACTGAGACTCACCATCCTTATCAGAAGTTACATTTTGCACGTAGTTTAGCGTAGTTAGGATTGCCTTAGTATTACTTTAGATTAAGTTCCCTTCTCACCTCCAACTTTAATTCTGAAACCTTCTCCCTATGCCACCTGTTATTGACCCTTGGGATATGTTAAATCAATGGGAATGATTAGATCAAATGCAAAGTCTTGTTAATTCAATGGAAAATAGATGTAGGATGTGCGGAAATACCCACTTAGATGGAGAATGCCAAAGCCAAAGTATGATGTTTTCGGATAACATAGGGTACTTAGATCCTCAGATACAATATCAATATGACCCCCATGCTACCCAACCACATCCATACCAACCTTTTTATCCCCAACCATTCGAAATCTACCCACTCTCACCTCACCCTGTAAGTCTACCACAACCCTACAAGAACCCTGACTCGAGAGATATGCCCTTAGCCTGTCACAGCAGTAATGCTGCTTTCTCACCTCCTTCCGAATCACTTGAAGAAATGATTAGAGAACAAGAGGACATACTTAGAAGTCAAACTTATAATATGTCTAAATTCTCTACTGAACTACCAACACAAGCCCAAGAGAGTAGTGAGAAGAGTAGGAATCAAGCTGGAGCCAAATCTAGGATACAGAAAGTTGAGAGACGCACACACACCACATCTAGCACACCAGATACAGACTTACATTTTCATGAGTTCGGTTTCAATATCCCTTCGACTCCCACACCAACCCAATCTTCTAAACCTACAATTCCCGACCTATCAATGTCAAAGATCGACGGAGGGTTTGTTCTAGAAGAACTTTCCGAACCACTGCAACTCAAAACTTCCGGCCGGAGTAACGAGGATGACGAAGTAGACGAAGAGATCGAGATGGAAAGCCCGAAGTTAGAGACTTACATAGAAGACTCAGCTTCACATGGACTGAAGGAATACCTACCGACTCTAAGTAGTGAACTCATTCAAACTGATATGGTTGAACACGTCCCACAACCAGTTGTGGTTGACTGTATCCCAAAAATCCCTTTGATTGATTCACTTCCTGATCTAATTGACTTTACTAGTGCCTTAGAGGAAACAAACACCCAAGTATTCGATGATAATGTTGCTACAAGATTGGAGACGCTAATGGACATTGTCCCATCTCCATGCCCAGAGTACAACATTATCATCCAACCAAAGGCGTTAGGAAGCAAGGTGGGTTTTTCATCAAAAGCACCCTACAAACCATCTCTCCCTTGCATAATGACGTACACGTCATGGAGTGATGAGGACCTCTTTGATCAACCCAAACAACCCAAAACTCAAGAGGTAGAAAAAGTCAAGAGCTTTGTTTTACCTCAAATAAAACAAATCACTCACTTTACCATGCCTCTTCCACTGATTGGACATACCCTGACCATAGTCCACTTTAATCCCCTAGGTATGTACCAATACTTCCGCTTGTATCTACTGATGGATGCAAAGGAGCCCCCTGGATTTCCTGAGAAATAGGTTTGGAGTCAAGCTAGTGACTCGAACAAAAACAAGCGCTTTTCGGGAGGCAACCCTTGTCTAACATAGGATTATCATTAGTAGTTAAAGTAGTTTAAGTAGTGAACTAACCACAATTAGTAGAAATGAAACCCTAAAATGAATGTTTCAAGTTTTCTATCTTTATGAACAAAAATGGATGGTTTGAGAAATTACTTCATTAAAAGTCAAATCTTTGTCAAACCTTAATACTTCCTACTCCCAGTCGTTTGGAATTTATTGTAACATCTATTTTTCACCATTTTCTAAAGTTCTTGTTATCCCTTGCATTCACAAAAATGGAAACCTACTAGGAGTTAGGAGCCTTAGTCATTCTATACACCCACTGACATGTTTCGAGCATTTGAGGTACTTACATATATTATTGTGAACATACATGAGATACTAATGCTTAATCTAATAACATGATTTGTATGTCAATATGTGTATTATGCTCGAACTCGTAAAAATATGTGCTTTGGATATCTTTATACTTGGCCACCTGATTCAACTGATAATACTGGTATTTCCATGTCTGCTATTTGTGCTGCGGTGAAATTATAGGAAACTAACACTTTTTGTGTAAGATTAGAATCAAAGTCATACACTGGTTTGTTTCATCTACAAAGCACTCACTTTGATAGGTTCTTCGTAAACCAGAGAATTTATGATTTGGAGGATAATCACTTGTTTGTTAGATCATGTTTATTTGATCTACTTGTAACAGACAGGGACTAACGCCTAAGGATAAAGAATCTTTAAGGATAATGGAAAGACGACATGAGGAGCTTACAGTTCATTGATTATGGGAATCTTTGGAGCATTGCTTTGCAGGAGATGACACTTATAGATACGAAGATGATTTCTAGTTGTCTAAGACTAGTTCATCAAGTTGACCAGCTCAATACCCATCATATATGCCCACAAATTCCAAGTCCTATAGCTAAACCTTGTCACATAATGAAACCCTAAACCATCATCACCATATCCACTCACATTCACCACCCCTTCACACATACAATTCAGACAAAGGAATAGATACGGGAACAATTTGGAAACTGGAGATCTCAGTCGATAAAAGAACAACATCAGATTCATTACATCAGTTGTCGGTATAAGATCTCGGGTAATAGAGATTCATGGTCATTGGATTCAACACTTTCAGATCATTAGGAGCAGTTGAGTTACAGTAGCGGCTCTTGAAGATTAGGATCTTTGTCCATTAACCTCTATCCAACATTTGGTGTTTATTGGTTAATCATGCTTGTGTCCGGAGGGCGACATCACTTCATTTTCTGCAATCTATCCTTTAGTTCATAGTTATTTTCGAGAAGAAACTAGTTGAGGTATTGAAGAAAGGTTATACTGCTGGAGCTCGAGTTCATTACACTCAGATCCTCAGCTCACAGTCACAGGGGAGTTCTGCGTTCCTTTCTCTAGTTTATTTATCCATTTTTGCAAGATTATATTGACCTATATCCCATTCCAAACACTAAGTGTGGGATCCTTAGAAACCACAAAATACTAAGAGGGTATTTTCCATAACTAGTAGTAATTCTAAGTGTGGGTTACTTCGACAAGAGGTGTTCAATGCATAAATTCGAACATTAGGGACAATGTTCCTCTAAGTGTGGGATATACGGTCTGCAACCGCAAGTTTAATCTCTTGTCCTTAAAATAAACAATATTTTCATTAAAAGGCTAAAAATGAAGAAGTTTTCAAAATTTTTGATTCAAAAGCAACATTCTTTAGAACCTCTATTTTTCGATAATATAAATTACGGCAAGAATTGAGTTTTAACAAAGAAACAAAACGGTTCTCTTAGAATAAGATACGGACGAAAAAGGCAACACATGGCTAGGCACACAATGACCAAAATATTCAATTCGTGAGGTTTGAGCCCATATTGAGCATTCATCCTAAGATGCTTCACTTTTCGTTTCATGTGTGTGCCGATGCATGTATTTGAATTAGAACTTGCTCTTGTAATACATTTCAAGATCACACCCATGGGTGCCATACATGGTACAGGTACAGTCTATCTTGATATTTTCTAAGGAATCCCCGACTCCCTCAACCATCAAACATCCACTCACTCTTCACACCCGCTATCCAACCAAACCTCCCTTTTGTACCCTCATCCCGAAACTACGGAAGTCATGTCTTCCAAACTTTTCATAGACATTCTCAATTTCCCAAATTTCTACAAGAAAAGCCAACACAATTTCGCAACCCAATGCCAAAAGAAACCCTTCAGACCAGAAAAATATTCCTTGGTAAAGCCGGCATTATATAAGAAAAAGGGAGAAAAAGAAAAAAGTAGAAAAATATACATGCCGGCACTACTCAAGAAAGTCCAGAAAAGAAAAAATTAAAACCCAAAAAGGATTGCAACATTAAGTCTTTTCAAATTTGAGAAATTCCAAAAGTGACTTTCTCGAAAAAATACCCTAGTTTCAAGAAGATACGAGAAAAGAAAACTCAAAAATACTATCCTTCTTACTCACCATACACCTTCTTCATCTCTCCAAACCAAACCCCGATTCCTTTTTAAGATGTCTTGAAATATTAGTATCGTTCTCTTCCAAGGTGATGGAGATTTGATTCTTGATCAAGCCTATGACGAGAATGATGCATGACTGGCTATCTGAGTAATTGACACTAGCAAGTAGGAAACCCTAAACACCTGAGTGATTTGAGTGACCCACTGCAAGGATTGCCTAGTCATGATTACCATCCAAGTTGCTTGAAGAAAGTTTCAAATTCTATAAACCCTTAGTTTCTCATAAGAACTCTCTCATAACTGGAGCTTTATATTCTTTGGAAATAGTATTTCTAAAAGATATGTGTATCTCGAAACTTTCTAAAGGTCTTTTATGAATGAGTTTGCTTGAGGACAAGCAAAGTTCTAAGTGTGGGATACTTGATATCGCGTAAAAAGTCATGTTTTTACTACCGATATCTCTCTCATTCTAGAACGATCCTTGGCATTTTCACTCAAATATAGCACAAATCAGTAACATTATGCCAAGATGGTCAAAACAAGATTGCACGATAAAAATCAAGCAAAACGGATGAAAAACGAAGATTCCACACACGTTTGAAGATTCAAGGCATCAAAACGAGATTTCAAGACTAAAATGCCCTCCACCAACATCCATTCTGTCCAAGATGTTAGTTTTTAAAATACGAATCCAACAGAAGAAGAATCAACTAAAACGGATAAAGAATGAAGATTCTACGCCCGCCGGAAGATCCAAAAGATTCGTACGCAATATCTGGAGCTAGGGACCTCATCTCAGGGCTTATCCTATGTCAAAATCTTTGTTTTTGAATTACGAATCCAACAAAATAAGAATCGATGCAAACTTACGCATACCGAAAAAAACATGCACGAATCGAAAAACGAAGCAAAAGACGGCGAAACAGGGCAGGGGTGGGCCAGCCGCTGCCGGCCACCACACCACCGCCGCCGGCCACACCAAGGCCGCCGCCGGCCACCATGCACCCGCCTCGTTTTCCGTTTTTGGCAACTTTTGGTACCTGGTGCGCTTACTTTTCGTGTTGTACAGTACCCGGTGCGCCTACTTTTCGTGTTGTACAGTACCCGGTGCCCCCTTTTGGCTACCTTTTACTAACATGCACCTCTTGATGCTAATGTGAGCCAAAGCTCACCTGTAAATAGGAGGCTTAAGGCTCCATTTCAAAATGCACCATATGCACACACATTAAGCATATTTCTTTCTTTCTTTTCTAGTTGTATTCTTTCTTTTATTTTTCTTTCCACTTTCTCTCTCTAAGTTAATTAATTTAGTGAGAGATAAGTAGGGGGATTAATTATGTAGTAGTTAGTAGTAGCTAGCTTAGTAATGTAACGCTTTGGAATATTCGGAAGTAATATAAGCATCGTTTTGCTCGCAATAATTACGGGTAATATCTATCCTTTTCTTTTATTAATTAATTGTAATGTTCTTGTTTGATGTTTATGATTTATTAATATTGGAAATGTCTATTGCCATGATATGCGAGTAGTTGTTATATGTTTGCCATGATTTAGATAGTTATAGTGGGATGATAATAAATGTTGTGAAGTAATATGACGGCCCCTATTCGACTATTCTCGGATATAGTGCTGGAAACGCTTTATGCGGAGTACAAACGTACGGAAGTCTGAGAACGACCGAAGGTAGTTATATTACGGACCAATACTTTAAATGTGCTAAATGAATTTCTATTTATAGTTTAATCATAACATTATGAACGAATGATGGCATGTTTGGCCAACCGCTTATTACCAGACTACCCCAACTTATTCCGGTAGGGTAAAACCTGTTTATGTGACTATTTATTCAATAGACCATGCCATGATACGGACATCTCTGACGACCGAGATTGGGGAATAGGATTTGAGGGTAGTTGTTAGCCGATATGTTCAGTACATTTGGTAGAACTTCCGGTGTATTGTAATTGTTTGTGTTTACTATCCATGTGACATATCTTCTATCTGATTGCAGACAACACTACGTTAGTTAGTTGATAGGATCGTAAAAACAACTCATTCCAACATAGTCTAAATTCATAAAAAGAAACCTATATGAATGGGAATTATTATACTTTGTTATTGTTTAAATATATGACATCAGACCTAATTTATGGAGTACCCTTTCCAGTTATCCACGTGACTGCAACCTAGATATTAGGGAGTCCGGAACCTTAATTGTGGTAAGTAGTTATCTGTGCCCATGACATGCAATAAGTAAGACACAGTGAAACCACTCGTTGTATATATTAGATTTACATTTCTGCACTGCCTTACATTTAGTTAGTTTAGAGTGTCATCCTCACTGTCAATTACTCTCGACCGCATGTTAGACGTAAGAACCCATGGAACTACCCTGTAAAGTACACTGTCTATTACTGAAAGGCATGGTCCTCATATGAAACATGTTTTAAACAAACTGTGAATAATCTGGAGATGTATAACTGTTTGAAAAGGAGAGGTCTAGGTCATAAATCAAAGTAATTAGAGCTTAAGAAAAGTATTAACAAGGTCTGGAAAGGAAAGTCCAAATGACTTAGATACATCAATCCCTCTAGATCTTACATATTTGATTCTTTAAACATAACAAGTTAATAACTAGATACACTATTAGAAGAACGAGAGATGAGCTTAGGTGTTAAGAACGGTCGGACCTATGAGACGATATGCTGCTTTATTCATGTACCTCGGTTAATCACCAAAATAGGTTGCTTATCTTTCAACTAGGTAAGTATTGGGAGTTTAGCGTATTGCTCCGATCAGAATCACGATAACCTAGTTCCTAGTGACATGCCAATGGGAATTTAATTGGTAGGGTTCTAGTGTTTACACCAAAGTCTGTCAATCTATTAATCTGAAAGCGTCCCCATCATAAACACAATCCCGATATTATACTATTCCAAGTCATGGTAAACCACGTCTTCCCTATCCTTAGTTGTTCCTTATATGCTAGCCAGTTCATTTTAATTTTATTGCTTTAGTAGTTTAAATTAGATAAAAACCAAACAAAACCAACTATCTGAACCCCATCTTGAAGACTGAATTATCCAAACGAGCTCCGCTTCAAATTCGACCATTTGGAGAGACGACCCTGATCATCCTTACCACGTACTAGTATCGGGTACTTGTACCTAGTACCAGTAGGTAGTTCGGAGGTTTAGGCCCGAGCAAAAAATAAATTTTAAAACACCCTGATCGCACCCTCGGTCGTTACAACAGCACCGAAGACACCGACGGCTGAGGGCGCATCAGACCTCTATATGAGACATTTGAAAATAGTTACATTACAATAATTCAAAAGTTTACAACAGTATTTGGAGTTCGCATAAACCGATTAGAGATATCTAATATATTACTGAATAACAAAACACAGCTGAATGCAATCTAATCTCTTGATGTTTGAAAACAATGTGACTTGAGCTAAGCTTTCCAAAAGCTTCCTACTACGGAGGGTTACCTGAGAAATACATACTAAAAGGGTCAACATAAAGTTGGTGAGTTCATAGGTTTGCAGTAAATAAACAGTTGTGAACACAATCTAGTTAAAATATTGCACGAGTGCAATGTAGTGAATATACAATTGTCATGAGCATCATAGTCGAAGCTTAACACGTCTGTAAAGTACAATCAAGTACCCGAAAATTTGCCCCCGTGAGTGCTAATCCAAAAACACTCATGTGAAACGAGTAAGAAACGCCCGTTTATACAGTACGGTTCATGGTGGTGCGTGCTACCCCGGGCTGGGATGGTCAGTCCCAAATGGATCCATTTACTAATACTCGCGTTTAAGTCGATAACTAACAACTATGATTCAGAATCCTTCATTGGATTAATCGTCACTCATGCAAATTAGTATATCAATAGTCTGTAAGTCTGTAAAATAGCAAGTCTGTACATGTGTTCAGGTAAAAGCAATTGTATAAACATGTGTGTATGTATTCTGTACATTAATAGTCTGTAAGTCTGTAAGATAGCAAGTTTGTATATGTGTTCAAGTAAAAGTAGTTGTGTAAAGCAGTTGTAGTATGTATTCTCCCCCAAAACAATTTAAAACAAGTAAAAAGGGGCTATGAAACTCTCCTGAGTTCTAGCAAATAGTAAGCAAGCAGTATCAATTAGCAAGTAAAGTGTGATCCAAGGTGCAACCTTCGTTGTGGTATGAGTAGATGTCTCATAAGACCATCTATGACAATTGTATAAGTGGGGGTCAATGTCCACTTAAGCCAATCGTGTAGGAGGAGGGTTTATGTCCACCTAAAGCTAGTTCACTCAACTTGTATGTCCAAGTAAGTTGTTCAAGTTTGTTTATTAAATACGTGTACGACCCGTTGGTGAAAGTTTGTAATAATAATTCATTTAGACATTATTATTAAGTTTGTTTTGTTGTATATTATTTATTAGTACATACCGTATATTGCAAACAGATTATTTAGTTCGTAAAAACCTCAAACCGTAGGTCAAAGTTGGTCAAATCGTTGATCAAAGCTGGTCAAACCTGGTCAAACTTGGTCAAACTTGGTCAAAGTTACCAACTAAGTCACCCAAACCCATTTTTGTTTCCATTTTTCAAAAATAGTAAGTTTGTCGGTTTCTAGAAATCGAGCCCCGTTTTTGTTGACTTGGTCAAACCTACTCGGTTTGACCCGAAACTTTCCCAAAACCCTTAGTTATGTTCAAAAGCCCCAAAAAGTCATTCCTTCTATTTTTAGCAAGCCCGAAAGTGTCGGTTTATATGTTATAACAAAATCAGTCCCAAACTTAGTTTTTCAGGTTTTCCAGCCACTTGTTCTAATTTTTAAAAATATCAAACTTCCAAAATCAAATACAACAAAATTTCTAGGTGCTCCCCCACGTGTTTCCTAGCTCCAGTAATTTTTATAGATTCATTTAACATGTTTTACTATTTTTAATCATTATTTCTCTCTCCTATACTCAGTTTTGGTGACATGCAAGAAGATTCATTTTCTGGGCATATTCTACAGATTTCTATTCAAAGTGGTCAAGATAAAAGTTGTAGACAACGAATTATGTGAACTATTGGTTCTGGCCTCAAGTCATTTAGAGGTGTGTAGCTCAAGTTATGTTCAAATTACTGAGAGAAAAGTTTCTGACTTTGTAGGACAGATTGTCTATGTGATTTCACAAAAAATATTAAAAATAGTAAACTAACTCATAAAAAGGTGAGGCCAGTGGGGTTTGAAATATGACTTCTTGAACTTAATTTTAGACTATAAAAATGTCCAATTTCATTAAAAATGACTGAGTTATGATTTGGTACATTTCGTATTACAATCTGGACAGAAAGTTATTTTTACATTTTTGTTACATTCAAGCTTTGAAAAATGATTTTTGAGCCAAGTTTTTGTTATATACAAGTTGAGTGAACATAATAATTATGTTATAAGAGTATTAAGAAGAAGAGAATGTCCTCACAATGGTGTTATGATGATGAGAAGAAGATGAGGATGCTTGTCCTGAAGTTTCCTTGCAAAATAATGCATTTTTGAAGTGGTGGTTGTATGGTGGTTTATGGTGGTCAATGGTGGTTGTGTGGTGGTCAATGGTGGTGGTGTGGTGGTGTTATGATGGTTAATTTTCCATATTTATAGTGAGAGAAAGAACTAGAGAGAAGGTGGAGAGAGTTTGGTTGAAAATGAATTGAGTGAATGAGTGAATGTAAGTATTGCATGTATGTTGAATGAGTTAAGGGAAAGAGTGAATTGCATGAAATATCATTGGTGATGGGGGAGGTGGCTGGTCATGGGGGCCCCATTTGGTGGGTATTGTGTTTTAAATTTCGTTTCCAGACTGTGTTTACGTATTTTGGTCATTTCCTCGTTATTTGTGTTAAAACGTTAAACCGCGTAACGTTTTCTTGTGTTATTTTAATTTGCGATATATTTGGGATTATTTTTCATTAAAGTATTATTAAAATACTTAAATTTGAGTTGGCAAAATATTAATTAGGGTTTCGTTTGGTTGCCGGGCTCAGTTGCGCGTTTTAACCGCATTTGTTACGTTTTTAAGAAAACGTCTAGGTTTTTCGTGTATTATTATTTCAAAATAATAATATATGATAAATAACTTCTAAAAATAGATTAAAGTTATTTATAGAAATGTTTTCACCAACGTCGTATAGTTTGTCGGACTCTGTCCGGTTGTTTCGTAATTACAACTAATTACGTAAGCGTAATATAAAACAATTACGTAGGTGTATATTCACAATAATATACAAATAGTTACAAGTAATTACAAGTATTTAACCTAAATTATGTCTAAATACACATAATTAGGGTTTCGGTTAGGTTTTAACGGTTAACCTAAAGTGCCGGGTGTCACATATCCAATCTTAAGTCTAGCAGTTATAATGTTTTCACATTATTCAAAATGTTTTATCAAAACATCCGAAAGTTTGTAAAGTGTTTTATGAACTTACTTTGAGGATTTCAAAATTGATTTCTAAGATTAGTTTTGAACACATAAAGATAACTTGTCGTAAGAATAAACATTTGTTCTATGATTACATTGCAGGATATGGCTTATCATTGTTATCATTATGTTGAAGCATACTTCAGGATCCTGAAATCCTGATTGAACAAAGTCATCCTAAGGGAATCTCCTCAGGATCCCAGAGTTGCAAAGTGAGCTTTGTTTTCATTATCTACACTCGTTTTGGATATATCCTGAAGGAATCTCCTCAGGATCCAAAAGATCAAAGATTTATAACGGAAAAATCTTTCCATAATCTTGTATCATGTTCTATCTACTTCATATCCCGAGGGAATCTCCTCAGGATCCTGATTTTCAAGCAATGTATATGTATTGAGGGAATCTCCTCAACATTTAAAGGCAAACGGAAGATATAAAAGTCCTAATATCATTTGTAGCAAAAAAACTTCCCAGGATCCTCGAATCCTGAGAATAAAGTCTATCAAGCTGTTCAAAAAGGGGACAATCCCGTGGCCAACATGAACCACGTTTGACACCACTATGATTAGCCACGCCAGGCTAATCTTATCCCAAATAATTATTTGATTACAATCACAACCCTTATGAAATAAACGAGCATCAAAATAAATCGGGCTGCGGCTAGTCATATGCCATCCTCGTCCGAGGATTCTTCGCCATCGGCTACTACCATATCTTCATCATTCTTGGAATTAGACGCTTCGCCTTTAATCAGTGTGTCGGGGATCCTTATAAAGTTGGTGTCTTGGTTTCCTTCCCATTTGGAGCTATGGATCCTCCGAGGCCAATGAAGAATGGGTTTGGGGGATAATTCTCCTTCATTCTAGCCAACTTATCTTTCCACCCCTTGACGTCGCACAGGCTGGCGTCTAGTCCGTTTTCAGCAACTTCCGTGGCCATGTGGATTTTGGATTCCAAAATAGCGATAGTGGCATCTCTCTTCGCCTCTTCCATTAGAGTGTTGTTTGCATCAGATCCTTCTTCTTTGGCACAACCGGATTTCTCAGAAAGCATAGCTTTGAGGACTTCAATTTTCCGTTTGGCTTTCTCCAGTTCGAGAGTACTTTTCTTTCGGGTAGCGATCAGATCGTCAATCGTTTCAACTTTCTCTGTGTATCTGTCTATCATAATATCTGCAGCCTAATAAAGGAATCAATATAAGATTTTCCATTTAAAAGAAACTGAAAATAGAGGGCCTTACCATAAGGAGATTGGAAGCAGGATTGTCAAGATCATATAACTCTTCGACTTTTCTCTTTTTGGAGAGAAAATGTGTTGAAAAAGGCTTGAAACTTGAACTACCAATCCTGATCACTTCTTTTTGAGGTGGTTCTGGGTCGACGTCGAACAAAGTGAAATGAACTGAAATTTCAAAATAAGATCAAAGACTAAAGGAGTATGGTGATAGTACAGAAGAAGAAGAGAGTTACCTGACATTGCTGAATTCTTGGACGTCTTCTTTGTGTGATGATTTTTTATGCAATGTGAACGAGATTAAAAAGAGATTTTGCGCGAAAATGGTGGCAAAGGATAGAGAAGAAAGAGATAAGGGAGAAGGAAGTTAAGTGAAGATATGACAATAATTTGATAACTATCAGAGAGATTAATACTTCGGCATGATTATCGATAAACGAAAATATCTCACCTAACTTCAAATGAATAACTGAATCGGTTGAAGTTTAATCGTTTTCAGGATCCCGAACAAATGATACAACTTCGGGGGCAATTGTTGTGGGTAGAATTTTCACTAACCATGCAGGATCCCGGATTAGCTACTACATAGATTATTTGTAAGGATCCTGGATTGTTTTTGGATGATTTACACGCGGGATACTGAGTCTACAATCAGGATAAGGAAAGGTATGATCCTGACTTGCTATATTATGCAGGATCCTCAGGTATGTCTATAATATCCTCAAGATTATGTTGAAACAGGGGTGATAGTAAGATAACTATACTGTTAAGGTTATCATGTTACAAGATCCCGATAGGGATATTATCTTCTATTTCAAGATCACCAACTTATAGTTATCCCGAATATAACTAAATCTGAGATAATAGGATGTCTTGGATTCGATATTATCTTGTTTATCTTATAATATATTCTTATTAAAAGGATCCCAGATATCATATATCTCGGGATCCCTTTGCTACTAATATTTCCGCATGTTTAATGTACTTTGACCAGGTCGTACGGGACGTGTGGAGGTAGTTCCGATTTCCTTGGATCGTATCAAGCTGGAAGAATATTTGATTTACGAGGAAGGAAGTCAACACGTGTGGAATACTCAGTCATGTGAACGTTGGGACGCTCCACCAAATCTCGGGGATGATCCCGGATATTTCGGGATTACTTGTTAACGACTTGTAGTATATAAATGAGGCTTGAATGATCGATTAGGTTAACTATTACTCATCACTTACACATGATTACACTCTCAGCAACTCATTTACACTCTCACACTTCACCATTTTTACACTTAGACGATCATTCTCGTGCTCTTTATCTTGTAAACCATTTTTCATTCAATAAGATAAACATAAGGCAAGGATCGATTGATCCTTCCTGAGGTTTTGTGCTGGCGATCTATCATAGATCAAGGGTTTTCCTCGTACATCGCTGTGTTCTTGCACTTTTCATTCATTTACTTTACTAAATTTGCATTCTTTGTCATATTTACTGCATTATCCCGGAATTATCCTGGATTACACTTGTTTTTCTGCATTTGTCTTGGTTTAGTGCATACAAATTCATCATTTACAAAGTTCTAGATGACATATTTAGCAAGATTTAATCTTAAGTTAACCCGTATTAGCAAAATCACAAATTTTTATCACAAAGTATAATTTTCAATCAAATTATCTAGAAATCAAATTCAAGCACACTACCTCACTTTACTAATTTGTTCATTGAATTGCATTGAGTAATTTTTTGACCAAAACAATTAGTGACATGTAAATGCCAAACCATTTGGTAATGTGAAAACATTACAAGCCATTTGATTCTTGGGCCAAGCCATTTGAGACATGAAAATGCCTAACCAATTGGTAATGTGATAACATTACAAACCTTAGAGTGACGTGAAAATGACACAAACCTTAGATCGACCCGTCTAGTGCAGATCAGCGTCGACAATTCGGAAGAATTTGATTTATAGGTCAATGGTCATGAAATTGTCGGGTACCAGAGGCATCACCGGTCCCATAACCCTGATTCTATAATCAAACATCGTGCGCACCCGGCGAGGTGTCAAAACCCTATTCTTAGAGGAGTGTTTATCCGTAAGGAAACCTCTAAACCATAGAGAACCGCTGGGATTCTTAACGGAGGAGAGGTGGCCAAACCTCTAATCTTCGTTCCATGATCCTTTCGTGCATAATATACAACAAATACAAGATCTTGGGTAAAGGTGGGTGTTAGTTTACCTAACACCCCTCCGATACTTAAGTCAGTACAATATTCTAATGAGAATAATAACATAAGAAATTTTCATGCATATGTTAATATATTATTACAATGTACACATACATATATATTAAAGGATAAAAATTAACACCAAAGTTTAGGATCGTAGGGGTACCTTTCTAAGTTGACTATGCAAACCCAACTTACACATGGTAAAGTTTCAAATGATTGGCATTCCAGGATCTTGGAAGCAACTCACCATCTGAATTAGCCAACCAATATGCCCCCTTTCCTGCATCCGAATCAATCAAGTATGGACCTTCCCATTTTGGTGTCAATTTACCTTCAGTAGGATTCCTAGTATTTTGAAACACTTTTCTTAGTACGAAATCCCCAATTTGAAATCTTCTTATCCTGGTATTCTTATTGTAAGATTTCGAGATCCTTTGCTGATAAGCTGCGATCCTGAATTTAGCATTGTCGCACCCCCAAAACACGTGGCAGCGGAAGTATGAGGTGTCACGGGGGCGCCGACCAAATCAAATATCACAACACAAAGATCAAAGCAAACGACCTCTATATGAGACGTTTGTAAAATATTACATTACCATAATTCAAATGTTTACAAAATATTTGGAGTTCGCATAAACCGTTAGAGATTTCTAATACATAAATGTTGATACAAAATATCGTAATGCAATCTAATCTCTTGTTGTTTGTGAAAACATGCTACTCGAGTTAATGCTTTCCAAAAGCATCCTACTGCCTTGTTTCCTGAGGGAAGTCCTACTGCGTCTGTAAATCTGAGAAATACATGCTAAAAGGTCAACATAAAGTTAGTGAGTTCATAGGTTTACGCAGTTAAAATCATAGTATGAACCACAAGATTTCATAGTTATCAAAGTAGCAAGAATGCCAAAGTAAGTTGTTTATTAAAAACGTGTACGACCCGTTAGTGAAAGTTGATAATAATAATTTGTTAAGACATTATTATTAGGTTTGTTTTGTTGTATACTATACATTAGTACATATTGTGTGTTGCTAACAGATTATTTAGTTCGTAAAAACCTTAAACCGTAGGTCAAAGTTGGTCAAACCTGGTCAAAGTTGGTCAAACTGGTCAAAGTTGGTCAAACCTGGTCAAACTGGTCAAACCTAGTCAAACTGGTCAATTTTATGAGTCACTTTCCGATTTATGAGTCACTTCCCAATTTTATGAGTCACTTCCCAATTTTATGAGTCACTTCTCAATTTATGAGTCACTTCCCAATTTTATGAGTCACTTTCCAATTTTATGAGTCACTTCTCAATTTATGAGTCACTTCCCAATTTTATGAGTCACTCCCAATTTTATGAGTCACTTCCCAATTTTATGAGTCACTTCCCAATTTTATGAGTCACTTATCAATATATGAGTCACTTCCCAATTTTATGAGTCACTTCCCAATTTTATGATTCACTTCCCAAATTTTATGAGTCACTTCTCAATCCAAGCGTTCTAAGTGTCGGTTTCTAATTCGTGAAACTTTCTAGTCTCGTTTTTGGTTCAAGTTACTTAATAAGTCACCCAAACCCTTATAATTACCATTTTTGCCAAAAATAGTAAGGTTTCCGTTTTTACCAAAAATAGTAAGGTTTCCGTTTTTGTTGACTTGGTCAAACCTACTCGGTTTGACCCAAAACTTTTACCCAACCCTTAAATATGTTCATAGGTCACAATAAGTTAGTCTTTCCCTAAATAGTAAGTCCAAAAGTGTCGGTTTTCATCCTTTGCTAAAATCAGTCCATAATCCTAATTTTTCAGATTTTAACCTGTTTGTCGAATTTATTAAAAATACTTCTAGGCCGAAATCAACTAAGGAAAAATTTACAGATATTCCTCATCAAGTTGTTTATTTACTGTAATTTTTCCAGATCTTATAAAAATGTCCACCTATTTTTAAAGTTTATTTTTATCTTTAGTGGTCAGATTTGAACCTACACATGCAATCATCATTTCTGGGCAAAATTTACAAGGAATCAGTAAAAGTGGTCAACACGAAAGTTGTAGCCAATGAAATAAGTGAAATTTGGACGGTGGTTTCAGGTCATTTGGAGCTGTGTAGATCGAGATATGGCCAAAATACTAAGAGTAAAGTTTCTGACTTTGTAGGACAGATTGTCTATGTGATTTCACAAAACAATTTAAAAATAGTAAACAAAATCATAAAAAGGTGAGGCTAGTGGGGTTTGAAAGATAACTTCTTGAACTTAATTTTAGGCTATAAAAACGTTCAATCTAATTAAGAAATGAGTGAGTTATGACCTTGGCCATTTCGTGTAAGATTCTGGACAGAAAGTTTTTCTTACTTTTTGTTGATTTCATGTTGTGAAAAAGTGCTTTTTGAGCCATGTTTTTTTTTTTTTTTTGGGTAAAAGGGAGTTACCCTGGTAAATTTTATAAATCAATGATATAACAATACAATACAAATAAGCTTAGTCGATGACACAACTAAGCATATATACTTGACATGCCAAGTATATAACAACCACTCTAACATCCATACCAAACCTATCAATAAACCAAAAACACCAAGCAATAATCCACTGTAATCTCATTATAACAAATCTAGACTACATTAACAAGAGATCTAGGAATCTTCCAAATCTCCATAGCCCGTTGAACATGATTAGAAGCCTTGAATCTGAATGATAAAAGCCGAAGTCTAACCACTTCTAAAATAGCCGCGACCACCTGATCTTTCGAACGCCTCTTCTTCTGAAATAATCGCATATTACGTTCATTCCATATATAATAAGTAGTAGCACCTAGAAGAAGCTTAAAAATAATACTCTTGACAGACTTCCTAGCCGCACTTGGTTTTACCCAATCAACACAATCAACTAATCGAACCGATTGTAAATTGTATTCAGCAAACTGAAGGACATTCATCCAAACCTGAGAAGAAAAATAACATTCAAAAAATAAATGAGCATGAGAATCAGGTTGAGTGTTGCAAAGAGCACACCGAAGCAGGTTTAAGTCGGTCGAAGGACCAACATCCCATTGCTTCAGCTTATCCTGAGTCTTCAATTTTTCACCAAGAACCAACCATAAATGAATAGAATGCCGAGGGATACCAGAGGGAAACCAAACAACCGATACCCAATCTACAACATTAGCTCTAGGTCTCAAAGACTCCCAAACATGGCTAACTTTAAAATCGACCAGCTCACCTCCTATCAATCTCCAAAGAAGTTTATCCGACTGTAAAGTCAGAACCGGAGCTGGGAGCTGATTTAAAATGGGAAACCGCGTGGCCCAATGATCAGGCCAGATCCAACCATTACCATCAATCATATCAGCAATCGAGTCATCAATCCGAAAGTCTCTAGAAATAATATACCGAGGTAAAAAGCTAGACAAAGGACACAGATGATCCCATGTATCAAACCACACCGATATAGAAGAACCATCCCCAATGCGATACCAAAAATGTTTGCGAAGAAGGTCACGAAGATGAAGAATCTTTCTCCAAGACCAGCTCATATCACCCTTATCAAGAATATCCCAAAAACTTCTGTCCCTAAGTTTATGAGAGTAAATCCATTTCACCCACATGGACTCCTTTCGAATTAACAAATTCCATATATGTTTGGACATAAGAGCTATGTTCCAAGTATCCAGCCTCTTAATTCCAAGACCACCTTCACATTTAGGGAGACAGACTACCTTCCAAGATACCTTTGCTTTACCTCGCTTCATATCTCCTTGACACCAAAGAAAACCCCTAATCAAGCTCTCTATATCTTTAATAATATTCACAGGAAGAATAAACATGGCTGCCCAATAACCATGCAAAGAGGATAAAACAGAAGAAGCCAATTGTAACCTTCCCGCCAAAGACAACCATTTATTTTTCCAGTTACTAATCCGATTCTTAACTTTTTCAACCAAAGGTTTACAATCACGAGAAAGAAGACCTGTTGAAATTAATGGAACACCTAGATAACGAACCGGAAGCTCACCTTCTAAAAAAGGCAACACAGCAAGAATAGAATTCCGAACACCATGAGGCACATTACAAAAGAAGGCAGAACTCTTAGGAAGACTTGGAGCTAAACCAGAAACTTCAGAAAATTCATTAAGAGCCTGAGACAAAAGCTGAGCAGAATTAACATTGCCTTTGCAAAACAGAAATAAATCGTCCGCAAAACAAATGTTAACAATACGTTGGTGCTCACAATGCTTATGATACTCAAAATCAACTGAATCATCTACTCGTCTTTTGATTATTAAGGTAAGAACCTCCATAACCAAAGTAAACAAATATGGAGATAACGGATCCCCTTGGCGAAGACCCCTTCCACCTTTAAAGAAACCATGAGTATGACCATGCAAACTAACAGAAAAAGACACCGAAGTAACACAAGCCATAATCAGATTAATCATATGATGATGAAATCTAAAACCCTCCAATATGTTTCTTAAGAAGCCCCAATCCACAGTATCATAAGCTTTTTGGATATCCACCTTAAAGGCACATCTGGGAGTACCCTTACTAAGGTGATAGCCCCTCATTAATTCCTGGGTTAAGAGAATGTTATCTGAGATAGATCTACCAGGAACAAAAGCTGATTGGTTCTCACTAACCACATCACCCAAAGAATCCTTAATCCGATTAGTAAGAATCTTACTAATACATTTATAGAGAACATTACATAACGATATTGGGCGAAAATCAGAAATCCTAGCAGGTGTAGAAACCTTAGGAATTAAAACAATGGTAGTGTGATTAATCTCCTTGAGCAGCTTTCCATTCATAAAGAAATCCCGAACCGCTAAATAAATATCATTTCCAACAATCTCCCAAGCCTTCTTATAAAAAGATGCAGAGAAGCCATCAGGACCCGGGGATTTATAATCCCCAATAGAAAACATAGCTTCTTTAACCTCCTGTTTAGTTATTTCTCGAACCATAGCATTAGCCTTTTCAACTGGAATCGTTTTACAGAATAGACCGGCAGCATTTAGAGGTTGAGCAGCCCCATGATGGCCAAGAAAACTCTGATAGTGATTCATAAGAGCAGTAGGAACCTGATTACCCTCCCAAAGAACATTCTGAGCATCGAGGATAACATTAATCCTGTTTCTACTAACCTTCTCTTTGACCACATTATGAAAATACCTCGTATTTCCATCACCTTCACGAAGCCAGTCAATCTTTGATTTTTGTTTTAAAAAACGTTCCTCATCAATTATGGCCTGATTATAAGCCCACAAATATTGACCCGCTTCCTCCCTAAGTTCAACCGAATCGGGGTATGAATCCAGCTCCTTTTGGGCTGCATCTAATTCCATCCGAAGTTTTTTAACTCTCTCATGAAGATTCCCTTGGCTTCGCATAAGATTACGTAACGGCTTCTTAAGAAGTTTAAGTCTACTAGTGATCCGAAACATATTATATCCACCGACAGGAGACTTCCACACATCATCAACAATCTTCAAAAACTCTTCCTTATAAACTAAGAAATTAAAGAATTTGAAGGGTTTAGGACTCACTCCCACATTGGTAGCCAATTTCAACACCGCAGGAGTATGATCAGAGATACGATAGGGTTGGAATAGAGCAACTAACCCCGGCCACATATTTAACATCTCCGCATTTCCCATAATCCTGTCAATTTTCCTCAAAATGCCATCATTACTTTTAGGTTTCTGATTCCAAGTAAAGTGAAACCCCGAACTATTAATATCCATGATATCAATATCATCAACACATTCTTTAAACTCTCTCGCTGCAATAGAGTTGTACGAAGTACCAACCGAAACATCTTCAGAATAAAGAGGAGCATTAAAGTCCCCCATTAAGACCCACGGCCGACCATTAACAAATTGACAATGCTTTCTCAACTCCTTCCACAACTCCCTTCTATGAATATATCCATTACCCGCATAAACAAAAGAACAGAAAAACACCTTATTTTCATTGCGAATACCAATTTGGCAATGGATAACTTGATCTGACGCATGAATGTACATTAAATCAACAACACCAGGATCCTAACCAATAATAATCCTTGTACCTCCAATACACTGGCTAGCATTAGAAACCCAATCCCAATGAGCAAAAACCGTCGAGCATATATGTTGTAAGTTAGGAGCCAAAATATGTGACTCCAAAACGGCACACACACTTAACGAATTTTCTCTTACAATATGCTGAACCTCATTTTGTTTAGGGATGCGGTTCATGCCCCTAATGTTCCATGAAGCCAAACTAACCATGAGGACCATTAAAACCGGGAGTGCTTGCCCCCTCAGAAGAGAATGACGCATTTGGGTTACCCACAAAAGCGGCAGTTTCATTATTATCATCTTCAACATCACTGATATCCGCCAAATCACCTAGCCTACTTGTACTAGCAATATTCTTGCCTTTATCCTGCTGACCCGTTTTGTTTATGAGATTCAAATCCAAATCAGCATTTAAGGAAGCAGAATCTAAAGCAGAAAAACGATTAACAATAGGGACTTGCTGCGTTTTAGAATTCAAGCTGTTAGGCTTGGCCGTTTTACCTGACTCCTTGGGTTTATAAACCAATTTGGGTTTTTGATTACGTAAAATAAAACCATCAGTCTTTCCTTGATTCAGGTTACGAGTAAACTTCTTTGGAGCTACAAAATCTTGCGTATTCACATTCTTCACAGCCTCTTTAGTCACATTTTTTGGACATTCCGAATCATTATGTCCAAAAATTTTACACAAATCACATCTCGGTTTTGAGCCATGTTTTGTTATATACATGTTGAGTGAACATCACCATGTTTTGTATTATGAAGAAGAAGAAGGTTCCTTACAATGGTTTTTGATGAAAGAATGGCAGATTTTGTATTGAGGAGTTCTTGAGCTCTTGTTTCCTTGATTTTCTTTTGTAAAATGATGAAGATGAAGGTGGTGGTTTATGGTGGTCTGTGATGGTGATGGTGGTGGTTATTGGTTGGTGAGAGGGCCGATCTTTCTCAGTGTTTTTGTTTTTGAGAGAGAGTTTTCGGTAAGGAGAAGTAAGGTGGAGTGAAAGAATGAGATGAGTGCATGAAGCTAGTGTGGTGAAGTAGCAAATATGCAATCATTGTGTATTGCATGAATTGAGAGTGGTGGAAATGGGTGGTGGCCGGCCCCCACTTGGGCCCTCACCAGATTTTTGGGGTGATTTAATTTCAGTCTCAGACTGTGTTATGTTTTGTGGTTGTTTACTCATTAATTTCGTTAAACCGTTGAATCGTGTAGCGTTTTCTCGTGTCGTTTAAATTAACGATATAATTTGGATCATTTCTCATTGAAGTATTATTTAAATACTTTATTTTAAGTTGTCAAATTAGTTATTGACGTTCGTTTGGTTGTCGAATTCGATTCGCGCGTTTTCGTTGCGTTTGAGACGTTTTAGCCGAAACGTCTAGGTTTTTCGTGTATTATTTTAACAAAATCATAATAAGTGATAAATAGCTTCTAAAAATAGATTCAAGTTATTTATAGAAATGTTTTCACCAACGTCGTATAGTTTGTCGGACTCCGTCCGGTTGTTTCGTGTAATTACAAATTACGTAAGCGTAATATAAAACAATTACGTAGGTGTATATTCACAATAATATACAAATAGTTACAAGTAATTACAAGTATTCAGCCTAAATCACATCTAAATACACGTAATTAGGGTTTCGGTTAAGTTTAAAAGTTAACCTAAATTGCCGGGTGTCACAAGCACGATCCCTAATCTCATCCACAGTATCAAGATCCTGAATTAATGCTTACTTGTTCGCTTCCAAAGTCTGCATGTGGGATCTTGCCGTTGGGATTACCATTTCTGTTGGGATCATAGCTTCAGATCCAAACACTAAGGCAAAAGGAGTTTGTTTGGTTGCTTCCTTTTCAGTGGTCCTGTCAGCCCATAAAACAAAAGGTAATTCTTCAGCCCATCTTCCTTTCTTGGCATCCAGCCCCTTCTTAAGGTTGTTGATGATGATCTTGTTGCTGGATTCTGCCTGACCATTAGTTTGAGGATGAACTGGCGTTGAAGTTATCATCTTGATTCCCCAACTTTCACAAAACTTAGTCATTCTTTTTCCAATAAATTGAGATCCATTATCACATACTATCTCCGCCGGGATCCCAAACCTAGTCAGAATATTCATCTTAATAAATGAGATCACGTCCTTTTCCTTCACTTCCACAAAGGCTTCAGCTTCAATCCATTTTAAGAAATAGTTCGTCATTGCAAGCATAAAAACCTTTCCTCCAGGAGCAGTAGGTAATTTTCCAACAATATCCATTCCCCACTTCATAAATGGCCATGGAGAGATAATTGGATACATCGGTTCTGCCAGTTGATGGTGGATGTTTCCGTGCCTTTGACAAGCATCACATTTGCAAGCGTAATCCATGGAATCCTTCCGCATAGTTGGCCAAAAGTAACCCGTTCTCAAAGTTTTTGAAAATAATGCTCTGCCCCAGAGTGATTTCCACAATCTCCTTCATGTATATCCTTAAGTATCGCTTGTGTTTCAGGATCCTCGAGACATCGTAGTAATTGTCCTACAAGTAATTTTCGATACAATATACCATTTTCAATAGTAAAGCGGGATACCTTTAATCTGAAGGCTTTAGGATTATTTTCATCCTTAGGGATAACGTCATGTTGTAGATATTCCATGATTGGTTGCATCCATGATCCTGACTTTCCCCCAGAACCTGATGTATTCGAATTATCTCCCAATTGAGGATCATTGATATCGCATACTTGCTCTTCTTTGTTAGCATTTTCAGCAACTGCAGGCGCTATAATATGTATTATTGGTATTTTAACATCTGGTGGGATCCTTAGACTTGATCCTAAGTTAGCCAAAGCATCCTATTTTGGTCAAAAAATTACTCAATGCAATTCAATGAACAAATTAGTAAAGTGAGGTAGTGTGCTTGAATTTGATTTCAAGATAATTTGATTGAAAATTATATTTTGTGACGAAAACTTGTGATTTTGCTAATACGGGTTAACTTAAGATTAAATCTTGTTGAATATGTAATCTAGGACTTTGTAAACGATTAATTTGTATGCACTAAATCAATACAAATGCAGAAAAACAAGTGTAATCCAGGATAATTCCGGGATAATGCAGTAAATATGACAAAGAATGCAAATTTAGTAAAGTAAATGAATGAAAAGTGCAAGAACACAGCGATGTACGAGGAAAACCCTTGATCTATGATAGATCGCCGGCACAAAACCTCGGGAAGGATCAATCGATCCTTGCCTTATGTTTATCTTATTGGATGGAAAATGGTTTACAAGCAAAAGAGCACGAGAATGATCGTCTAAGTGTAAGAATGGTGAAGTGTGAGAGTGTAAATGAGTTGCTGGGAGTGTAATCGAGTGTAAGTGAGGAGTAATAGTTAACCTAATCGATCATCCTTGCCTCGCTTATATACTACAGCAACTAAACTATAATTCTGAAAAATCCGGGATCATCCCCGAGATATGGTGGAGCGTCTCCAACGTTCACTTGACCAAGTAATACGCACGTGTTGACTACCTTCTTCGTAATTCAAAATATTCTTCAAGTAATATACGATCCAAGGAAATCGGAACTACTCCCCCACGTCTCTTTTGACCTAGTCAAGATACATTAAACATACGGAAATATTAGTAGCAAAGGGATCCCGAGATATATGATATCTGGGATCCTTATAATAAGCATATATTATAAGATAAATAAGATAGTATTAAGTCCAATCCTAGACTTAATCAGATTCGGGATAATTATAAGTTGGTGATCCTGAAAGATAAAACAATATCCCTATCGAAATCCTGTAATATAACAATCTCAATAGTAAGGTTATATAACTATTATCCCTGTTTTAATATAATCTTAAGGATAATATGGTCATACCTGAGGATCCTGCATAATATAGCAAGTCAGGATCATACCTTTCCTTATCCTGATTGTAGACTCAGTATCCCGCATGTAAATCGTCCACGAACAATCCAGGATCCTTACAAATAATCTGTGTAGTAGATAATCCGGGATCCTACATGATTAGTGAAAATTCTACCCACAACAATTGCCCCCGAAGTTGTATCGTTTATTCAGGATCCTGAAAATGATATAACTTCAACAAACTTACCATTAGAGATAAAGTCAGGTGAGATATTTCTGTTTATCGATAGGCGTGCCCAAGCGTTAATCTTTCACCGATAAGTATTAAACTCTCCATCACATTAAATCATTATCATATTCCGAAAATAACTCTTTTGCTTTTTATTCTATTCCCTCCTTCACCCTAATTCCATTTTCACAGTGAACTCTACAATCAACGCACGAGGATCCAAGAATGTCAAGTAATTTTCTACCCCTTTCTTCATACAATTCTATCCTCCAGTTTACTAACTTGCTTCTGATTTTCCAGCTTACTTCACTTTATCCGACATCGACCCAGAGGTTCCTCCGGATAAAGAGATGATCAGGATCAGTGGTTCAAACTTTAAATTTCCAGCATCAAGCTCTCGACTGAAGAAAAGAAGGGTGCAAGAAACATACGACCTTGATGATCCGGCTGCTAATCTCTTCACAATAATACTCTTTAAATCCAACTCTTATTAGTTGAAAATCTTAATATCAAACCTTTATACAGGCTACTGAGATCATGATGGAGAAATACATCAAAAAAGTTGAAACAATCGACGACTTAACCGCTGCCCTTGAGAAAAATTCCATCAAACTGACATAGGCAAAAGAGAAAATCAAAACACTTAAAGCCATTCTCTCTAGGAAATTAGATAGGAACAACGATGAATCAACATCTGCGAACAATATTCTGATCGATGAGGTAAAAAGGGATGCCATTATCGCGGTGTTGGAATCTAAAATCCACATGCCCACGGAAGCCGCCGAACACGGACAGGATACCAGCATCTGGGATGTTAAAGGATGGAAGGGTAAGTTAGCTAGAATGAAAGATGATCATCCCCCAAACCCGTTTTTCATTGGTCTCGGAGGATCCAAAGCTCCAAAGAAAGCAACCAAGGCACCCAAAGTAATGATCACCGATGCTCCAGTGATAATCAAAGGTGAAACTTCAAATCCCAGAGATAATGAAGATATGATGATGGCTGGCGGAATGATTGAAGATGACACTTTGGGCGAGGAAGGCATATGACTAGCCGGAGCTCAATTCTTTTATTTTGATGCTTCCTAGTTTCCTGTGGTTAGTGATGTGACAAACAATTAACTTTGGGGTGAGGTTAGCCTGGCATGGCTAACCATGGTGGTGTTGAAAGTGGTTTATGTTGGCCACTTGGTTTTATTTTGCTCTGAACAATCTGGCAGACTTTAATCTCAGGATCTGATGATCCTGGGACATTTTGCTATGAATAATATTAGGATTTATAATATGTTTCTGCTTGCCTTTAAATGTCGAGGAGATTCCCTCAATACATATACATTGCTTGAAAATCAGGATCCTGAGGAGATTCCCTCGGGATATGCAGTAGATAGAACAGGATACAGGATTATGGAAAGATTTTTCCATTACAAATCTTTGATCTTTGGGATCCTAAGGAGATTTCCTTAGGATATATCCAAAACGAATATAGATAATGAAAACAAAGCTCACTTTGTAACTCCTGGATCCTAAGGAGATTTCCTCAGGATAACTTTGTTTAATCAAGATTTCAGGATCCTGAAATATGCTTCAAAATAATGATAACAAAGATAAGCCATATCCTGCAATGTAATCATAGAACAAATGTTTATTCTTACGACAAGTCATCTTTATTTGTTCAAAACTAATCTTAGAAATCCATTTTGAAATCTTCAAAGTAAGTTCATAAAACACTTTACAAACTTTCAGATGTTTCGATAAAACATTTTGAATAATGTGAAAACATTATAACCGATAGACTTAAGATTGGATAAGACCAACAAAACCACGTGTTTTCAATGTATTATCATCACATTTTTTTTTTGTTTGGGTAAAGGGTTTATACCCGGTAAATATTATAACTCAAGATAAAACATTACAATACAAGAGGAAATAAAAGCTTAAAGTAAAAAACATCTAAGCATATATACTTGACAGGCCAAGTATATAACAGCCAAGAACACAACCAAACTAAATCCTGACCAACATAGCCAAACTAAACAGACCATGCAATAAACCACTGAAGCCGCATCAGACAAAAACAAAAATTAAAACCCACTAACAAGGGATCTTGGAATCTTCCAAATCTCTATAGCCTTCAAAACCGCTGCAGAAGGCTTGAACGAGAAGGAGAACAATCTTAGACGAACAAGCTCTAAGATAGACGCCACCACCTGATCTTTAGATCTTCTCTGATTTTTAAATAGCCGTAGATTACGCTCACTCCAAATGGAATAAGATGTAGCCCCAAGGAGAAGCTTAAAAATAATACCACGAATAGACCTCTTAGCAGCAGCAGGTTGAACCCACTGAACACAATCAAATAACCGAACCAAATGAAGAGGATAATCAGCAAAACTTAAAACCTCCAACCATCCCTGTAAGGAAAAGCTACACTCAAAAAACAAGTGAGAATGAGAATCAGGTTGATAGTCACATAAAGGACACCGAAGCAGATTTAAGTCAGTAACAGGACCAACATCCCATTGCTTCAACCGATCTTGGGTCTTCAATTTTCCTCGAATAACCAGCCAAAGATGAATAGCATGCCGAGGAATACACTGAGGAAACCAAACAACAGACGTCCAATCAACTTTCTCCGCCCTTGGCCTGATAGAATCCCAAACATGATTAATTTTAAAATCAGCCAACTCTCCACCAAACATGCGCCAATACAACTTATCCGGAGTATTAGTCAAAATGGGATTAGAAAGCTGGGATAAAGTCGGGAATCTCGACATCCAAGAAGACGGCCAGTTCCAAGAATTATCAACAACCACATCTGCTATCTTATCCCGAAGATGAAATTCTCTAGTAATGGAATAACGAGAAAGAAAAGAAGACAGGGGACAAACCGAATGCCATATATCAAACCACACTGAAATATACGTACCATTCCCAATAGAATACCAGAAATGCCGTCTCACCAAGTCACGCATCAGGAGGATCTTTTTTTTGGGTAAAGGGATTATACCCGGTAAATATTATAAAATAAGATGAAACGTTACAATACAAGGTGACAGAAAATCACCCAAAGCTTAGACTAAAATAGACTAAGCATATATACTTGACAGGCCAAGTATATAACTACCAATGAACCACCAAACTAAATCATGACCATACATAAGCAAAAGCAAAATAAACCAAGCAATAATCCATTGCAGACGAATCATAGAGACAAAACAAATCAGCTACCCAATAGAAATCAGCCCACTCTAACAAGGGAATTTGGAATATTCCAAATCTCCATAGCCCGCAAAATAGTGTCGGAAGGCTTAAATCTGAATGAAAACAGCTTGAGCCGAACCACTTCTAGAATAGAAGACACCACCAGATCTGTAGACCGTCGTTGATTCTTGAATAACCTGAGATTACGTTCATACCAAATGACATAAACAGAAGCCCCAAGAAGAAGTTTGAAAACAATGCTCCTAAACGATTTCCGATTAGCAATCGGTTTGATCCAATCAAGACAATCCATCAAACAAACAGATTGAAGATTAAACCTAGCGAAATCCATAACCTCCAGCCAAACCTGTGAAGAAAATGTACACTCAAAAAACAAGTGCGAATGACCAACACCAGCTAATATCACCTCTAACAGGGACTTCCCAAAAGCTATTATCTCTTATCTTGTACCAATAAATCCACCGAACCCACATCGAGTCCTTACGAGTTAAAATATTCCAAATATGCTTCGTTATCAGAGCTTTATTCCAACTCTCTAAACGTCGAATACCGAGACCACCTTCATCCTTAGGAAGACATACAATTTTCCATCAGACCTTGGCTTTACCTTTTTTCATATCTCCCTGACACCATAGAAAACCTCGAATAAGACCTTCTATTTCTTTAATAGTACTAGAAGGAAGAATAAGGGGAGCAGCCCAGTAGCTTTGTAAAGAAGTCAGAACATAAGCCACCAACTGAAGACGACCAGCTAGGGATAACCACTTGTTCTTCCAATTTCCAATCCGATTACGAACTTTCTCAACCAAAGGGTTACAATCATGAACAAGTAATCTGGTGGAAATAAGAGGAACACCCAAATAACGAACCGGAAGAGTACCCTCAGCAAATGGCATCACATTAAGAATGCCACGCCTTATAGAATCAGGCACATTACAAAAAAATGCAGTGCTTTTAGGAATACTAGGAGCAAGACCCGAGACTCCAGTGAACTCTTTCAATGCATCAGAAATTACCTGAACAGACCGAACATTACCCTTACAAAAAAGGAACAAGTCATCCGCAAAACATATATTAACAATATGTTGATTATCACAAAAATTATGATAGTCAAACCCATCCGCATTCTCAATATGTCTCCGGATAAGCAAGGATAAAATCTCCATAACCAATGTGAAAAGATATGGCGACATCGGGTCACCTTGACGAAGACCCCGACCGCCCTTAAAAAAACCATAAGTTTGCCCATGAAGACAAACAGAATACGACACAGTAGACACACAAGTCATAATCAGATTCACCATATGAGGATGAAATCCAAACCCATTTAAAATGGTCCTTAGAAACCCCCAGTCCACCGTGTCATATGCCTTCTGAATATCTACTTTAAAAGAACATCTTGGGGCACCTTTAGAAAGATGGTACCCCCTCATTAATTCCTGTGTAAGAAGAATGTTATCCGAGATAGAACGACCAGGAACAAATGCAGATTGATTTTCACTAACCAAAACACCCAAGCCATCTTTAATCCGATTAGTAAGAACCTTACTAATACATTTATACAAGACATTACACAAAGAAATAGGGCGAAAATCAGAAATCCTTGATGGGGTAGTGACTTTAGGAATTAACACAATGGAAGTATGATTAATTTCCTTTAGTAATTTACCGTTATAAACAAATTCCCTCACTGCCATAAAAACATCTTCACCTACAATATCCCAAGCCTTTTTAAAGAAGGCCGCAGAGAAACCATCAGGGCCCGGGGACTTACTATCACCTATCGAGAACATGGCCCTTTTAACCTCCTCCTTTGTGACCTCACGAACCATATCATTAGCTGTTATAACAGGAAGTTTTCTTTGGAACAACTCCTCACCATCCAAATTCTGAATTGTGCCTTGTTGTCCTAGAAAACTTTGGAAGTGATCCACAAAGGCAAGAGGGACCTGATCACCTTCACAAGTAGAATTATTAGCATCAATCACAACATTTTTCCTTCACAGCATTATGAAAATACTTAGTGTTTCCATCCCCCTCTCGAAGCCAGTCAATCTTCGCTTTCTGCTTTAAATACCGCTCTTCATCAATAAGAGCCTGCTTATATGCCTCAAGATAATGACACGCTTCCTCCCTTAACTCACTCAAATCAGGTTGCAAATCAAGATCCTTTTGAACCTTATCTAACTCAAGCCGAAGCTTTACAACCTTTTCATGTAAATTACCTTGGCTTCGCAGTAACTTTCGAAGAGGCTTTTTCAGAAGTTTCAGTTTACTAGTTATCTGAAACATATTAAAACCCACTACCTGACGCTTCCAAATCTCCATTACGATGTGTAAAAATTCAGCCTTGTGAGTTAAAAAATTAAAAAAACTTAAAAGGTTTATGAGACCTTCCGATAGACAGAGGCAATTTTAGCACCGATGGAGTGTGATCCGAAATACGATAGGGTTGAAAAACAGCAGCTAAACCAGGCCATAAGGTGGTCATTTCCACATTACACATGACCCTATCAATCTTTCTAAAAATACCATCATTACTACTAGGTTTCTGGTTCCAAGTGTAATGAAACCCCGAGCTATTAGCATCCATAATGCTAATGTCCTCCACACAATCTTTAAACTCCCGCATAGCAATAGAATATGAAGAAGAGCCACTAGAAGAGTCCTCTTGTGACACCCGGCGATTTAGGGTTACTGATTAACCTGCTAGAAACCCTAATTACGTGTGTTTAGTTTAGTATTAGGCTAAATACTTGTAATTATTTGTAACTATTTGTATATTTAAGTGAATATACACCCCCGTAATTGTTTTAGCTTACGCTTACGTGATTAGTTGTAATTATGCTTACGCAATTTGGTGAAATTGTGCAAAACAACCGGACAGAGTCCGACACAGTATAAATACGGACGTTGGTGAAAAACTTTCTATAAATAACTTAAATCTATTTTTAGAAGTTATTATCATTATTTATTATTTTATTTAAAATAATATACGAAAAACCTAGGCGTTTTGGCTAAAACGTCTCAAACGCAACAGAAACGCGCGGAACGCGCCCGACAATCGAACGAAAACCAAAATATATTTTAAGAATTTAAAATATATCATTTAGAGTAAAACTTTCATTCAAAATATCTCATTTGATGTTAATAATGAAAAACGTCTAATAAAAACGTTACGCGATTAAACCTCCGTAAAACGTGTACGCAAACCGAGGCCAACGAATTAACGGAACACTTTTATAAATGTTTTTAAGTATTTTAATAAATACTTCAATCAAAAATATCGAAATTTAATTCGTCACTTAAATACGCGTATAAAACATTTAACGTACAAATAAACGTCTAAACAATCGGGTAAACGAACGTAAAACGCAACAAATTAAGCTAGGAATGAAAAATGACCATAATGCCCTTGGTGGGGCCCATGAGAACGACCAGCCACCCCCTCCCCCACTTAGATTTCATGCAAAAATGATGATTACTAATTTGATTCTCTTCCATTTATCATTCATGCAATAAACAAGTCTTACACTCAAACATACATCACTTCCTTTCATTTTCCCTCAAGACTCAATCTCTCTCCCTCTAAATTTCTGGAAAAAGACCAGCCCAAAAACCATCTAATATCATTATTCATCATCATACATTAAGAAGAATCAAGAACAAAAACAAGAAAGTGCAAGAATACAAGCTCAATCTCACCATCCTCCTTTGTTGTTCATCATTTCTTTGTAAGAATCATCAAACTTTCCGTTAATTTTACTTCAATACTACTGATTTAGATGTTATATAGCTCATCTATCACTAATATGTCCAAGAGTGTTGATAAAAATCGTTTTTAAAAGCTCACACAAGAACATGCATAAATCTGTCCCAAAAACGCAGTCACAAAGAAAAATACGTATAAAATCAAATATTGAGAGTTAGAAGATGAATTTTTTTTTAAAAGTTGCGTATCGAAAAGATCTACAACTTTCGTGTTTTACACTTTTACCAGAAACGTATTCATTTTACTCTACAGGCCGATTTATAGACTGATCTGACAGTTTTCGATAAAATGTGTTCGGAACTTACGCGAGCTTAATTAAATATGTAAATGGACATGATAAATCCTGAAATTTTTATGCTAGATACTAGACACCTAGAAGACCAGTTGATAAAAATTTGAGGCTTTGATTTGGACCAGAAGTAGGTGAAATCACTTGGCGTAACAACCCGACAAAAACCGAAATGTTGAAAAAGTAAAGTTTTAAGATGCGAATTTAAAACCGACACCTCGAAATAATCCCGACATGAACCGACATATTTTATAAGATTATTTAACTAAAATGTGGCTTGGGTAAAAGTTTCGGGTCAAACCGAGTCGGTTTGACCAAGTCAACAAAAACGGCTCGGTTTCTAAAAAACGACAAAACTTACTATTTTTGGAAAGTGGTAACAAAAATGGGTTTGGATGACTTAGTTAGTAACTTGGACCAAAAACTAAACTTAGAAAGTTTCCCGAATTAGAAACCGACACTTAATTTGGTAAGTGACTCTATAAATTGGTAAGTGACTCTATAAATTGGTAAGTGACTCTATCAATTGGTAAGTGACTCTATAAATCAGTAAGTGACTCATAAATTGAGAAGTGACTCATAAAATCAGTAAGTGACTCATAAATTGAGAAGTGACTCATAAAATCAGTAAGTGACTCATAAAATCAGTAAGTGACTCATAAATTGAGAAGTGACTCATAAAATCAGTAAGTGACTCATAAAATCAATAAGTGACTCATAGATGGAGAAGTGACTCATATATTGACCAGGTTTGACCAACCTTGACTAGTTTGACTAGGTTTGACCAACCTTGACTAGTTTGACTAGGTTTGACCAACCTTGACTAGTTTGACCAAGTTTGACCAACCTTGACTAGTTTGACCAAGTTTGACCAACCTTGACTAGTTTGACCAAGTTTGACCAACCTTGACCAGTTTGACTAGGTTTGACCAATTTTGACCAGTTTGACCAGCTTTGATCAACGAGTTGACCAACTTTGACCTACGGTTTAAGGCTTATACAAGCTAAAATAATCTATTTGCAACACACGATTTGTACTACTGAATAACATACAATAAAACAAACTTGATAATAATGTCTAAATGAATTATTATTACAAACTTTCACCAACGGGTCGTACACGCTCTTAATAAACAAACTTGAACAACTAATTTGGACATACTAGTTGATGAACTAGCTCTAGGTGGACATTAACCCTCCACCTACACGATTGGCTTAAGTGGACATTGACCCCCACTTATACAATCGCTATAGATGGTCTTATAAGACATCTACTTACACAACCTTATACGTTTAGGACGTTAGAAGGTTGCGCTTTGGACCTTGCTTGCTTATTTGATATTTGCTTGCTATTTGCTAATCTCAGGTGAGTTTCATAGCCCCTTTTTACTTGTTTTTGAACTGTTTTGGGGGAGAATACATACACATGCTTTTACAGATTTGTACTTAAACAGAAGCAGAAACTTTTACAGATTTTACTTATGATTGCTAGAAACAGAAACAGAAACTTAAATAGAAACAAAACATATACTTATTGCATGAGTAGCAGAACTAATCCACCAATAAGACCTCAATTTCATGGTTCGTTAATTTCATAAAGCGCGAATAATTGTGAATAGTACTATTGGGATTGACAATCCCGTCCGAGCTGGTCGCTCCAGCTAACCCACGGGCGCATAATTATTTGAATCAGGATGTGTCCCGGATTAGACACATAGAGGCAGCAGAATTTGTTAAAGCTTCGGATACATGAGCTCATGGCAATACTAAACAGGACTATAGTATACAATACTATAGTATACAGAATATTTATTATACAGAAACTTTGTTATGCAGAACTTGATTTAACACGGAAACTCTGTTTTACAAAACTCTATTTTACAAACAGAAAACCTTGTGTTTACATGAATTCCTTTACAGATTAAACCTATGAACTCACCAACTTTATGTTGACCCTTTTAGTATGTATTCTCAGGTTTACAGACGCAGTAGGACTACCCACAGGAAACAGGACAGTAGGATGCTTTTGGAAAGCATAGCTCGAGTCGCATATTTTCAAAAACAGGAGATTTAAATTGCATTATGACATTTTGTATCAACGATTATGTATTATAAATCTCTAGACTATGTTTGCGAACTTTAGAATCTTATGTAAACTTTTATTTATGGAAAGTAACGTTTTCAAACGTCTCATATAGAGGTCGTTTGCTTTAATCTTTGTGTTGTGATATTTGATTTGGTCGTAGCCCCCAGGACACCTCATGTTTCCGCTGCCACGTGTTTTGGGGGTGCGACAGATTGGTATCAGAGCCTAAGGTTATAGCGAACTAGGATTGCATTAGTGACCTAGACTATAACCGTTAGGTTAGTATTCTTTGTTTAGTATGACTGGTTCAGCGATTGCATCATTTGAATTTAATTTAACATAGCCTGATCAACTATGTACAATTAAAGGAGATTCGATGTAAGACCTGAAATGGTTATAGTGAATGAGAGTACAGTAGAAGACGTAGACCGAGGATAGAATGGGACCAACCTTTATATGTGCTTATGTGCTAGGCTTTTATGTGTATATATATGTATAACCTTACGTACACTAAACTTACTTGCCACCCTTTACGGCAACCACTCCCACAACTACGTCACCCGACATAGAAAACGAGACTCAACCCTTATATGCCACTGAGGAGACTTCCTCGGTACCGCTCGCCCAACCGATTCAGGCAATGATATAATCGAATAGGACTCACTTGAGGAGAATCCATCTAAGGATTCACCAACCAAACAAGTCACATCTACTTCACCCTCTTCTTTCCGCTTGCAAACAAATCACTCGGGAACACGTATAGAACTTAAACCGTACGATACTTCGTCACTTAGACGGACTATACCTACTTTAGCCACTTCACTTTCTCCACCCGCTCTCGACCTAGACATATGAATCGCGTGTGTTTTACACCCCTAGAAGGACTGACTGATAGCCCTCCTCGGACTAGACCTTATCCTATTCATACTATTTCTACTTGATCATGTTTGGTCACTATTTCGACACGTTTTTCAAATGATTTACCCATAACTTGATTCGCGACTTTGACTGCTCCGAACACCTTTATCAAACGTTCGTTCATTTCGAAACAATAACATAGTCATGATTGACTACTTCACGAACACTACTCGGTCATTGTCATGACTACTTTTTGAAACTACGATTTGGCTATTTACAACTCTTGAGACGCGGAGAATCTTCCAATATGAATACCCCTCCATACGCATAGGAACCCGCTCCTCATGTCGTTCTGGTACTAGCTGTTAGGCTACGCCGTCACGAGAATAGAATAGATGATATGGATTTTTCACAGACGTAAACTTTCAACCGATATTTGACAAAACGGAATTTTCAACACCTTTCAATAACCAGAGCTTTCAACGAATTTTTGTTAAACAGAGTCATTCAACGTGCTGACAAGAGTTTCCAACGTATTTTGGTTGACATTAAGTTTTCAACATATATTATGATGACATTTTTAACAAATAAAAACCGTATCTATAAACAAACACTTGATTTTCACTTAATTTATCTCAAAGATCTATGTTTTCTAATGAACGATAACGACTTATACTTTGAAACACCTGCGGGTCTTCTAACGATTTACATATTGGAAATGCATTTACAACGATTTATATTGGATGTGATCCAACAAATTACTCATAACTTGCGAATTGTTTACAAACTGGTTTATTGACAGTTTTAACAAACTATTTATTGGAATCCAATTACTACTTTCATTTTTCTTTTATCAAGATTTGATCATTACTTTGACTTGTACGTCAACGAATTACCCAATACCCGAGACATAATACACGCTTCCAACTACGATTCCTACAACGAACCACATAAGAATGTTTTCATACTACGAACCCTATAGTAAATGACCTTACTACGACCGACTAATTAGGAATATTTGTCCTACTTATAGTACACGGGGATAATTTTCCAAACGTATATGAACGGATGTGTTTACATCATGAAATAACAACCAGAACAACAACGCTCGACAGATTCCATAACATTGTTACGGGTAAGTTACCTCTCGATAACTTGACTATTTTCAATCTTAGTCGGTACTAAATAACACAATCACGCCCCCATCGACTTAGAAGCTGAGAATAACGCAGAAATAACAAATTGATTTTAGCCGTGAAATCGTAATTCAGAACCTCATTTCGAACTTAGCAGACAAAACTTTTCTCCCTAGACATAATAAACCATCGGAATTTCCATTCTCTTTCCTTTCTCGATGCCATCTAAAATCCCATCCGAATTTTTGCCATGAGAAACCTATTGTATTCTTACTGTTACTATTAGAACATCGATCCAACGTGGGGAGAAAAGTTAAACAAGAATTGTTTCATTAAGAAACCTACAGAAACCTTACAACAGAAAACCAAGAACTTAGACCCTGATGGCTTACCCATCAACCAGGCCCGGTGAATCTCAAGACGAGGTCCGAATTCACTTGTAAATAAGAAACTCAGATACACTAGAACCACCCACTTACTCACAGTCCCCACATAGACCGTAACTAAAAACTAATTTCGGGACGAAATTCTCCTAACAGGGGGAGAATGTGACACCCGGCGATTTAGGGTTACTGATTAACCTGCTAGAAACCCTAATTACGTGTGTTTAGTTTAGTATTAGGCTAAATACTTGTAATTATTTGTAACTATTTGTATATTTAAGTGAATATACACCCCCGTAATTGTTTTAGCTTACGCTTACGTGATTAGTTGTAATTATGCTTACGCAATTTGGTGAAATTGTGCAAAACAACCGGACAGAGTCCGACACAGTATAAATACGGACGTTGGTGAAAAACTTTCTATAAATAACTTAAATCTATTTTTAGAAGTTATTATCATTATTTATTATTTTATTTAAAATAATATACGAAAAACCTAGGCGTTTTGGCTAAAACGTCTCAAACGCAACAGAAACGCGCGGAACGCGCCCGACAATCGAACGAAAACCAAAATATATTTTAAGAATTTAAAATATATCATTTAGAGTAAAACTTTCATTCAAAATATCTCATTTGATGTTAATAATGAAAAACGTCTAATAAAAACGTTACGCGATTAAACCTCCGTAAAACGTGTACGCAAACCGAGGCCAACGAATTAACGGAACACTTTTATAAATGTTTTTAAGTATTTTAATAAATACTTCAATCAAAAATATCGAAATTTAATTCGTCACTTAAATACGCGTATAAAACATTTAACGTACAAATAAACGTCTAAACAATCGGGTAAACGAACGTAAAACGCAACAAATTAAGCTAGGAATGAAAAATGACCATAATGCCCTTGGTGGGGCCCATGAGAACGACCAGCCACCCCCTCCCCCACTTAGATTTCATGCAAAAATGATGATTACTAATTTGATTCTCTTCCATTTATCATTCATGCAATAAACAAGTCTTACACTCAAACATACATCACTTCCTTTCATTTTCCCTCAAGACTCAATCTCTCTCCCTCTAAATTTCTGGAAAAAGACCAGCCCAAAAACCATCTAATATCATTATTCATCATCATACATTAAGAAGAATCAAGAACAAAAACAAGAAAGTGCAAGAATACAAGCTCAATCTCACCATCCTCCTTTGTTGTTCATCATTTCTTTGTAAGAATCATCAAACTTTCCGTTAATTTTACTTCAATACTACTGATTTAGATGTTATATAGCTCATCTATCACTAATATGTCCAAGAGTGTTGATAAAAATCGTTTTTAAAAGCTCACACAAGAACATGCATAAATCTGTCCCAAAAACGCAGTCACAAAGAAAAATACGTATAAAATCAAATATTGAGAGTTAGAAGATGAATTTTTTTTTAAAAGTTGCGTATCGAAAAGATCTACAACTTTCGTGTTTTACACTTTTACCAGAAACGTATTCATTTTACTCTACAGGCCGATTTATAGACTGATCTGACAGTTTTCGATAAAATGTGTTCGGAACTTACGCGAGCTTAATTAAATATGTAAATGGACATGATAAATCCTGAAATTTTTATGCTAGATACTAGACACCTAGAAGACCAGTTGATAAAAATTTGAGGCTTTGATTTGGACCAGAAGTAGGTGAAATCACTTGGCGTAACAACCCGACAAAAACCGAAATGTTGAAAAAGTAAAGTTTTAAGATGCGAATTTAAAACCGACACCTCGAAATAATCCCGACATGAACCGACATATTTTATAAGATTATTTAACTAAAATGTGGCTTGGGTAAAAGTTTCGGGTCAAACCGAGTCGGTTTGACCAAGTCAACAAAAACGGCTCGGTTTCTAAAAAACGACAAAACTTACTATTTTTGGAAAGTGGTAACAAAAATGGGTTTGGATGACTTAGTTAGTAACTTGGACCAAAAACTAAACTTAGAAAGTTTCCCGAATTAGAAACCGACACTTAATTTGGTAAGTGACTCTATAAATTGGTAAGTGACTCTATAAATTGGTAAGTGACTCTATCAATTGGTAAGTGACTCTATAAATCAGTAAGTGACTCATAAATTGAGAAGTGACTCATAAAATCAGTAAGTGACTCATAAATTGAGAAGTGACTCATAAAATCAGTAAGTGACTCATAAAATCAGTAAGTGACTCATAAATTGAGAAGTGACTCATAAAATCAGTAAGTGACTCATAAAATCAATAAGTGACTCATAGATGGAGAAGTGACTCATATATTGACCAGGTTTGACCAACCTTGACTAGTTTGACTAGGTTTGACCAACCTTGACTAGTTTGACTAGGTTTGACCAACCTTGACTAGTTTGACCAAGTTTGACCAACCTTGACTAGTTTGACCAAGTTTGACCAACCTTGACTAGTTTGACCAAGTTTGACCAACCTTGACCAGTTTGACTAGGTTTGACCAATTTTGACCAGTTTGACCAGCTTTGATCAACGAGTTGACCAACTTTGACCTACGGTTTAAGGCTTATACAAGCTAAAATAATCTATTTGCAACACACGATTTGTACTACTGAATAACATACAATAAAACAAACTTGATAATAATGTCTAAATGAATTATTATTACAAACTTTCACCAACGGGTCGTACACGCTCTTAATAAACAAACTTGAACAACTAATTTGGACATACTAGTTGATGAACTAGCTCTAGGTGGACATTAACCCTCCACCTACACGATTGGCTTAAGTGGACATTGACCCCCACTTATACAATCGCTATAGATGGTCTTATAAGACATCTACTTACACAACCTTATACGTTTAGGACGTTAGAAGGTTGCGCTTTGGACCTTGCTTGCTTATTTGATATTTGCTTGCTATTTGCTAATCTCAGGTGAGTTTCATAGCCCCTTTTTACTTGTTTTTGAACTGTTTTGGGGGAGAATACATACACATGCTTTTACAGATTTGTACTTAAACAGAAGCAGAAACTTTTACAGATTTTACTTATGATTGCTAGAAACAGAAACAGAAACTTAAATAGAAACAAAACATATACTTATTGCATGAGTAGCAGAACTAATCCACCAATAAGACCTCAATTTCATGGTTCGTTAATTTCATAAAGCGCGAATAATTGTGAATAGTACTATTGGGATTGACAATCCCGTCCGAGCTGGTCGCTCCAGCTAACCCACGGGCGCATAATTATTTGAATCAGGATGTGTCCCGGATTAGACACATAGAGGCAGCAGAATTTGTTAAAGCTTCGGATACATGAGCTCATGGCAATACTAAACAGGACTATAGTATACAATACTATAGTATACAGAATATTTATTATACAGAAACTTTGTTATGCAGAACTTGATTTAACACGGAAACTCTGTTTTACAAAACTCTATTTTACAAACAGAAAACCTTGTGTTTACATGAATTCCTTTACAGATTAAACCTATGAACTCACCAACTTTATGTTGACCCTTTTAGTATGTATTCTCAGGTTTACAGACGCAGTAGGACTACCCACAGGAAACAGGACAGTAGGATGCTTTTGGAAAGCATAGCTCGAGTCGCATATTTTCAAAAACAGGAGATTTAAATTGCATTATGACATTTTGTATCAACGATTATGTATTATAAATCTCTAGACTATGTTTGCGAACTTTAGAATCTTATGTAAACTTTTATTTATGGAAAGTAACGTTTTCAAACGTCTCATATAGAGGTCGTTTGCTTTAATCTTTGTGTTGTGATATTTGATTTGGTCGTAGCCCCCAGGACACCTCATGTTTCCGCTGCCACGTGTTTTGGGGGTGCGACACCTCTAGATTAAGAGGAGCATTAAAATCACCCAACAGCACCCATGGCCGAGCATTTACAAACTGATTATGCTTTCGTAAATCACGCCACAAATCCCTACGATGGATATGCGAGTTCCCCGCATAAATAAAAGAACAAAAGAAATCCTTCTTTAGCACACGAACACCTATGTGACACTGAATGACCTGATCAGATGAATTAATAGTCACTAAGTCAACCACTCCCGGATCCCAACCCAGGATAATTCTCGTGCCTCCTACACAATGACTCACATTAGAAGTCCAATTCCAATGAGAAAAAATCTTCGTACAAATCAGATTCAATTTATCAGCATGGATATGCGATTCCAAAACAACACAAACACTCAGGTTATTCTCTCTAACCACCTGCTGAACCTCACTTTGTTTAGGGATTCGGTTCATACCCCTAATATTCCATGCCGCTAAGCTAATCATTGGACCCATGAAGACCGGGAGTGCTTGCCCCCTCAGAAAAAGAAATCTTTGGATCACCCACAAAGGCAGCCGTTTCATTAAAGCCACCCTCCACATCACTTACATCTCCCACATCATCCATTATAATTTTCCCTTTATCCTTTGACCCGTTAGTATTTAAATTCGGGTCATCTTTAGACACACCATCATGATCGGCATTGAGAACATCAAAACGATTCCGAACAGGAATAGACATGTTACTAGACTTTTGATTATTAGAACCAGATGGTTGTCCTTTTTCCTTAGGTCTATAAATCATCTTGGGCTTCGCGTTACGTAACACAAATCCTTCTGTACCTTTCGACTGTTTAGGACGAGCAACCTGCTTAGGAGCCACAAACTGCTGATTATTATTAGCCTTTGGAATAGACTCCTGAATAACCTGTTTTGGACATTCAGACTCGTTATGCCCAAAAATCTTACAAACATTACATCTTGGTGGCTTCCATTCATATTCAACACGAACAGTGTACAAAGATTTACCTATACCCTCAACCTTAGGAATAGCCACCACCACACTTTCCTTCAGTTCATTTCCCGAATCAACCTCGACCATAGCTCGGGCAAAATTCGGTCGACCCCAGGATTCCAAGCACATGGTACTCGTATACGAATCCAGCAATAAAGGTTTACCAACTTTTGTTGCAATAGCGCTCAGACCAACCTCGTTAAATGCAAGTAATGGAATATTATGAAGTTTTACCCAAACTGGGACTTTAGACAAATCATCTTTAATCAAATCAGCATCAGATGTCCATTTTCTTAGAATAATTGGAACTAACCTTATCATCCAAGGACCACCTTCCATTACCTGGTTCATGCCATGTTCCGAATTAAACTTAAAGAAAAAAACCCATTCGCATGCATCATTACCCGTTCAATCCCGAACTTTCACCAAACATTCATTACGTAATTTGGCACAATAGGAAACGCAAGCCGTTTACCTATAAAGTAACCATACAAAGTATTTGCATACTTTTTACTAGCTTCTTTCACTGTTTCAAGAGGGATTTCAAGATCAGCTTCAACACCAGCAGGAGGATCTAGATTCAAAGTGCAAAACTTGACCTGGCGTTTAGAAGACTGATCCGCAAAAAAGCGAAACCCCTACGATTTCCTCTCCCTAAAACCTGGCGATTTTTTTAACCCCTAAAAGTTCATTCGTTTCACAAGACTTTTTTGAGTGGGGTTATATTAATCGTTTATCCTTTTTGCGCTATTCTGATTTGTTAATCAATTGCATCGCAATCTTTCATCTTTGTGCGCCGTTTACTTTTTATTAATATCAACCGACCTCAAAATTATCATAAACAGACTTGATCACACTTTTCCTTGGAAAGCTAGATCTTGCCGACTTATTTTATTTGAGTTGGTCGGTTTGGATCTTACCCATCAACCGACTTGTGAGATTCTAGTTTTATTTGCATTAATTGTTCAACCGACATAACATATAGCAATTCCTTGCCGACATCTTCCATTATTTGATTGATGGTTTGCGTACAAGTACTTTTAACGATTTAATAATAGATTGCTGATCTACTTTTAACGTTTTTGGGTGTATTAATTGATTTGAGGGTTGCGATATTCATAAGTGATTTATTGGAGTTGTATTCGTACATATTGAGTTACGATTGGTTTTCTGGATTTTTGTTTGAAGCTTTATTCTTTTGGATAGTAGATTTGAGGGTCGTATGTAAGTAACATGGAACGGGGTTTTCTGAGTCCAGGGAGAGATGTGAAGAAGAAAGATGGCGTTGGTAACAAACAGCCTATGCCGAAACCGATTCTGAAAAAATCGAAGGCTGTGAATACTAACGAGGATGAGATAGATGATTTAACAAACAAGGGAAGCAATCCGTGTTCAACAGGTTTCGACGTTTCAAAGCTGAATGTTGATGAATTGGAAGCTCTTAAAAAATCAAAGGGGCAGAAACCGACTACGGAAGACATGAAATCTAGTGGTTCTAATGTTGGAACAAATCATCCCGCATCTGAGCAAAAAGCATCTTACTCGAGTATTCTGAACTCGGGTCTTCAAAAAAGCAAGGTTAACTTTCGTTCCTTGCAATCTGATGTGTCTATCGATGGTGCTGATACTGTTATTCCGATTTCTTCGGTTCAAGAAGTTAATAGCAGATTTCAGAATACATTGTTTGGTTATTTCATGGGTAAGAGGATCGCGTTCCCGGTTGTGGAAAATTATGTGCGTAATGCTTGGTCGAAGTTTGGATTTCAAAAGGTTATGATGAAAGCTTCAGGAATTTTCTTCTTTAAGTTTTCATCATCAGAAGGTATGGAGAATGTGTTAGCTAATGGTCCTTGGACGATTCGAACTGTCCCAATCATTCTTAACAAATGGGCACCGAATGTTAGTGTTACGAAAGAAGATCTTACTAGAGTGCCTATCTGGGTTAAGCTTCACGATGTACCTATGGTTGCTTATACAGGTGATGGGTTAAGTATGATTGCTTCAACCCTAGGTAATCCAATGATGCTAGATTCATACACAAGCTCTATGTGTGTAGAATCATGGGGAAGGAATAGCTATGCTCGAGCCCTAGTTGAAATTGATTATGTTAAGGAATTCACAGAGAAAATTGTTGTTGCTATCCCCACGTTGGATGGAAAGGGTTATACTATGGTGACAATTCGGGTTGAATATGAGTGGAAGCCGCCTAGATGTGATGAGTGCAAAATATTTGGGCATTCTAATGATCAGTGTCCTAAGCAAGCATCAAAGCAAAATATGAAGTCTAAAGATGATGGGTTCGTTGATGTCACTAGAAAGGGTGGAAATGGAAACAATGTGGGACAGAATACATGGAAGACTCAAGGAGTATCTTTAGGTAAGCAAAAATCTAAATTTGTGTATCGTCCTAAGGTGGCTGCTAATAAAGAAAAATCAAAGCATAAGGAGGATACACATGTTAGTACTTCTAACCCATTTTCGGTGTTAAGTGGGTCTGATCCTAAAGTGGACGATGTGATTCGGGAAGGTGAGACGTCCAAGAGTGATGAAAAGGCTGTGCATGGAAGTAAGTTAAATGTTTCTAAAGCTGAACAGGCTGGTTGTAGTAACAAGGTTAATGTGGATAAAACTTTGGAAGATTCGGAAAGTGATGTTGAAGAGGTCTTTAATGAGACCTCCTATTATATGGCGTCTGGATTGGGATCTGAAAGTGGTGGTGGTGGTGGTACTAGTAATCTGGAATATTATGATGATGATGATGTTTATGATGACTATGGTGATCAAGTATATGATTTGACTGAAGAACAAGAGGAGTTTTGCAAGGCTTTTGATATCAACCTTACTGGGAAGATTAGGAAAAAATAGTTTGTCTTTGTTGTGGTTGAGTCAATTATCTGGTTGTCTTATGGTTGTGTTTTGGTTTTCATTTGTCTCTTGTTTTGGGTCAAATGTAGGTAGAGGTTGTGCCCTAGTTATGTAGTTTTGCCTATGTAATGGGCTGTGATATGAGATTCACTCATATCCTTTGTACTTAATCGTTTTTGGAGTAATATATTTACCGGGTAAATTTTACCCTTTACCCAAAAAAAAAAAAAAAAAAAAAGACTGATCCGCAACTTGGGCATAAGACTTACCACCCTTAGTAGGCTGATTAACAAAAGGATTAGGAACAGGATGAGTTACAGCCTCTAATCTATCAAGCCCCAATGAACCCGACACTGATTTACCATTCAAGAATGTACCCAAATCAGAATAAACACTTTTCTGCCTAGTGAACGGCTCATCGTCACTAACATCCGTCTCATAAGCTCCATCAAGATTATCCGCATCCTTAGAAGTATCAACAAACAATGCATTAAATCATGGGGTAATCCGTGTCTCGGGATAATCCATCTTTTGTATGGTATGAAGATACCAATGTCCTTAGGTAATGTGAAAACATTACAAACCTTGCACGATATTCAGTGTATAAACATGATAAGCCTTGTGTTCTTTAGTGACGTGAATACGCCAAAACCTTTAGGTAATGTGAGAACATTACAAACCTTTTGGTAAGTGTAATGTGAAAACATTACTATCTCAGGGGTCGACACCTATTGCACTCAGTGACGACAACTGTTGTGGGTAGAATTTTCACTAACTATGCAGGATCCCGGATTAGCTGCTACACAGATTATTTGTAAGGATCCTGGATTATTCTTGGATGACTTACACGTGAAATACTGAGTTTACAATCAGAATAAGGGAAGCTATGATCCTGACTTGCTATATTATGCAGGATCCTCAGGTATGACCATATTATCCTTAAGATTATATTAAAATAGGGATAATAGTTATATAACCTTACTATTGAGATTGTCATATTATAGGATCCCGATAGGGATATTGTTTTATTTTTCAGGATCACCAACTTATAGTTATCCCGGATATAACTAAGTCTGAGATGATAGGATGTCTTGGATTCGATATTATCTTGTTTATCTTATAATATATGCTTATTATAAGGATCCCAGATATCATATATCTCGGGATCCCTTTGCTACTAATATTTCCGCATGTTTAATGTACTTTGACCAGGTCGTACGGGACGTGTGGAGATAGTTCTGATTTCCTTGGATCGTATCAAGATGGAAGAATATCTGATTTACGAGGAAGGAAGTCAACACGTGTGGAATACTCAGTCATGTGAACGTTGGGACGCTCCACCAAATCTCGGGGATGATCCCGGATATTTCGGAATAATTAGTTTAAGCTCTGTATTATATATACGAGGCTGGAATGATCAATTAGGCTAACTCATCTTCACTACTGACACTTGAAACACTCTCTACAACTCATTCACACTCTCACACTTTATCATTTCTATACTTAGACGATCATTCTCGTGCTCTTTAGCTTGTAAACCATTTTTCATTTAATAAGATAAACATAAGGCAAGGATCGATTGATCTTTCCCGAGGTTTTGTGCCGGCGATCTACCATAGATCAAGGGTTTTCCTCGTACATCATTGTGTTCTTGCACTTTTCATTCATTTACTTTACCAAATTCGCATTCTTTGTCATATTTACTGCATTATCCCGGAATTATCCCGGATTACACTTGTTTTTCTGCATTCATCTTGGTTTATTGCATACAAATCCATTATTTGTAAAGTCCTAGATCACATATTTATTAAAATTTAATCTTAAGTTAACCCATATTGGCAAAATCACAAGTTTTTATCATTAAGGATAACTTTCAACTAAATTATCTCGAAATCAAATTCAAGCACACTACCTCACTTTACTAATTTGTTCATCAATTTGCATTGAGTAATTTTTTGACCAAAGCAATTTGGCGCCCACCGTGGGGCAAGTGGTGCTTTTTCATAATCAAACTTTTGATTAAACCTTCATTTGAGTCGTTTTTCATAATCAAACTTTTGATTACACAATCGTTAAAATCATGCATAGCAATGTTAGGTGAAACCCCAGAAAAATGATCTTCCATATTAAGTGCAACATTAAAATCACCAAGGAGAACCCAAGGTTTACCTCTAATAAACAACTTATGTCGCTCAAGATTATGCCATAACTCCCTACAACATGCCCCCGCAGCTTGAACAGGGATGTTCACAAGTGGTTGCTGCGGTTGCTGTGGTGCTGGAGCATCCATATACTGAGGTTCTGGAGGAGGCACGTAATTTGCATCAAGAATTGCACCGAATAAGGGAACATCCCTTGGTGCCCTTTCTCATAAGCTGAACAAACCGCGAAAATACGGTTCATCATTGGTGAGATCTTCAAAATGTTATCCACATCACCCTGTGCCATAAGAGCTGGATGATGACGATTGATATGAAGCTGAATAAAACGTGGATATAATAACCATTTCAGATTCCCAGCGTTTGCGTTGTCTACCATAGCCTTGAAAATAAATCCAGAATAGTTGAACGGCTTGTTGTAGACCAAAGCAAGCATAGCAGAAGCTAAACTCCTGCTCATCCCATCCGTACCAGCTTTCCTGTTTCCTAAACAAACAATGAAAATATGCATTAAGTATCTCCAGACCCGCGTCAGATTTGCTTTGCGGTATTGGTCTGCAGGAATGCCCGGATATCCAATTCTTTGCATCGCGCCAGCTATAAAGTTTGGATCAAAGTTGACAGGCATGTATGGTTGATCATTTAGCTGGAAGAGTTCCCGAATGCTCTGCTCAGTAATTGTAATCTCAGTACCAAGAACCGTAGAAACCAACCGAGTAATGTTATTCTCAGTGATAACGGTAGCATCTCTCCAGAATGGAGCAATCAGATTCCTGTAAGCAACCGCATTCTCTGAGATAGCATGGTAAACCCTCGAACGGCGTAAAAATGCAATCATTGGGCGAAACGGCGCAGCCTTATCCAGTGTATCATCAAGAAATGCAGCCGTATTGTGTCTTGGATCGAATGCTAATGCCATATCTGAAAAAAAAACAAAACATAATATATACTCGAAAAGCGTTAGAATGAACAGAATATACCAAACTTGTCACAAACGAAAGGTTTCATTGATATGTTAAATAAGTACAAAGTTACAAATAAACATATCAAATCCTAAACCCTAAACCTAGACCTAGACCAAAGATCCCGGTTAAACAAATACAGCCAAAATCCAAGACAAGGTCAGGCTAAAATCCAAGACAAGGATGGTATCCCACCAGACCAGAAGGCCAAGATCCAGGACAGTAAAGGAATTCCTCCAGACCATGAAGCCAAGATTCGGGACAAAAAGAGAATTCCACCGGATCATTAGCCAACTGAGACAAAAATGGTCATATCCAAGTGACCAGATAGAAGCTTTAAGGCGCTTGATCACCAGAAAGCACAAAAGGATCCACGACTGGAAGATAATCCTTCTAGCCGAGGAGGGGCGAGTTGTGACACTCTTTGGGCAGAAGCAGTGAACACAGTCTTTCTCATTCAGCTAGGAACTGAAAGAAATCGCCCGCCATTTGCTGGATAGAACTTAACAGTTAGAAAATGCAACGCTTTATTTGTGAAAAAATATCACTTTTCCTGTAACTAGCGACGTTGTAACTGACGTCGCAAGGCAGATAGCGACGTAGAAAAGGACGTCGCATAAAAAGAATAATAACAATTGCGACGTAACCCTTGATGTCGCACAAAATTAGAGCGACGTTAAAGGAGACGTCGCATTTTGCTATTAATTGTGAATTTAATCACATTATTAAAAAGGTGCGACGTAGAGAACGATGTCGCTCAGGACGTCGCAGAAAATGCGACGTAGTATAAGACGGCGCAGACAATTAAATAATGTCAAAAGAATGTGACGTAGGCTACGACGTCGCAGCCGACGTCGCACTGAAGAACATTCAAACCCAACCCAGAAAATGCAACAATCGAAATTGGGGTTTTTCAAAATCGAACGCACTACAAGGTGCGGCAATGAACGGTGATCATGAAAACATAAATTATACGATGTTTAGATCACGATTACATAGCTAATTCAACCCAAACCGAAAACCCTAAAAACCGCAATATACATATAACGATTAAAGCTAAAACACACGGTGAAAAAGGGTAAGATTAGTACCTAAGTGTGCGTAATAACGAGGAGAACACGAAAACGCAAACAAATCAACACGAAAGCCTTCAAAAAGGAAAATCGAAACGAGAGCAAAATCGCGGCGTCGCAGGTATTTTTTGAAAAGTGACCTCGTGACGTCGCGTAAAGACTATATATAGTCTAACCCTAAAATGCGACGTTGTTAGCGACGTCGCTAGCGACGTCAGAACTGACGTCGCAGGGGAATTCGAATCGATTTTGATTTTCAAAATTGTTAAGTCTTAATCTCGTTTATCAAATAATGTACAAATGACGAGTGACTTGGAAAATTAACTTAAAAAAAATGAAACAAAAACAAAAAATAAAATCTTTTTGGTATTTTCTATAATATCACAAAAAATAAAAATTTAAAAGAACAAAATAAATAAACCTACGAACACTCTGTTTTTGGAGACGGAGTTGTGTGAATCTGTTTAGGGATCATATCGGAATAACATGCAATTATTAGGAATAGTAAGTGTTATTTCGATCATCAGTATATTTGTCCACTTTAAATTTACGTGGCATATTTAAAACACCTTTTATAAAAATTATTCCAAGACGATTATTGGTATTGTTTGTCCACCTAAACATGTTACATCCGTGTCTTTGGTTAAACCTATTATTGTTAGTATGAATATTTCACCGTGGTCCCCACCATAGATATACCCCTGTAACCCAGACATGAACATAGTTTCCAAATTTAGAAAGAATATAAGAGAATCAATTTTAAGAATCAAGCCAGCGGTGACAGGTCTGTACTTGCGTACAACAGAGCAACATACACTTGATTCAGGTTTAAGCAAAACCGATCGCAGTCAAACCAAACTTGTTTTGATTCAATTGGTGACCTTGATCAGTATCTTCGAATTTAAGACTTTGCAAGTACATTGACTCACGTTTGCTTAGTGTTGAGAGTAAGCTGAATTGAGACCAGGTCTGCACTTACGTACAACAGAGGAAACAATCAGCATACTCCCCCAAAAGATCTCAGATATACGATCCAAAAATAGAAGTATGTCAAGCTACGCTAAGGAATTAAGACTTAGAGTCGTACATCACAAGGTGTTTACCACAGGATCATAGACATGTATTTAAATTACTTCTTAATAACACAGAGACCGGTGTGTATCATGCCTACCAACACATCGTATGATGAAGCTAATTTGTTATAAAAACTGCCTTAAATATGTCAGATAAACCTACTGACACATCAAAGATAAACCTTAAAATTCCATTTTGTGCATGTCACCCGATGTACTATCATATCCCAAGTTGTTTACAGACACAACTTCAACGTCTATTTTAAAAATGTAGCAACCTTGCATTTCTTTAATACTAAAGAGTATAAAGAGTGGCTGTTGCCAATTTTTATTTTTTTTTTATTTTAACAATTTAATGTACAAAAAAAATTCAAATGTCCAAGTCACAAATCACCTTTTGAGTTAAAAAAACCTTAAACCAATCATATTGACTAGTTCATCAAACCGACTCCGTAGAAAGGCTTTTGTGAAAAGGTCTGCACACTGCTTAAGGGTTTCTATGTGGACAACATCTATTAGGTGTTTCTCATAACAATCCCGTATAAAGTGGAACCTAAGTTCAATATGTTTAGTCTTAGAGTGTTGTACGGGATTGTGTGTGATAGATATTGCAGCAGTATTATCAATGTAAATAGGAGTCATAGAGAGATTGAACCCGTAATCGCGTAGTTGGTGCTGAATCCAAAGAACTTGAGAACAGCAACTCGCAGCAGCAACATACTCGGCCTCCGCTATTGAGGTGGCAACCGCAGTCTGCTTTTTACACTGCCACGAAACCAAACGCGATCCAAGAAACTGACATCCTCCAGTGGTTGACTTCTTATCTACCTTGCAGCCACCATGATCTGAATCCGAATAGGCAGTTAACTCGAAGTTTTTCTAATTTGGATACCATAGACCCAGAGATGGCCTAAAAGCAAGATATCCAAAAATGCGTTTAACTGCCTTCATGTGAGACGCCTTTGGATTTGCTTGAAAGCGAGAGCAGAGTGAAACAGCAAACACAATATCTGGTCTTGAGGCAGTCAGGTACATGAGAGAGCCTATCATAGAGCGATAGTCTTTCTCCTTGCAATCTTCATCGTCCTCATTAGGTCCAAGATTGTGTTTCACATCGATTGGAGTGCCATAGTCTTTACAATCGAGCAAATCATACCGCGTCAACATGTCAGTGACGTATTTAGACTGATGAATATAAATTCCCTTGTCAGATTGCTCGACTTGTAATCCCAGAAAGAACGTAAGCTCCCCCATAGCACTCATTTCAAACTCAGCTTTCATCAGATTTTCAAAATCCTTGCACAACTGATCATTTGTTGATCTGAATATTATATCATCCACATATACCTGCACAAGTAGTAAATCTGCTCCTTCCTTTTTAATGAAAAGCGTGCTATCAATCTGACCTCTGTCAAAACCATTCTTCAGCAAATACTTGGCTAGTCGTTCGTACCAAAGTCGAGGAGATTGATGAAGTCCATACAGAGCTTTCTTCAGCTTGCAAACATAATTATGATGCTTTGGGTCTTCAAAACCAGGAGGCTGACACACATAAATCACTGCGTCGACATCTCCGTATAAAAAGGCACACTTGACATCAAGTTGATACACACGGAATCCTTTAAAGGAAGCATAGGCAAGAAAAATTCGTATGGATTCCAAACGAGCAACAAGAGCAAAGACTTCATCATAGTCGATACCCTCTTGTTGACTATATCCTTGAACTACCAGGCGGGCTTTGTTCCGTATGACCACCCCGCGATCATCCATCTTGTTGCGGTAAACCCAACGAGTACCAGTCAGGTGAGCACCCTTGGGTAGAGGAACTATTTCCCAAACTTTCATCTTGTTGATTTGTTGTAGTTCCTCCTGCATAGCCTCAACCCATGATGGGTCTCTCAAGGCCTCATCAACCTTTTTAGGCTGAATTTGTGATAGATAACACGACTCTATCACCATAAGGCCCAAAAACTGCTGGCCTTTCGTCTGTTTACGCGTTTGAACAGCAGCATCAGGATCACCAATAATATTTTCAGTTGGGTGATCCTTATGTACACGCGTTTGAGGAATGACGTCAGGTACAAGTACCACATCCATATTATTTAAATCACCCTCAGGTGCAGAAACAGCTGTGGGATCAGGTACTGCAGTAATCTCAGTTGCCTCATTATCTTCATCTCCTTGAGTATAGAAATGAGAATAGGTCGTCTTTGCTACTTCCTCTTCCTCATCATCTTCTTCTTCCTCCCCTCCTTCCTCTAATGAGGGCATGCGTGGATCATAGGGAAGCTCCTCTGTGTAGTTATAAACTGTTTTAGAGGTAGAAGGAGCATCTGTCGAAGGTGTAGCTGGGGATGTAGATGTTGGATTAGGTGTTGTTGGTGATGGTGTGGGTGTTGGTGTTGGTGTAGGTTTAGTTGGTGGTGGTGTGGGTGTTGCATTAGGAGATGGGTTGGATGGTTTATTAACAGGTGTATCTTGAGTAAGATCAAGTCCATGAAGTATGGAAACCAATTCTTCCGTATCATCATCTTCTGGAATATTGAAAGAGTTAAAGAGGTTTCCATAGTTGAAAAACCAATCCGGACCCGTTCCTTGAGGAGGTTCCGTATACCTTAAACATTTCACCTCAAAATGTTCCTCAATCTGATTCGTTGATTTGTTGTAGACTCTTTTGTTCGGAGAATTGACTGAATATCCAAGAAAAATCCCTTCAACAGCTTTATCACCAAACTTAGAGACCTTATCTTTTGTAATCATGATCATGCATGGACACCCAAATGGTTCTAAAAACTGCAGGTTTGGCTTATGGTTATTGAAAAGTTCATAACAAGTCTTGTTCTTCTTCTTAACCGTGAGCACTCTATTCAGAACATAACAGGCAGTATTAACTGCCTCAGCCCAGAAGATGATTGGTAACTTGGAATCAGCTAACATAGTCCGAGCTGTCTCGATGATTGTTCTGTTCTTTCTTTCTGCAATCCGTTCTGTTGTGGAGTCCTCGGAGCACTAAATTGATGATCAATACCTCTTGTAGCACAAAACAATTCGAGAGTTGAGTTCTTGAATTCAGTTCCATTGTCGCTTCGTATCCTTTTCACCTTTAAGTTGCATAGATTTGCCAACTTATACAACAAATACACCAAAATATCAGGAGTCTCCTCCTTTGTGGTCAAAAAAATAAACCCACGAAAACCTTGAGTAGTCATCAGTAACTACCAAGCAGTAAGACCGACCACCAATGCTCTTTGTAGAAACTGGACCGAAAAGATCCATATGCAGTAGTTCTAACGGAGCAGCAATAGAATTCACAACCTTAGACTTATGGGACTTCTTGTGGAGTTTTCCCTTGTGACAAGAAATGCAGTCATCTTTCAAAGCAAATGACTGTTTTGGAACCCCCCCCCCCCCCCCCCCTTCACTAAATCATTTTTAATCAGAAAATTCATTTTACGGAAATGAATATGTCCCATCCGTCTGTGCCAAAGGAGTGATTCCTTTTCAGAAGCCTTTGAAAGGAGACAAGTATAGTCACTGGTAGTCTCCACAGTTCGCATGTTCATCACATAGGTGTCATTCTTTCTGGGTGCACGCATCAATACCCATTCCTCAGGAATGACATACCCAGGCTTCAATATTACACATTCAGTCTTTGTGAATGACGTGGTGTAATCCTTATCACAAACTTGTGATACGCTCAGCAAGTTGTGAGTCAGTTCTACCACATAATTCACATTCTCAAAGCTAACTTTTCCATTTGTTAGCGTTCCCTTTCCAGAAATAGTTCCTCCTGTATCTCCTGCAAAAGTAACATATCCTCTTGTGTATGGTTTAATATCCGTCAGAAGAGACACATCGCTAGTCATGTGTCGCGAGCAGCCACTATCCATATACCATAAGCTATCTTTCACACGTTCGGTCTGCTGCAACACATAAAAGAAAGAGATTAGTGAGAAACGGAGACCCAAGCCTTTACAGACTTAGGTCTTCCATGGTCATCAACAATAAGCACGTCAGATAGGATTTTATCTTTAAACAAATTGGTATTTATATCTGAATTGTTATTGTTGACGACTGAAGAGTCAACATCAGACTCTTTTCGTTTCCAAACTTTAGATGGTTCGGAAATGAGATTAGAAGTAATGTAGGGCTTTTGAATTGGCAAAGGTTTTTGCTCAACATTACTTGGCTTCAAAACAGGCTTGGGAGAGTTTGAGTAACGCCTAGGTGGAGATCTTGAAAAAGAATTTCTATAAACAGATGTCCTAGGCATCTCTCTCCCATAGCGCTGATTTGACAGCTTGGGACAGTCACGGATTAAATGTCCTTGCCACTTGCAGTAGAAACAAGAACGAGTCTCAACAGACGGTTGAGGCTGAGGATGTACGACAGGAGGTGGAGATGCATTTCTTGAACATGCACAGTGTGTACATGTCTTAGAAGATGCATGTGGAGTTGAAATGGTTGAGGTTGAAGGTTTGTCACAAGAAACATTCTCCTTTTTAACAGATGAATTTCGTTTTAAAATCTTTACAGTTTTCTGTAAAGTTTGAGATTTCTCAGTCAAAATCTTATCATTTCCCTTTTGATTTTGAGCCTTGACCTCAGACTCACCTTTAAAAACAGTTTTGTCTGTTTGAACCTTAATTTCAGGTTCACCTTTTATTCCAACTTTTTCTATTTTCACCTCAACCTTTTTACCAGAAGGATACTCCAGTTCGGTAATATCCTCAATCTCAATATCTTCCCTAAAAATAACAGGAAGTGCATTCTCAGACTTAATAAACGTCGGCAAGGGGTACTCTGGCCGCTTGGTTTTCTCCTTTGCCGGTTTGTTGTGTTTGGCCTCTTTAGCATCTTTAGCTTTTATACCGTAAAGCTTTGACCAATCGACTGGAATCTCTTTAAAGCCCTCCTTAACAGGTAGGGGATAGTGAGTAGTAGGATGTGGGACTGAGTGATATCCCAATCCCTCATTCTTTTTCCCACTAGTTCCCTGTTTGCTAAGAATTTCATTAAAGACAACAGTTGAGGAATTTGAACCTAAGATTTTACTCTTATAATTCTCATACTCAGCTTTTAAATCTGTAAGTTCTTTCTTTAGCAGTTCAATTTCAACAAGATAGCTTTTAATGGCATCTTCTTGACTAAAAACCTTAGATTTATATTTCTGAGTATCTAACCTATGAGCCTCAAGATGTTTTTCATAAAGTGTCTCATTAGCTTTTAAAAAATTGTTTGACTCAGTTAGTTTTTCATTCTTTTTCCTCAAATCTACAGTGTCCTTCTGATAGGCCTTTAGAGATTCAGTTAACTTAATGCATGAGATACAATTTAATGGTTCATCAGGTACCTCATTCACGATGTGAGCCATCAAACACTGTTTGTATTGCTCAGAGACAGCCGTCCAATCCTGATTTGTAGGCTCGAAAGCAATCACGGCATTATCAGCAGGCCCTTTCTTGGTAACTTCCATTTCTTTGGTCTTTGGAGGAGTAGAAGGTGTTGTGAATCCCGATGCTGGCATTTTGGGTTTCTCACATTCCCTGGCGAAATGACCCAAGTTTTGACAATTGTAACATCGGACCTTACTCTTGTTAAATCCGAAGCCAGTCTTCCCTTCACCTTCCAAGCTTTTACGCCCCGTCCTCTGCAAAAACTTTTGAATTCTTTGAGTGATCATTGCCACATTCCAAGTTAGATCCATTTGCTCCAGATCATCGTCATCAAGCTGAGCATAGTCTTCCTTAGTCAACTCCAAAGTAAGATTCGGTTGAGTAACCAAATCCTTGTATGAGCTTAGGAAAGCTGTGTAAATGGCAGCTTGCTCCTCAATAGCAGGTGAGACTTTAACCAGTTGGATTTGAGGAGTCGGTTGACTTGGAGAGGGTCCAGACAGGTAAACAGAATGAAGCCCACCGTAAGAAGAAGAAGAAGTTGATGAAGCATCTGTATTTGACACAAAGGCCACTCCAGATCCATAAGCTTTTCCAGTGTTGACTTGAACACCATACACACTAGGATTCTGAACAGCACCACCGGACCTCGTTTCTTTCTTCTTAATCTCCATTGCATGAGCTTGAAGCTATCAAAGTATCTAAAGACATGGTTGCAAGTTCTTCACTTTCTTTTAAAAATTGAACTTTAACTTTGCAAGAACTCGGCAACACATCCAGTAGCTTCTTATTGACTTCAATTGGAGGAAAATTGTAACCTCCTTCAAACAACTCACCAACTAACCGTGAGTACCTAGTGAATAAAGAAGTTGTGTTTTCATCAGGAAGGATGTCAAAGATATCGTACTGTTTCTTAACTAGTTCGAGCTTGGCTTCCTTATACTTATCATTTCCACCACAGCGAGTTTCAATTGCCTTCCATAAATCAAATGCTGTTTCATGAGTTCTGAAAAGCCAGAGAACATCTTTGGTTAAACACATTTTGATCGTCGAATGTGTCTTTCTTTCAGTATCATAATCCTTCTTCTCCTCGGGAGTCATAGCTTTATAAGTCTTGGTTGGAGGAATACCACGGTATTCCCCTTCTGCTACTGGAGGCACATAACGCTCACGTAATGGTCCCCATAGTTCTGGACAGTGAAAGTCAATGTATTGTTCTACACAGTCTCTCTAGTATACATAGTCCATGTCTGCTGTAAATAGTGGAGGTTTATTACTTGAACCAATATCATTACTTTGCTTTATCATTTCCCTAAGTCCTCTAATATCTTCCTTATCGGCAGCCATTTATAATACTTAAATTAAAACAGATAATCTGAAACTAGCGACGTTGAAAATAACGTCGCAAAGAGTTGATGCGACGACGAGTGTAACGTCGCAAAAGCAAAAGATTCAATTAAGAATCGAAAATAAGCGACGTTAAAGATTAACGTCGCAGATGACGTCGCAAAATCACACTACGTCGCAACAAGACGTCACAACACAATGTAGCAAAACCACTTAAGGTCAAAATAACGACGTCGCAAACGAAGTCGCTACGGAACGTCGCAAAGACCAAATTAGGTCAAAATCAATAACGTCGCAAGCGACGTCGCAAGTGAAGTCGCAGGTAACGTCGCAAAACGTGCTGAGCTGCGGCCAAAACCCTAAAAACGAAAATTTTAACCCTTATTGAAAACCACAAACGAAAATCGACAAAAACCTTCAATAAATCCCAGTAAACTCAATCGATCACCTGTAAACACAAAGAACAAACGTAATAATCACAAAAAACACTATGAATATTACGTCCAATAAATCCAAACTCGATCCGTTATGCCGAAAACGAGCACTTTCTGCTCTGATACCAATTTGTTAGTCCCTTACGTTGGATCTAGAAGAACCGAGTCACTCAATCGATGGCGGAAACAATGATTAAGTTATCACACGAACACAACGAATAATCAAACACAATAGAATATGAATCAAACGCTTGTATATTGATTATAACCGATCAGATTACAGGTAGATTCGACTAATTGCGTTTAGGGTTTGGTCAACCCTAAAACAGAAAACGTAAAACGTTTATATACAAAATCTGGCACCTGCGACGTCGCACTCAACGTCGCAGGCCCAGGCCCATGCGACGTAGACAACGTCGCAGGCCCAAAACCCTGACGTCGCACCTGCGACGTTACAGACAACGTCGCAGGAGTCAGGAAACACAAAACTATTACAAAATCAAACTACGAACTAGACCAACTGACAGACACACTAACAAGTACCAACAGTTTTTGTGTACATAATTTCCACCTTTTTAGCCCCAAAATGGATGAAAATATTCATTATCAATACTTTTTCGCCATAATTCATTATTAAGGCTAAAAATAAGGCGTTGCTTCAAAAATCAAGTAAAATGGCCAAAAAACGTACAAAATAGAGTACAAACGATACGTTCACGTTCTACGAGCACTTTTAAAGCATAATACCTTGAAATTATTCTTTGATTATCTCATTATGATCTTCAGGTAATTACGATCTCGTGGATATAAAGAACGCTGAAAACGGAGCTAGAATGAAGAAGTTATGGCCAAACGAAGAACGACTAGGCGACCAAGACTTACGATCCACTGCACAAGGCAACGACCAAGACCACACCACACCATAAGGGCCGTATACCACCCCTTAGGGGCCGTATACCCCCCTTATGGGGCCGTATACCCCCCATTTGGGGTAGTATACCCCCTTCTAGGGGTGGTATACCCCCTCTATGGTGCCGGATACGCCCCTTTTGGTGCTGGATACGCCCTATTTGCTTCCGAATACGCCCTATTTGCTACCGAATACGCCCCTTTTGGTGTCGAATTTTATAGCTCGAGGGTGTATTTCAGTGTTAAATTGGGTGCGAGGGTGCTGAGTGTAAATTGGTGTCTTGAAAGCCTATAAATACAAGGCCCCTCATTCCAACACACCATTCATTCACCACATCTCCAACACACACACTTTCTCTCTCTAGAATAGTAGTAGCTTTCTCTCTCTAACACTTCTCTAAGGAGTTAGAGGAGAAATAGTAGGTTAGTGCTAGGTTAGTAGTGAGTTAGTTCTTGGTTAATACTTAACCAAGACTAACGGAGGGGTAATATTGTAATATTGTTGAAGATACTTGGAGGGGTTATTATTGTAATATTGTAAAAGATATTCGGAAGTTCCGCTCGTTGTAATCTCTCAGCATATATTCAAACTACGCATTATCTACGATTATCTCTTTCCTTATCTATTTTAATGATGATTGATATTGTTATTCTGCTAGATTTAGGATTACTTGCCATGATTAGTAAGTAGTTATATTGTGTGTTTGTTGTGATGTAGTTAGTCGTTAATTGGGATGATGTCATTATGAAACAACGGAGGTAACGTGTAATGGCTTTCATTTGTATAGCGCCGGAAACATCACGAATGTGTGGAGTACGGAACGTGGAAGCTATGAAAGTCGTGGGCACAATCTGTTGTGGAATAATGTTTCAAACTATTATATAAATGAAAACTCGGTGCTTTGATTACATGTTTCATCTATGAATTTAAACCGCATTTTCAACTAATGCCTTTCCGCCAATAAACGTGGTTAAAACCTTTTGATAAGACGTCATATCAGGGGTAATTAATTGCTGTGGAACTACTAACCAAGTATTGTACACCGTGATTAAACTACAACTTAATTATATATGTTAAATGGCATGGTCTGGTTTCGAAGCCGTGGAATTACTAAACAAGTATTGTACACTGTGAAGAAACTAGGGATTTATTGGTTAATTTTAAGTGAGGGCTGGTTTAAATCATAAATGGAGAATCTTTGATCTAAAATACAAACTTAGCTTATATGATCCAGAAAGGAATTCGAGGAATCATCTAGTATTCCAAATTCGTCTATCACCCCTGGATTCCAAAACCATTGATGGAATGTAATCAAACACCAACCAAGTCTTGAACCTAAATGTTTTATTCAATTAAGTATCACTGTGGTGTTAAGAAAGGTCGGACATTTAGTGGGTCTGTTACTCTATTCATGCACCCAGGAATCTTCATATTCCAAGAAGGGTCACTGTTCCGTAACAGGGCAGTGTTGAGAGTTGAGCAGCATCCTCCGATCAGAATCACGATAGCCTAGTTACTCAGTGACATACTGATTGAGCAATCAATCAGTAGGGTACTAGTGCTTACACCACAAATACTTGAAACAAATAAAATGCAAATCTTTAGAAAGACGTTTTCATAACTTAAACTAAAACACCATCCCAATACAAGGCTAACGAAGTTACAACAAACAACCCCTCTATCCTGACTGCTATCCCTTATTTTATTTTATTGTTTAGTATTAATTAGTAATATAATTTAGAAAACGAAACAAAAACAAACTCCCAACCATTTTTAAAAAAAACTCCATCACTAGCTAGAAACGAACATCCTGATTTCTCTGTTTCACAATACCGTTGATTTTAAAGAACGACCCTAGGTCATACTTGCTGCTATACACCTCTAGGTCATGTGGCACTAGTAAACTTAGGCCCCAGCTCTATAAATATTAAAACTTACCCGATCCGCGTCCCGACGGCTAGAGCAACGACTGAAGTGAAATCCGACCGACCGCTCAGGCGCGATCAGACGTATTAATGATAAAGGGGGTTCTTCTATAGCTAATAGCATTTTTGGCTTTGGAAGAGGAAGCGGACCAGATTAAGGTGGATGTAATGGGGTCTAATGTGGGGAATCAGAAACCAAATGGGAAAGGGCTACTTATATATGAGGATGATGATGAAGTGGAAGTTGTATATGATGAAACGACTAGTTTTATGGATGTCAAATCTAATCCTCAACATGTTTCCATTTCTGAGGGGGCAATGTGACACCCGACGATTTAGGGTTACGGATTAACCAGCTAGAAACCTTAATTACGTGTGTTTAGTTTAGTATTAGGCTAAATACTTGTAATTACTTGTAACTATTTGTATATTTATGTGAATATACACGCCCGTAATTGATTTATATTACGCTTACGCAATTTGGTGAAATTGTGCGAAATAACCGGACGAAGTCCGCCTAATTATACGACGTTGGTGAAAATATTTCTATAAATAACTTGAATCTATTTTTAGAAGTTATTTATCATATATTGTTGATTTGTTAAATTAATACACGAAAAACTTAGGCGTTTTGGCTAAAACGTCTCAAACGCAACAGAAATGCGCGGAACGCGCCCGACAAGCGAACGAAAGTCAAAATACATTTTAATAATTTAAAATATATTATTTTGTATGAAATTATTATTGAAAACATCATATAATAGTTCGTCAATGAAAAACGTCTATTTAAAACTCTACGCGATTAAACCTCCGTAAAACGTGCACGCAAATCGAGGCCGATAAATCAATGGAACATTTTTATAAATGTTTTCAAGCATCTAGATAAAATATTTCAAGTGAAAATATCTAAATTAAAAGTCGTCACTTAAAAACGCGTATAAAATATTTAACGTACGAATATACGTCTAAACAAACGAGTAAACGAACGGGGAACGTAACTAATTAAATAGGAAATGAGAAATGAGCAAAATACCCTTGTGTGGGACCCCCTATGGGCCGCCCCCCGCCCCCTCCCCCCATGTGGTCACCACCCCAATTGCCCACTCTTGATTCATGCAAAGATGATCATGACCATATGCCTTACACATCCATAGAATTGTCATGCAATTTTCATTTTTCCCTCAAGCACTCCAACTCAACTCTCTCCAACTTTCTCTCTCAAAGTTTCTGGAGAAAACACAGCCCCAAACACCTTCAAAACCACCACAACCACCACCTTAAACCACCATCAAACACCATCAACTTGAAGAAAGGAAGCTAGCTCAAGAACACCATCATCCTTTCCTTCTTTCTTTCATCATCATTGTGAGGAAACCCACTCTTTCTCTCTCTAGAAATATACTTGTTTACTACTTATTCTAATGTTATAATGTTCATCTAACATGATTATGTCCAAAAAGAAGTGCAAAAATCGTTTTTATAAAGCAAACTTAAACATGCATGAATCTGCCTAAAAATCGTCAGCTTACAAAAATATTCGTATAAAATCGTATACTAAAAGTTAGACGATGCATTTTTTTCTTTTGAAATTTGCGTATCGAAAAGATCTACAACTTTCGTGTTTTGCACTTTTTCCAGAAACGTACTCATTTTTCTCTACGAGCCTATTTATAGGACTGTTAGTTTTCGAGAAATGTGTTCGGAACTTTCGCGAGCTTAATTAAATCTGTAAATGGACATGATAAATCCTGAAATTTTGATGATAGAAACTAGATACCTTAATGATTAGTTGGTAAAAATTGTGAAGTTCGATTTGGACCAGAAGTAGGTGAAATCATGTGGTGTAACAACCAGACAAAAACCGAAACATTGAAACTTTGAAGTTTTAAGTTGCATGTTAAAAACCGACACTTTGGATGAACTCCGACACGAACCGACAAATTTTATGGGTTCTACAAACTGATGTATGGGTTGGGTAAAAGTTTCGGGTCAAACCGAGTAGGTTTGACCAAGTCAACAAAAACGGCTCGGTAGCTAAAAACGACAAAACTTACTATTTTTGGAAAGTGGTAACAAAAATGGTTTTGGGTGACTTAGTTAGTAACTTGGACCAAAAACTAAACTTAGAAAGCTTCCCGAATTAGAAACCGACATACAAATTGAGAAGTGACTCATAAGTCATAAGTGACTCTATAAGTGACTCATAAATCATAAGTGACTCTATAAGTGACTTATAAATCAGAATTGACTCTATAAGTGACTCATAAATCATAAGTGACTCTATAAGTGACTCATAAATCATAAGTGACTCTATAAGTGACTCATAAATCATAAGTGACTCTATAAGTGACTCATAAATCATAAGTGACTCTATAAGTGACTCATAAATAAGAAGTGACTCTATAAGTGACTCATAAATCAGAATTGACTCTATAAGTGACTCATAAATTGAGAAGTAACTCATAGTTTGACCAACCTTAACCAGTTAACCAGGTTTGACCAGTTTGACCAGCTTTGACCAGCTTTGACCAACGAGTTGACCAACTTTGACCTACGGTTTAAGGCTTATACAAACTAAAATAATCTATTTGCAACACACGATTTGTACTACTGAATAGTATACAACAAAACAAAATTAATAATAATGTCTAAATGAATTATTATTACAAACTTTAACCAACGGGTCGTACACGTTTTTGATAGACGAACTTGAACAACTTATTTGGACATAACTAGTTGATGAACTAGCTCTAGGTGGATATTAACCCTCCACCTACACGATTGGCTTAAGTGGACATTAACCCCCACTTATACAATCGCTATAGATGGTCTTACAAGACATCTACTTACACAACCTTATACGTTTAGGACGTTAGAAGGTTGCACATCAGCTTGCTTGCTTATTTGATATTTGCTTGCTACTTGCTAATCTAAGGTGAGTTTCATAGCCCCTTTTTGCTGTTTTTCAACTGGGGTGAGAATACATACAATTGTTTTATACAACTGCTTATATGATCACAAGTAATTGTAAACAACTTTTCGTACGGATTGCATAAGGCCTGAATAATCCATTAAAGCCCTCTACCCATCATAGTTCGTTAATATATGTGTGAATATTATTGGATAGTACTATCGGGGATTCACAATCCCCATCTGGACTAGTCGCGCTAGTCAACCCACGGATGCAATATTATTTGTGATTTAGAAGTGTATCGGATTAGTACACTTACCGGAGGCAAACAACGTTAAGCTCGACTATGAGACTCATTGCAAATGGTATACTTATATTGCATTATGCAATACTTTTACTTATCGTTGGCTAACGATACTTTTAACTGTCATTTTTGAATGATACAACTTGAAATCTTGTGGATCATAACTAAACGATTATTTACAAACCTATGAACTCACCAACTTTATGTTGACCTTTTAGTATGTATTTCTCAGGTAACCCGCCGCAGTAGGAAGCTATTGGATAGCTCGAGTCGCATTGTTTTTCAAACATCACAGGATCTAGATTGCATTTTTACTATATTTAGTAACTTTGTAATTCAACATATATGATGTGAACTCCAAATGTTTTGTACAACTATTGTAAGAAATTCGAATTATGGAATGTAATATTTTCAAACGTCTCATATAGAGGTCGTTTGCTTTAATCTTTGTGTAATGATATTTGATTTGGTCGGCGCCCCCACGACACCTCATGTTTCCGCTGCCACGTGTTTGGGGGGTGCGACAGATTGGTATCAGAGCCTAAGGTTATAGCGAACTAGGATTGCATTAGTGACCTAGACTATGACCGTTAGGTTAGTATTCCTCTTTTGGTATGACTGGTTCAGCAACTGCATCATTTGAATTTAATTTAACATAGCCTGATCAACTATGTACAATTAAAGGAGAATCGATGCAAGACCTGAAACGGTTATAGTAAATGAGAATACAATAGTAACGAAAACCGAGGATAGAACGGGACCAACCCTTATACGTGCTTATGTGCTAGGTTATGATATTTTCATATATAACCTTAACTTCTCGTATACTAAACTGATTGCCACCCTTCATGGCAACCACTCCCACCACTACGTCACCTGAAACAGAAAACAAAACTCAAATCTTACGTACTACTATGGAGATTTCCACGGTACCCACTCGCCCAACCGTATCGGGCAACGATAATCAAAGAGGACTTACTTGAGGAGAATCCACCTAAGGATTCGCCACCCAAACAAGTGACACATGCTTCACCCTCTTTCCTCCCCACTCTCATCCTAATCATTCGAAAACACGAACCGCATGAGGATTCGTCACCTAAACGCGCTACATGTACTTCCTCTACTTTGTAATCTCCTTTCCCCGCTTATTGTAGACCTATTAATCGTGTGTGTTGTACACAACTAGAAGGACTGACTGACCACCTCGAACTAGACCTTACGCAAATCATACTACCACTACTGACACTCCACCCACTAAGACCTGTCTACAAGGGTCCGCGGGTGAACTCGGTCAACCACAACACCTACATAATGGAAGTAACTCTTCGAACAATTGCATGAATTTCAACAAACCACTTAACTCTTTACTTGATCATGATTGATCACTCTTTGACTTGTATGTCAAAAATTCTATCAAACACGAGACTTACTACTTGATCATGTTTGGTCACCAATTCGACACGTTTGTCAAACGATTTACTCATAACTTGATTCGCAACTTTGTCTGTTCCAAACATCACTGGATTAGTATTGCGAGGGATACTCACAACGACTAAATCCATAAACTACTTCAAACTATTTCAAACTATGACGTGAACATTCCAATCACTACTGCAAGGACTACCCGCAACTACGAATTTATCAACTATCAACTATCTTCACCAAACACCTTCACCAAGCAATTGTTCATTTCGAAACAACAATATAGTCATGACTGACTACTTTGAGAACACTACCCGACCATTTTTGTGGCTACTCTTTGAAACTACGATATTGACTAAACCTTCTTGTTGTTGATTCATTGTCTTAATAGAACGCCCTCTCGGAAAAGATGGCAAACTCCCCTAAGAACGACTACTCGTCAGATGACGACCAAATCTGCGAAGAACAGATTCAGTACACATATCTCGATGAGGAAATAGCACCAATGGAGGAAATCGCTATGGAGGAAAACGAGCATCACAATTTCGGAATGATTGGCATCGAGGAATATGAAAGAGTGCGAGATCAGGCCGAAGAATTAGATGGCCGCAATTGGGAGCTCAAACTTCGGTGCAAGACCTACGAGCAAGAATTGAGGATTCTGAAAAGGTCTATTCCCGACCGAATTAGGGATAGGATTCACTACTGGAAGGAAGTGGCTACTCATTTTGAGCAAAGAACAAAAACGTGGATCAAGTGGATGTTCCAACACTCAACAGACAATATCTTACACCACTCTGCACTCCAGCGATACAGTGACATGCTCGAAGCACGTTACTATCCACACGACCTGAACCTAGAATAGATTAGAAGTGGACCCGAACAACGGTGAACATAGCTTGTGTTAGCTCGATGATCTATCGATGGGGGTATAAAACCCGATCACATTTTGTATAAGACTTATGTATTAGTCCGGATGTAATAATGCCCGGCATGTTTTGTAAACTTTGAATTCTATAAGCTATCAACCTATTAACCTTGCACCTTGTTAGTTACAAATCATATTACCTTGTATTGATTTATCGTCGTACTGTGAAGCCACATATTACCTTTAATCATGAATGTGATAATCTTAGCTCTCATACAAAGATCTCATTCATTCTTTTATCCCCCTTTCATTTAAGGAGACACCACTATAAGGATCAACTGAAACTTTCAACACTTTACAATAATAAGAGTTTTCAACAGATTTTTCAACAGATTTCTACCAATTCAAGTTTTCAAAGAATTTTCGCCAAACAACTACCCGGAACTATTTACAACTTCTAATGTTCAATTAAATTGGCTAGACAGAAATTTTCAACGTCTTATTGACGACCAGATTTCTCCCAACATATTTTGATTAACTCAAGTTTCCAACGGACTTAATAGTTCCAAACAAACTATTATCATAGAAATTTATCGACCGATTTTACACCATCGCAAGCGAACATTTCTCCATAGATCTCATTACCATCAAGAACTGATACCCGCTTCCTAGAATCGATGACTTATTTGACCAACTTCAGGGTACGAGCTTTTACTCAAAGATCGACCTTCGGTCTGGTTATCACCAACTCCGCGTTCGAGACACCGATATCCCGAAAACTGCCTTCCGAACCCGCTACGGGCATTACGAATTCCAAGTGATGCCTTTTGGCTTAACCAACGCACCAGCTGTATTCATGGACCTTATGAATCGGGTGTGCAAACCCTATCTAGATAAGTTTGTCATCGTGTTCATCGATGACATCTTGATCTACTCTCGCAACGAAACCAAACATGGCCAACACCTAAAAACTATCTTGGAATTACTCATAACCTCAAACTAGGAGCCGTTGTTTTCGCGCTTAAAAATTTGGAGACACTACCTATATGGTACCAAATGTACTATCTTCACTGACGATAAAAGCCTTCAACATATTTTTGATCAGAAGCACCTAAATATGAGGCAACGTCATTAGGTCGAGTTACTTAGCGATTACGACTGCGAAATCCGATACCACCCGGGTAAGGCTAAAGTTGTTGCCGATGCCCTAAGCCAAAAAGAACGAGTGAAACCCCTTCGAGTTCGAGCCCTCGGTTTAACCATCCAAACTTTAGAAGATATGTTGCGCGCTTGCGTAGTTGACTTCAGAAACAACTAGGAGAACCACCTACCCTTGTGTGAATTCTCCTACAACAACAGTTATCACACCAGCTTCAATGCTGCTTCGTTCGAGGCACTTTATGGAAGAAAGTACCGATCACCCATTTGTTGGGCCGAAATCGGCAATAGCCAACTCACCAATCCTGAAATCATCCATGAATAGACCGAGAAAATAGTGACCATTCAAAACCGGCTGAAAGTCGCTCGTGATCATCTGAAAAGCTATGCTGACGTGAGACGCAAACCACTCGAATTTCAGGTTGGGGACCGAGTACTCTTAAAAGTGTCACCTTGGAAAGGTGTCATTCATTTTGGCAAACGCGGTAAACTAAACCCTAGGTACATCGGACCTTTTGAGATTCTTGAAAGAATTGGTCCGGTGGCATATCGAATGCAGCTACCACCACAACTCAATAGCGTGCACAACACATTCCACATTTCTAACCTGAAGAAATGTATGTCTGATGAGACACTTGTAATCCCGCTCGACGAAATCCACATAGATGATAAACTCCATTTCGTTTAGGAACCGATAGAAATCATGGACCGTGAGGTCAAACGCTTGAAACAGATTCGTATTCCCATCGTTAAAGTCCGGTGGAATTCTAGGCGCGGACCTGAATTCACTTGGAAACGGGAAGACCAAATGCGACTGAAACACCCACATCTATTTTTAGATACCCCTCAGACTGCGGCAACAAACTAATTTCGGGACGAAATTCTCCTAACAGGGGGAGAATGTGACACCCGACGATTTAGGGTTACGGATTAACTTGCTAGAAACCTTAATTACGTGTGTTTAGTTTAGTATTAGGCTAAATACTTGTAATTACTTGTAACTATTTGTATATTTATGTGAATATACACGCCGGTGATTGATTTATATTAAGCTTACGCAATTTGGTGAAATTGTGCGAAATAACCGGACGAAGTCCGCCTAATTATACGACGTTGGTGAAAACATTTCTATAAATAACTTGAATCTATTTTTAGAAGTTATTTATCATATATTGTTAATTTGTTAAATTAATACACGAAAAACTTAGGCGTTTTGGCTAAAACGTCTCAAACGCAACAGAAATGCGCGGAACGCGCCTGACAAGCGAACGAAAGTCAAAATACATTTTAATAATTTAAAATATATTATTTGTATGAAATTATTATTGAAAACATCATATAATAGTTCGTCAATGAAAAACGTCTATTTAAAACGCTACGCGATTAAACCTCCGTAAAACGTGCACGCAAATCGAGGCCGATAAATTAACGGAACATTTTTATAAATGTTTTCAAGCATCTAGATAAAATATTTCAAGTGAAAATATCTAAATTAAAAGTCGTCACTTAAAAACGCGTATAAAATATTTAACGTACGAATATACGTCTAAACAAACGAGTAAACGAACGGGGAACGTAACTAATTAAATAGGAAATGAGAAATGACCAAAATACCCTTGTGTGGGACCCCCTATGGGCCGCCCCCCGCCCCCTCCCCCCATGTGGTCACCACCCCAATTGCCTACTCTTGATTCATGCAAAGATGATCATGACCATATGCCTTACACATCCATAGAATTGTCATGCAATTTTCATTTTTCCCTCAAGCACTCCAACTCAACTCTCTCCAACTTTCTCTCTCAAAATTTCTGGAGAAAACACAGCCCCAAACACCTTCAAAACCACCACAACCACCACCTTAAACCACCATCAAACACCATCAACTTGAAGAAAGGAATCTAGCTCAAGAACACCATCATCCTTTCCTTCTTTCTTTCATCATCATTGTGAGGAAACCCACTCTTTCTCTCTCTAGAAATATACTTGTTTACTACTAATTCTAATGTTATAATGTTCATCTAACATGATTATGTCCAAAAATAAGTGCAAAATCGTTTTTATAAAGCAAACTTAAACATGCATGAATCTGCCTAAAAATTGTTAGCTTACAAAAATATTCGTATAAAATCGTATAGTAAGAGTTAGATGATGCATTATTTGTTGAAATTTGCGTATCGAAAAGATCTACAACTTTCGTGTTTTGCACTTTTTCCAGAAACGTACTCATTTTTCTCTACGAGCCGATTTATAGGACTGACCTGTTAGTTTTCGAGAAATGTGTTCGGAACTTTCGCGAGCTTAATTAAATATGTAAATGGACATGATAAATCCTGAAATTTTGATGATAGAAACTAGATACCTTAATGATTAGTTGGTAAAAATTGTGAAGTTTGATTTGGACCAGAAGTAGGTGAAATCATGTGGCGTAACAACCAGACAAAAACCGAAACATTGAAACTTTGAAGTTTTAAGTTGCATGTTAAAAACCGACACTTTGGATGAACTCCGACACGAACCGACAAATTTTATGGGTTCTACAAACTGATGTATGGGTTGGGTAAAAGTTTCGGGTCAAACCGAGTAGGTTGGCCAAGTCAACAAAAACGGCTCGGTGGCTAAAAACGACAAAACTTACTATTTTTGGAAAGTGGTAACAAAAATGGTTTTGGGTGACTTAGTTAGTAACTTGGACCAAATACTAAATTACAAAGCTTCCCGAATTAGAAACCGACATATAAATTGAGAAGTGACTCATAAATCATAAGTGACTCTATAAGTGACTCATAAATCATAAGTGACTATATAAGTGACTCATAAATCAGAAGTGACTCTATAAGTGACTCATAAATCATAATTGACTCTATAAGTGACTCATAAATCATAAGTGACTCTATAAGTGACTCATAAATCATAAGTGACTCTATAAGTGACTCATAAATCATAAGTGACTCTATAAGTGACTCATAAATCATAAGTGACTCTATAAGTGACTCATAAATCAGAAGTGACTCTATAAGTGACTCATAAATCATAAGTGACTCTATAAGTGACTCATAAATCAGAAGTGACTCTATAAGTGACTCTATAAGTGACTCATAAATCAGAAGTGACTCTATAAGTGACTAATAAATCAGAAGTGACTCTATAAGTGACTCATAAATCAGAAGTGACTCTATAAGTGACTAATAAATCAGAAGTGACTCTATAAGTGACTCATAAATCAGAAGTGACTCTATAAGTGACTCATAAATGGGTAGCGATAGATACAACACATAAAGTTGATTCAAATAACACAGGTACAATAATCATAGCACATAGTACAAGTATATATAGCACAGTTTGTGTTGTATGAAGTAATTTATGTGTTGTATATATCAACTCCCTCATAAATTGAGAAGTGACTCATAGTTTGACCAACCTTAACCAGTTGACCAGGTTTGACCAGTTTGACCAGCTTTGACCAGCTTTGACCAATGAGTTGACCAACTTTGACCTACGGTTTAAGGCTTATACAAACTAAAATAATCTATTTGCAACACATGATTTGTACTGCTGAATAGTATACAACAAAACAAACTTAATAATAATGTCTAAATGAATTATTATTACAAACTTTCACCAACGGGTCGTACACGTTTTTGATAGACGAACTTGAACAACTTATTTGGACATAACTAGTTGATGAACTAGCTCTAGGTGGATATTAACCCTCCACCTACACGATTGGCTTAAGTGGACATTAACCCCCACTTATACAATCGCTATAGATGGTCTTACAAGACATCTACTTACACAACCTTATACGTTTAGGACGTTAGAAGGTTGCACATCGGCTTGCTTGCTTATTTGATATTTGCTTGCTACTTGCTAATCTAAGGTGAGTTTCATAGCCTCTTTTTACTGTTTTTCAACTGGGGTGAGAATACATACAATTGTTTTATACAACTGCTTATATGATCACAAGTAATTGTAAACAACTTTTCGTACGGATTGCATAAGGCCTGAATAATCCATTAAAGCCCTCTACCCATCATAGTTCGTTAATATATGTGTGAATATTATTGGATAGTACTATCGGGAATTGACAATCCCCATCTGGACTAGTCGCGCTAGTCAACCCACGGATGCAATATTATTTGTGATTTAGAAGTGTATCGGATTAGTACACTTACCGGAGGCAAACAACGTTAAGCTCGACTATGAGACTCATTGCAAATGGTATACTTATATTGCATTATGCAATACTTTTACTTATCGTTGGCTAACGATACTTTTAACTGTCATTTTTGAATGATACAACTTGAAATCTTGTGGATCATAACTAAACGATTATTTACAAACATATGAACTCACCAACTTTATGTTGACCTTTTAGTATGTATTTCTCAGGTAACCCGCCGCAGTAGGAAGCTATTGGATAGCTCGAATCGCATTGTTTTTCAAACATCACAGGATCTAGATTGCATTTTTACTATATTTAGTAACTTTGTAATTCAACATATATGATGCGAACTCCAAATGTTTTGTACAACTATTGTAAGAAATTCGAATTATGGAATGTAATATTTTCAAACGTCTCATATAGAGGTCGTTTGCTTCAATCTTTGTGTAATGATATTTGATTTGGTCGGCGCCCCCACGACACCTCATGTTTCCGCTGCCACGTGTTTGGGGGGTGCGACAGGCAAGCACTCCCGGATTGAATGTTTCCAATGTTTAGCATTGCTTCTTGGAATATTAGGGGTTTGAACCGATCCCCTAAACAGAAAGAGGTTCGTCAGGTGATTAATGAAAATAACCTGAATGTTTGTGTGTAACACCCGCCAAATTAGGACTAGTAATTAGTGCCTAATCGTATGTTAATACATGTAATTAGTTCTGTGTTAGGCTAATTAATGTATCGAATTATATATATATTGTTGAATATATACGAAAATGCGATTTGATTAAATCGTACGCAATTTAAATCGAATGTATTTCGATTCAATTTAATACGGACGTTGGTGACCAATTTTATTAAATAACGCTTTATGTCAAAAATATTATTATGATAATATTTCGTAGTCAATCGTATCGTACAAACAGATCTTACACAATTCAAAATGTTTAAAACGCGCAAACTAAATAAACAAACTTACATTTTATAACTCAAATATAAATGGAATTGTAAAATATTTAAATAAAATATCGCGTAATAATTCGTATTTTAAAACTTACCATTTAATATGTAAAATATTTATTGAAACGTTAAACGACGGAGAAAACGAACACCACGCGGAGCACGGAGACGGAAACCGAAAATGGGGGACTTAACCTCCCATTTTCTTTTCTTTCTTTTCATTTCTCTCTTTCCTCTCTCTCACTTACTCTATTTTCTCTCTTTATTCCAAAACCACCACCGACCACAAAAACGCCAAATAACGCCATTATACGCACTTGGATCACCAATATTTTTAGAGATTCACGACCACCTCGCGACGATCTACATTTCTATCTTTCCGGATTTCCATTTCGACAATTTGTAAGTTTCCGACAAAATCCCGAAATCTCTCGATTCTTAGTATTTTTCACTTGTGATTGTTATTATAACTTGTATATGTCCATTACTAAGTGTAGAACACGATTTCATAGCTTAAAAACGGGTTTGAAACGGGTTTTTTGCCGGAAAAATCTTGACAGCCGGACTTTCTGGGCTGGTGTTCTTCCATGCGACACAAGCCTTGTGTCGCATGTTGTGTCGTATTTTACCCTTTGTGTCGCACATTATGTCGTATTTCCCATGTTATGTCGTACCAAAGAATTTGTGTCGTAAGTTTTGCGACACAACCACTATGTCGTATTCTATGTCGTATTTCCATACGACACAATCACTATGTCGCTGTTGAATCAGCATCTCGCATCTATGCGACACAACCCTTGTGTCGCATAGACATTGTGTCGCATTTTTATGCGACACAACCCTTGTGTCGCATGACAAACTTTTGTGTCGCATATTGTGTCGCAAAACACAGAAAACTCAGATTTTTACTAAGTGTCGAGACTCGAAATTTATCACTCGATTTTACCCGAATTCAGATCCCAGATGCGTTTTTCGTCAAAGCAATATAGTAGAAATAAAAATTTTCCAAGCTGACCTGGCAGCTCGACCCCAGCCAGGGGCTCTGCCCCTTGGACCCCGCCAGGGGCTGCCGCCCCTTGGACCCCGCTACCAGGGGCGCTGCCCCCGGACCCCCGTACTTAGATTCCGTAACGGCTTCTAAAACACATTTTTCAAGTAAAACGCCACGAAATCAAAATAATAATAGTTGAGATTATTATTACAAATCCGTCACCAACGGGCCGTACATGTTTTCAAACACTTAACAAATCACCCAAATCGTAGTAATTTGGACATATATATAGTTGTGTAACAACTACAAGGGTGATCTTTTGAGATACCCAATCATGTTTATAACCATCGCGTGTCGTGGACACCCTCAGGTTACAAGTCTTTGGACTTCATACTCGGCTAATCAACTCAAGTTTATTAAGTTAAACTCACAAGACTCAGGTGAGTCTCATAGCCCCTCTTTTACTGTTTTACACAGGGGTGTGATATATTGCTCAACTTTTACATATGAACGCAAGTACCAACTTTTCATATACTACATGAGTTTTTCGAAACTAATCATTTTAAAGTCCTCCGTCAGCATAGTTGTTAATACGTTGTAGCGTGAATATTAGTATATGGTACCATATAGGATTGACCCACCTCGTTCGGGTTAGCAAGCACTAACCGGGTAAACGGACGTACTAATATTTGGGAAGACGAATGTGGATTAGGCATTCGTGGAGGCACCTCGCCCGGAATTCTCTATAGGGGACCCGGCCCTCGAGTTAAGCTCAACTATGTGCTCATGGCTGTATACACGATGACTATCATTTAATTGCTGGATGCAATTCATTATTTAATTGCTGGATGCAATTCATTATTTAAATCTTGCGGTTCATACTATATTAACTGATTTCAAACCTGTGAGCTCACCATCTTTCTAGCTGACCTTTTAGCATATATCGCAGGTACCAAGCAGTAAGATGTTTCTGCTTCAGGATTTTAGCTCGAGTCAGCATACAGACGATCGAGATTTTCTTGCATTAGTATATTTTGTACAAGTACTTATGTACTGAAATCTCATTTTATTTAAACTCGAGCTTTGTAAAGCTTTAAATGTTGTAAACATTTCAGTTATCAATTTTTTTTTGTTAAAACGACGCATATAGAGTCGTTTGCTATTTATCTTTGTGCCTTGTTATTGATTAGTAACACCCAAATCAAGCTTCCGCAAATCATTAAATTTGGGGATGTTACATTGTGCAATCTTAGAATCTCATGTTGATGTGTCCAGTTTACAAGGGATATGTCAAAAGGTGTTTTGTAATTGGTCTTGGACTTCTAATGGGAATCTTTGTTCTAAAGGTTCCCTTATTATTTTGGGTTGGAATCCAGATGTTGTGGATATTATGGTGTTAGATATGTCTAATCAGGTTATGCACGTACAAGCTCGTATGAAGATGACTAATAAAGACTTATTTTGCTCTTTTGTTTATGCTGATAATTTATATACTAGGCGGAGATAATTATGGCAAAGTCTTGGTAAGCATAAACTTTTTGTTCGAGGTAACCCTTTGGTTATTCTTGGGGACTTTAATTCTGCTCTTAAGCTTGAGGATCATCTTCACGGTGCTCATTTTAATATTGCCATGCGGGAATTTAAAGAATGTGTGGAGCATATTGAAGTTATGGATGTTAATTGTACTGGTCTACATTTTACTTGGAATCAAAAACCTCAAGGGGGTGGTGGTGTTATGAAGAAGATAGATAGAGTAATGGGTAATGTGAAGTTTGTTGATGAATTTCCTGGTTCATTTGTAGTATTTCACCCTTACCTTGTGTCTGATCATTCTCCGTGTGTATTGAGACTTCCGATGGGAATTATGAAGAAACCTAAGCCGTTTAAGTTCTCTAATTATCTGGTTTATAAAGAGGGGTTTAAAGATGTGGTTTGTCGAGCATGGTCGAATCAGATTAATGGTCATAACATGTTTCAGGTGGTGAAAAAACTTAAATTGCTTAAAACTCCATTGCGTAAACTTTTATTTGAGCAAGGCAATTTGCATTCACGTGTTCAAAAACTTCGTAAAGAGCTTGATGAAGCTCAGATTGCTCTTGATAGGAACCCCCATAATTTGATCTTGCAAGAAGATGCGGCTGTGTATTTGAATGCTTATCAAAATGCGGTTCTTGATGAGGAGCGGTTCCTTAAACAGAAAGCAAAAGCTGATTGGTTGAAGCTTGGTGACACGAATTCAGCTTATTTTCATAATGTGGTTAAAGGGAGACATAACCGATCCCGTATTGAAATGGTCGTGGATAATAATGGGGCTGTTTTTGAGGGTAATGATGTCCCGAATGTTTTTGTTAGTCATTATGAGAACGTTTTGGGTGTTGAGGGCTGCTCATCATTAATCCCGGATGTAGGGCTGTTCTCTAAACGTTTGGATGGGGGTAAATCAGCCTATATGGTTAGACATATTACTGATGAGGAAATACGAACGGCTCTTTTTTCCATTGGTGATAATCAAGCTCCGGGTCCGGATGGTTTTTCTTCATGTTCCTTTAAGAATACGTGGGATGTTGTGGGCAATGACGTTTGTTTGGAGGTTAGGGACTTCTTTCTTAATGGGAAACTTCTGCGTGAAATAAATCATACGATTATTGCCCTTGTGCCAAAGGTTACAACTCCATCTCGAATAACTGATTATCGACCTATCTCTTGTTGTAATGTTATTTATAAGTGCATTAGCAAGCTGATTGCTAATCGTATTCAAGAAGGTTTGGGGGATATGGTTAGTATCAACCAATCGGCTTTTGTTCCGGGTAGGAAAATTACTGATAATATTCTTCTTACTCAAGTCCTTATGCATAATTACCACCGGTCTTGTGGTCCTCCTAGATGTGCTTTTAAAGTTGACATTCAAAAAGCATATGACACTGTTGATTGGAATTTTCTTAATTCTATTCTTGGAGGGTTTGGGTTTCACCAGAAAATGGTGTCTTGGATTATGGCGTGTGTTACCAGTACTTCGTTTTCTATTAGCATCAATGGAGTCCTTCATGGGTATTTTAAAGGAAAACGGGGCCTTAGACAAGGGGACCCTATGTCTCCTTATCTGTTCACTCTGGTTATGGAGGTTTTAACTCAAATTTTGCAGCGTAAGGTTCGAGATGATGAGCAATTTCGGTTCCATAGACGTTGTGAGGATCAACGAATTGTTAATCTTTGTTTTGCAGATGATCTTTTCTTGTTTGCTCGTGGGGATATCCATTCAGCCTAGGTCATCATGGATGGTTTGGAGGATTTTAAGAACATGTCGGGGCTGGTTCCTAGTATTCCTAAAAGTACAGCTTTCTTCTGTAATGTTGTGCTTTCGGTTAAACATGCTATTTTGGAATTTATGCCGTTTGAGGAAGGGAAGTTGCCCGTTAAATACCTTGGTGTTCCCCTTATATCAACAAAGTTATCATATAGGGATTGTGAGGTGTTGGTGGAAAAAGTACAGAATCGAATATGTAATTGGAAGAATAAGTGTCTTTCGTTTGCGGGAAGGCTTCAGCTTATTCAATCGGTTCTATCTTCTTTGCATGTTTATTGGGCTTCGGTATTCGTCCTCCCTGATCGTATTATTCAAGATATTGAGCAACTCATGCGGGGTTTTCTCTGTTGTCAAGGTGATATGAAGATGGGGAAGGCTAAAATTGCTTGGGACTCGGTTTGTCTCCCCAAATCTGAAGGCGGGCTTGGTATTAGAAGTTTGAACACTTTTAATATTGCACTTATTTCATCTCATATTTGGAGTATCATTAGCCATAGAGAATCTCTGTGGGTTAAGTGGATACATTCCTATAAGTTGAAGGGAAAAAGTTTTTGGGATGTTAAAGCGCGGGGGGCTATGAGCTGGGGGTGGAGAAAGATTCTTCAAATCCGTGATGTTATTCGGCCATTTATGTGGTCTCAAATTGGTAATGGTTTGTTGACTAATGTTTGGTTTGACAGGTGGTGTAACTTGAGTCCTCTTAGTAATTTCATCTCGGCTAGGCGAATAACTAATACAGGATTTTCTATTAAAGATAAACTCGCTAATTTGGTTTATGAAGGAACTTGGAAATGGCCGGATGAGTGGTATGGTTTATATCCCATTCTAAATCAGATCCCTTGTCCGGTCCTTCATATAAATCGGAAGGATAACTTTCTATGGAGTGATTGGAGTGGGAATCGAAAAGAGTTTTCCGTTACCCTTGTGTGGGATACTATTCGTGATCATAATGTTGAGGTTCCATGGGCTCATATTGTGTGGTTCCCTCATTGTATCCCTAGACATGCTTTCCATCTTTGGCTTGTTATGAGAAGGAAGTTGAAGACACAAGACACCCTTAAGCAATGGGATGTTGGTCCTTCGACCAACTTAAACCTGCTTAGATGTCCCTTGTGTAAGCTGGTCCCGGATTCTCATAATCATCTTTTCTTTGAATGTTCTTTTTCTCTTCAGGTTTGGTCGTCGGTTAAATACTTGGCGGGTATGCAAGATATCTCAGCTCGTTGTGATGACATTGTTGACTATATTCAGCCTATTTCTCGATCAAGGAAAGCTAGAAGTATTGTTGGTCGTCTTCTAATTGCTGCTACTTCTTATTTCATTTGGCAAGAGAGGAATTGTCGGATTTTTCATAGGAATTGTAGATCTTCTGCTCAAGTTCGCGATACCATCATCTCTAATGTTTGGCTAAAGTTACTTTCATTCAGGTTTAAGAAGACTTCGCATGTGTTGAGGATGATGGATGCTTGGAATCTGCCTTCGTCCTGTGTTATCAATGGATAGAGTTATTTTGTTGATTAACTGCTCGTTTATTCTATATTGGATGTATTATTTGTTTATTTATGAGCTCTATGTTATTTATGTATATGGTATGTCATATACATAGAGTATAGCTATCGGTAGCTAGTTGTCTCTTTGAGGTTGGTAGTGGCTTTGTTTCGTTATGTAGTGTTTTCGCCTATGTAACGGGCAGAGGTGTGGGATTTCACTCACACCCTTTGTACTTCAACGTTATTTTTGGAGTAATATATTCAACGGATGAAAACCCTTTACCCAAAAAAAAAAAAACTCTATCAGAGGTACCTTTTCGACTCAAAGCATCAGCAACCACATTCGCTTTTCCTGGATGGTAACGGATTTCACAATCATAATCTTTGATTAATTCCAACCATCGCCTCTGACGCATATTCAACTCTTTCTGAGAAAACATGTACTGAAGACTCTTGTGATCTGTACAGATAATACACCTTGTACCATAAAGATAATGTCTCCAGATTTTCAATGCAAACACAACAGCTGCTAACTCTAAGTCATGAGTAGGGTAATTTCTTTCATGCTGTTTCAACTGCCGAGAAGCATACGCAATAACTCTGTCTCTCTGCATAAGAACACCACCCAGCCCAGCATAAGATGCATCACAATAAACAACAAAATCTTCAGACCCATCTGGTAATGCCAACACAGGTGCCTGACACAAAAGCTGTTTTAAAGTCTGAAAAGCTAACTCCTGCTGTTCAGTCCACACAAATTTCTCATCCTTACGGGTCAATTTAGTCAATGGACCGGCAATTTTTGAAAAATCCTTAATGAATTTCCGGTAATAACCCGCCAAACTCAGAAAACTCTTTATCTCTGAAGCAGTCTTTAGAGCTTTCCAATTCATCATAGCTTCAATTTTAGAGGGATCGACCTTGACACCATCATTACAGATAATATGACCCAGAAATTGCACCTCCCGAATCCATAATTCACATTTAGAAAATTTTGCATATAAGTGTTCTCTTTTCAAGGTTTCCAACACTAACCTCAAATGCATTTCATGTTCTGATTCAGATTTCGAATATACCAAGATATCATCAATAAACACAATTACAAATTTATCGAGAAAAGGCCGACAAACCCGATTCATCAAATCCATAAAAACTGCTGGAGCATTTGTCAAACCAAATGGCATAACCAGGAATTCAAGATGACCATACCTGGTATGAAAAGCAGTTTTAGGAACATCATGTTCACGAACGTGAACTTGGTGATAACCCGACCTCAAATCAATTTTAGAATAAAACGAAGATCCCTGCAACTGATCAAACAAATCATCTATTCGAGGTAGAGGATATTTATTCTTTACCGTTCGTTTATTCAATTCCCGATAATCAATACACATTCTAAAAGACCTATCCTTCTTTTTCACAAACAAAACCGGTGCACCCCAAGGAGAAGAACTAGGTCTAATGAACCCTTTGTCCAACAACTCCTGTATCTGATTCATCATTTCACGTATTTCAGAAGGAACTAATATATAGGGAGCTTTGGCTACAGGCGACGAGCCTGGAACAAGACCAATCTGATATTCAACTTCCCTAACCGGTGGCAACCCAGGTAATTCATCGGGAAACACTTCCGGATATTCAGAAACTATCCGGACTTCGGAAATAGATTTCTTTTCTACTTTGGCATCAATCACATAAGCTAGGTACGACTCACAACCTTTAGGCAACGACTTCCTAGCTTTCATCATAGAAATCAAAGGTATATGCCCACTATCCCGTTCTCCTCGAGCCACAACGCATGACTCTTCAGAAATTGGGATCCTAATCAACTTATTATGGCAATCAATACTTGCTTTACACTGGCTTAACCAATCCATGCTAATAATCACATCAAAACTAGGGATCGGCATCAACAGAAATGAAATTGGGAAAGTCTGACCATCTATCACAATACTAGCTCTAGTCACCGAGATGGTAACAGGAACTAACTTGCCACTAACAATTTCTACTTCTACAGGCTTAGTAATCACAGTAGGGATTAATTTCAACTTATCACAGAAACACACAGATATAAAAGAGCAGTTAGCTCCAGAATCAAACAAAACACGCGCTGGTATAGAGTTTATAAGAAAAGTACCAGTGATAGCATCCTCTGTGTGAACAGCCTCATCAACTGTCATCTGAAATGCCCTACTTGCAGCTGACGGTGGATTTTTCCGCTTTTGCCCGGAAGATGACGAACTCCCGACCGAAACTGAACCCTATTTCCCCGCCTCCGGACACTGACCAACCAGATATCCTTCTTTCTTACACGTCCAACACACAAAATTAGGATACTTGTAATTCTTGATCTCACGCCCAAGTTCACCACATTTGAGGCATTTATTCATCTGAGGAGTACACTGACCAGAATGTCGTGACTTACAAGAATTACACCAGTTGGAACCTCCAGATTGTAACACCCCAGAAATTCACTGTTTTGCGGAAGCATACTTGGGTGTTACTAATCAATATACAAAGCACAAGATATACAGCAAACGACCTCTAAATGAGACGTTTTGTAAATTAGTTACATTCCATAGATATAATGTTTGAAAACTTAGTGTTTTCGTATACAAAATGTAGTTTCCCCTAGAGTCCACGCGTATAACGGGAGATTCTATTACATAATCAAAATATACAAAAGATAATGCTAAGAATCTCCGTTAATGCAATTGGGTTGAAATCATGCGACTCTAGCTAAAATCCTGGAGTAATCCTACTCCATCCGGGTACCTGAGAAAACATGCTAAAAAGTGTCAACCAAAAGGTTGGTGAATCTCACAGGTTTGTAAATAATATCGGCTTTGAACACGAGATTTCATTAGTAGTGCCCGTAGGCGTAAAATCAGCCATTGCAATCCAGCAATCGTAAAATCAGTATTTGCAATCCAGCAAATGTAAATAAATAAATTTATACCGTTGCCATGAGGCTCATAATCGAAGCTTAACCCGTAAATAATATGTTTGCTCCCGTGACATGCTCGTAAGTGAGCAAGCATCAGTAACGAATAAGTTGTCACCCGTTTATACGTGTAAATCGGTACGTGGCAGCGCTACTGCCCCGGGTGGGGAGGGTCATTTCCCTAATGGATCCATTAACTACTGTTCGAGCTTAAGTCCATAACTAACGATGTATGATGGAGAGACTTCTGTTTGTAAGTAAACTCATGCAATTTCGTTTGGTATAGTAAACAGTTTAGTACTTGTGTTCAAGGAAAAAGTAGTAGCATGTATCTCCCCCAATAAGATAAAACAGTAAAAGTGGGGCCGTAAGACTCACCTGAGTCTTTGCAAGTACGTTTATATCAATAAACGAGTAAATAATATCAACCGTAGGTTCTCCGAACCCGTAACCTTCAAATGCCTAAACATATAAAGTTAAGTAAGTAGATGTCTCGCAAGACCATCTAGGCTAGTTGTTTACACAACACATTATGTCCAAGTGTTTGTTTAGTAATCCGTTTGTAGTTTGAAAACAAATATGGCCCGTTGGTGACGGTTTGTAATAATGATTCAAAGTGTTATCATTTATAACGCAATTTAGTGTAATTGTAATAGAAAGTATGTTCTATGACGTTTGTTAAGTCGTATGACATAAGTATTTGAAGTTGTGTAAGTTCGACACTTAGTAAAATCTGACTTTTCAAGGTTCTGGTTTGTGCGACGTAGCATGCGACGTAGCATGCGACGTAGGGTGCGACGTTGGCATGTACGTTGCATGATGCGACCTTCGCAAATCAATGCGACGTAGGGAGTGGCGTCGCTAATGCGACGTTGAGATTTTTGTGCGACGTAGGTCGCGACGTCGCTAAGTGCGACGTCGGCCACTTAATGCGACGTTGGTAACGACGTCGCTATGTGCGACGTTGTGAGGTGTATGCGACGTTTTGAGCTACGTCGCAGATAGCCCAGCGTCTCTGCGACGTAGCGGTCTGATCGGAAATTGGTGGCCGGAAAATCGGTCGAAAAGCTTCCGTTAGGTCCAAATCTTTTACCCAACCCATTTTTGGACATTTTAAGCATATTTAACCCATAAAAACGTAAAAATGAGCAAAAACGGAGAGTTTCGGGTTTTGTCGGAAACTTACAAAATGTCGGATAGAAAATCCGAAAAGATAGGAATGTAGATCGTGTGATGGTGAACGTTTTCTTCCAAAGAGAGGCTATGATCCGAGTGCGTTTAATATGTTTATTTATTGATTTTGATGGTGGTGGTGTGTTGGTGAAATAGAGAGAAAAGAAAGAAAGAGAGAGAAAGGAAAAATGAATAATGAAAATAAAAATGAAAGAAGGAGGTGATTTAGGTGGGAGATCCCCACCGTTTTCAGTGTACGCCCCGCGCTCCGTGCGGTGTTCGTTTCCCCCGTCGTTTAAACGTTATATCAAGCAGTTATATTTTTAAAAGGTGACGGGAATATTTTAATGAAATACCTTGAAATTAATTATAAAAACATTTGTCGAAGTATTAAAATTTTTAACTCGCGTTAAATACGTATTCGTTAAATTATTTAAAATGTCGTCGCGATACTATAAATAATGTTTGTTCGCTGTGTATTTTATATAATAAAATACGTTCTCATTATTTAGGTAAGTTTCTGTCACCAACGTCCAAGTAACTGTGTCGGACTCCGTCCGGTTAATTCGTACGATTAATCCAAATCGCGTAAGTACACTCATATATATACAGATCACCTTATATATATACAAATAGAGTCTGCAATTAGTCCTATTACATACTAATTACAACTAGTTACAATTAATTAGGCATAATTAATTATCCTAATTTAGCAGGTGTTACATTCTCCCCTTGTTAAAGAAATTTCGTCCCGAAATTAGCTTGAGTGCACGGACGGTGCGTTGTCTAGGAAGAGATGTGGGTATTTCTGTCGCATTTGGTCTTCCCGTTCCCAGGTGAACTCAGGGCCGCGCCTAGAATTCCACCTGACTTTTACTATGGGAATACGACTCTGTTTCAATTGCTTGACCTCTCGGTCCATGATTTCCATAGGTTTCTCGACAAAATGAAGTTTATCATCGATTTGAATTTCGTCGAGCGGTATAATCAGCGTCTCGTCAGACAGACATTTCTTCAAGTTAGAAATGTGGAATGTGTTGTGTACGCTGCTAAGTTCAGCAGGAAGTTGCAGGCGATATGCCACTGGACCAATCCTTTCAAGGATTTCGAATGGTCCGATGTATCTAGGATTTAGTTTGCCTCGTCTCCCGAATCGAATAACACCTTTCCACGGTGCCACTTTGAGAAGTACCTTGTCTCCTACCTGGAACTCAAGGTGTTTGCGTCTCACGTCAGCATAGCTTTTCTGACGATCACGTGCGGCTTTCAGCCGGTTTTGAATACCAACGATTTTCTCAGTAGTTTCTTGAATGATTTCTGGACCCGTGAGTTGGGATTCTCCTAATTCAGTCCAACAGACAGGTGATCGGCACTTACATCCGTAAAGTGCCTCGAAGGGTGCAGCCTTTATGCTGGTATGGTAACTGTTGTTGTAGGAAAACTCACACAACGGTAAGTGATTTTCCCAAGAAGTACCGAAGTCGACTACGCAGGCTCGTAGCATATCCTCCAGTGTTTGAATAGTTCGCTCGCTTTGGCCATCGGTTTGCGGGTGATAAGCAGTACTCATATCCAGACGAGTACCAAGAGATTTCTGTAGCGATTGCCAAAAGTTAGAAGTAAAACGGCTGTCCCTATCCGAGATGATCGAGATAGGTACACCATGTCGCGAGATGATTTCTTTGACATAGATGCGAGTCAGACGCTCCATCTTGTCGGTTTCCTTGATGGCCAGAAAATGAGCAGATTTCGTGAGACGGTCCACGATCACCCAAATGGTATCGCAACCACTCGAAGTTTTCGGTAGTTTGGTAATGAAGTCCATGGAAATCTGTTCCCATTTCCATTGAGGAATTTCAGGTTGTTGAAGCAACCCAGAAGGTCTTTGGTGTTCGGTCTTTACTTTGGAACAGGTTAGGCATTTACTGACGTACAAGGCGATGTCAGCTTTCATGTTAGGCCACCAATACAACCCCTTGACGTCATGATACATCTTGTCAGATCCGGGATGTATAGAGTATCGAGATTTGTAAGCTTCAGCCATCACCAAATCTCGCAAGTTTCCGAATTTGGGTAACCACACCCGGTTAGAGAAGTATCGAGTTCCATCGGGTTTGATTTCGAATTGTTTATCCAAGCCTCGCAAGGCTTCATTTTTCAAGTTTTCATCGTTGAGTGCTTCAAGTTGAGCGGTAAGGATTTGAGCAGGAAGCTCGTTATGAATTGTCATAGAAAGTGCTCGGACTCGAAGGGGTTTCACTCGTTCCTTCCGGCTTAAGGCATCGGCAACTACGTTAGCCTTGCCCGGATGGTATTTGATCTCGCAGTCATAGTCACTAAGTAACTCAACCCAGCGACGTTGTCTCATGTTTAGATCTTTCTGATCGAATATGTGTTGGAGACTTTTGTGATCGGTAAAGATAGTGCTTTTCGTACCGTAGAGATAATGTCTCCAGATTTTCAATGCGAAGACCACAGCACCTAACTCGAGGTCGTGGGTCGTATAGTTTTTCTCGTGGATTTTCAGTTGTCGTGAGGCATAGGCAATGACTTTTTCCCGTTGCATCAACACACAACCAAGTCCCTGGTGTGAGGCGTCGCAGTAAACTACGAAATCGTCGGTGCCCTCGGGTAAGGACAGGATTGGTGCACTGCAAAGTTTGTTTTTCAATAGCTGGAAGGCTGACTCTTGTTTATCAGTCCAATCGAACTTCTTATCTTTCTGAGTCAGTGTGGTTAGTGGAACAGCTATTCTTGAAAAGTTTTCGATGAATCGGCGGTAATAACCAGCAAAACCTAAGAATTGTCTCACTTCGGTTGGAGTGGTCGGTGACTCCCAGCCCTTGATTGCTTCAATCTTGGCGGGATCAACATGAATTCCTTGGCTGTCAATCACGTGCCCGAGGAATTGAACGGTTCGAATCCAGAACTCACACTTAGAGAATTTGGCATATAACTCTTCGTGTTTCAGAAGTCCTAGAATGGTTTTCAGATGTTGAGCATGTTCCTGCTCATTGCGAGAGTAAATCAGAATATCGTCGATGAACACAATGACGAATTTGTCAAGATATGGTTTGCACACCCGATTCATAAGGTCCATGAATACGGCCGGTGCGTTGGTTAAACCGAATGGCATCACTTGGAACTCGTAATGCCCATAACGAGTTCGGAAGGCTGTCTTTGGGATATCATTGTCACGGACTCGGAGTTGATGATAACCCGACCGTAGATCAATCTTTGAGTAAACACTCGATCCCTGGAGTTGGTCAAATAGGTCATCGATTCTAGGAAGTGGGTACCGATTCTTTATGGTTAGCTTATTCAGTTCTCGGTAGTCAATACACATGCGGAAAGATCCATCTTTCTTTTTCACGAATAAGACCGGAGCTCCCCAAGGCGAGGAACTTGGTCGAATGAATCCTCTGTCCAGGAGTTCCTGTAGTTGGTTAGACAACTCCTGCATTTCGGATGGTGCTAAACGGTAAGGGGCTCGTGCCACGGGTGCAGCTCCGGGCACAAGTTCGATTTGAAATTCAACTTGTCTAGGTGGCGGAAGTCCGGGCAAGTCTTCAGGAAAGACTTCCGGGAAATCCCGCACGATCGGAACATCCTCAAGTCGCTTCTCCTCCGACTTCTTCTCCGTTACATGTGCGAGGATGGCTTGATACCCTTTTCGTAGATATTTTCTCGTTTTCAGACAGGATACAATATTCAGATTCCGTCTACCGGTCTCCCCTTGTAGGACTAAGGTTCCACCGGAGACAAGAGGTATGCGAACGAGTTTATCATGACAGATGATTTCAGCTCGGTGATTGGATAACCAATCCATACCGACAATAATATCGAAGCTGCCGATCTCGACAGTGATTAAATCAATGGGAAACGTTTCGTTCGTGAGGTTAAGTGTACAGTTGCGTATGATACTATCAGTCTCAATCAGTTTGCCATTAGCTAATTCTACAATGTATTTAGCATCTAAGGCAGTGGGAGTAATATCAAGTAAAGGGCTAAATTTCTCAGATATGAAGCTTCTATCGGCACCGGTATCAAATAACACAGAAGCAGTAAGGTCGTTGAGAAGGAACGTACCCGTCACAACGTTCGGGTCTTGTCTGGCTTCCCCAGCCTTGATAACGAATGCTCTACCGCGAGCAGGGTTATTGTTGTTTTTCAGCTTTGGGCAATCTTTCTTGAAATGCCCTGTATTTCCGCACCCAAAGCAGGCCTTTGGTGCATTAGTGTTGGGGGTAGAAATGTTGATTCGGCAATCCTTGGCTAGATGCCCGAACCGTTTGCAGTTGGAGCAAGGGCAAGAACCGTCATGGTGGCGGTTGCATTTGGGACAGTAGGGTCTGCTCCCGCTGTACCCTTTCTTCTCCGAAGTTCCAGATGTATAAGCCTTAATGTACTCAGGCTTTTTGTTGAAGGTTTGGTTGGATGAGTTGGGGTTACCTTCCCACTTGCGTTTGTTGTTTGCAGATGGGGTTGAAGTTGTACCACGGCGGACAGAATTTGCCGTTAGTTCATGGGCCATACGGATGGCGCTCTGAATTGTACCCGGTTTGGAAGAAGTTACCAGATCTTGGAGTCTCTCAGGAAGACCATCAACAAATTTCTCGATCCTCTTGTACTCAGGATCGACCATGGTTGGGCACAGAAGTGCCAGTTGGTGGAAACGGTTGGTGTATCCGGTGATGTCATCACCCTGCATCTTGTGGTTCCAGAATTCCACTTCTAGTTGTTTCAATTCATCCCTGGGGCAATACTCGCCCCTCAACATCTTCTTCAACTCCTCCCACGGGAGTTGGTAAGCAGTAGCAACACTCACAGTTTGAGCATAGGTGTTCCACCACGTGAGTGCGGTGTTGGTAAAAGTACTAACAGAGAACTTAACTTTGTCCCCCTCCGCACAGTTGCAGATAAGAAATACCGATTCAACTTTCTCGATCCAGCGTATTAGACCGATAGCTCCCTCGGTACCTGCAAAGTTTAGAGGTTTGCAGTTCTGGAAGTCCTTGTAAGAACAAGGTTTAGCAGCAGTGGTTTCAGCGGCATCGCTGTTTCTCGAGGAATTTGGTGGAGTATTCCGAGCCAAGGCTTCAGTAACAGCCTGGGTTATAAGGGAGGTAATCTGGGCATCGGTGTATGGTCGTGTCTTTGGCGGCATGATTCTTCAATAAAAGAAATGAAGATACATGAGATTTTGTATGAGTTGGTAATTGTCACAGATGTACATGTATAAAAGCAGTAATACATAACATCAACATGGAAAATGACAATTAATGTGAGTTGAGATAACAAAGGATATCTGATAGATAAAGTGAGTTCAAAAGTTACATCCTACAGAGATATTACAAAAGGTGCCGGGAATGGTTACATCCGACTAGTTTATAGAGTAGTGCTAGATAGTCCCTAGATTACGAGATAGATTACAAGACGAAAACTACACTAATCTTAATGTAGATTAATTTGTTCCATTAGCATGACAAGGCGGTCCACAGTTTCTGCTAGTCGGTTGGTTCATTCTTAGTTAGGGTTCCTGGCCTTCGGATTCTTCTTCCGACTCCAGGTTCAGGTCGTGTGGGTGGTAGCGTGCCTCAAGCATGTCCCTGTATCTTTGAGTCGTGGAGCGGTACCTAGTCTCCTCTGTTGACTTCCTGCCCAAACGTTTGATCCATGTTTTGGTCCTACGGGTTAGGTTGGTGGCCACTTTCTTCCAGTAACGGATCTTATCTTTGATTCGTGTAGGGACAGATCGGTTTGAGATTCTCAATCTTTGTTCATAGTCCATGCACTTACGCTTAAGTGCCCAATTTCGACCGTCTAGTCCCACGGCCTGATCTCGCACTCTTTCATATTCTTCTATGTCGATGCCAGTCATTCCGAAATTCTGATTTTCGTTTCCCTCCAGCATGATTTCTTCTTCTGGTACGATGTCCTCATCGAGATACGTGTACTGGATTTGTTCCCCGTGGACTTGGTCACTATCAGACATGTAGTCGTCCATTTGGGAATTCGTGGCTTTGAGTTCTATAGAAATGACAGAGAGAGGATTTTAGTCCTTGGAAGTACGTTGCTTCCGGGTGTTAGATGTGATTTTCATAAAATCATTAGAGTGCGCCACAAGGTGGTGTGACGGAAATCAAGTCTGTTATGGTCGGTGCAGACCGCTGAGAGAAATTCGTAAGTGTCACCAGAGAAACGTCGGCTATCTCTATAGCGAGTGTGTTTACGTGCGAGGCCTATTCATATATATTCAATATATAATAGCCTAGCGTATGTCTAGCACATAACAAGTAAGAGTCTCGGTTCCCTCGTGGTCAGGGTCAACTAATGCATCCCCGTTTAACATAACCATTTCAGACCTCACATCATCTTTCCTTAATTGTACATAGTTGATCAGGCTATGTTAAATTAAAGTCGTATGATGTGATTCCTGAACCAATTATGCCTAATAAGGAAATACTGCCTAATGGTCATAGTCTAGGCCCACTAAATGCAACCTAGTTCACTATAACCTGTCTCTGATACCAATCTGTAACACCCCAGAAATTCACTGTTTTGCGGAAGCATACTTGGGTGTTACTAATCAATATACAAAGCACAAGATATACAGCAAACGACCTCTAAATGAGACGTTTTGTAAATTAGTTACATTCCATAGATATAATGTTTGAAAACTTAGTGTTTTCGTATACAAAATGTAGTTTCCCCTAGAGTCCACGCGTATAACGGGAGATTCTATTACATAATCAAAATATACAAAAGATAATGCTAAGAATCTCCGTTAATGCAATTGGGTTGAAATCATGCGACTCTAGCTAAAATCCTGGAGTAATCCTACTCCATCCGGGTACCTGAGAAAACATGCTAAAAAGTGTCAACCAAAAGGTTGGTGAATCTCACAGGTTTGTAAATAATATCGGCTTTGAACACGAGATTTCATTAGTAGTGCCCGTAGGCGTAAAATCAGCCATTGCAATCCAGCAATCGTAAAATCAGTATTTGCAATCCAGCAAATGTAAATAAATAAATTTATACCGTTGCCATGAGGCTCATAATCGAAGCTTAACCCGTAAATAATATGTTTGCTCCCGTGACATGCTCGTAAGTGAGCAAGCATCAGTAACGAATAAGTTGTCACCCGTTTATACGTGTAAATCGGTACGTGGCAGCGCTACTGCCCCGGGTGGGGAGGGTCATTTCCCTAATGGATCCATTAACTACTGTTCGAGCTTAAGTCCATAACTAACGATGTATGATGGAGAGACTTCTGTTTGTAAGTAAACTCATGCAATTTCGTTTGGTATAGTAAACAGTTTAGTACTTGTGTTCAAGGAAAAAGTAGTAGCATGTATCTCCCCCAATAAGATAAAACAGTAAAAGTGGGGCCGTAAGACTCACCTGAGTCTTTGCAAGTACGTTTATATCAATAAACGAGTAAATAATATCAACCGTAGGTTCTCCGAACCCGTAACCTTCAAATGCCTAAACATATAAAGTTAAGTAAGTAGATGTCTCGCAAGACCATCTAGGCTAGTTGTTTACACAACACATTATGTCCAAGTGTTTGTTTAGTAATCCGTTTGTAGTTTGAAAACAAATATGGCCCGTTGGTGACGGTTTGTAATAATGATTCAAAGTGTTATCATTTATAACGCAATTTAGTGTAATTGTAATAGAAAGTATGTTCTATGACGTTTGTTAAGTCGTATGACATAAGTATTTGAAGTTGTGTAAGTTCGACACTTAGTAAAATCTGACTTTTCAAGGTTCTGGTTTGTGCGACGTAGCATGCGACGTAGCATGCGACGTAGGGTGCGACGTTGGCATGTACGTCGCATGATGCGACCTTCGCAAATCAATGCGACGTAGGGAGTGGCGTCGCTAATGCGACGTTGAGATTTTTGTGCGACGTAGGTCGCGACGTCGCTAAGTGCGACGTCGGCCACTTAATGCGACGTTGGTAACGACGTCGCTATGTGCGACGTTGTGAGGTGTATGCGACGTTTTGAGCTACGTCGCAGATAGCCCAGCGTCTCTGCGACGTAGCGGTCTGATCGGAAATTGGTGGCCGGAAAATCGGTCGAAAAGCTTCCGTTAGGTCCAAATCTTTTACCCAACCCATTTTTGGACATTTTAAGCATATTTAACCCATAAAAACGTAAAAATGAGCAAAAACGGAGAGTTTCGGGTTTTGTCGGAAACTTACAAAATGTCGGATAGAAAATCCGAAAAGATAGGAATGTAGATCGTGTGATGGTGAACGTTTTCTTCCAAAGAGAGGCTATGATCCGAGTGCGTTTAATATGTTTATTTATTGATTTTGATGGTGGTGGTGTGTTGGTGAAATAGAGAGAAAAGAAAGAAAGAGATAGAAAGGAAAAATGAATAATGAAAATAAAAATGAAAGAAGGAGGTGATTTAGGTGGGAGATCCCCACCGTTTTCAGTGTACGCCCCGCGCTCCGTGCGGTGTTCGTTTCCCCCGTCGTTTAAACGTTATATCAAGCAGTTATATTTTTAAAAGGTGACGGGAATATTTTAATGAAATACCTTGAAATTAATTATAAAAACATTTGTCGAAGTATTAAAATTTTTAACTCGCGTTAAATACGTATTCGTTAAATTATTTAAAATGTCGTCGCGATACTATAAATAATGTTTGTTCGCTGTGTATTTTATATAATAAAATACGTTCTCATTATTTAGGTAAGTTTCTGTCACCAACGTCCAAGTAACTGTGTCGGACTCCGTCCGGTTAATTCGTACGATTAATCCAAATCGCGTAAGTACACTCATATATATACAGATCACCTTATATATATACAAATAGAGTCTGCAATTAGTCCTATTACATACTAATTACAACTAGTTACAATTAATTAGGCATAATTAATTATCCTAATTTAGCAGGTGTTACACAGATGAACCACTTTTGCTACCAAATCTCTGACCCTGTCGATTACTCTGCCATCTTTGTTTTCCTTTTCCCGAGGATTCACTTCTGGATTTCTGAGAAGAAGTATCCTTAGCTTGATAACCTTGAACTCTCATATCACTATCAACGGAACGTGCAAGGTTAAAAGCCTGAGATAAAGTACTCGCTAATCTTACAGTGGTACGATAATTCGGAGGTAAAGCATCCACAAACTGTTCAATTCTAGTTTTCTCATTAGGGACCCACTGTTGAACAAACCGCAGCTTCTCAGAAAACTGTGCTATCAACTCATCAATCGTCATCTTATCAGTCAACTCTAGTTTCACAAATTCTCATCTGATTCTAGCCATATCAAAGTCTGAACAATATTGATTACAAACTGCTTGATGAAAATCAGGCCATCGAATAGCTTCCTTCTGTTGTTGAGTCAAATGACGGGTGACAGAATCCCACCAAACCATAGCTTCATCTTTAAGACATTGAACTGCATACGAAACCTTAAATTCTTCTTCACAATGGGTTACATCAAATTTTCGTTCCATGTCTCTTAACCAGTTTAAAGTTACAGAAGGATTTGTGCTTCCCTGAAACTCTGGTGGTTTACTAGCCATAAACGTTTTGAAAGAACACACCTTACCCAACTGAGATGGTAGAACAGTACCAAATACAAGTATTTGTTGTTGAAAACGTTGCTGAGACGCCGCCGCTTCAGTTTGTCTTTTAAATTCTCTAAGATTAATCACCTCATCTTCTAATTCATGCATATAATCATCTCTATTCGATTCTTCACCAACATGAACAGAAGTACCAACATGACCAGGTTGTTCACCATGAATATGCAAAGGAGGAGCATCGATCCTTGAGGCATTGTTAGGGTTAGCGGTCGGTTGCTCGTTATCTGCCATATCTGTATTCATCACAACAACTCAACAATTGTTAATCGTTAGCACCTATTTACTAAACGATTCACATACATTGCTAAATCCCATACCTAGGAATGTTTGACATAACACGCTCCAGAATTGGGATTGAACACTTTACAATGCTCCATTAGCCCAAAACTATGCTGTGATACCAACTTATAACACCCCTCACTAGGTACAACAATATTATATTATTATCACGGAAGCGTATATTTTAAAACATCCTTTAACATTGTACATTAAGATAATGTACATCAACCGGTTACATTCTCGACACACAATAAGTTAAAACCGTTTAAGTTACTACACATCAACTACATAAGACGGGGTATTATATTGTTCCAAACTTAGTTTATAACAAAACATGTCAGAGTAGCACGACAAGTCAAACATTCCCCGCTCCAGGAGCGTCAAAATCCTGCAATCCATGTAACACCTCGCAAATTTAAACACAATTAATTACGTTAATCACTTGCATTATTAGGCTAATTCCCTACTTGAGTGAATTCACAACACATTTTAGAGGTAAGTCTAGCATAGCCCAACTAGTTAGTACGCGTAGTATTACGTATTCGTAACTACGTACCGAACAAATTGAAAACGAACGCTACAAAAATATACGACTGTTGGTGAACAAAATTATTTAATGAAACGAAATTTTTAAATAACGTAGTAACGAATAAATATTTTGTCAAAAATATTTACCAATTTATTTTATAACGCAAAACGTCAAAACGTATAATTAAAATAAAACAAAGTCAATATTTTATAACTTAATTCAATTTGGTTTTATAAAAAGATCCTAATTAAAAATATAAAGAAATATGTAATTAAAATGTATTAATTTAAAATATTGTAACATTTAACGATCGGATAAACAAACACGGGACGAAAACGCAGGAGATAAAAATGGGGAAACAAAACCCATTTCCACCTCCCAACTTTCTTTCATTTCATTTCTCCTTCTCTCTCTCTTCCTTTATTTTCTCTCAACTCTCTCCCTCTCTAAACTCACAAAATCACACAAAAACCTCAAATACTACCACAAAAACGTCACGAATCGCCTCGCTCTTTTGGAATAAAGTGACCACGACAACACGATCTACACTTCTACCTTTTCGGATTTCAAATCCGGCACTCGTAAGTTTCCGACAAATCCCGCAAATCTTTAGATTTCGAAGTTATAATTAATATTTCATGTTCAATATACTTAGATTTACATGTTTTAGTGTTTTATACAACCGAAAACGTCCGAAATCGACCCAAAATCCGACTTTTTCTAGCTGTTCGTCGAACAGCCGATAGTGTCGCATAGTGACCAAAAACAGTATAGCGACACTCCCTAGTGTCGCTATTAGTGCCGCCTGCAACCCAAAATATACCGTCACTTGTCTAGTGACGCTACAAACTTTACTATACCGACACTTCTTTAGTGTCGCTAATCATTGACCGACACCGCTATACGACACTAACTAAGTGCCGCATAAAATCAGATCTTTCTTTATACCCGACACTCCGATAGTGACGCACTGATCTTACACACGACACTTCATAAGTGTCGCACTACTATTTTAACCGACACTTCATAAGTGTCGCATAACATCCTGATCACCACTTAACCCGACACTAGCCTAGTGTCGCATAACCAAAACAAGTGACGCTCCTAGTGTCGCATAAAACAGCAGGTTCCAAACCAAGATTTTCACTAAGTGTCGAACCTAACCGGCATCGAATACTCACATATTATACGATACACGAACTATACAAACATACTTGTTTTATCAAAATGTTGATTTCAAACTTTCACCAACGAGTCGTATACATTTTCACAAACAACTAAATACAAACGTAAACATTAAACAAACGATTTGGACGTGACTTGGTTGTACGAACACTAGCATGGATGATTAGTTTAGACATCCACATACTTATCAAATCTCGTACGTTTAGGACGTTAGGAGATTTCAGACTGTACTTGGGCTTAGGTTTGCTAGCACTCGCACAACTACTTAAACTCAACAGGTGAGTTCACAGCCCCTACTTTTACTGATTTAACTGCTTATGAACACGGGTGGAAAACATAGTCAACTGTTTTACTTATTGCCATAACTGCTTTTACCTATATAATTGTTATCATACGTGTTTTACTCGAATTATTAGAGTACTTGGAACTATTGAACTGCTGTGCGAACTTTGTTTATGAAATAACACTTTCATATTTACACACTGAACAAATGGGATAAATTAATCGACAAACTGTTTTAATTAGACCGGAGAACGACCGGTGAACTGTTTTGAAATCGACTGTAAACTTTTAAACTTATTTGTGATACCGGAGAACGACCGGTACTTTTGTGAAAACGCTGGAGAACGACCAGCTACGTATTTTAGTGCCAGAGAACGACTGGCCAAGGGACGGGAGAACGACCCGTGCGTCTTGGATGGGAGAACGACCCATGCGTTTGTTGGACGGGAGAACGACCCGTGCGTAACTAGACCGGAGAACGACCGGTAAACTGTTTTTGCTGAACGGGAGAACTACCCGTGCGTATTTGGCCGGAGAACGACCGGTACTGTTTGTAAACCGCTGGAGAACGACCAACACATGTTTAAACTGACATTTTGGGTAACATCCCACATAAACTAAACTTTGGGCGAACAACCCACTAAACTTGTACTTTGGGCGAACAACCCACTAAACTTGTATTTGGATAACATTCCACTCAACTTATTCTCGACTATTATGGCAATACTATTTGCAAATGGATTTGGATAACAACTGTGCTACAAACGTGATTTAACTTGTGTAAACTTGAAACCTGTGAATTCACTCAACCTAGTTGTTGACTTTTACTATGTTTTTCAGGGAATTAGCTGCGCATGTAAGATCGCCAACACACATGGAGAATTAGGCGACCCTTGAAGCTTAGGATGCCAACTTTTGGAAACATATGGATTTCTTTAGTATAACTGAAATGTTTTAGTCATATTTCAGAAATCTACTTTTGTAAACTTACTACTTTTACTTATACGATTCGATGAATCGTAAACTTTGTAATTAACACTTTTGGCATCTTAATATATATATTGTTCTGTTGTAATCATAAGCTCTGATACGTATGCATGCTTTGTTATTGTGATACCCCAATACTTAAACTAAATGCTTCCGCTCAACGAATTTGGGGGTGTTACAGATTGGTATCAGAGCCATTGGTTATAGCGAACTAGGAAACTTTAGGTGACTTAGAAACCTAGAGACCTAGACTATAGCCTTGGCTAGAACGTACATGCATACATACATTTGCATACATCTAAACTATCGTTATGATACCTCGATACGCGTGAACTGTTCACCACATTCGACTCATTCATTGTACTCTGATTTCAAATGAACCTGATCGTATTAAACGGTTGATGAAAAGAAGTATGTATTCAGCATCATATAATGACGTCTGGCCAACGTGATTATATAATACTAAGTACATATGGGTGTTTCATAGTCGTAAGACACGTGATGGGGATTCGGCAATTTTTCTTGATAATCGACAAACTTGAAATATGTGAAACTTCATTCCTCACATACTTTACATTGGCATTGACTTCTGCATCTTTTCATCGCAGAACGTCAGCATGCCGCCTAAACAAAGAAATACTCGAAACAGTCGACGAAATGTTCCTCCTCCACCTCCGCCTCCGGAAACAACCGAACAGATTATCGAACGCCGCGTGGCTGAAGCCATCGCGCAATACGAGGCGAGCCGAAATCGTGAACACGTGGTACACAACAGTGGAGCCACCCCCGTCAACAGCGAAACCCCAACCAATAACCAGCAGGGGTGTTCCTACAAAACCTTCCAGTCATGTAAACCCAGCACCTTCACCGGGACCGAAGGGGCCATTGGCCTGGTCCACTGGATTGAAAAGATGGAATCAGTCATCGACATCAGCGACTGCGCCACCGACAAAATCGTGAAGTACGCCACATGTACCTTAGCTGAAAAAGCGTTGACCTGGTGGAACGCTCAAGTCCAGATTATGGGACGCCCAGCTGCTTACTCCATGACCTGGGTAACTCTGAAACAGATGCTGATTGAGGAATTTTGCCCTCCCAACGAGATGCAGAAACTTGAAACCGAATTCTGGAACATACAAATGATCGGCGCTGACATTTCCGGTTACACAACTAGATTCCAGGAGCTTGCACGCCTGGTGCCTCACATGGTAACCCCCGAGAGCAAACGCATTGAGCGTTACAACAGGGGTTTGGCACCACAGATCCGAGGCATGGTTATGTCCTCCAAACCAGCTACCTTTAGGAGCGCAGTAGATCTGGCTCAAAGCTTGACCGACGACGCGGTCTTGATTGGAACCCTGAAAGCTACTACAGGGAAAGCTGAACTTACCCGTACTGATGGGGGCGACTCTGGAACCCACAAACGCAAATGGAACAACGAGGGTAACGACCGTCAGGGTCAACAAAACAGGAACCCGGGAAACACCCGAGCCTACGCTACAATCACCAACCCTGGACCCAAAACCTATCTTGGCAACAAACCAAAATGTGACAAGTGCGGGATGCACCATAATGGCAACTGCGCTTTCTGCCAAGACTGCAAAAACTGGGGTCATTTGGCCCAAAACTATAAAACCAACCCTCCTCCTCGATCAAATGCGTGCTACGAGTGCGGGGAACCCGGGCACTTTCGAAACCAATGTCCAAAACTGAACAACAACCAGAACAACCCCGGGAACAACAATCAGAACAACAACAACCGCGCCGCTAACAAAGGCTACGCCCCAAGCCGCGCATACATCTTACGGGCTCCGGAAACTGTCGTGGATCTCAACTAGCACGGTACGTTTTAGCGACTATTGCTACGATTTAACATACGTTTCATTCGAATGTCTATTCAACATTAACGCTTGGTAAACTTCGATTATTATCGAACGCATAACTATTTAAACTATACCGCGAGTATACTTAACTGTTAAAACTTTCTGGCAACAATTGAACGCCACGCAATTTGGTATTATCATTGACGACGTGACTATTCGGAGAACATACGCCGCGGGCGATCCGACTTGATTTTAAATCTCGGGACGAGATTTCTCTAACATGGGGAGAATATAACACCTCGCAAATTTAAACACGATTAATTACGTTAATCACTTGCATTATTAGGCTAATTCCCTACTTGAGTGAATTCACAACACATTTTAGAGGTAAGTCTAGCATAGCCCAACTAGTTAGTACGCGTAGTATTACGTATTCGTAACTACGTACCGAACAAATTGAAAACGAACGCTACAAAAATATACGACTGTTGGTGAACAAAATTATTTAATGAAACGAAATTTTTAAATAACGTAGTAACGAATAAATATTTTGTCAAAAATATTTACCAATTTATTTTATAACGCAAAACGTCAAAACGTATAATTAAAATAAAACAAAGTCAATATTTTATAACTTAATTCAATTTGGTTTTATAAAAAGATCCTAATTAAAAATATAAAGAAATATGTAATTAAAATGTATTAATTTAAAATATTGTAACATTTAACGATCGGATAAACAAACACGGGACGAAAACGCAGGAGATAAAAATGGGGAAACAAAACCCATTTCCACCTCCCAACTTTCTTTCATTTCATTTCTCCTTCTCTCTCTCTTCCTTTATTTTCTCTCAACTCTCTCCCTCTCTAAACTCACAAAATCACACAAAAACCTCAAATACTACCACAAAAACGTCACGAATCGCCTCGCTCTTTTGGAATAAAGTGACCACGACAACACGATCTACACTTCTACCTTTTCGGATTTCAAATCCGGCACTCGTAAGTTCCGACAAATCCCGCAAATCTTTAGATTTCGAAGTTATAATTAATATTTCATGTTCAATATACTTAGATTTACATGTTTTAGTGTTTTATACAACCGAAAACGTCCGAAATCGACCCAAAATCCGACTTTTTCTAGCTGTTCGTCGAACAGCCGATAGTGTCGCATAGTGACCAAAAACAGTATAGCGACACTCCCTAGTGTCGCTATTAGTGCCGCCTGCAACCCAAAATATACCGTCACTTGTCTAGTGACGCTACAAACTTTACTATACCGACACTTCTTTAGTGTCGCTAATCATTGACCGACACCGCTATACGACACTAACTAAGTGCCGCATAAAATCAGATCTTTCTTTATACCCGACACTCCGATAGTGACGCACTGATCTTACACACGACACTTCATAAGTGTCGCACTACTATTTTAACCGACACTTCATAAGTGTCGCATAACATCCTGATCACCACTTAACCCGACACTAGCCTAGTGTCGCATAACCAAAACAAGTGACGCTCCTAGTGTCGCATAAAACAGCAGGTTCCAAACCAAGATTTTCACTAAGTGTCGAACCTAACCGGCATCGAATACTCACATATTATACGATACACGAACTATACAAACATACTTGTTTTATCGAAATGTTGATTTCAAACTTTCACCAACGAGTCGTATACATTTTCACAAACAACTAAATACAAACGTAAACATTAAACAAACGATTTGGACGTGACTTGGTTGTACGAACACTAGCATGGATGATTAGTTTAGACATCCACATACTTATCAAATCTCGTACGTTTAGGACGTTAGGAGATTTCAGACTGTACTTGGGCTTAGGTTTGCTAGCACTCGCATAACTACTTAAACTCAACAGGTGAGTTCACAGCCCCTACTTTTACTGATTTAACTGCTTTTGAACACGGGTGGAAAACATAGTCAACTGTTTTACTTATTGCCATAACTGCTTTTACCTATATGATTGTTATCATACGTGTTTTACTCGAACTATTAGAGTACTTGGAACTATTGAACTGCTGTGCGAACTTTGTTTATGAAATAACACTTTCATATTTACACACTGAACAAATGGGATAAATTAATCGACAAACTGTTTTAACTAGACCGGAGAACGACCGGTGAACTGTTTTGAAATCGACTGTAAACTTTTAAACTTATTTGTGATACCGGAGAATGACCGGTACTTTTGTGAAAACGCTGGAGAACGACCAGCTACGTATTTTAGTGCCAGAAAACGACTGGCCAAGGGACGGGAGAACGACCCGTGCGTCTTGGATGGGAGAACGACCCATGCGTTTGTTGGACGGGAGAACGACCCGTGCGTAACTAGACCGGAGAACGACCGGTAAACTGTTTTTGTTGAACGGGAGAACGACCCGTGCGTATTTGGCCGGAGAACGACCGGTACTGTTTGTAAACCGCTGGAGAACGACCAACACATGTTTAAACTGACATTTTGGGTAACATCCCACATAAACTAAGCTTTGGGCGAACAACCCACTAAACTTGTACTTTGGGCGAACAACCCACTAAACTTGTATTTGGATAACATTCCACTAAACTTATTCTCGACTATTATGGCAATACTATTTGCAAACGGATTTGGATAACAAATGTGCTACAAACGTGATTTAACTTGTGTAAACTTGAAACCTGTGAATTCACTCAACCTAGTTGTTGACTTTTACTATGTTTTTCAGGGAATTAGCTGCGCATGTAAGATCGCCAACACACATGGAGAATTAGGCGACCCTTGAAGCTTAGGATGCCAACTTTTGGAAACATATGGATTTCTTTAGTATAACTGAAATGTTTTAGTCATATTTCATAAATCTACTTTTGTAAACTTACTACTTTTAACTTATACGATTCGATGAATCGTAAACTTTGTAATTAACACTTTTGGCATCTTAATATATATATTGTTCTGTTGTAATCATAAGCTCTGATACGTATGCATGCTTTGTTATTGTGATACCCCAATACTTAAACTAAATGCTTCCGCTCAACGAATTTGGGGGTGTTACAATCCACATCCCAAAACATAACCTGCAGGAAGTAAAATGAGGGATTAGCACGAAGCTAAGTGAATGAATTCATCATACACCAATTAACTTAGCTTAACTACTTGTTTAAACCAAACAACCGTAAACACACAAATCAACTAATCAACAATTTAATGAATGAGGATCGGTGGTTCTGGAGAATACCATAATACCCGGGTGGCTCCCCAAGAACACTTATCCAAACATATCCGTATAGCCAAAACGGACGAGACCGATAGCTACTAGTTGTTATAATCAACCACAGTTTCTACACACAACGAATGAATCAAGTCCCTGTGAAATTCATATAATAACCAACCAGCTCAACCAACCAGTTCAACTCGTTGACCTCATTACCAACTGATGCCCAAAGGCCAAATAGCACGTAGATTCACAGTTAACAATATCAACTAAATAATTCAACAATTATATCTACGTTCACTTGTTGCAACCAAATAGTTATAACTAAATCAAAGGGTGAGTTCTAAATCCACTCACCGATATCTCAGTAGTCACCACACTCAGCTTCTAATCACTGAGTCTTTGGTTGATCTGAAAGCACAACAGAATACAATTTAGTACTCATTTCATAACTGGAGTATCACTTAGTATTAAGTGCATAACCATAACCAATATGTATTACATAACTTAATCATATACAATACTTATATAATATAAGCATACAACTTAAGCAAGGATCACTAAAAACATGGTTTCATAACATTGATATACAAAAACCTCATATGTAAAACTTAAGCATGGATCAGCCAACCCAGAAGGTTACCCGCCGGATAGGAGGGTTTACCCGCCGGGCAAGCCCAAGCTCAGACCAAGTCCATTTCGCGGTCAAAATTTGCACTAAGTCTATCCGCCGGATATATTTTACCCGCCGGATCACCCATTAAGCATGTCTACCCTCCGGGTACGGATCTTACCCACCGGGTAAAGGTCATCTTCCAGCGACCTGCAGCAGACCTCAAACCCAGATCCGTTTTCATAACCCAAACTTCACCAAAAACCAGTTTCTATGGCTTTTAACAAGTATAACCAATAACAGCAACTACTTCTAGCATCAAGTATTATCATATATCATCAAATCATCATTTCTCATATGATTCCACCAACTAAATCAACTAATAAATTGATTATGAACATGAATTTAAGTATAAGAAACAACTTACAAATTAAAAGATCACAAAGTATTGTTGATCCTAGTAGCTCAATATCACAACTTGAATTTGATTCAAGGATTCTAGTTTTAGGTTTAAGTTTGAAGTTATAAGGTTTCAAAAATTGGAAATACTTTCCATTTAGGGAAAGTATATAGGTCGGCCCAATTTTATTTCCCCCGACCCGTATTCACTTAAAACTAGTCCCATTTCAATCTATTGCCTTGAACCTAAAAACCATTTGCGAGAAACTTATTTTATTCTACCGTCAACTATAGTAAATTAAAACAAACAATAATTTACTATCCACAATAAGTCGTTGGACTTATTTATCTAAGTTTTCGCAATTCAACAATAAGTAAATAATACCAAGTAATTTCTAACACATTTAAATAACAATTTTAAAATAAGAAATTATTACCAGACCAGTAGAGAGGATGTTACATATATATATATATATATATATATATATATATATATATATATATATATATATATATATGTGTTTTGGTATATATATACGATGAACAACTATATAATATTTGTATATAATATTTGTATATAATATTATGCACAAACGCAAATCGTAACATGAATAATTATATTTTGGAGAATACTATTATTCGGAAACATCACCAACGAATCGTACACATTTTTTTAAACATAATGATCTTTCGAAACGAGTGAACAAGTAGCATGGATTGGAAAATTAGCCATCTACTTACACAAACGATCTTTTGCGTTTAGGGCACTAAGTGACTCTCTTTGGGCAAACACTTTCGCTAGCTCTCACACGAAACTCACAAGGTAAGTTCACAGCCCCTACTTTTGTTGTTTTACTGCTTTTAAACTAGGGGTGAAAAACATATAAACTGCTTTGATTGAAAACTGTTTACTTATAAACTGATTTTTATACTATAGTTGGAACTTGACAACGAATCCTGGTACGAACCTAGTCTTACATGTTGTAGTGCATAGAAGTCCTCGTGCTTGCAAACTATAACCATTAGCTAGGTGACTCTAGCCACTGAATATACGAATAGTACTATCGGGGTGACGTCCCTTCAACTAAGAGTGGAGCGTATATTTACATGTCCTATTAGGCAACAACGAATTGTGTCGTGGTTTGGTTATAGGGTTAGGTGTCGTGACTTTAACCCAAAAGGTCTAGCTAACCTTTGGCGGATCACCGTCTATGTTTTCCAACGAATAACAACGAAAGATAACGAAAGACAACGATTTATACATATGATTTCCTGCGGGTTTTCAAACGATAACGATTTACATATTAGAACACTGGCGGGTCTTCTAACGATTATATATTGGAAATGCGTTTCCAACTATTTATACTTGACTGTATATTAACGATTTATACATAACTTGGTTTTGTGTTTGTATACAAAACCTGTGAATTCACTCAATAATTTTGTTGACGATTTCTAATATGTTTTTCAGGGAATTAGCAGCCAAGTAAAAAATGCATGCATTTTGAGAAAACGACTTACCCGTGACGAATTAGGATGCCACTTTCAAAACAATGGGATTTATTTTGTATAACTATAAATCTTTTTAGTCATATTTACGAAATTCCAACTTTTTACCATACTCGCAACGACATTGTTATTTTGATAACACTACTACTACTATGACTTGATAAGTCGTAGCTTTTGTAATAATTTTTTTTTGTGGCATCTTAATATTATATGTTCTGCAATAATCATATGCTTGTTGATCCGCTCTTGACGCACCCCGTCACGTCACACGCTTCCGCATTAACTTAACTTAACTGATGTTTACTGTTTTGGCGGGGTGTGACAGGTGCTGTCCACATAATTAAACCATAAAGATTTAATAAATTATTATGTTGTACCTTGTGCACTCGATCCAGCCCAACAACCTTGAGTTGAGTTACATAATGAATTATCTAATTGAAAGTTGTTCTCTTTATTTTAATATCTTTATTAATATAATTGGAGAAGTGTTAATGCGTAAACATTTTTAAAATAATTTGAAATGAATTAATCTTAGCCTTTAAATGATTTTGTTAAACTGATCTTAACCGCTGATTTAGATTATCATCAGTGTTTACGTAATATCTAATCTGTGATTAACGTTTTTTACCATAATACCCCTCGATTTCAAATATCAGTTCCGAATTTTCAGCTAACTTATTTGTTTGAATTTCAAATTCAAATTCATATATTTTATTTTCATATCTAAAATAAATATAAATATCTCCTTTTATATTTATTGAACGCATCTATATACGTATACATATTTAATCTAGATTCGTTTGAATTGATCTCGTCCATTAAATGATTTTGATAAATCAATCTGAACCGCTGATTTAGAATAACAGCATTGTTTACGTAATATCTCACCATTCATCGTCGAAATTTACTATACTACCCTTACTGTTGCGAAATAATAGGAATCTAACTAATTTCAGTTTTAAATTTAAATTTCAAAAACAATAACGAAAGTTTGAAATTTGCAGCCCAATTTTTGAATTTTTGAACTTATATATCTCCTTTTGAACTTATATATTATATATTATTATTATTATACGAAGTATATATTTTAAAAAAATAACGTGATAGAAAAGAAAATATCAACAAAAAAGGTAGAAATTCACGGCACCAATCAACAACTATCATCCGGCTCTTCCCTCTCTCAGATCGCAACAAACTCGAGTGCATCTCGGCGCAACAACATGATTCGGCTCCCAATTTTCAAAATCGAAATCACCTCCCGCCTTAATTCTAATAAACGGATGATATCCTCTGAATTTTTGGAGTTGAAGTGAAGCTGAAAGGATGTGACGAATCGAATAATCAGATATCGGTGTCAACTCCAGATTTTATGAAAGAATATTTGATGAATCATGATGGCGTTGTTGGATGGAATGAAGAGTTTGTGGGTGTTTGTGATCTGGTGAGGTTTAGAGATGGTGTCTTTCTTCACTGAGAAGTTCCATCCAAGGTGTTTGATGTAAGTCAAGAACTAAGCTATTTTATTTTCTTCGGTTAGAAGTTCCATCCAAGGTTTTTCTTTGCATTTATAGTTTATTAATTTTTGAGTTAATTGAATTCGGTTGTTTCCGTGAAGTTTATCATATGGTGGGGATGATGAATCCATAGATGAGCCGAGACAAAAATTCATTTTAAAATTTTTCCAAAATTCACTTTTTGATTTCATTTCATCCAGATCTCTCTACAAGAAGTGGAAACCTCAAGTATTGATGAATCCTACAGTAATCTTTTTATTTATATATTTATTTAATTAGTAACAGGTGGATGAGCTTCTATAATCATTTATATGTTTTTGTATTTAGCAAAAATGATGAATTTAATGTCGAGCATGAATAATCACCTAATGTAAACGTTAATTTGTGTTCTGATTTTTATATAGGAAGCCAAGCCATGCTAAGGGAAGAAATGAATGAAGTGGATGTATTTTTCTTGTGCTCAAAGGCTTAAAAACTACTACAGTACTACTATGATAACCTTGAATTCGGTACAACTTCTCTTCCAAAATAAGTGGATTAGTCATCAAACCGTCAATAGATCTTTCAATTTTTAAGTTCATTCTTAACTAGAATTGTCATATTACATGTTGCGCAGAGTGGGTAGATAAATATCCTTAACCAGGCAGACCCTAATATCCATATGTGAGTAGTAGTTTTCTATTTCAATGATGCTTCTTGGAATGTTGTTAACTTATTCAAGCCCAAATCTACATAACTCATTTTCTAACCTTCCAATTTTTAATCTTTCTATCTGTTTATCGCCAATTTGTTGTTAAACTATATTAATCCTTTGACAGTTACATGTGTAACGAGTTAATTTTTTGGTTTTGTTAGCTGCTACTGAGTGTCAATTTACACTTTACCTTAGGAATAGAGGTTGGGTAACGGGTCAAACTCTTCTCTAGAGGGGGAATTGTCTTTACAACTCCATTAATTGACCAAGGCATCATCAATCAAGCTTTTGGTGTTAACTTGGTGGCTTAATTATTGTACTTATATTAACTTTTGTTATTTTATTGGTACATCATGTGGCCCAAAAGTAGACTGTTGTGCTTTTTTTAACTTTTAGTACTGTCATTTGTAGCCCGAAAGGTATATATGATGTTGGGCTGGTGTTGTTTTACTCTGTATCATTGATCTTTGATGTATGAATCGCTAGATAATTGTATGTCGGTTGACTTTATTATGTATCTCATCTGCTTGAAACAAATACGGAGTATGTTGAATTGAGCTATAGGTACACTAATATATATATATATATATATATGTTGTACTACAAAACGCCTTTATGGTCTTCTAGCAAAAAAAAAATCTTTATATATTTATTCCAATATTACATCAATCGTACAAATACTAAACTCTTTTGATTTAACTATAATTCTGCATCTGTATTTATTTGATACACAGGGGAACAAGATCATTGGTTCAGTTAGGAGGTTTCTCATCCCTGATTTTGAACACACAATCAAAGAAGGCAACTATTTGGATTGTTCCCAAGTTGGTGTTGAGACATATATAGGAGATTACAGACTTATTGACCATGATTGGAAGATCAATTCGTGTCGGTCATCCAAATTGAGGAGATGTGTTGCCTTTGAGGGAGTTTCAGATGGTTTCAACCTGGTTGCTTATGATGATGTGAACAAAATGAGGTTATCTACCATATTTGCTTTTGGTACGTTCCATTAAAATGTATATATAATTCAGATTCATGTTGTTTTTGTAATTTTGTCTGTATCAATTTAATTATTGAGTACCAATCTTCTATCTATCTCAGATATCGTTAGTCTTCACTTTGAAACAATGTGATATATTCAGCTGGAAAATGTTGGTGCAGACCTAAAAGGGAATCATGACAGATTGAAGATTGTGCACAGAGACATCAGAGTCTCTGACGTGCTCCTAGATAAGAATTTAAACGCATATTTTTTTTTTTATTTCGGGGTGTCTAAGCTTGAAGAAAAGGACAACAACCATATTAGCACCCGTGTTGCTGGTAAATGGTCACTATAAGTTGTTGCTTTTTGGTAATTATTTTTAACTATCATTTGAAACCAGATGTGGAAAATGGGCGGGTTGTGCAGTAAGTTTATGAACTACCCATTTTGTAAGTTTCTTATCATATGAGCCTTTTTATGTTAATACACATTGCTTTCAAATCAAACTTATGTGGGTTCTTAGTACAAGTGATAAATTGGGTGGGTCACATTGGTTAGTTACTTGAAAAATAAGTGTACCATGAGCGTCAGAGCGTCTGTTTTCAGCCTTTATACTTGCACATGCCAGATGTTCATAGTACATGTTATATATTCTCCTAGGTGGTGAGCTTCTATTTCAGCTGTCATTTATAAAAAACTGACAGCACACATATGGGTGGGTTGGCTCGGAATTCAATTATGTGTATAAGACATTTTGATGGCACTAAGTGGTATGAGTTTTGCCACTGTATTATATGGTGATTCTACTTTACAGTTTGTTATGATGACGTCAGTTTTATCTCATTTTCTATACAACTCATCACTATTTGTTAGTTGAATGGCTTTGAAAAAGAGTTAACATATTTGATAAAGAAGTTATTGCAGGCTAAAAAAGGAATTATGGAAGAACATTATTAGTGGAGAAATTCATGAATCATGACGCACTGTGATAGAAAATGTTGAAGAAGATAGTCGATTCATACGGCGTACAATTTTTACTTCCACGGTATCAATACCTACGAAAGGTATATTTTCTATCTAATTGATTGTTTTTTTTACCTGTTTGATCACATGCCCTATTGAAAAATCATCATATGCTGATCTATGCCTTGTGTTATGATAAAGTAACTCAAGAGGCTATAGAAAGACGTGAGTTGAAATGATAATTGTAAGCATAACTTTTGTGCTTGCTCTTATAACTTGATTCAACCCATAAGTAAATGGATCAAAATTTCCCATGTAATTCTACATGTGAAACTTCTCCGTGTGCTATTTATGTACTTCATGTTAGTTTTAACTTTTGAACGAAAAAAGGAAACAATCGAAATACCGTTTTTGCTCATGATGGTGATGTAAATGATAGATTCCCAACATTATGTTCACAGCTTCCCTGTTTCTAAACCTTTGGTTCCCACCAGAAAACAAAATGCCTGAGCAGGTCCTAATCACTAGAAGTATAGGAAGACTAGAGTTAGCTTTCAGAGTAGAATTAAATATCAATATGAATAGATGAGGACCTGTCAGGCTGGTTGGGTTGATCCAAAAGACATGTTAATTTTTTGGGTATTATCCCTTAAAATTTATTCCTTTTCAGTTCTTACGTGTTACTAATTCAACATAACCAGGGTGTTGTATATTTAGTATCTTTTGTTGCTCCAGAAGATTTAAGCCTAACGTTGGTGTTTCAATCTGCTTCATAGGTAAAGTCAAATTCTCCAAAACTTTTGAGTGTTTCTGTTAGCGACATTCGTCCAGATGTTAGTACAGGATCTGCACCAGATAATGGATCAAAGGCTGAAGTCGGTGAATAGTTGGTTACCATGACAAAATGTCATCATAAAGAATCTTTCCACCCAAGATGTAACTATTGTAGTCAGAAAAGCCAAAAGCTTTAATGTTTTATCATCTGCTAGCATGATAGATTTAGTGGCATCAGAGTTTGAATTCACTGGAACCTCTACCATTAAAAGGCATCAAATTGAGGTACCATCTCTTTAGTAGATCATATATGTGTTTATTGCATATGCATGGTTATTAGGGATTTTGTATTATTCTTTTACATGTCTTTCATCTTCATAATGTGGTAAATATGTTCGCATAGACTTTATTACAGCTATAATCATCGAACACTATTTAGTAAATCAAATTTGGAATTATGCATTTTCATTAATTTTTGACGATTCTCGACACATTTGACATGCATTAATCTACTGTAACCCCTTTTAAATAAAAGACAACACACAAAATCAACCCAATCACATTAGAATGGGTCGAAATCACCACCTTAAATATGTACATGATAACATTAATTAAATAGTTTTTTTTGTTAAAATGTTGCAGAAGAGGCATCCCCTTTGGAAAGAAATAAGAAAGATAAATTAAGGACCAAGAGTTGGGTATTGGCTGAACCTGAAAGTCTATATGGCTGAAGTACCTAACAAGTCTGCCGTCTATATGGCTGAACCTGAAAGTCTTGATCAATCTGACTCAACTCCGACTACAAAGGTACGTTTGCACGAGTAGTTACATTATGCACATACAATCCATTAGTTATAAAGTTGTTCTGTCACCCTCTATCACTCATTTCACAAGTTCTATCCCTTGAGGACGATCATCTTTCCTAACCTGAATCTGTAAATGTAATGACACCAGTTCCGAATTGCTTAAAGAGAAAGAGTGAGTCTCCACTCGAGAAATCTACTAATGGGGTAGGCACCTCCTTCACTACGAAGGGATTGAGTTCCTTGAAGATCTCTAGAATGGAAGACATTTGACTGTTGTCAATGATAATGCCCTTCTAAAGAGTTCGTTTCATTTTCTGGTTGGACATTATATTTTTTTATAATATTTCCCTACCAATCAATATTGGCATGCTAGAGGGTTTTTTTTTTTTGGTTAATAAAATTTTCTGCCGTTAAAAAAAAATATTGGCTCTGTTTCTACTTTAAATATTGGTTATTTTATTCATGGGTTTTCCTTTTAAATCAATCATGTTGATGTTAATTGAGGTGTGGTTTGTTTGATGAACTATCATATTATTTTTTTTGTTAAGGGTTAATGAACTAACCATTGGGGGGTTAAGCGTAAATGCACTAATCTTCACCCTCCATTTGATTAGTAACTACAATTAAGATCGTTGATTTACTTAATCCGTATGAATTATAAATCATAAAACATTTGGACCCTCGAGTGTATAATCTGCGTATCGTACAACACGTGGTTTATGCCAAAATCAAAGCATATACAGAAACTTCCACGCCCACTAACATGATTTGATAAAAAGAACAATACCACATAATTTATGATATATTACTTTTAATTAAAATAATAATTTCACTTCACTAACAATTTTGTTACGTAAACTGGGGGTTGTTCCTTAAACATCTCTTCACATGCAACAAACTTATTTATCATAACCTTATCTATTTTCAATATATAATATTTAACAGATTTTATATTTTATTTTAGAATATGTTTATTAGACACGTCAGTACATACCAACTATAGTCCTAGATTTATTGTTTAGAATTAAACTAATTTAACTACTTGGATTTTAAGATATAACTATGTTACGTTTTATACATATTAAGTTATAAATATCTTTTTTAAACGTGATATATGATTTTATAATACCTCTAATAGATAAATTTAATTTACATGCTGTCTCAAACTATAACCACAAGACCACTATGAACATATGGAGAATTAGTCACGACTAAGATATTCATACTACTAAAAAAAAATTGCAGTCTAAATTTTGCAAAATAACTTTTAGCAAATGGTTACAACAAATTTTTTTTTTTTGATTCATGGTTTTGCTATTAGCAGTTGAGCTTTTTTACTACGTTCTTAACATAACCTTTATTTTTTTGTATGCGATTCTAATAGATAAGAACGTTTGACTAATGTCGAACCTGGAGTACATGCTGCACTTTAAATGATACATCCATTCTAAACAAATCCTCAATGTCAACTGTACAAGTATTTTAACTTTACCACTATGTATATAATTAAGATAAAGAGAAATGACGCTAAATTGTTTTGACGTTTTTAACAATAACATCTTCGCACGTCTCATATATGTTGTTAACTCATTGAATTTGTTGATTTTAGACTCACTTAAGTGTGCAATATCAGTATCATTGTATTTCAAACTATAATTATTTACCATTAATATGTGAATTTCAGCAAATTTAACGTTTCTTCGATTGTATATTCACTGTCCACTACTTGATTTTATGATTACTTTAGTTGTAAAGTTTTAATGATGTAGCCCGCGATTTTCGCGGGTTTTGATCTAGTAGTTAGTTAAAAGTCAAGGACTAATATGCATTTACAAGTTTTAGTTTATTATTATTATTATTATTATTATTATTATTATTATTATTATTATCTCTATTAAGCTTAAATATTATATTAATATTTGTTTAAAATTACGGGTATTACAATATAATTATATAATATACTCTCTCTGTCCCGTTACAAGTGTCATTTTTTGACATTTTTAAGTCTTTATTTTTCAATTTTTACCTTAAATATTTTGATTTATATTTATATTATATAATATTTGATATAAAATATATGAATGGATTGAGTTTTACATGTATTTTCATTTGTATAATTTTCATCAATGATTATATAACACAAACAAAAAATATTTAAGGTTAAAGTTAAAAAAGAAACATTTTAAAAAGTCAAAAGAGTAGACTTGTAACGAGACGGATGTAATAATATTAATACTAAAATAAATAATTATTAATAATAAATAATGATAAAATAATATTAATAAAAACTTCCATAAGCCTCATAATTTTGTGCACGAATAAAAACCCTAATTTCCCATTTCTCCTCTCCACCGTTCATCTCTTTCTACACAATTTCACATCACCGGCAGCTTCCCTTATGGCGACGGCGGGCGACGGAAAGACTTCGTACGAAAGCGGTGGTGCCGGAGGTAAGTTCCGTAAGAAACCGGTCCGGCGTAATATTCCGACGAAGCCGTATAATCGTCCTCCAACGGCGCTTAGAATCAATAACAAGAATAACCCTAGCTTGTTAACGAAGATTGTGGACCCCGCTTCTAGACTCATTTACGCCGGAGCTCATAAACTATTCGGCGTTTTTCGAAAGCGCCTTCCTTCTTTACCGTTACAAGGACCACCAGGTACACCATTTTGCTTTCAATTTGATTAATTTTATATAAATTTTGGGTTTTGTAGCTTTTAATTTGGTTTTTATTTGTTTTCATTGGCTAAATGCTGCATGTAATATTTTTCTTGTCTGAATCCGTTAGTATTGTTTGTTGATATTAATTATCACATTATATAGAAGTTGCATCTATGTTAGTCATTACCTTGAAAAGGTTTCAATGTATGTGCACATTCTTTAATCTTAAGTAAATGTAAAATTTGACGTCTTTGAATATTGATCAATGACTCTTTTAAAGTAGATGTATTTGATGAATACATGAATCATGTGAATTTGAACACTTAACAGAATTTGTGTTGGAACATGATAGTAGGTAGAAGGGCGAAGGCATTGTATACTTAGTTTTAATGAATCTCTACGAGTTCAACAGTAATTGGTTATAATAAATCTGATCGAATTCAAGCATTGTGACATTTACATGTGGGAGAGTAAAGTTGTAAACCTTTTATTTTCATACTCAAATTAGTGCTTAGAAACTCATTCTTGCAGTAGATGAAATAGTTATGTGTTGGGAATTTTTAATTTGCTCACTAGGTTTCATTTAATAAGTATAGATGATAGATGATATACATGTGTTACTTTGGACTTTAAACTTTTGAGTGGTGATACGTTGAGTTTTCTCATTTCGATAATTGTTTTAAACATTGTTTCTTTTGATCAAACAAGATCGTGATAGTATGTGTCATGTGTTGAAAATTCTTGTAATCTGCTCACTAGGCTTCATTCAGCAAAGAAGGATGATAGATGATTAAAATGTGTTACTTTGGACTTGTAAGCTTTTGAGTGGTACTACGTTGAGTTCTCTCATTTCAATAATTGTTTAAACATTGTTACTTTTGATCAAACAAGATCCTGATAGTATGTGTCGTGTGCTTCTGTACATGTAGAAATATCTTACTGATGAGATCATTTGAGATTAGAGTACAGGAATGGAGGATAACATATGACACTTCTTTTGCGTAATAACTAAAATAGAAAAGTTTTGAGCAACTTCCTGAAGAAATTAATGATCAGAAATATAATAACGAATATCATATTTTTAGTATTTATTTAATTGTAGCATTGATCTTCATCTCTGTACTAGGTTAGTAATCTTAGCATATCCTTTTGTGTCAAACTAACATATCTGTAAGTCATTATATTCGTTTAGTTGTAAAATGTTCTCGTTTGTTCGGATCATTTAGTATTTAATTTAAAATCCATTGTAGGATCGTTTCACTTGAATATCTGTTCTATGCTCTACAATACCCTTACATCAAGCTTTAATGTGACCAGAGGTTAATGAAGAACCCCAGAATATGCCTGAGGAGGCAGTGCAAAGTGGGAATTCAGCAGCCACTGAAATATCAGAGCTTGAACATTTGTTACAGCAAAAGACCTTTTCTAGGTTACTCTTCCTCATACTACAGTCCTTCATTGTTTTTATTTGCACTTTCGCTACCGACATCTGTCATTACTTTATATCACATTTTTAGTATAAGTGGTTCACTTGTTTATATATTCTGCAATTTGTACTACTAAACTTGTTTTTGAGATGAAATCCTTTGAACTGTACTGTCATGGCTGATATTATATACTGCTACAGGTCTGAGATCCAACGGTTGACAGCATTGATGCATTCAAGAACAGCTGAGCTACCTTCTGATGGTGTTGAAAGAGATGGACCAAAGCCTTTTAGTTCACCATCTTCTCTTTTAAGGCTTGAAGCACCAACAAGTGCCTCACTGAAAAGATGTGGAGATGAGAGGGATAACATCTATGATAATATTTCAACTCCCATCCCCAGTACCAAAGTATGGACCATTTTCTTCAATGTCCATGTCTAGGCATTCTTTATTTTTCTATTTTTTTTTTTTTTTCATTTCAGGCGGCTATTTCGACCCATTAACTTATAAATCGGTGAATTTGGATGGAATACAGATATTTAGCTTAAAATAAATGTTTTAAATGGTCCGAACAGTTTAAAAAGTCATTCAATAGCTACTTTTAATGCATAAGCCTATGTTAGATTAGTTTTCGATATATACAGGTCTCTTAATCATTTTAGTCACACTAATTAGTTTTGAGAGGTTTATAGAAGTAGACAAGAGTTCCGTGTTTCGACCTAACCCATACTATAAAGTTGACCTTTTCAACCAGTTAGCCTTACCACCCACCCTCTCATTTTGCCACCTTAAGTTCTTTTATAAACAATATACTCAACCATCCAATATATCGTATTATCTTCAGGTTTTTCAGGAGATTGTTACACCTGCTGAGCTGGCAAAGTCATACATGGGATCCAGACCTAGTAAGGTTGCACCATCAGCACTTAGACAAGATTCAACGTTGTATAATAATGAAACAGGCCTTTCCAAAACACCGATTGCATCAATGGCTTCAAAGACTGCAAACACTTATAGGGGTCTTGAAAATGGGTTTGTGACACCAAGATCTCGAGGCAGATCGGCAATGTACAGCATGGCACGCACATCATATGTCAGATCTCCTTCAACTTTTACCCAAAAGGTTTGCCTGATTTGCATGCTTTAATTTAACCTAATCCTTAATATTGTAGAAGTAAAATCAAAATATTCTTTCATAATTCAGGGAATTGGGTCAAACTATGGTCATGATGCAGCATTGACATCTTATTCTGCTTTTGGACATGAGGGGACAATGGTACTTCATAGATATATACCTTTAATTTCATACATTATATAATATAGCTTCTTTGTCATCTAACGTGTTAAAATGGGATTGTTAGTGGAGTTCGGTGACAGTTTGAAGTTGGTTGGGTAAAAAATAGTTGTAAATTTAGTGTAGGTCAAGCGGCTCGGCTGGGTTGTACTGAACCATAAAGGCACAAATACTCAATCAATTCTTAAGTGGTTCTATGGATGTTAAACTTTTGATGCTTCCTACCTACATGAACCGTTCAACCTGTTTTCCCTTTAGTATAGTATCATCCTAACTCATTTGACCCATTATAGATTAAACATCTAAATCAACCCATTTTTAGTGTCGAAGTTCTTACCTTTTTTTATTTCTAACTGCATTAAAACGTTGTCTCAGGCTCTAAAACGTAGAAGTTCGGTACTAGATGATGATTTAGGAACGGGTGGCTCACTGCGTAGAACTCGACAGAAAGCTAATCTTGTATCACAAAGAGATAAAAAAGAGCTCGGATACACTGCTAATCAACAACCAGACTCTATAAGTCAGAAGCTACTGTTAATGAACGGGTCTGAAGCAAAAGTTTCTCAGGGAGTTGAAGAAATTGGGGACATGAGCGTGCGTGGCTCGGGCTCGGGCTCGGGCTCAGGCTATACTTCTGTTCCAACAAAGTCTACTCAAACAGCCACAAAAATATTGCAGCACCTTGAAAAACCTATCCCCAAGGATAGAAGTTCAGGATCAACTAAATCACCTACTAAACTGACATTAGATATGCTCCATGGGCAGGCTCTTAGAAGCTTGGAGAAATTGGAGTCGCCGAAATTACTTCCTTACGCTTATGATAGACAGAAGCTTGGAGAAGTTCAGCCCCATCATAGATTAGATGATATTCAACAGCTGACAACTAAAGGCAAAGAAAAAGTTGATGAAAATGGATCAAGAAAGTTCCCGATTCCTCGTAACATGTTGACTTCGGTCAATTGTGATTCACCTGTTACGTTAAAAGATAATGCACCAATTGTTAAAAAGCTTCCAGCTGAACCTCCTCAGAAGAAACGTGCTTTTCAAATGAGCGCACCTGAGGATTCATTTGAGATGGATGATGAAGTTTATGATAATGGGCATGTGTCCTCCCCATTTGTCGATCATACTAAACTAGAGACCTCTTCCGCTGCAGATAGGCCTGCTGCTGCCGTCGTTATTGAAACTGCGGCACTTAGAGAAGGATCCGAAAGTCCTGCATTGGTTGAAAATAGTAACCCAGCGTTCGCTGAGGTTGCTAACAATACTACTCTGGTAGAAAATTTTAAACCGGTGGTCCCTGAGGTTGCTAAGATTTCAGAATCGGCTGAGCTGAAAGAAGCTGGAAATACTAAATCTTCTCCAAAACCTGATGATGGATTTCTTGGTGGCTCTGTTAGTGAGCAAGGAATCGGGTTTATGATGTCTACCTCTCCTCCACTTACTACGATCACACAAACAAGTTCGCTTCCAGAATTAACCTTTCAAAAGGAGACAGCTGTTTCAGGAAGGGATTTGAGGTCATCCCCATTTGGCACAATTGCTGAAAACTCGTCTCCATTCCCGCTTTCTGTTAATGCACCAACAGAATTTAAATTAAACTCTAATTCAGATCCAAAATCACTTGATTCGACCAGGTTAATATATTTTTCTGTATACTTAATTATGTGTGATTTATTCTTATCCGGAAATTCTTGAGTTGGGACGATGTGTGTCGTTTTACAGTGAGAAAAACTGGGATACTATGTTATAGTGACAATAGCCAAATCGAGCTGGATTGACCAGCAATCACTTTTTGTGCATTTTCCTTGTGGATACTTGATTTGTTATCACTTGTTATGAATACGAGGACAGTATTATTATCACAATAATTGAATAAGTTGATTGAGGAGGTTTTATTCATTTAAGTTAGGACTTTAGACAATCTTTAACCCAGCTTTTCACAAAAAATCAATAAAAAGAAAAAGGAGACAACCTTCAACCCATTTGACCTGCTCTTCTGCTAGCTATATATTTTATTTTCTGATAAGACGCAACCCAAAGTGAACTATATTTTGTGATAAATCTTTGATGCTGAATTTAATGTTACTTGTTATGTATGGATCCTCATATCTTCTGTGTTTGTGCAGTGTGCTTACTTCTGTCACAAAGAATGATCATGTAAAAGATTCAATGTCCGAAAAGGATCAAAATGGGAATGATCAGAACTCGGCAAATATATTTGGGAATTCAGGGTCTTTGCCTTCTGCTTTTTCTGCACCTACATCAACAAGTGGTAGTTTTCTGTTTAGCACCTCAACCGAGAACCCAAGTACTCCAAACGCAACACCTGCTTCAAGCCCTCTTGCTTTTCCCTCATTCGCTCCTTTTCCATTATCTAATGTTAGTACCAACTCACTTTTCAATAGTAGGTACCCTATCGTTACTTCCACCACTACTCCCACAGTCGTTTCCACTAATACCAGCAGCACAACTACTGCTACCAGTAGTATGTTGTCTGCATCTGTGCCACCACCAGTCTTTGGTTTTGGGTCTATTACTCCACCATCGACTTCTGGGACAGAAACTCGAAACACCAATACTACAAACAAGAGCATGCCGAATTCCATCATGACAAGTTCACCTTCTGCTATTACGTCTTTTGCCACAACCACAACCACCTCCGGAAATGGCCTCTTTGGTTTCAGTTCTCCGGCACCTGCAACTGCACCTGTATCTGCATCTGCATCTGCATGCTCCAGTAATCAGTCACAGGGATCTTTCTTTAATGTCACCAATGGATCTCAGTCAAACACACAGACATCTACTCCTGTTACACAGGCTGTGTCTTTCCAGTTTGGCTCTAGGTCTACTGAAATTCCATCTTCTACTCCAGGCACTAGTCTTTTTGGTTCATTAGCTCCTATGTTCGGTTCATCATCTAGTTTTGGTGCAAGTTCCACGGCTGCCTCTTCTGAGAGCAAGTCTGTTAATGGGTCCACAAATAGTATATTTGGTTCTACTTGGCAGGTCCCACAGTCTTCTGGATTCAGCTCCACATTTAGTTCTTCTGCATCATCTCCAGTGTTCTCTTTTGGGGCATCTTCTACACCCATGCCTTCTGCCACTACTTCACCTGTCATATTTGCTTCAACAGGTGCTTCAACAGGATTTTTCGCGACAGTTGGTGCTACCAACTCATCTTTTACGACGCCTTCCCAAGGTCAACCTATTTTTGGAAATGCGGCTCCTATTTTTGGAGCTGCAGCCGCCTCACCAAATAACAATGATCAGATGAGTATGGAAGACAGTATGGCTGAGGATTCAATGCAAACTCCCAACCCTGTTACTCCGTTTGGTCAATCTCCGGCAGCTGCACCAGGTTTTATGTTTGGTTCAGCCACCCCGACTCCAACCCAAACAGTGGTTCCTTACCAATTTGGTGGCCAGCCAAACCAAGCACCACCTCAGAATCCTTTCCAGTCGTCTAGTGTGGAGTTTAATGCTGGAGGTGGAAGTTTCTCATTAGGGTCCGGAGGTGACAAATCTGGGCGGAGGATAGTCAGAGTTAAAAAACAGAACCGAAGAAAATGACAAGTTCAATAAGCATTTCTGAAATGATTGTTCAAAATGGTAATTTCTTTCAGAGTTCTTTTTGTGCAGCATGTAAACCAAGTGTCAATGTTTTGACTATCAAAATTCTTACTTCTTTTTTCTTTTAGTTTGTGTTGTTATTGTCAAGTATTGTTGTAATCAGAGAATGTTATTAGGTCACAATTTTGGAGAAGAAGTCTTGGTAGTGTTGAGTTTTACGGACATTTGTTACTGTACTAGGAATGGATACTTCCCATTTCAGGTCATCAAACGCCGATGTGAGATTTTCTGTGTACTCTGTATGTAGAAAACGCTTGTGCAATGAGTATGGATTTCTACCGAAAGAGTATTGGTGGTTGCTGTCTTTCCTTTCTGTTTAGATTTTAATGACTTTGTCTTGTACTTTTAGTCTGTTCATTCAAATATACTTGTTATATCCATTGACGAATTATCTCTATAACAATTACCAAATGTCATTGTACCATCATAGCAAGTTGGTAGCGTTATCTTGCATTAATGCTTTCATGTATTTGATTGGATATTCATTTACAAATTAATATATGATTTAGGAAATTAAAATTAATTGGTAATACTTGATGGATGATAAGGTGCATAGATGTTGGTAGGTGTGGATTTTACTTTCTACTGGGTTTTTCTTCCCATGGATGTTGGGCTACCAATATAGGGTTTATATTCGTTTGCTTTGCTTAGTTTAAGGTTCAATTTGATTATATTGCAAATTTTGTGTTATGTTTTATTATTGATTTGTCTAGTTTAGGGCTACATTTTTTTGTTAAATTTTTTGTGATGGTTCTTCATGGATTGATGGAGGTAGTATATTTTTGTTTATGGTGATAAAACTTTTTTTCTTTTTTAACAGCAATGATGATATTAAATTAAAAAGTAGCAAGACGCTAGAAAGAGAGACAAAATACGACGACGTTGACTTATAAAGACCCGGGTCAAATTGGGCGTAAGACCAACTGTGTGACACCCGGTCAAAAATGACCCAAATTTACGTCCAAATTTAAACTTTATTTACAAAGTATTAAATAACCCGAAACGATTATTTAATAAACACACGTACACAAATCTGGTAGAATGCAGAAACTCAAAATAGAATTTGACGAAAAACATTTTTTCAATAAAGTATTATTATTGAGAATAATAATTACGTACTCCGTTTGAAATTTAAATACATTTCAGATACAGAAAACTATCCGTATGTTGTAAGTAAAAAAAAGATATATTTTTATATCTCCTTAAAAGTATTTTTATAAAATACTTTGATTACAAACGTATACGAAATAATTTTTAGAAAATTATCATTTTAAAATATTATATTTTTATACGATCGGGTAAACGAAAATGGGTTAAATACCAATATATTAACACAAAATTATTGGGGACAACAAATTACTAACCCCATCTCTTTTGACCCATAAAAACCGTAGACCATGCCCACCTTATGTCCCCACACTTATTTGACTTAATACAATTTCACATACATACATACATGCATTACATCAATAATTCACCTCACCAACCATCAATAATTTGCCTCTATCTCCTTCACTCTCGGTTTGAAGCAGGAACAAGCAGAAGCAGCTCAACATTTCATCAATAATCTACAATCTTAATTTAATAAGAACAATAACTTTATCATCTTCTTCTTCAACAGCTCCATCATCATCACTATATAATCATAATCATCACTGTAAGAACTCCATTTCATTTATTTTTATAAAATCTTTGTTATATGCTTATGAAAAATCGTTACATGTATTTGAAAGATTAACAAAATCAAAGTAATAAGTTATGTCGGTGATGATGATCAGGAACCCAAAATTTACTCTGTATAAAATTGTAGCATGTGTACAAGTTAAATAAATTTGTAAAACCACTTGAATATGACTTATATAATATTGTATATAACAATTGTAAAATGAACCATGAGGAAACAGACTATAAATAGTTTAGCTAATTGTGTATGAAAAACTGGACTGAAAGTGTAGTAAAAATAGAGCACGAATAGGTACGAAAATTGTTACCCGAATGGTTTAGTCGGGTACCCGGGTGAGTTTGTTTTTCATGATCGACCTCTGCAAAGTAATATACTCATTAATATTTTATTGTTTATTATGAGTTTCAATCGGCAGTGACCAAACCACAACTCCCAAACATTTAATTATTGTATTATCTATTATAATTAACATTAATATTTATTAGTATTACAATTAACTTTGTATATATACCTATATATATATATATATATATATATATATATATATATATATACAACGAAACTTTGTGTAACGTTTGTACTTTGTATACAACGTGAAACATAATTGGGAAATACTTAGTATTTCAAAACATCATCACCCACGGATTCCCCACGGATCACCTACGGATCACCTACGGATCCGTTTCAAAAATTCAGTTTTTATAAAATACGTATCAAATTCATTCCTCACGAATATATATTTATACAATACGGATATAAACAAAGTACATTTTACAAAACTTCAAACGTAAATACGAGGCGAATACTTTGGACTCAATTAATCAAACAAACAACTATACGAACGATTAATTAAAGTATTCACTTACACTTATACAATCTCGCGTGTTTAGGACACTAGGAGATTACGTTGGTTCACGCGTGCACTTTAGGATTGCTTGCTCTACAGGTGAGTCTCACTGCCCCTTTTTACTGTTTTACTTTGGGGGAGATGCATCACTTGTTTACTAAATGTATTTGCTTACTGATATTACTTGTTTACTGTATGTACATGTTTACGAAAAGTGATTGTTTACTAAAATTACTTGAATTACTAAATACATATACAAATGTATTATTTTACCGACTTTAATACAAATACAAATGTATTATTTTACCGACTTTAATACAATTACAAATGTATTGTTTTACAGACTTTAATACATATACAAATGTATTATTTTACCGACTTTAATACAATTACAAATGTATTGTTTTACAGACTTTAATACATATACAAATGTATTGTTTTACAAACTTATTTACTTACTGATTTGAATACATATACGAATGTATTGTTTTACCGACTTAATTACTATTGACTTAAATACATTTACAAATGTATTGTCTTACTGAATTACTTACTTACCGACGTATTTGCCTTACTGAACTACATGAGTTTCCTTTTAATCCAATGAAGTCCTCTGAATCATAGTCGTCAATTATACGATAAGCGCGAATTTTAGTATATGGATCCATATGGGACTGACAATCCCCGCCTGGGGTGGTAGCGCCACCACGAACCGCACTAGTATAAACAGGCGTTTCTTATTCGTTTCATATGAGTATTTTTGGATTAGTGCTCACGGGGGCAAATTACAGACGTGTTAAGCTTCGACTATGATGGCTCATGACATGACCGACTATACCGACCTTACTGTACTTATGAAATACTTGGTTACCGACTTACTACTATTGTACAATTATACTTTACTGTTTTACTTATTGTGATGATTTACTTATTGATTTACGCAAAATTGATTTTTACTGTATAATACAAACCTGTGAGATTCACCAACCTTTTGGTTGACCTTTTTAGTGATGTATTCTCAGGTACTCAACAACAGTAGGATGGCCGCAGGGTATGCTAGGCTAGTACGAGTCGCATGCATAAACACTTGAAGATTTTATTGGCATTATCTTTTGTACCTTGATTATGTGTTTAAAATCTTTTGAATAACTTTGCGAACTCGCTAATGATGTACTACTTATAACTTAAAACCTTGTACTACTTTTGGTAACGTATTGTAATGTAATGTATTTTCTAAAACGTCTCATTTAGAGTCGTTTGCTTGTACTTTGGTGTTTTGATATTTGATTAGTGGCACCCAAAACTCGCTTCCGCAAAGCATTAAATTTGGGGGTGTCACAGATTGGTATCAGTTAACCACCTATCCCAATCAATACTAAGTTTCTTATTCCAGTTGTTGATCCAAAAAAGTCTGCGCCTGAACTTTACTTACGATCTTGAACGAAAAACTTCTATCATTGTTGAACACTTTCCCATTCCGGAAGGACCAGAGAGCCCAAATTACAACAGCTTCAAAGATTGATTCAGAGACTGTTAATAACCTGGTAGAGTTCACAACCAACCAGACCGTGTCAAGTGAAATTTCATGTGGAATTTCACATTGTTGTGAACACTTTCCCATTCCGGAAGGACCAGAGAGCCCAAATTACAACACGAACAACAACTTCAAAGATTGATTCATAGACTCTTGATAGCCTGGCAGAGTTCACAACCAATCAGATCGTGTCAAGTGAAATATTTTTATGTGGAATTGTTAGACTCCACCATCTGATTGTTGATCTAACAAAAAGTATGTGCCTGAACTTTACTTATGTGATAAAACTAACTAATGAAAGAAAATTTGAGGATGATCATTTGTAGTTATTAATTTGGTTTCGTGATAAACTTAGACAAAAGTTCACATTTAAAAGCTAAGTAATTAATACATTAAATTAAGAGTTTTTCATATTATGACATTTTCTTTGAATAAAAAAATAAAATACTAGTATGGTACATGAAATCTATCGACTATTATCATACTATGTAAATTCATAACTATAAAGAATTAGAATTGTAATTAGGGTTAATAATGGTTTAATCCTCAAACTTTCAACTTTTTTTCGTTTTAACCACTCAACTTTTTTTGTAACGTCTTAACACTTTAACTTTATGTGACCTGTTAAAAAAACTATTACGACCTGTTATCATAGGTTAAAACTTATAAAATTTAAAAAATGAATTTTTTAAACCAAAATTCATTGTAATATTTTTGAAAACCACATTTAATATATATAATAATGTTGTCACATATTAAAAAATATTATTCTTTTTAAGACATTTTATATAAAGTAGCATCATACCTTCATTATAAATAGCTTTTATATAACTAGAACTATTATTCATGAATAAAATATATTGTTGTCAAAATAAAACATTATAAAAAAATTTGTGATGACACGTTGCGATTAATTTATAAGTGTTATATCATATATAAATACATATCCAAAATGATTCATGATATAACATTATATATACAACGTATAATGCTTATAATGAAATTTACATTTATTGTTTTGATTAAAATGTACAGACAATACAAATATTACTATGAGAAAGCTAAAATAGTCAAACAATTAGCATATACATAATTACAAGGTTTAGATTTTGATCAATTAAAAGATGAAGAAAGAAGTTGAAGGGTTAAAATGAAAAAAATTTAAAAGTTTGAGGATTGAACCAGTTACTAAATGAAGTCAATTATTTTCACGTTACTTATTCAACCGGTTACCAAAAGGGTAATTATAAACGGTCAAACAAACTAAATGGATTAAATTTTAGTCAAACTTTAAATTAAGGTGTTAAAACGTTTAAAAAAAATTGAGTGGTTAAAACGAAAAAAAGTTGAAAGTTTAAGGATTAAACCATTATTAACCCTAGTAATTAAACATATGAAATTAATTGCTAAGATAGGTGTGTTATATATAATATATATATTGAACTTAGGGGATCATGTTAAGTTCTCAAGCGGATCTAAAATGGGTTTATTGTTTTGTTATGTATTAAACTTTATACTTTTTACTATTGTATGCAATATACTTTCATTTGTTCTATTGTATGTAGTGAACTTGTAAATATGGTCTATTGTATGTATTATTTCCTTTTTGGGTAAGGTCAAATAAGGAAACTTTCCTATTTGGGCCTTACCCAAAAATAAAATTTTACATACAATATATCATATTTACAAGTTCAATACATACAATAGAAGTTTTCAAAGTTCGACTCATACAATAGTAAAAGGTTTAAAGTTTAATACATAACGAAACAATAAACGCATCTAAAATACTAAAATCATTATACGTAACCATTTATTATGTTCTCAAACATAATATGTGACACCTCGCAAATTTAAACGCAATTACGTACACTAAACACTTGCATTATTAGGCTAATTCCCTACTTGAGTGAATTCACAACACATTTTAGAAATAAGTCTAGCAAAGCCTAACTAGTTAAAACGCGTAGCATTACGAACGAAACAATTGGAACAAACGCGACAAAAATATACGACTGTTGGTGAACAAAATTATCTGATAATACGAAATTATTAAATGACATAAACGTCCATTAAATATTATGTTGATAATATTTACAAAGTATTTTCTAAACAACTTGAAACGCGTCAGTAAAATAAAATAAAACAAAGTTATAAAATTATGACTTAACTAAATTATTTCTACAAAATATCCCAACTAAAAATATATTCAATAATACATTTAATAATTTACCATTTTAAAATATTTTAACATTTAACGATCGGGTAAACGAACACGGATAAAAATACCACAAAATTGGGAAAACTCCCACCCCCCTTGTTGAACCAAAACCGGCCCCCCCTCCCCCCATTCTCTTTCATTTTCATTTCACACTCTCTCTCTCTAACTCTATTTTCTCTCTATCTCTCTCTCTAAAAACCGAACAAAAACCCCCAAAACTACTACAAAAACGCAATAAATCACCGAGCTCCTCTAGGGAAAAGCGATCACCACGACGAGGGCTACACAACCACCTTCTCAGATTTCTCCCGCGATAATTTCGTAAGATCCCGACATCCCGCAAACTCTTAGATTTCGTTGATTCTTTCGATATTTCTAGTTTATAATGCTTAATATACCATGTTTTAGTGTTTTATCAACTGAGAATGTACAAAAATCGAACCGAAAGTCGTCGTTTTCAAACTGATCCACGAACAGTTCGAGTGTCGCACCATGACAGAAAACAGTGTCGCGACACTTCCTAAGTGTCGCACTAAGTGCCGCTGAAAAGCCCTAATCTTGCGTCACTTGCCTAAGTACCGCATAAAACCCTCTTTTCGCGACACTCACCTAAGTGCCGCAAGTTTATTACCCGACACTCACCGCGACACTTACCCTCAGTGAGGCATCCATTAAACACCCGACACTTGCCTGAGTGTCGCCTACTTATGCGACACTTCTTCGAGTGTCGCCAATAACACTGAACTCACACTTTTATGCGACACTGCCTTAAGTGTCGCCGAAAACTATTAAGTGTCGCCAAAAACAGAAAGTTTACAAATAATTTTTCCACTAAGTGTTGAACTTAACCGGAAACGAATGTTTACATACGAAACGATACGCGAACTATACAAACATTACAAACACACTTATATTATTGAAATTGTGATTTCAAACTATCACCAACGAGTCGTATACCTTTTCACAACTACGAAATACAAACGTAAACGTTAAACGAACGCTTTGGACATAACTTGGTTGTACGAACACTAGCATGGATAGTCGACTTAGACATCCACGTACTTATTAAATCTTGTACGTTTAGGGCGTCAGGAGGTTTCGGATCAGACTTGGGCTTTAGGCTTTGCTAGCACTCGAACATACTTAACTCAACAGGTGAGTTCACAGCCCCTACTTTTACCCTTTTTCTAATTTTGAACAGGGGTGGAAAACATAGCCCACTGCTTTTACTTACATAATGATATACTTGTTTTACTCGAACGATTAGAGTACTTGGAACTATTAAACTCTTACACGAATCGATGTTTATGAAATAATGTTTTCATACTACAAACTACTACAAACGAGTTAAACTATATTTGATAAACCAGAGAACAACCGGTACTGTTTTGGAAACGCTGGAGAACGATCAGCAACATCTTTTACTAAACTGATTGAGCAACTATTTGGTCCTACTGACATGGACCGGATCCTACTGACATGGATCCAGGGACACTGACACTCCCTACTATTTGAACCCTACTGACATGGGTACTAGATCCTACTGACATGGATCCAAGGACACTGACACTCCCTACTATTTGAACCCTACTGACATGGGTACTAGATCCTACTGACATGGATCAAGGGACACTGACTCTCCCTACTATTCTGGTTTTACCAATCTGACTTGGGTACTCGATCCTACTGACTTGGATCAGGGATACTGACTTTCCCATGAAACATTTTATAGGATAATGACATTCCTACAACAACTACTAAACTGAAATCTGGGCGATATCCCAACGAAACACATCTCGGATTAGGATACGTACTTTCCTACAAAACATACTTGGAAATAGGATACTACTTTCCAACAACTACTAGGATACGAACTTTCCTACAAACAACTACTTGCAAACGTATTTGGTTTAGCGAACTGTACTTGCAAACATATAACCTGTGAATTCTCTCAACCATGTGTTGACTTTTTACTATGTTTTTCAGGGAATTAGCAGCATACGTAAGCACCGCCTGCACATATGGAACTCTAGGCGACCCGCGAAGCGTTTAGGATGCCAACTTTTTGAAACATATGGATTTCTTTTGTATAACTAATCTGTTTTTAGTCATATTTACGAAATCCACTTTTGTACAACTTAACTACTTATACGATTCAATGAATCGTAAACATTGTAACTTCTACTTTTGGCATCTTAATATACATGTTCTGTTGTAATCATATGCTCTGATATGTATGCGTGTACTTTGTATACGTGGCACCCCCAGCTTATACCAATGCTTCCGCTAACCGAAAACAATGAATTTGGGGGTGTTACAGATTGGTATCAGAGCCATTGGTTATAGCGAACTAGATTTCTTAGGTGACTTAGATACCTTAGAGACCTAGACTATAGCCTTGGCTAGAACGCACATGCATACACACATTTGCATACGACTAAACTATCGTTACTACAGATCGATACGCGTAATCCGCTATTTGAACTGTACAACGTTCGATTCATTCATACACACTATGATCTCATGCGAACCTGATCGTGTTGAACGGTTGATGAAAAGAAGTATGTATTTAGCATCATATAATGACGCCTGGCCAACGTGATTATATTATACTAAGTACATATGGGCGTTTCATAGTCGTGAGATACGTGATGGGGATCTTGTCGTTTCTCCTTAAATACTCGATGACTGAGTTATGTGAAACTTCATCCTTCCCATCTTTTCATTGGCATTGACTTCTGCATTCCTTCCTCACAGAACGTCATCATGCCACCTAAACAGAGAAAGACCCGAAACAGTCACCGAACGGATACACCTCCTGTGAACGAAACCACCGAGCAAATCATTGAACCCCGTGTGGCCGAAGCAATTGCCCAATATGAGGCAAGCCACAATCGTGAAAACATGGTGCATAACAGTGGTACCACCCCCGTCAACAGTGAGACGCCGGCAAATACCCAACAAGGGTGTTCAAACAAAACATTCCAAGCCTGCAAACCGAGTACCTTCACCGGGACTGAAGGGGCCATTGGCCTAGTCCACTGGATTGAAAAGATGGAATCGGTAATCGACATCAGCGACTGTGCCACCGATAAAATAGTAAAGTATGCCACGTGTACCTTGGCCGACAAAGCGTTGACTTGGTGGAACGCTCAGATCCAAATTCTTGGGCGTACAACTGCTTACTCCATCACCTGGGAAACCTTGAAAAGAATGATGATGGAAGAGTTTTGCTCCCAGAGTGAGCAACAGAAACTAGAAACCGAACTATGGAACATCCAGATGGTCGGTGCTGACATTACCGGGTATACAACAAAGTTTCAGGAGCTTGCACGCCTTGTACCCTACATGGTAACCCCCGAAAGCAAGCACATCGAGCGATACAACAGGGGTTTGGCCCCGCAGATAAGAGGCATGGTTATGTCCTCCAAACCGACTACTTTTAGGAGCGCTGTGGATCTGGCTCAAAGTCTGACCGATAACGCGGTCCTAATTGGAACTTTGAAAACTGCTACAGGGAAAAGTGAACCCAACCGCACTGATGCTAGCAACTCCGGAAACAACAAACGGAAATGGAATGATGAAGGAAACGACCGCCAGGGTCAGCAGAACAGGAATCCGGGGAACACCCAAGCCTACGCCGCAATTACCAACACTGAACCGAAACCATACCTTGGGAAGAGGCCCAAATGTGAAAAGTGCGGAACGCACCACGAAGGAGATTGCTTCTTCTGTGATAACTGCAACCGATGGGGACACAGAACTCAGGCATGCAGAACCCACCCCACGAACAGTGAGCAATGAAACAAGGGATGTTTCAGTTGCGGTGACACGACACACTACCGAAACCAATGCCCACAGCTCAACAATCGGAACAACAACAACCGCGTCGCCAACAACGAGCCCGCTCGCGGAGGCGTATACATTCTTCGAGGACGGGATGCACCAGAGGATCCCTACGCTAACATGGGTACGTTTTAGCAAACTATTAATACGCTTTAACGTTACACTATTCGAATGTCGATTCGAACCTAGCGCTTGGTAAACTTGACCACTTATCGAACACACAACTTATCAAACTATGCAACGAGCATACGAAAACTATTTTAAGTCACGTGGTGACTTACGACGTCACAATTTGGTGACAACACCTCTTTTCGGAAAACATACGCGACGGGCGTTCCGACATGATTTTAAATCTCAGGACGAGATTTCGCTAACATGGGGAGAATGTGACACCTCGCAAATTTAAACGCAATTACGTACACTAAACACTTGCATTATTAGGCTAATTCCCTACTTGAGTGAATTCACAACACGTTTTAGAAATAAGTCTAGCAAAGCCTAACTAGTTAAAACGCGTAGCATTACGAACAGAAACAATTGGAACAAACGCGACAAAAATATACGACTGTTGGTGAACAAAATTATCTGATAATACGAAATTATTAAATGACATAAACGTCCATTAAATATTATGTTGATAATATTTACAAAGTATTTTCTAAACAACTTGAAACGCGTCAGTAAAATAAAATAAAACAAAGTTATAAAATTATGACTTAACTAAATTATTTCTACAAAATATCCCAACTAAAAATATATTCAATAATACATTTAATAATTTACCATTTTAATATATTTTAACATTTAATGATCGGTAAACGAATACGGATAAAAATACCGCAAATTGGGAAAACTCCCCCCCCCCCCCCTTGTTGCACCACAACCGGCCCCCCTCCCCCCATTCTCTTTCATTTTCATTTCACACTCTCCCTCTCTCTAACTCTATTTTCTCTTTATCTCTCTCTCTCTAAAAACCGAACAAAAACCCCCAAAACTACTACAAAAACGCAATAAATCACCGAGCTCCTTTAGGGAAAAGCGATCACCACGATGAAGGCTACACAACCACCTTCTCGGATTTCTCCTGTCGCACCCCCAAATTTGGGTTGCGGAAGCGAATCGGGTCGGGGCGCGACTAATACAGTAATCACAGCACATAAGATATATAATGAACGACCACTACATGCGTCGTTTTAAACTTGTATTGATTAAACAAAAGTTTACATCAAAATGTTAAGTACATTAGCTCGGTTTGAAATTGAGAGATTTAAACACATAATTAATTTATACAAAATATAATAATGCAGCTAAATCTCTGATGGTTTGCATGCTGACTCGAGCTAAGTATCCTGTTGGGTAGTTCAAACTACTTCTGTGTACATGTGATAAAGCTAAATTGGGTCAGCGAAACGCTGGTGAGCTCACAGGTTTGTATGTCAAAATATATTGAATGAACCGCAAGATTTAATTGAATTTAAGTTGCAATAAAGCAAAATAAAAGCAACTATACAATCATGAGCACATAGTCTGAGCTTAACTTGGTGGTCGGGTCCAATTAAGGAATTCCGATCGAGGTGCCTCCTACGAGTGCCTAATCCACACTCGTCTACACAAATGCTAATGCGTCCGTTTGACCAGTTAGTGCTTGCTAACCCGGACGAGGATTGTCAATCCTATATGGTACAATACACTAACATTCACGCTACTACGTATTACCAAACTATGTTGTGGAGGACTTTAAATTGATTAGTGAAAACAACTCATGCAGTATTTGATTTGATTTGTACTTGCGTTCAATTGTAAATAAAACGAGCATTGATATCACACCCCTGAGTAAAACAGTAAAATAGGGGTCATGAGACTCACCTGAGTCTTGAAGTGTTTATCTAGATAAACTGAAATTGATTAGCCGTGAATTGATGCCCGAAACTTGTAACCTGAGGGTGTCCATGACACGCGATTGTTATTAATATGTGTAGGTAGTTACAAAGACTACCTTTGTAATTGTTCGTTCAACTAGAATGTCCAAATTACTACGATTTGGTTGATTGTCTTGTCCAAATTACTACGATTTGGTTGATTGTCTTGTCCAAATTACTACGATTTGGTTGATTGTCTTGTCCAAATTACTACGATTTGGTTGGTTGATTTGAGTTTTGAAAACGTGTACGGCCCGTTGGTGATTGTTTGTAATAATAATCTCAATATTATCATTATGTTTTTGAAGTGTTATACTTAAAAGTGTATCCCAAAGTGTTTTAGAAGTCGTATCGTATAAGTGTTTGAGGTTGTACAAGTTCGACACTTAGGATGAAAATAATTTGTCAACTTTATGTTTTTGGCGACACTAGGCTAGTGTCGCTATAGGCGACACTAGTTAGGCGACACTAGGTGAGTGTCGCTATAGGCGGCACTTGTTAAGCGGCACTTGGTGAGTGTCGCTAGATTTCTGACTTTCAATTGATTGGCGACACTTGATTAGTGTCGCTATAGGCGACATTTCTCAAATTTGGCGTCACTAAGGGAGTGTCGCTAATATAAATATGATTAAATAATTCAGCGACACTTAGGTAGTGTCGCTATATGGGCGACACTTGGCATAGCGACACTTAGCTAGTGTCGATAGCATTGTTTTTGGCACACTAGCGACACTTACGTCTGTTCGCCGGAATTTGAGCCGAAAATGAGTTTTCCGGCCACCGTTCGGTCCAAATCTTTTACCCAACCCATATTTGGACATTTCAAGCTTATAGAAAAATAACAAGTCGAAAATAATGAAAATCGGAGTGTTTCGAGATTTGTCAGAAACTTACAAACTTAACGCCGGAGAAATCCGAAAAGATAGGAAGGTAGATCGTGATGAGGTGATCGTTTTTCCCTAAATGAGCTTCGAGATTGGAGGTCGTATGGTGGTGTTATTTGGTGGATTTAGATGATGGTGGTGGGTTTTATTTTGAAAGAGAAAAGAAAGAGAGATAGAAGAGTGTAGGTGATGATGATGTTGAAATGAAAGAGTGGGGAGGGGAAATGGGGTTTTGGTGAAAGCCTCCCCATTTTTCAGTCCCCGTCTCCGTGCCCCGTGCGGTGTTCGTTTTCTCGTTAAATAACTTTATGTACGTTTAATCATAGGTTTTAAAATACGAATAATTACTCAATATTTTTATTGAAGTATTTTATAAAATACTTTATATTTGAGTTATAAACTTATAATCTTTAACTTGTTTTGTTTTTGTTCGCGCGTTTAATATTCTAATCGCGTAGTCACTGTTTGTATGATACGATTTGTGTACGAAATATTATAAAAATAATATTTTGGATATAATAGCGTTACTAAATAATGTTATATTATTTAATAATATTTGTTCACCAACGCCCGTATGAATTGAACCGAATTACATTCGATTTGAAACTTGTACGATTTAATCAAATCGCATAATTGTATATATTCAACAATATATATTACTTGATACATTAATTAGTGACGGGTGTCACATTCTCCCCCTGTTAGGAAAATTTCGTCCCGAAATTTAATTTGAAGTCATGTTTGAAGTAGTGTCAGTGAATATGAGGATACTTGAGTTTCATTTGATCTTCCAGTTCCCAAGTGAATTCCGGACCACGTCGCGAATTCCACCTGACCTTGACGATGGGAATACAACTTTGCTTGAGTTGTTTGACCTCACGGTCCATGATTTCTACGACGTCACAATTTGGTGACAACACCTCTTTTCGGAAAACATACGCGACGGGCGTTCCGACATGATTTTAAATCTCAGGACGAGATTTCGCTAACATGGGGAGAATGTGACACCTCGCAAATTTAAACGCAATTACGTACACTAAACACTTGCATTATTAGGCTAATTCCCTACTTGAGTGAATTCACAACACGTTTTAGAAATAAGTCTAGCAAAACCTAACTAGTTAAAACGCTTAGCATTACGAACAGAAACAATTGGAACAAACGCGACAAAAATATACGACTGTTGGTGAACAAAATTATCTGATAATACGAAATTATTAAATAACATAAACGTCTATTAAATATTATGTTGATAATATTTACAAAGTATTTTCTAAACAACTTGAAATGCGTCAGTAAAATAAAATAAAACAAAGTTATAAAATTATGACTTAACTAAAATATTTCTACAAAATATCCCAACTAAAAATATATTCAATAATACATTTAATAATTTACCATTTTAAAATATTTTAACATTTAATGATCGGGTAAACGAACACGGATAAAAATACCGCAAATTGGGAAAACTCCCCCCCCCCCCCCCCCCCTTGTTGCACCAAAACCGCCCCCTCCCCCCATTCTCTTTCATTTTCATTTCACACACTCTCTCTCTCTAACTCTATTTTCTCTCTATCTCTCTCTCTAAAAACCGAACAAAACCCCCCAAAACTACTACAAAAACGCAATAAATCACCGAGCTCCTTTAGGGAAAAGCGATCACCACGACGAGGGCTACACAACCACCTTCTCGGATTTCTCCCGCGATAATTTTGTAAGATCCCGACATCCCGCAAACTCTTAGATTTCGTTGTTTCTTTCGATATTTCTAGTTTATAATGCTTAATATACCATGTTTTAGTGTTTTATCAACTGAGAATATACAAAAATCGAACCGAAAGTCGTCGTTTTCAAACTGATCCACGAACAGTTCGAGTGTCGCACCATGACCGAAAACAGTGTCGCGACACTTCCTAAGTGTCGCACCAAGTGCCGCTGAAAAGCCATAATCTTGCGTCACTTGCCTAAGTGCCGCATAAAACCATCTTTTAGCGACACTCACCTAAGTGCCTGTCGTCGCCTCAATCCGACACGGTCGTCAACGCAACGGAAGGAGGACACGGCAGTGGAGTGTTTTAAATTTGTAAAGCTGGGGACCTAAGTTTTACTACGGCTGTATAGCAGCAGTATGATCTAGGGTCGTTCTTCAAGCTAATCGTATTGTGAAACAGGAGTATCAAGACAAGTTGTTTATTTTAGTGATGGGATTTTTAAAACAGAGTTTGAGTGGGTTTTTGTTACTTAGGTCCGTAATTTAATGCAATTAAATAAAAAGTAAATAAATGGAAAATAGAAATAGGAATGAAATCAGTATGGAGGAGATGTGTTTGTTATGACTTCGTTAGCTTATGCGGGGGTGATGCTAGGGTTTTGATATGAAAACGTCTTTTAAAGGTTTGTGTCTTATCTAAGCTTAATTGTTCGTAGTGTAAACACTGGTACCCTACTGATTGGGGAGACCAATCAATATGTCACTGAGTACTAGGCCAAATTGAGTCTGATCGGAGGAGGATGCTCAACTCTTCAACGTTATCCAGTGACGGAGTAACGACCCTTCTTGGAATGTTAATTCCTGGGTGCATGAGATAGAGTAACATACCCACTAAGGTTCCGACCTTTCTTAACACTACGGGGACAACGAAGTCAAACAAGGCATTTAAGATTAAGACTTGGTTTGGTAACTATTAACTTTATATTAATGGTTATATTTTAGTCTAGAGCTTTCATCACGGTGTACCATGCGATTATGCATTTCCACAGTTTTCCAGACCCGAGATGTACTAACGGTGTATAGTGCAATTAAGCATTTCCACAGTGTTCCAGATCTTTAGGTGTACTAACGGTGTACAGTGCGATCAAACATTTCCACAGCTTTGAAGTTAAACCAGGATGTGACACAGTCTTCAACCACCGACATTTCCTTAGCTTCTACGTATTTGTACTTCACCGAAGGTGTTTCCAACGTTACACGAAGTACAGTGCCGTTTACCGTGGTCTTTCCGGGGTCACATACTTTATGATCACTCTAGACTAGTTTAAACTAAGTTTGTATTAAAGCCCAACCATCTATGATATAAACCAGCCCTCACTATTTCCCAATAAATCCCTGATTGATTCACGGTGTACTATACGAAAGGTTTTAAACAGTATTTTCACAGCTACGCAATTCAGACCATGTTTGCAGTTTTAGAAAACATAGATAGGTAGTGACCGTTTGATCAAGGTTCGCGACTCCTTGTCATAAAGGTTCTAACCACGTTTAATTGGAGGAAAAGGCGATTAGGTTTAGAAATTCATAAATACAAGCTTAATAAATCACCGGTTCTCATTATATAATATGATTGGGATCAGTACTTCCACAACGGATTGTGCCCACGACTTTCATAGCTTCCACGTTCCGTACTACACACATAAGTGATGATTCCGGCGCTATACAAATGAAAGCCGTATAACGTTACCTCCGTTGTTTCATAATGTTGTTATCCCAATCATATATTTTAAAACAGCATCACCCCACACATATATAAACTAACTACATCATAACAAACACACAAGGAAACTACTCACTACGCATAATAACATGTCCTAAATCTAGCATAATAACAATAGCAATTATCATTATAACAGATAAGGAAAGAAGTAACCGTTAATAAAACGTAGATTGAATAAGCGTTTAGAGAGAGAGAGTACAAGCAGAACTTCCGCAATATCCTTGACAATATTACAATAAAAGCCCCTGGACTATTCCCTACGCTATTACAAAAGTAGCCCCTCCGTTAGTTTCAGTTAAATACTAACTGAGAACTAACTGGATCAAACCCTAATTTCTAGAGAGAGAAAGAAAGAAAGAGAGTTTAGAGAGAGAGAGAGTGTGTGTGAGAGAGAAAGTGGAAATGGAGAAATGAATGGAATGATGAATTGTGTTGAATGTTGGAGGGGTGACCCCCTATTTATAGGCAAAGCTTGAAATCAGCCGTACAACTCACGAAGCACGCACGTACAAGCAAACGAAGCACAAACGGGCATCATATGGGGTACCAGGGGCCGTATACGGCCTTCATAGGGCCGTATACGGTGTATAAAGGGCCATATACGGTATATGAAGGGCCGTATACGGTGTGCAAGGCCGTATACGGCTTCCGTCTGATTTCGTTCGTTGCTTAAAACGTCTGTATCTCCTTCGTTATGCGTCTGTTTGACCTGATTCTTTCGCCTGTGTCTTCGTAATTCCATTACGCTTCTAATGGTGTCAATATCACTGAAATTGGATGTGTATAACTTTAGAATTGCCGAAATCACTTTATAGGAGTTTGTAACCGTCCTGTCTTCTTCGTTCTTTATCTGATTTGCATGATTCTTGATTTTCTCGTCTCGATTTTACCTATTACATCATATCATAAGGTTAGAATATGCTTATCATAGGATAAATGAGGGTGCAAGAATTGGTTGCTGCTTGTTTGCTCCGTTTTGCTCGTTATTCGGATGTTTTTACTGACTTTTGTAGCAACGTCTATATTTTTAGCACTTTAGTGAATTTTAGTAAATAATGATTGTTTTGGAATGTTTTCACTAAAGATGTGCCTAAAAAGTGTGGAATAATGGCCTTGAAAACATGACTTTTTGCGTCACATCAAGTTATCCCACACTTAGACGTTGCTTGTCCTCAAGCAACACTCAGTTTTTGAAAACATTTTAAAACATTTTTTTTGAGCGAGCTTCAACATTTTTAAGAGTTACCACTGTCAAATGCAAATAAGATAGTTTCAGGAATTTAGGGGAAGATAAGATGATCCTTCCTTAAACAAGAAAAGATTCTCTTAGGCATACATCCAAATCTCATGATCTTGGAGTACACATGACTAGGCGATCTCACAAAAGGTGGTCACTCAATTCACTCAAAGTGTATCGGGTTTCCTATCAATCTAGAACAAAGGAAATCGCTCAAATAGCCAGTCATGCAGCACTCATCGTCATAGGCTTGGTCGAGAATCGGATCTCCACCACTTAGGTGAGGACGGTGCTAATTATCCCAAGACATTCATGAGGGTTGTAGTGTTTGATGAGGGGTAAAGGGTATGGATAGTGGCATTTTTGGGTTATAGGGGTTGCTTATCTTAAAACAACTGAGATCATAAACAACTTTATTTCAGAACGGAGAGAGAGGTAGCTTTTGGTCTTCTATCATGATCTTCTTGTGAGGATGATACTCCAAAGGACTTTAAGCTTTATTCTTGTGGAACTATTTTTCTTTCTTTTATTCTTTTTCTTCTTTTTATTTTCTTTTTCTGCTTTTATATTTTTCTATTTTTCTTTTCTTCTTCAGAATTTCTTTGCCAGAGAATTTCCAAGGATATTTTTCTTCTTTTGATTCTTTCAGAAATCCCTTATCTTGATCATTTCGAGTCTTTTCGCGGTGTCAATTTTTCACACCAAGGATTCTTCAATCTTTTTGAGACCACGAAGGGGTAGGATAAGTGAAGCGGATATTCTAAAAGATGTTCTTCATAATCTCAGAAATTATAAGATAAGTTTGGGGAATAATTTTGGAAAGTAGGGTTTTATGAAACGAAAGGTTTAGGCTCAACAGGGTTTACTAGGCGGATCATCGATACTAAAAATGAGTATCGGAAGAGTTTTGGGCTTGAAGAGATATGTGAAAAGGGGTTTAAATCCTAGGGAATTTCAAGGTCATCTAATTGCACCTATACCGCGTGCGGTACACACCAACGTGGTCTCGAAGTGTATGTCAAGAGCAAGTTCTAATTCAGAGATGCATGCATCGGCACACACAATAAATGAATAGTGAAGCATTAAAGATGAATGCTATTAGGCTCAAGATACCTCACTGCAAATAGGGTTGTATGTGCTTCGTCATGCTTCCATCAGATTATTATTTCTTGCTTAAGCAATTTCTACCTTATTTTCCTTAGACTCCGAAATATATTACTCACATCTGAAAATAGCTCATCTCAAAGGATATTTTGGCTCAAAATTAGCAGAGTTAATCAATAGATTTAGCTCATACTTTCAATTTTCTTTGAAAAATTTTGAAAAATTTGAGGAACATTTTCTGAGTTTACTATTTCGGACATTAAAAATCAAAGATAACTAACCAAGGTATTCTATACCTGCTATCCCACACTTAGAGGAACATTGTCCCTAATGTTCTCTTTAGTTGAGATTTACTGGAAGTAAAATCCCACACTTAGAGTTTGAACATGTAAGAAAATGTTTCTCAAGTGTTTGTTTTGGGTTGGAATCCCACACTTAGTGATAAGCTTAGGATAGAGTATAGACTACTTTAACAAACTAACAAAGCAAATAATATACAGAATCATAAACAAAAGAGAGTAAAGGTTAAGACACTCCCCAGATAGCGAGCAGCAAAGAAGCTGAGAATCTGAATTTGCTGAAAAGAGATGTTGCCAAGATCTTTTTCTGCATTCATGAAGAGCGGCACAGCTTCAAGCGTCTTGCTATTGGTTTTTCTCCATCCATTATTTCTTTTGTGAATCAATCTCGTAAGTGTGAACACGTTGGTCGTACCAGTTTTACAAACTCGAAGTATTTGCAAATGAAAAGACAAATCACCGTCTCAGAACTTGAAAAAATGTTTTCTATTACAAATCATTTTTCTAAAACATGTGTTTTTAAACGAGTTCGAGCATAATGCATAAAAGTAGTATGCAAGTACCTCAAATGCTCGAAACACACGAATCATCATTTTTCAAATTGATTTCCTTATTTCTGAGACGAGTGGTTTATTTGCAAATGAGTTGTAGTATCAGAAAAGTGTTTTGGTGACGACCAAGTGTGAAGGATAGTCATAGATATATCTTCACTTATTGACACTGTTCTCTCTACACGTCTTATTGCACGGGTTGCCTCCCGAGAAGCGCTGCTTTTAGAGTCGAGAGCTCGACTTTGCCTTCCTTCAGATTAGTTGGTGCTGGAACCACCAGGACCGGAAGTGCTCAGTAGTGGAATCCTGGGGTTGCGTGGGTATATTCTCAGAAAATGGCGAGCGATGATGTCGACGATGTTTGGAATCTCAGATGAAAATATGGGGAAGCTCTGTAGATGATGCTCTGTAATCCTTTTTATGTGCAGCAGGTCCCAAGTAACCTCCTTTACTGTGCTGGAGATAATTCCGCGGGAATTTACAAAAGAGAATCCATCAGCTTCAATCATCTCTCGTTCAGGATGGGGTTGTCTGAGCGAGTCCATAAATCTAAAGAACTGCAGGTGTAAAGTCTCGTGATCTGCAATACCGGAGTTTCCTCCAAGTTCTCGGATAGATTCATGAATACCCTGGATAAGACTGGTCTGGTAGTGGGAAAACGTAAGGTCGGAGTTCTTAAAGGTATTGTTCATCATGTCATAAACCTCACGTAATCCGTAGTTGAATATCTGACTATGCTCTTCATCAGGTACTTCAACGAAGATTTCCTTGATTCGATCAGTGAGGAAGTTCGCGATGTTAACCATCGAACCTTCAGGTATAGAAGAAGGGATGACACGCGTCCTCTTGTCAGAACTCACGTACTCGAGATCTTCGGCAATCTTGTGAGCGTGGTACTCGATGGTGCAGTCAATGTAGAACCTATGAGGAGAAGTCTCGTCGATATGATCATTCCTAGCCATAGAATCTAGAAGTCCCCTAAGATCATTCATCAACCGGATGTCTATGTCTGCGTCGGGATTCCCAGTAGCATTGTACATATTGCTGCGATAAGAATTTAAGAACTCGTGTTGCTCAGCAGAATATGGAAATGCGGATCTGAACAGCGTGTCATAGATCTTCCTGTACATGCGTCTTTGGTCTTCAAAGAACTCTAGCTCCTCAGGTGTTGGTCCAGTAGTGTGGTGCTCTCGTAGCAACTGAGCAGCAAGGTCTTCGGCAAAGGCATTTAGGCGGTTGTGGAAGAATCTGTAATCTTGGGAATTCTCGGCTTGGTTGACCTCAGATTCGGCTATGATTTCCTCAATCAGGTTCCTTTGGTGTGGAGTGTAATCATTGGTGGAGTTAATGATAATGCTTGTCATTATAGGTATGTCGTTTTCGAATTCTTCAATAGCACTTATCATTTCCTCATGGTTGGAGATAGTCGGAATTTGGGGAGAAGCGGGAACAGTCGAAGATGCAAGAAGTCGGACAGACCGAATATCTATTGGAACATCAGTATAGATGATGTCATCATCATCACTCTCCTCAGCTGGAGTATCCCTAGCCTGAAAATCAGGGAACTCAACAGTATCGGATGGTGGAAGGGAGTCATCAGTAATCTGAGATATCGGCTGAGAGGAATCCATCTCGATGTCTTTTTCCTCCTGAGAATCAGAATTACGGCTAGATCTGGAAGTACTTCCCTTCTCGAACTGACTTCGAGGTGCAGATGTGTCAAAGGTTTGAATCCTTTGGGGAAGTCGGGATGCTTTATATGCTGCAATCTTTCTCAAGAGTTTGTCTCGAAACTCTGGGTGCTGTGCGGATAAGGCTATAGTCTTCTCAATATTCAGCAGAGCGTCAAGTCGGGGAGACACAAGAGGTTTGGTGGGATCAATAGCTGATGCAATGAGTTTCTCCATGGTGAGACCAAATTCTGCATCATGAGAGTAATCAGTCAGTGTATCTGATTCATCTTGTGACAGAGGGATGAAGTTCTCAAGGTTCTCGATCTGCATAATCTCTGCTGTCGGTAAATATGAGTCAGGAAGATATTGATGAGGTGGTGTAGACTGATATACTTCCTCGGGCTCTGATTCTTCCTGCTCTTCCGCGGATTCTTCCATTTCTTCTGGTTTCGTTTCTTCCATCTCTTCTTCCTCTGGTTCTGTTTCAGGTTGTTCTTCTTCTTCTTCATCTTGCTCTGAATCTTCCTCCTCTTCTATTTCTTCTTCTGGTTCAGATTCTTCCATTTCCTCGTCTTCTGATTCTGACTCTTCAGTAGCTGAGATAAGACAAGTATGCTCGTATGGCCTGTATGGTTCTGGCTCTGAATCAGAAGTGTCATCATCTGAAGTAATTATGCCCATGGATATTGCGTATATCTCTGCATGCTCCATTATTGAACAGTCGGTCTGATCAATCTTGTATGATATTGTCTGTCCATGTGCTCGTAGACTGATAACCTGAGAGTATACATCAATAATAACACGTGCAGTATTCATGAATGGCCTACCTAGGATAATGGGTATGTTAATGTCTTCCTGTATATCCATCACTACAAAATCAGTGGGGAAATAGAACCTGTCAACTTTTACCATGACATTCTCAGCAATGCCTTTCGGGTATCGGACTGATTGATCGGCAAGCTGGACGCTCATTTTAGTGGGCTGGAGAGGTCCTAATTCTAATCTGGAGTAGAGTGAGTAAGGCATCATATTGATACTAGCTCCAAGATCGGCCAAGGAGCGTATTGTGCCTGAGTGATAGATGGAACAGGGCAAGGTGAATCGACCCGTGTCTCCTAGTTTTTCCGGTAAGGCATTCTGGATGACGGCTAAACACTCCGCGTTCAGGGAGACTTTAGGAGTATAAGGAATCTTGTCCTTAGTTGCCAGCATTCGTCGGATGTATTTCGTACTAGAAGGGATTCTAAGAATTTTCCATCAAGTTTGAATGACTTGGCATTGTACTTCTTGTGCAGGCGGTTAGGGAAAGGAATATCAACCTCACGATTCGGCGTGGGCATTGATTTGGTCTCAACTGTCGGCGGGACAGGAGAATGTTCCCTTTTTGGAGAAGCAGTCATAGAAGGAGTTGGTTTATCAGAGTTTAAGGTCTTGGCTTCCTCGACGTGGGGGTTCTGATAGTATTGCTTGATAAGGTCCCTTGCGGTCGGGTATCGAGACGTTGGGCTAACTGACCGATCTGGTTCTCAAGGCTTTTTAGGACCGAGAGTTGATTTCGAAGGAATAGATCAGTTTGGTCTTGTTGAGCCGTAGTTTTCTGGTTGAAAGCGGTCTAACCTTGGATGAATTTGTTGAGGTTGTCATCAGTACTCGTGACTGGAATGATGGTCTTCGCAGGCTCAGCAGACTGGGTATCCTCAGTGGCGGTTAATGGAAGTGGTTGATTATATGGGAGTTGTGGTTGTTGCGGGTACGTCGGATATCGTGGCTGAAACCTGGGCTGGAAAGGGGGTTGGTTGTTCCGTGGAGGATATTGGTTTCCTCGAGTTCGTGGTGGTGAAGTTCTAGCGAAGCCAGGAGGATTTTGAGGTCTGACAGGGAACTGGGCATAATAGACCGAACCGTCAGTAGGATCTTCGTATTCAACCTCGTATTCTTCAGCAGGATGGTTGGTACAGTTCTGGCAAACCTGAACTTGGTGGATCTGCTGTGGTTGTTTCTTCAGATCTGTTATCTGTTTTGTCAGAGTCTCAATTTGTTCGCTTAGAGATTTGGCGGGTGTTATTTGCGGAGAGGGGTAAGGATGAGGATTGCTCATCAGACTTCCAATCGTGGTGGTGCATCGTCATATCCTCAATCAAGCTCCATGCTTCATCATCAGTAAGTTTCATGAAGTTTCCTTGAGCTGCTGCGTCAAGATTGATGCGATGGTTAGGATCAAGACCTCGGTAGAAGGTGCACACCTTGTCAGTCTTTGTCGTTTGGTGATTTGGACATTTCCTCAGTAAGCTCTTGAATCGCTCCCATGCTGAGTAGATAGATTCATCGTGGGCTTGTTGGAAGTTTGCGATGTCATTCTTTGCCTGAGTTTGTTTGGACGGTGGAAAGTATCTAGCGAGAAACTTATTACCCATGTCTGTCCATGAGGTGATTGAGCCGGTCTCAAGTCCCTCAAACCAGGTAGAAGCATGTAAAGCGAGAGAATACGGGAACAAGTATAAGCGGATGATATCCTGCTCAACCCCATTCTGCTTATAGGAGTTTGAAACCTGAATGAATTTGTCGATATGAGCGTTGGGATCATCACGGGGTAGACCGTGGAATTGGCAGTTATCTTTTATGAGTTGTACGATGTGGTGTTTAAGCTCAAAAGAGGCTCCGTCAATCACTGGATAGCTAATCGGTCCTCCTCGTCCTTCGATGGATGGTTTGGTGTTGTCGGCGAGAGTAACACGAACGGCCATTTGTGGAAAACGGGAACGTCTTTCTTTGCAGATGGTACGGATAATCGACTCAGGATCGGGTACGAAAATGAGAGATTCAGATCCGGATGATCTGGTCGAGTATCGTTGTGGGATATGGGAAGATATTGTCGGTTGGAACAAGGAAAAGAAAATAAGAATGGGAAAGAAGTATCACTAAATAGAGAACTCGTCTGGATGCTTCAGAGTCTTACGATTAACTCCCCGGCAGCGGCGCCAAAAACTTGTCGTCGCCTCAATCCGACAAGGTCGTCAACGCAACGGAAGGAGGACACGGCAGTGGAGTGTTATAAATTTGTAAAGCTGGGGACCTAAGTTTTACTACGGCTGTATAGCAGCAGTATGACCTAGGGTCGTTCTTCAAGCTAATCGTATTGTGAAACGGGAGTATCAAGACAAGTTGTTTATTTTAGTGATGGGATTTTTAAAACAGAGTTTGAGTGGGTTTTTGTTACTTAGGTCCGTAATTTACAGCAATTAAATAAAAAGTAAATAAATGGAAAATAGAAATAGGGATGAAATCAGTATGGAGGAGATGTGTTTGTTATGACTTCGTTAGCTTATGCGGGGGTGATGCTAGGGTTTTGATATGAAAACGTCTTTTAAAGGTTTGTGTCTTATCTGAGCTTAATTGTTCGTAGTGTAAACACTGGTACCCTACTGATTGGGGAGACCAATCAATATGTCACTGAGTACTAGGCCAAATTGAGTCTGATCGGAGGAGGATGCTCAACTCTTCAACGTTATCCAGTGACGGAGTAACGACCCTTCTTGGAATGTTAATTCCTGGGTGCATGAGATAGAGTAACATACCCACTAAGGTTCCGACCTTTCTTAACACTACGGGGACAACGAAGACAAACAAGGCATTTAAGATTAAGACTTGGTTTGGTAACTATTAACTTTATATTAATGGTTATATTTTAGTCTAGAGCTTTCATCACGGTGTACCATGCGATTATGCATTTCCACAGTTTTCCAGACCCGAGATGTACTAACAGTGTATAGTGCAATTAAGCATTTCCACAGTGTTCCAGATCTTTAGGTGTACTAACGGTGTACAGTACGATCAAACATTTCCACAACTTTGAAGTTAAACCAGGATGTGACACAGTCTTCAACCACCGACATTTCCTTAGCTTCTACGTATTTGTACTTCACCGAAGGTGTTTCCAACGTTACACGAAGTACAATGCCGTTTACCGTGGTCTTTCCGGGGTCACATACTTTATGATCACTCTAGACTAGTTTAAACTAAGTTTGTATTAAAGCCCAACCATCTATGATATAAACCAGCCCTCACTATTTCCCAATAAATCCCTGATTGATTCACGGTGTACTATACGAATGGTTTTAAACAGTATTTCCACATCTACGCAATTCAGACCATGTTTACAGCTTTAGAAAACATAGATAGGTAGTGACTGTTTGATCAAGGTTCGCGACTCCTTGTCATAAAGGTTCTAACCACGTTTAATTGGAGGAAAGGCGATTAGGTTTAGAAATTCATAAATACAAGCTTAATAAATCACCGGTTCTCATTATATAATATGATTGGGATCATTACTTCCACAACGGATTGTGCCCACGACTTTCATAGCTTCCACGTTCCGTACTATACACATAAGTGATGATTCCGGCGCTATACAAATGAAAGTCGTATAACGTTACCTCCGTTGTTTCATAATGTTGTTATCCCAATCATATATTTTAAAACAGCATCACCCCACACATATATAAACTAACTACATCATAACAAACACACAAGGAAATTACTCACTACGCATAATAACAGGTCCTAAATCTAGCATAATAACAATAGCAATTATCATTATAACAGATAAGGAAAGAAGTAACCGTTAATAAAGCGTAGATTGAATAAGCGTTTAGAGAGAGAGTACAAGCAGAACTTCCGCAATATCCTTGACAATATTACAATAAAAGCCCCTGTTCTATTCCCTACGCTATTACAAAAGTAGCCCCTCCGTTAGTTTCAGTTAAATACTAACTGAGAACTAACTGGATCAAACCCTAATTTCTAGAGAGAGAAAGAAAGAAAGAGAGTTTAAAGAGAGAGAGAGAGAGAGAGTATATGAGAGAGAAAGTGGAAATGGAGAAATGAATGGAATGATGAAGTGTGTTGAATGTTGGAGGGGTGACCCCCCATTTATAGGCAAAGCTTGAAATCAGCCGTACAACTCACGAAGCACGCACGTAGAAGCAAACGAAGCACAAACGGGCAGCATATGGGGTACCAGGGACCGTATACGGCCTTCATAGGGCCGTATACGGTGTATAAAGGGCCGTATACGGTCTATGAAGGGCCGTATACGGTGTGCAAGGCCGTATACGGCTTCCGTCTGATTTCGTTCGTTGCTTAAAACGTCCGTATCTCCTTCGTTATGCGTCCGTTTGACCTGATTCTTTCGCCTGTGTCTTCGTAATTCCGTTACGCTTCTAATGGTGCCAATATCACTGAAATTGGATGTGTATAACTTTAGCATAGCCGAAATCACTTTATAGGAGTTTGTAACCGTCCTGTCTTCTTCGTTCTTTATCTGATTTGCATGATTCTTGATTTTCTCGTCTCGATTTTACCTATTACATCATATCATAAGGTTAGAATATGCTTATCATAGGATAAATGAGGGTGCGAGAATTGGTTGCTGCTTGTTTGCTCCGTTTTGCTCGTTATTCGGATGTTTTTACTGACTTTTGTAGCAACGTCTATATTTTTAGCACTTTAGTGAATTTTAGTAAATAATGATTGTTTTGAAATGTTTTCACTAAAGATGTGCCCAAAAAGTGTGGAATAATGGCCTTGAAAACATGACTTTTTGCGTCACATCAGTGCCGCAAATTTATTACCCGACACTCACCGCGACACTTACCCTCAGTGACGCATCCATTAAACACCCGACACTTGCCTGAGTGTCGCCTACTTATGCGACACTTCTTCGAGTGTCACCAATAACACAGAACTCACACTTTTATGTGACACTGCCTTAAGTGTCGCCGAAAACTATTAAGTGTCGCCTTAAGTGTAGCCAAAAACAGAAAGTTTACAAATCATTTTTCCACTAAGTGTTGAACTTAACCGGAAACGAATGTTTACATACGAAACGATACGCGAACTATACAAACATTACAAACACACTTATATTATTGAAATTGTGATTTCAAACTATCACCAACGAGTCGTATACCTTTTCACAACTACGAAATACAAACGTAAACGTTAAACGAACGCTTTGGACATAACTTGGTTGTACGAACACTAGCATGGATGGTTGACTTAGACATCCACGTACTTATTAAATCTCGTACGTTTAGGGCGTTAGGACGTTTCGGATCAGACTTGGGCTTTAGGCTTTGCTAGCACTCGAAAGTACTTAACTCAACAGATGAGTTCACAGCCCCTACTTATACCATTTTACTACTTTTGAACAGGGGTGGAAAACATAGCCAACTGCTTTTACTTACATGATGATATACTTTTTTTTATTCGAACGATTAGGGTACTTGGAACTATTAAACTCTTACACGAATCGATGTTTATGAAATAACGTTTTCATACTACAAACTACTACAAACGAGTTAAACTATATTTGATAAACCGGAGAACGACCGGTACTGTTTTGGAAACGCTGGAGAATGATCAGCAACATCTTTTACTAAACTGATTGAGCAACTATTTGGTCCTACTGACATGGACCGGATCCTACTGACATGGATCCAGGGACACTGACACTCCCTACTATTTGAACCCTACTGACATGGGTACTAGATCCTACTGACATGGATCCAGGGACACTGACACTCCCTAGTATTTGAACCCTACTGACATGGGTACTAGATCCTACTGACATGGATCAAGGGACACTGACTCTCCCTACTATTCTGGTTTTACCCTTCTGACTTGGGTACTCGATCCTACTGACTTGGATTAGGGATACTGACTTTCCCATGATACATTTTATAGGATACTGACATTCCTACAACAACTACTAAACTGAAATCTGGGCGACATCCCAATGAAACACATCTCGGATTAGGATACGTACTTTCCTACAAAACATACTTGGAAATAGGATACTACTTTCCTACAACTACTAGGATACGAACTTTCCTACAAACAACTACTTGCAAACGTATTTGGTTTAGCGAACTGTACTTGCAAACATATAACCTGTGAATTCACTCAACCATGTGTTAACTTTTTACTTTGTTTTTCAGGGAATTAGCAGCATACGTAAGCACCGCCTGCACATATGGAACTCTAGGCGACCCGCGAAGCGTTTAGGATGCCAACTTTTTGAAACATATTGATTTCTTTTTTTTTTTGGGTAAAAGGCAAAAATACCCGGTAAATATATTCCGAAAAGCATTTAAGTACAATGGATGTGAGTGAGTCCCACATCTCAGCCCTTTACATAGGCAATAAAGACTACATAACTAGAGCACAACCACTAAAACATTATTTGACTCAAATAGAAATCAAATAAAGACCACAACCTAATCAAACCTACTGCTAAACACAGAATAACCAGGTTCGTAGAACCACATCCATAGTGAGGTACTCTGTCTTCAATTATCTTCATAACATGACCTACGAGTGCAACACCAACTTCCAAGCTATCATAGCATCAAATATGTCAAATAAAATTGCATCGCTAACCTGCCCTACCAACATGAAAGATGGCAAAAGGTCCAGGACAAGACAAATACAACCCTTTGACAAGAATGCACCTGCCCTACCAACACAGAGGATGGCAAAAGGTCCAGGCACACCCGCAAACGACAAGAATGAACCTGCCCTACTAACTACGTTGGCGAAAGGTCCAGGCACACCCCAAATGGCTAAAACCAGCCAGCAACCAATCAACTTAAGAGTAGCATGAACCTAAAACGAACCCATACTGACCCAAGCCGCATCATCCCTCGTCACGAAGGCAAAACCATCAATGGAGGTTGATTTGAAATGCAACATATAGACGCGAACAATCAACACAAACGCTCCATTGAATTAACAAAGATCGACCATGAAACCAAAAGGACGATCGCATACGGACCCCCCCCCCCCCCACGATTCTCTCCCTAGACCCCCAACAAAAAAACCCTAGCTGTACAAATGTCGCACCCCCGAAACACGTGGCAGCGGAAACATGAGGTGTCACGGGGGCTACGACCAAATCAAATATCACAACACAAAGATTAAAGCAAACGACCTCTATATGAGACGTTTGAAAACGTTACATTCCATAAATAAAAGCTTACATAAGATTCTAAAGTTCGCAAACATAGTCTAGAGATTTATAATACATAATCGTTGATACAAAATGTCATAATGCAATTTAAATCTCCTGTTTGAAAATATGCGACTCGAGCTATGCTTTCCAAAAGCATCCTACTGTCCTGTTTCCTGTGGGTAGTCCTACTGCGTCTGTAAACCTGAGAATACATACTAAAAGGGTCAACATAAAGTTGGTGAGTTCATAGGTTTAATCTGTAAAGGAATCATGTAAACACAAGGTTTTCTGTTTGTAAAATAGAGTTTTGTAAAATAGAGTTTCTGTGTTAAGTCAAGTTCTGCGTAATAAAGTTCTGTTAAAACAGTTTCTGTGTGAAATCAAGTTCTGCATATCAAAGTTCTGTAAAACAGAGTTCTGTAAAAAATAGAGTTTCTGAGTAATTCAAGTTCTGCATGGATCCAGTTCTGTATAAATAGAGTATCTGAGTAAATTAAGTTCTGCATGGATCCAGTTCTGTAAAAATAGAGTTTCTGAGTAAATTAAGTTCTGCATGGATCCAGTTCTGTAAAAATAGAGTTTTGTAAAATAGAGTTTCTGTGTTAAGTCAAGTTCTGCGTAATAAAGTTCTGTTAAAACAGTTTCTGTGTGAAATCAAGTTCTGCATATCAAAGTTCTGTATAATAAAGATTCGGTATACTATAGTATTGTATACTATAGTCCTGTTTACTATTGCCATGAGCTCATGTATTCGAAGCTTTAACAAATTCTGCTGCCTCTATGTGTCTAATCCGGGACACATCCTGATTCAAATAATTATGCGCCCGTGGGTTAGCTGGAGCGACCAGCTCGGACGGGATTGTCAATCCCAAATAGTACTATTCACAATTATTCGCGCTTTATGAAATTAACGAACCATGAAATTGAGGTCTTATTGGTGGATTAGTTCTGCTACTCATGCAACTAGTATATGTTCTGTTTTCTGTTTCTGTTTCTGTTTATGTTTCTAGCAATCATAAGTAAAAATCTGTAAAAGTTTCTGTGTGTATGTATTCTCACCCCAAAACAGTTCAAAAACAAGTAAAAAAGGGGGCTATGAAACTCACCTGAGTTCTAGCAAATAGTAAGCAAGCAATATCAAATAGCAAGCAAGGTGTGATCCAATGTGCAACCTTCTAACGTCCTAAACGTATAAGGTTGTGTAAGTAGATGTCTCAAAAGACCATCTATAGCGATTGTATAAGTGGGGGTCAATGTCCACTTAAGCCAATCGTGTAGGTGGAGGGTTAATGTCCACCTAAGGCTAGTTCATCAACTAGTATGTCCAAATAAGTTGTTCAAGTTCGTTTACTAAAAACATGTACGACCCGTTGGTGAAAGTTTGTAATAATAATTCATTTAGACATTATTATTAAGTTTGTTTTGTTGTATAATATTTATTAGTACATATCGTGTGTTGCGAACAGATTATTTTAGTTTGTATAAGTCTTAAACCGTAGGTCAAAGTTGGTCAACTCGTTGGTCAAAGCTGGTCAAACTGGTCAAACTAGTCAAGGTTGGTCAAACTAGTCAAGGTTGGTCAAACTAGTCAAGGTTGGTCAAACTAGTCAAGGTTGGTCAAACTAGTCAAGGTTGGTCAAACCTAGTCAAACTAGTCAAGGTTGGTCAAACCTAGTCAAACTAGTCAAGGTTGGTCAAACCTGGTCATTATATGAGTCACTTCTCAATCTATGAGTCACTTATTGATTTTATGAGTCACTTACTGATTTTATGAGTCACTTCCCAATTTATGAGTCACTTACTGATTTTATGAGTCACTTCTCAATCTATGAGTCACTTATTGATTTTATGAGTCACTTACTGATTTTATGAGTCACTTCCCAATTTATGAGTCACTTACTGATTTTATGAGTCACTTCTCAATTTATGAGTCACTTATAGAGTCACTTATGATTTATGAGTCACTTATAGAGTCACTTATGATTTATGAGTCACTTATAGAGTCACTTATGATTTATGAGTCACTTATAGAGTCACTTATGATTTATGAGTCACTTATAGAGTCACTTATGATTTATATGTCGGTTTCTAATTTGGGAAACTTTTCAAGTCTCGTTTCTGGTCAAGGACAATAATTAAGCCATCCTAACACATTTTTGTTACCACTTTCCAAAAATAGTAAGTTTTGTCGTTTTTAGAAACCGAGCCGTTTTTGTTGACTTGGTCAAACCTACTCGGTTTGACCCGAAACTTTTTCCCAACCCATATCTCAGTTAATAAAGCTCATAAAAATTGTCGGCTCATGTCGGGATCATCCCGAGGTGTCGGTTTTTAAAATGTACTTTACAACTTCAAGATTCCATGTTTCGGTTTTTGTCGGGTTATTACGCCAACTGATTTCACCTATCTCTAGTCCAAATCAAACTTCCAAATTTTTACCAACTGATCTACAATGAGTCTAGACTAACATATCAAATTTTCAGCTTCCAATGGGTCCATTAACATATTTAATTAATTCCGAGAAAGTTCCGAACAGATTTATTGAAAACCTACAGGTCAGTCCTACAAATCGGCTCGTAGAGAAAAACGAGTACGTTTCTGGAAAAAGTGTAAAACACGAAAGTTGTAGATCTTTTCGATACTCAATATTTAAAAAAAATTCGACCTCTAACTCTTAACAGATGATTTTATACGAATATTTTCGTGAACTGTCGATTTTTAGGCAGATTCATGCATGTTAAAGTATAAGTTATAAAAACGTATTTTAGCATGGTATTTGGACATAATCTTGTTAGATGAACCTTAAAACATGTAAATAAACATAAATGAAAGTAGAGATATGTCCTCACAATGGTGGTTTTGGAGAAAGAAGGTTGAAATGATGATGAGGAACTTGTGAGCTTGAATCTTCTTGAAGAACTTTGCAAAATGATGAAGGATTAAAGTGGTGGTGCTTGGTGATGATGTGGTGGTTTGTGGTGATGGGAATGGTGGTTCCAATGGTGTAAGAGGGCTGCTCTCAACTGAGTTTGGAGAGAGGATGAAGATGCTTAGAGAGAAATGGAGTGTTGAGTGAAGATGTGGTTGTGTAAGTAATCAAGTGTTTGCATGTCTTATGAGTGGGATGGGGAATATAAAAGAAATGATCATCTTTCACATGGGGTGGGAAAGGGGGCTGGCCTAGAGGGGCCCACCAAGGACATTTTGGTCATTTTCTTGTTTCTCATTTTAATTGTTACGTTTCCCGTTCGTTTACCCGATTTGTTTAGACGTTTATTTATACGTTAAACATTTAATTGTCGTTTTTATTTAACGATTTAAATTTTGATCTTTTCACTTGAAGTATTTAATATAATACTTGAAAACACTTATAAAAATGTTCCGTTAATTTATCGGCCTCGATTTGCGTGTTCGTTTTACGGAGGTTTAATCGCGTAGCGTTTTAAATAGACGTTTTTCATTGATGAACTATTATATGATGTTTTCAATAATAATTTCATACAAAATAATATATTTTAAATTATTAAAATATATTTTGACTTTCGTTCGATTGTTGGGCGCGTTCCGCGCGTTTCTGTTGCGTTTGAGACGTTTTAGTCAAAACGCCTAGGTTTTTCGTATATTATTTTAATAAAATAATAAGTAATGATAAATAACTTCTAAAAATATATTTAAGTTATTTATAGAAAGTTTTTCACCAACGTCGGTATTTATACTGTGTTGGACTCCGTCCGGTTGTTTCGCACAATTTTATCAAATTGCGTAAGTGTAATTACAACTAATTACGTAAACGTAATATAAATCAATTACGGGAGTGTATATTCACATAAATATACAAATAGTTACAAGTAATTACAAGTATTTAGCCTAATACTAAACTAAACACACGTAATTAGGGTTTTCAAGTAGGTTAATCAGTAACCCTAAATCGTCGGGTGTCACATTCTCCCCCTGTTAGGAGAATTTCGCCCCGAAATTAGTTTGTTGCCGCAGTCTGTGGGATCTGTGAGAGAGTAAGTGTGTGTTTCTAGTGTATCTGAGTTTATTACATCCGGATCTCGTCTTGAGATTCACCAGACCTCGATGATGGGTAAGCCATCATGGTCTAAGTTCTTGGTTTTCTGGTTTAAGGTTTCTGTAGGTTTCTTAACGAAATGATTCTTGTTTTACCTTTTCTCCGCTCGTTAGATCGATGTTCTACTGGTAACAGTAAGAATACAATAGGTTTCTCATGGCAACTATTCGGCTGAGATTTTAGATGGCATCGAGAAAGGAAAGAGAATGGAAATTCCGATGGTTTATTATGTCTAGGGAGAAAAGTTTTGTCTGCTAAGTTCAAAATGAGGTTCTGATTTACGATTTCACGGCTAAAATCAATCTGTAATTTATGCGTTATTCTTAGCTTCTAAGTTTGTGGGGCGCGATCGCGTAATTTAGTACCGAATAAGATTGAAAATAGTCAAGTTATTGAGAGGTAACGTACCCGTAACAATGTTATGGGTTCTGTCGAGCGTTGTTGTTCTGATTGTTATTTCGTGATGTAAACACAACCGTTCTTATACGTTTGGAAAAATTTCCCCGTGTACTATAAGTAGGACAAGTATTCCTAAATAGTCGGTCATAGTAAGGTCATTTATTATAGGGTTCGTAGTAGGAAAACATTCCTATGTGGTTCGTTGTAGGAATCGTAGTAGGAAGCGTGTATTATGTCTCGGGTATTGGGTAATTCGTTGACGTACAAGTCAAAGTAGTGGTCAAATCTTGATAAAAGAAAAATGAAAGTAGTAATTGGATTCCAATAAATAGTTTGTTAAAACTGTCAATAAACCAGTTTGTAAACAATTCGCAAGTTATGAGTAATTCGTTGGATCACATCCAATATAAATCGTTGTAAACGTATTTTCAATATGTAAATCGTTAGAAGACCAGCAGGTGTTTCAAAGTATAAGTCGTTATCGTTCGTTAGAAAACATAGATCTTTGAGAAAAATTAAGTGAAAATCAAGTGTTTGTCTATAGGTACGGTTTTTATTTGTTAAAAATGTCATCATAATATCTGTTAAAAACTTTAATGTCAATCAAAATACGTTGGAAACTCTTGTCAGCACGTTGAAAGACTCTGTTTCGCAAAAATTCGTTGAAAGCTCTAGTTATTGAAAAGTGTTGAAAATTTTGTTTTGTCAAAAATCCGTTGAAAGTTTACGTCTGTGAAAAATCCATATCATCTATTCTATTCTCGTGGCGGCGTAGTCTAACAGCTAGTACCAGAACGGCATGATGAGCGGGTTCCTATGCGTATGGGGGGGTATTCATGTCGGAAGATTCTCCGCGTCTCAAGAGTTGTAAATAGCCAAATCGTAGTTTCAAAAGGTAGTCATGACAATGACCGAGTAGTGTTCTTGAAATAGTCAATCATGACTATGTTATTGTTTCGAAATGAACGAATGCTTGATAAAGGTGTTCGGAGCATTCAAAGTCGCGAATCAAGTTATGGGTAAATCGTTTAACGAACGTGTCAAAATAGTGACCTAACGAGATCAAGTAGAAATAGTATGAATAGGATAAGGTCTAGTCCGAGGAGGTCTATTAGTCAGTCCCTCTAGTGGTGTAAAACACACGCGATTCATATGTCTAGGTCGAGAGCGGGTGGAGAAAGTGAAGTGGCGGAAGTAGGTATAGTCCGTCTAAGTGACGAAGTATCGTAAAGTTTAAGTTCTATACGTGTTCCCGAGTTATTTGGTTGCAAGCGGAAAGAAGTGGGTGAAGTAGATGTGACTTGTTTGGTTGGCGAATCCTAAAGTAGATTCTTCTCAAGTGAGTCCTATTCGATTATGTAGTTACCCTATGCGGTTGGGCAAGTGGTACCGTGGAATTCTCCTTAGTGGTAAATAAGGGTTGAGTCTCATTTTCAGAGTTGGGTGACGTAGCTGTGGGAGTGGTTGCCGTGAAGGGTGGCAAATAAGTTTAGTGTACGTAAGGTTATACATATATATACATATATATATATATATACACATAAAATCCTAGCACATAATCACGTATAAAGGTTGGTCCCGTTCTATCCTCGGTCTATGTCTGTGCTACTGTATTCTCGTTCACTACAACCATTTCAGGTCTTACATCGAATCTCCTTTAATTGTACATAGTTGATCAGGCTATGTTAAATTAAATTCAATTGATGCAATTGCTGAACCGGTCATACCAAACAAGGAATACTAACCTAACGGTTATAGTCTAGGTCACTAATGCAATCCTAGTTCGCTATAACCTTAGGCTCTGATACCAATCTGTCGCACCCCCGAAACACGTGGCAGCGGAAACATGAGGTGTCACGGGGGCTACGACCAAATCAAATATCACAACACAAAGATTAAAGCAAACGACCTCTATATGAGACGTTTGAAAACGTTACATTCCATAAATAAAAGCTTACATAAGATTCTAAAGTTCGCAAACATAGTCTAGAGATTTATAATACATAATCGTTGATACAAAATGTCATAATGCAATTTAAATCTCCTGTTTGAAAATATGCGACTCGAGCTATGCTTTCCAAAAGCATCCTACTGTCCTGTTTCCTGTGGGTAGTCCTACTGCGTCTGTAAACCTGAGAATACATACTAAAAGGGTCAACATAAAGTTGGTGAGTTCATAGGTTTAATCTGTAAAGGAATCATGTAAACACAAGGTTTTCTGTTTGTAAAATAGAGTTTTGTAAAATAGAGTTTATGTGTTAAGTCAAGTTCTGCGTAATAAAGTTCTGTTAAAACAGTTTCTGTGTGAAATCAAGTTCTGCATATCAAAGTTCTGTAAAACAGAGTTCTGTAAAAAATAGAGTTTCTGAGTAATTCAAGTTCTGCATGGATCCAGTTCTGTATAAATAGAGTATCTGAGTAAATTAAGTTCTGCATGGATCCAGTTCTGTAAAAATAGAGTTTCTGAGTAAATTAAGTTCTGCATGGATCCAGTTCTGTAAAAATAGAGTTTTGTAAAATAGAGTTTCTGTGTTAAGTCAAGTTCTGCGTAATAAAGTTCTGTTAAAACAGTTTCTGTGTGAAATCAAGTTCTGCATATCAAAGTTCTGTATAATAAAGATTCGGTATACTATAGTATTGTATACTATAGTCCTGTTTACTATTGCCATGAGCTCATGTATTCGAAGCTTTAACAAATTCTGCTGCCTCTATGTGTCTAATCCGGGACACATCCTGATTCAAATAATTATGCGCCCGTGGGTTAGCTGGAGCGACCAGCTCGGACGGGATTGTCAATCCCAAATAGTACTATTCACAATTATTCGCGCTTTATGAAATTAACGAACCATGAAATTGAGGTCTTATTGGTGGATTAGTTCTGCTACTCATGCAACTAGTATATGTTCTGTTTTCTGTTTCTGTTTCTGTTTATGTTTCTAGCAATCATAAGTAAAAATCTGTAAAAGTTTCTGTGTGTATGTATTCTCACCCCAAAACAGTTCAAAAACAAGTAAAAAAGGGGGCTATGAAACTCACCTGAGTTCTAGCAAATAGTAAGCAAGCAATATCAAATAGCAAGCAAGGTGTGATCCAATGTGCAACCTTCTAACGTCCTAAACGTATAAGGTTGTGTAAGTAGATGTCTCAAAAGACCATCTATAGCGATTGTATAAGTGGGGGTCAATGTCCACTTAAGCCAATCGTGTAGGTGGAGGATTAATGTCCACCTAAGGCTAGTTCATCAACTAGTATGTCCAAATAAGTTGTTCAAGTTCGTTTACTAAAAACATGTACGACCCGTTGGTGAAAGTTTGTAATAATAATTCATTTAGACATTATTATTAAGTTTGTTTTGTTGTATAATATTTATTAGTACATATCGTGTGTTGCGAACAGATTATTTTAGTTTGTATAAGTCTTAAACCGTAGGTCAAAGTTGGTCAACTCGTTGGTCAAAGCTGGTCAAACCTGGTCAAACTGGTCAAACTAGTCAAGGTTGGTCAAACTAGTCAAGGTTGGTCAAACTAGTCAAGGTTGGTCAAACTAGTCAAGGTTGGTCAAACCTAGTCAAACTAGTCAAGGTTGGTCAAACCTAGTCAAACTAGTCAAGGTTGGTCAAACCTAGTCAAACTAGTCAAGGTTGGTCAAACCTGGTCATTATATGAGTCACTTCTCAATCTATGAGTCACTTATTGATTTTATGAGTCACTTACTGATTTTATGAGTCACTTCCCAATTTATGAGTCACTTACTGATTTTATGAGTCACTTCTCAATCTATGAGTCACTTATTGATTTTATGAGTCACTTACTGATTTTATGAGTCACTTCCCAATTTATGAGTCACTTACTGATTTTATGAGTCACTTCTCAATTTATGAGTCACTTATAGAGTCACTTATGATTTATGAGTCACTTATAGAGTCACTTATGATTTATGAGTCACTTATAGAGTCACTTATGATTTATGAGTCACTTATAGAGTCACTTATGATTTATGAGTCACTTATAGAGTCACTTATGATTTATATGTCGGTTTCTAATTTGGGAAACTTTTCAAGTCTCGTTTCTGGTCAAGGACAATAATTAAGCCATCCTAACACATTTTTGTTACCACTTTCCAAAAATAGTAAGTTTTGTCGTTTTTAGAAACCGAGCCGTTTTTGTTGACTTGGTCAAACCTACTCGGTTTGACCCGAAACTTTTTCCCAACCCATATCTCAGTTAATAAAGCTCATAAAAATTGTCGGCTCATGTCGGGATCATCCCGAGGTGTCGGTTTTTAAAATGTACTTTACAACTTCAAGATTCCATGTTTCGGTTTTTGTCGGGTTATTACGCCAACTGATTTCACCTATCTCTAGTCCAAATCAAACTTCCAAATTTTTACCAACTGATCTACAATGAGTCTAGACTAACATATCAAATTTTCAGCTTCCAATGGGTCCATTAACATATTTAATTAATTCCGAGAAAGTTCCGAACAGATTTATTGAAAACCTACAGGTCAGTCCTACAAATCGGCTCGTAGAGAAAAACGAGTACGTTTCTGGAAAAAGTGTAAAACACGAAAGTTGTAGATCTTTTCGATACTCAAACTTTTAAAAAAAATTCGACCTCTAACTCTTAACAGATGATTTTATACGAATATTTTCGTGAACTGTCGATTTTTAGGCAGATTCATGCATGTTAAAGTATAAGTTATAAAAACGTATTTTAGCATGGTATTTGGACATAATCTTGTTAGATGAACCTTAAAACATGTAAATAAACATAAATGAAAGTAGAGATATGTCCTCACAATGGTGGTTTTGGAGAAAGAAGGTTGAAATGATGATGAGGAACTTGTGAGCTTGAATCTTCTTGAAGAACTTTGCAAAATGATGAAGGATTAAAGTGGTGGTGCTTGGTGATGATGTGGTGGTTTGTGGTGATGGGAATGGTGGTTCCAATGGTGTAAGAGGGCTGCTCTCAACTGAGTTTGGAGAGAGGATGAAGATGCTTAGAGAGAAATGGAGTGTTGAGTGAAGATGTGGTTGTGTAAGTAATCAAGTGTTTGCATGTCTTATGAGTGGGATGGGGAATATAAAAGAAATGATCATCTTTCACATGGGGTGGGAAAGGGGGCTGGCCTAGAGGGGCCCACCAAGGACATTTTGGTCATTTTCTTGTTTCTCATTTTAATTGTTACGTTTCCCGTTCGTTTAACCGATTTGTTTAGACGTTTATTTATACGTTAAACATTTAATTGTCGTTTTTATTTAACGATTTAAATTTTGATCTTTTCACTTGAAGTATTTAATATAATACTTGAAAACACTTATAAAAATGTTCCGTTAATTTATCGGCCTCGATTTGCGTGTTCGTTTTACGGAGGTTTAATCGCGTAGCGTTTTAAATAGACGTTTTTCATTGATGAACTATTATATGATGTTTTCAATAATAATTTCATACAAAATAATATATTTTAAATTATTAAAATATATTTTGACTTTCGTTCGATTGTCGGGCGCGTTCCGCGCGTTTCTGTTGCGTTTGAGACGTTTTAGTCAAAACGCCTAGGTTTTTCGTATATTATTTTAATAAAATAATAAGTAATGATAAATAACTTCTAAAAATATATTTAAGTTATTTATAGAAAGTTTTTCACCAACGTCGGTATTTATACTGTGTTGGACTCCGTCCGGTTGTTTCGCACAATTTTATCAAATTGCGTAAGTGTAATTACAACTAATTACGTAAACGTAATATAAATCAATTACGGGAGTGTATATTCACATAAATATACAAATAGTTACAAGTAATTACAAGTATTTAGCCTAATACTAAACTAAACACACGTAATTAGGGTTTTCAAGTAGGTTAATCAGTAACCCTAAATCGTCGGGTGTCACAACAAATCAGTTGATCAATCTGGAACAACCAAATTGCAACCCTAGTTGCCGCCGGAAAAGGAACAATATCCAACTCCGACCAACCGGATCAGAACCTAAACGCAGCCAATAGTGGTCATCAAACCGCAATCCACGAGTGTCGAACTCGAATATCCAAAGCCACAAGCAACAAACCCTAATCCACCCGGAAAACCACTAGGCAGTATTCCAAACCCTAGCCGTCAAGAAACCCTAATCGCAAACCTTCACCATCACAAAGAATCTGAACGTATGAAGTCAAAACAAAACATCCCTATCTGGTCGTATACAAAGTAAATCAAACCTCAAGAACTTTTTATCGTTAATGAAGGATCTAACCCGCGTACAATAAACCACGAACCAGATCCACAATAATAAAACCCTAAACCTGATATTCGCAAACCCTAGTACCTAAAATTGTGATAAATCAGATGAAAACAGATTGATACAGTGAAGAACGAACACCGAAACAAGATGAATCAAATGATCGGATCAGAATAGAAGGCAGGAGCAGGTTAAACGAGATCGAAAGAAACGAATTAGGGTTTAGTAGCAATTTTTGAAACCCTAATCAGGTTTATTCACAAACCTTAGGTCAGTCTGTGGATCTAAACGACTGAAACCAAATTGAAACAATGTAAAATCGAAAAGATCAAACAATGAATCAATAAGAATTAACAACCTGATCAGATTCGAAGACAGATTGGATTTGACGAAAAAAAACGAGTGAAGATTTGGGGTTAACAAAAATCGCCAAGTCTAGAGAGAAAATTTTAGGGGGACATATATGGATTTCTTTTGTATAACTAATCTGTTTTTAGTCATATTTACGAAATCCACTTTTGTACAACTTAACTACTTATACGATCAATGAATCGTAAACTTTGTAACTTCTACTTTTGGCATCTTAATATACATGTTCTGTTGTAATCATATGCTCTCATATGTATGCGTGTACTTTGTATACGTGGCACCCCCAGCTTATACCAATGCTTCCGCTAACCGAAAACAACGAATTTGGGGGTGTTATAAATCTTCACTTCTTTCTAAAATCCTGTCAAGTTATAAATGACAAATATTCACACTTAAAATTGGAAATTGAAACGTCCCAATTTTTTTTTTATAAGACATCTCGTCATATGACTCATATCTATTTGAATATAAATATCTAAAGTTATTATATACCATGTATACTTAATTAGATCAAACAAGAACAAAACAAAACTATGGCCGGTCTCAATCGCGTTGCAACCATTCAAGATCGCGTCGCAACCATTCAAGATCACGTCGCGATTTATGACATTTCGCGTCGCGATTTCCTTAAAATGCGTCGCGACCCGCTACTCACATTCCTCGCGTTGCCAAACAATTTGTTCGCAACTCTAAAAGACTTCTGTTAACGAACTAAATTTCACACTTAAACATCGCGTCGCGACCACCCTATATCGCGTCGCGATCCTTGGGTAATCACGTGGCGATCCTGCAGATCGCGCCGCGACCTGTACATGCACAACTCAGTTTTAAATACGAACTTTTTACTCGTTTAGAGTTAAGACCTAAAATTTTGCAGGCAACTCCACAATATCAAATAAAGGTTTCCCTTTTTATATTTTTTCAGAATTCACACTAACGAAAAAATCGGACATGCTACTAATTTATGGTCATTTTGGACCACTTTTATGACCAAGTCAATTCACAAACTACTTACTATCAGACCTGGTGTGACACCCGGCACTTTAGGTTAACCGTTAAAACCTAACCGAAACCCTAATTATGTGTATTTAAACATAATTTAGGCTAAATACTTGTAATTACTTGTAACTATTTGTATATTTTTGTGAATATACACCTACGTAATTGTTTTATAGTACGCTTACGTAATTAGTTGTAATTACGCGAAACAACCGGACGGAGTCCGACAAACTATACGACGTTGGTGAAAACATTTCTATAAATAACTTTAATCTATTTTTAGAAGTTATTTATCATATATTATTATTTTGAAATAATAATACACGATAAACCTAGACGTTTCGCTTAAAACGTCTCAAACGCAACGAAAATGCACGAATCGCATTCGGCAACGAAACAAAACTCGATAAATATTTCGGTAACACAAAATAAAGTATTTTAATAATACTTGAATGAAAAATCATCCAAATTATATCGTTAATAAAAACAACAAAAGAAAACGTTACGCGATTTAACCGAATAACGAAATAACGATTAAACGAACACAGCACGCAACACAGTCTGGAACTGGGTTGAAAACAATTCAGCCCTTGAGTGGGGCCCCTAAAAATCGACCACCCACCCTCACCCAACCATTTTACATGCAAAAAAAATGATCATTTCCCTTTTCATCCTTAAGCCATTAGGAATGCATGCAAGAACCAACCACACTCATTCACTCTTTCACACTCCACCAAGATTCTCTCCAACCTCTTTCTAAAAACCCATTTCTCTCTCTAACATCTGGAAATCCAGCCACCACATACCACCATAGCACCACCTATCACCACCACAAACCATCATGGAGCCACCACACAAACTTTAACATTTTACAAACTTCTTTCAAGGAAAGCTAGCTTCAAGTCTTCCTCATTTCATTCCTGCCATCCATCTTCAAAACATCATTGTGAGGACATAATTCTACTCTTTTTATGCTTATTAACATAATCTAAAGTTCACTCAACAAGTATTATAACAAAATATGGTTTAAAAACTCGTTTTCTTAACATAAAACTCATAAGAATGCAAGAAAACTTTCTGTCCAGAAAGTTTTATCCACTTCCACGAATTTTATAAAATTCATTTCTTCATGAAAATGGACATTTTTATAGTCAAAAATTAAGTTCAAGAAATAATCTTTCCAACCATGCAAACCTCATATTTTTCTGAGTTTGTTTAGTATTTTTAATAATTTGTATAAGAACACATAGACAATCTGTTCTACAAAGTCAGAAACTTTTCTCTCAGTAATTTGACCATAACTTGAGCTACACACCTCCAAATGACTTGAAACCACCGCCCAAATTTCATAAATTTCATTGGTTACAACTTTTATGAAGACCACTTTTATTGATTCATTGTGTATTTTGCTCAGTAATTTAATCTTCATGCATGCTTTCAAGTTGGTCAATTTCTGGACCTCAGAGGAAAACCAAATTTTATAAAATACTCAGACCTTTCTAAAAGGCCTACAAAAATTACTGGAACTTTATAATACCTTTAGGATCTCCTGTGATTTTTTTCATATTCTATTTCGGACTATAGGATTTTATAAAAATCCGACAAGTGGATGTAAAATCTGGAAAATAGCAAAAGTGGACTGTTTAGGATGTAACATAAAAACCGACACTTGTTGACCTACTAAAGTGAAAGGGCTGAGTTTTTATGACATTTGAACATATTTAAGGGTTTGGTAAAAGTTTCGGGTCAAACCGAGTAGGTTTGACCAAGTCAACAAAAATGGGGTTCGGTTTCGAAAACGTCAAACTTTCTATCTTTGGAAACTTACTATTTTTGGAAAGAATTGTAAACAAAACGGGTTCGGGTGACATAATTTGTAACTTGGACCAAAAACAAGACTAGAAAACACTCCCGAACGAAAAACCGACACTTAGAACCTTTGGACCAAAATTGAATCTTTACTCTCACTAAGTACTCAACTTGTGTATCAACCGATAACTACATACGATGAACAACTGGATAACACATGACTTATACAATTACAAAGTATTCAATGAAACAAACATAATAACAATATCTTTTAGAATTATTATTACAAACTTACACCAACGGGTCGTACCCACTTTTGATAAAACAAACTTATTTGGACATATTAGTTGAGTGAACAACTATCATAAGTGGACATTAACCCTACACTTACATAAATGATCTTTCAAGACATCTACTCATACAACCTTATACGTTTAGGAAGTTAGAAGGTTACACGTTGGATCACACTTTACTTGCTATTTGACACTGCTTGCTTACTATTTGCTAGAACTCAGGTGAGTTTCATAGCCCCTTTTTACTTGTTTTAAATTGTTTTGGGGGAGAATACATACTACAACTGCTTTACACAACTACTTTTACTTGAACACATGTACAGACTTGCTATCTTACAGACTTACAGACTGTTAATGTACATAATACATACACACATGTTTTATACAACTGCTTTTACTTGAACACATATACAGACTTGCTATTTTACAGACTTACAGACTATTGATATACTGATTTGCATGAGTTACGATTAATCCACTGAAGGCCTCTGAATCATAGTTGTTAATTATCGACTTAAGCGCGAGTTTTAGTAAATGGATCCATTTGGGACTGACCATCCCCGCCCGGGGTAGAACGCACTACCACGAACCGTACTGTATAAACGGGCGTTTCTTACTCGTTTCACATGAGTGTTTTTGGATTAGCACTCACGGGGGCAAATTTCGAGTACTTGATTGTACTTTACAGACGTGTTAAGCTTCGACTATGATGCTCATGACAATTGTATATTCACTACATTGCACTCGTGCAATATTTTAACTTGATTGTGTTCACAACTGTTTATTTACTGCAAACCTATGAACTCACCAACTTTATGTTGACCCTTTTAGTATGTATTTTCAGGTTTACAGACGCAGTAGGACTACCCACAGGAAACAAGACAGTAGGATGCTTTTGGAAAGCATAGCTCGAGTCGCATATTTTCAAACAAGAGATTTAATTGCATTACGATATTTTGTATCAACAACTATGTATTAGAAATCTCTAGACTATTTTTGCGAACTCCAATGTTTTTGGGTAACAGTTGTAAACATTTGATTATGGCAATGTAACCATTTTTCAAACGTATCATGTAGAGGTCGTTTGTTGTAATCTTTGTGTGATGATATTTAATTTGGTCGGCGCCCCCGTGACACCTCATTCTTCCGCTGCCACGTGTGTTTGGGGGTGCGACAGATTGGTATCAGAGCCTAAGGTTATAGCGAACTAGGATTGCATTAGTGACCTAGACTATAACCATTAGGTTAGTATTCTTTGTTTAGTATGACTGGTTCAGCGATTGCATCATTTGAATTTAATTTAACATAGCCTGATCAACTATGTACAATTAAAGGAGATTCGATGCAAGACCTGAAATGGTTATAGTGAACGAGAGTACAGTAGCAGACGTAGAACGAGGATAGAACGGGACCAACCTTTATACGTGCTTATGTGTTAGGTTTTATATGTATATGTATATATATATATATAACCTTACGTATACTAAACTTAATTGCCACCCTTCATGGAAACCACTCCCACAACTACGTCACCTGACACCGAAAACGAGGCTCAAGCCTTACTCTCTACTTTAGAAACTTCCATGGTACCCGCTCACCCAACCATATCGAGCAACGACTTAATCGAAGAGGACTCACTTGAGGAGAATCCAACTGAGGATTCACCACACAAACAAGCGACGTCTACTTCACCCTCTTTCTCCCGCTCTCATTCTAATCATTCGGGAACACGTATGGAACTAGAACCGCACGAGGATTCGTCACCTAGGCACGCAACGTTTATTTCCTCTACTCCGCACTCTTTCTCCCACTCGCATAGTAGACAATCGGGATCGCGTGTGTTATACACAACTAGAAGGACTAACAGACCATCATGAACTAGACATTTCATTAACTATACTACTACTACTACCGATGCTCCACCCACTAGGACCGTCTTCGTGCAGACGCCGCCGATGCAATTGGTCAACCACAACACCTACACATTGGAAATGTTTCCCAGCACTTTGATGAAATCGAACGATTTACGCGTCTTTTCTCCGAACGAATCAGGGATAAGATCCACTACTGGAGGGAGGTAGCTACTAACTTAAAGCAAAGGACAAAAATGTGGATCAAATGGATGTACAAACAATCAACAGAGGATATCTTAATTCATCATGCACCTCTACGATACAGCGACATGCTTGAAGCACATTACTATCCTCATGACCTAAACCTAGAATAGATTAGAAGTAGAACGACGTGCCCAAACGACAGAGAACATAGCTAGAGTTAGCTCGATGATGACTGGACTTACGACTGTCGGGAGATACAACTGTTTTGTTAAAACTCACGTATGGCGAAATTGTTCCTACCACATGTTCTATTCCGATGGGTGTATAAAACCTCATCACATTTTGTATAAGACTTTTGTAGTAGACCGGATGTAACAATGCCCGGCTTGTTTTGTAAATTTCGAATTCTATATTTTATTAATCTTGCACCATATTGATCACTAATCATATCACCTAGTACCAATTAACCTTCGTACTACGATGTCACGTATTATTTCAAGCACGTCTACAATTTCAAGCACGTCTGCGATAATCTTAGCTCTCATGTAAAGATCTCAATCATTCTTTTATCCCCTTTCATCCCCTTTCAGTCAAGGCTACGCCACTACGAGAATCAGCCGTACTTCCCAATACCTTACTATAAAATAAAAAAAAAAGTTTTCAACAAATTTCTACCAATCCAAGCTTTCAAAGGAATTTCATCAAACATCTATTCCGAAATTATTTATAACTTCTAATTTTCAATTGATAATGCTTGAAATAAATTTTCAATGTCTTGTCAACGACAAGAGTTTCCAACATATTTTAACCGACTCAAGTTTTCAGCAAACATTTTGTTTTCAAATAAATTCTCATCATAGAAAATTTTCAACAAATTTTACACAAACTTCTCCGTAAAACGATTCATAGAAGCTTTGTCAAAAATTTTAAACTACTTATCTAATCATTTGTACAAGGTCCAAATCTCGAAACTTTTAGCAACAATTAAGTTGACATTATGATAGACGAACATTTTATAAGTACAAACACTTGATTTTCATACAGTCTACCTAAAGACAAATCACAACGTAGATAATACTACTGACAACGTTAATTTAACCAGAAATGGTACCGACAGTTTTTGTAATAAAACATGAGATAGTTACATTAAAAGAAATTTATGCAACTTTAGAGGCTAACACCTCTTTTACAAACCCATTGTTTTGATAAAACACTTTTCTAGTAGGAAATGGCAAGTCCCTCTGTAGACAAACACGTGTCTGACGACAACCAACTCTGTGATGAACCAACGACATTCCCGTACCTACTTACTTTGGCTGACGATATTAAACTGTTGGAAGATGAACCCTTGGAGACGATGACACCTGAGGAGGAACATGAGCAATCCTCCCCTAACCCTATAGCAGCACGGATGTTGTTTACCACCGGAAAAACTGCTGAGACAAGCTAAACCCACCCATAACCTTACTACTACTACCTCTACTACTGCTTCATCCACTGCTACTACCCCTGACTTTGTTACGGGTACATTTCTTTTCAATCACCGACTATTTCAAATCTTAGTCGACACTAAATTAGTGTAGCTCGTTACTCAACATCACTCCCACTGACTTAGAAGCTAAGCGCATCGTAGAATTTACTCTTTGAGTTTAGCAAGCGAAATCCTCCACATAGACCTTTTTAGATTACGATCTATGTCCTCTAAACACTCGATAACGACTTGTACTATAAAAGACCTGCGGGACTTCTAACGAATTATGTATTGAAATGGTCTCTAATAACTTATATTAGGTGCAACCCAACGACCTACTCACGTCTACACGAACTTATGGGTGAAATTCTTTCCGCCATACTTTTACGAAACTAATTACTTGACCTTGAATGACTATTACTTTGACTTGTGCGTCAATGATACGTCCAAAACACGAAACTTAATACCCATCGAAATTGAAATCCTACTCTCTCCTCGATGATATCATTGCCATTAATTGGCTTCTGTATGATTCGCACCGAAAACATCTACGACGGGGAAATGGATCGCACGCCTCTCGATACTGGTGGAACATTTATCAAACAAGGGGAGACCAGCAAAACAATGTTGAACATCCACATCTATTTTTTTTGACACCCCACAGACTATGACAACAAGCTAATTTCGGGACGATATTTTCCTAACAAGGGGAGAATGTGACACCCGGCACTTTAGGTTAACCTTTAAAACCTAACCGAAACCCTAATTATGTGTATTTAGACATAATTTGGGCTAAATACTTGTAATTACTTGTAACTATTTGTATATTATTGTGAATATACACCTACGTAATTGTTTTATAGTACGCTTACGTAATTAGTTATAATTACGCGAAACAACCGGACGGAGTCCGACAAACTATACGACGTTGGTGAAAACATTTCTATAAATAACTTTAATCTATTTTTAGAAGTTATTTATCATATATTATTATTTTGAAATAATAATACTCGAAAAACCTAGACGTTTCGCTTAAAACGTCTCAAACGCAACGAAAATGCATGAATCGCATTCGGCAACGAAACAAAACTCGATAAATATTTCGGTAACACAAAATAAAGTATTTTAATAATACTTGAATGAAAAATCATCCAAATTATATCGTTAATAAAAACAACAAAAGAAAACGTTACGCGATTTAACCGAATAACGAAATAACGATTAAACGAACACAGCACGCAACACAGTCTGGAACTGAGTTGAAAACAATTCAGCCTTTGAGTGGGGCCCCTAAAAATCGACCACCCACCCTCACCCAACAATTTTACATGCAAAAAAAAATGATCATTTCCCTTTTCATCCTTAAGCCATTAGGAATGCATGCAAGAACCAACCACACTCATTCACTCTTTCACACTCCACCAAGATTCTCTCCAACCTCTTTCTAAAAACCCATTTCTCTCTCTAACATCTGGAAATCCAGCCACCACATACCACCATAGCACCACCTATCACCACCACAAACCACCATGGAGCCACCACACAAACTTTAACATTTTACAAACTTCTTTCAAGGAAAGCTAGCTTCAAGTCTTCCTCATTTCATTCCTGCCATCCATCTTCAAAACATCATTGTGAGGACATAATTCTACTCTTTTTATGCTTATTAACATAATCTAAAGTTCACTCAACAAGTATTATAACAAAATATGGTTTAAAAACTCGTTTTCTTAACATAAAACTCATAAGAATGCAAGAAAACTTTCTGTCCAGAAAGTTTTATCCACTTCCACGAATTTTATAAAATTCATTTCTTCATGAAAATGGACATTTTTATAGTCAAAAATTAAGTTCAAGAAATAATCTTTCCAACCATGCAAACCTCATATTTTTCTGAGTTTGTTTAGTATTTTTAATAATTTGTATAAGAACACATAGACAATCTGTTCTACAAAGTCAGAAACTTTTCTCTCAGTAATTTGACCATAACTTGAGCTACACACCTCCAAATGACTTGAAACCACGCCCAAATTTCATAAATTTCATTGGTTACAACTTTTATGAAGACCACTTTTATTGATTCATTGTGTATTTTGCTCAGTAATTTAATCTTCATGCATGCTTTCAAGTTGGTCAATTTCTGGACCTCAGAGGAAAACGAAATTTTATAAAATAATCAGACCTTTCTAAAAGGCCTACAAAAATTACTGGAACTTTATAATACCTTTAGGATCTCCTGTGACTTTTTTCATATTCTATTTCGGACTATAGGATTTTATAAAAATCCGACAAGTGGATGTAAAATCTGGAAAATAGCAAAAGTGGACTGTTTAGGATGTAACATAAAAACCGACACTTGTTGACCTACTAAAGTGAAAGGGCTGAGTTTTTATGACATTTGAACATATTTAAGGGTTTGGTAAAAGTTTCGGGTCAAACCGAGTAGGTTTGACCAAGTCAACAAAAACGGGGTTCGGTTTCGAAAACGTCAAACTTTCTATCTTTGGAAACTTACTATTTTTGGAAAGAATTGTAAACAAAACGGGTTCGGGTGACATAATTTGTAACTTGGACCAAAAACAAGACTAGAAAACACTCCCGAACGAAAAACCGACACTTAGAACCTTTGGACCAAAATTGAATCTTTACTCTCACTAAGTACTCAACTTGTGTATCAACCGATAACTACATACGATGAACAACTCGATAACACATGACTTATACAATTACAAAGTATTCAATGAAACAAATATAATAACAATATCTTTTAGAATTATTATTACAAACTTACACCAACGGGTCGTACCCACTTTTGATAAAACAAACTTATTTGGACATATTAGTTGAGTGAACAACTATCATAAGTGGACATTAACCCTACACTTACATAAATGATCTTTCAAGACATCTACTCATACAACCTTATACGTTTAGGAAGTTAGAAGGTTACACGTTGGATCACACTTTACTTGCTATTTGACACTGCTTGCTTACTATTTGCTAGAACTCAGGTGAGTTTCATAGCCCCTTTTTACTTGTTTTAAATTGTTTTGGGGGAGAATACATACTACAACTGCTTTACACAACTACTTTTACTTGAACACATGTACAGACTTGCTATCTTACAGACTTACAGACTATTAATGTACATAATACATACACACATGTTTTATACAACTGCTTTTACTTGAACACATGTACAGACTTGCTATTTTACAGACTTACAGACTATTGATATACTGATTTGCATGAGTTACGATTAATCCACTGAAGGCCTCTGAATCATAGTTGTTAATTATCGATTTAAGCGCGAGTTTTAGTAAATGGATCCATTTGGGACTGACCATCCCCGCCCGGGGTAGAACGCACTACCACGAACCGTACTGTATAAACGGGCGTTTCTTACTCGTTTCACATGAGTGTTTTTGGATTACCACTCACGGGGGCAACTTTCGAGTACTTGATTGTACTTTACAGACGTGTTAAGCTTCGACTATGATGCTCATGACAATTGTATATTCACTACATTGCACTCGTGCAATATTTTAACTTGATTGTGTTCACAACTGTTTATTTACTGCAAACCTATGAACTCACCAACTTTATGTTGACCCTTTTAGTATGTATTCTTAGGTTTACAGACGCAGTAGGACTACCCACAGGAAACAAGACAGTAGGATGCTTTTGGAAAGCATAGCTCGAGTCGCAAATTTTCAAACAAGAGATTTAATTGCATTACGATATTTTGTATCAACAACTATGTATTAGAAATCCCTAGACTATTTTTGCGAACTCCAATGTTTTTGGGTAACAGTTGTAAACATTTGATTATGGCAATGTAACCATTTTTCAAACGTATCATGTAGATGTCGTTTGTTGTAATCTTTGTGTGATGATATTTAATTTGGTCGGCGCCCCGTGACACCTCATCCTTCCGCTGCCACGTGTGTTTGGGGGTGCGACAGATTGGTATCAGAGCCTAAGGTTATAGCGAACTAGGATTGCATTAGTGACCTAGACTATAACCATTAGGTTAGTATTCTTTGTTTAGTATGACTGGTTCAGCGATTGCATCATTTGAATTTAATTTAACATAGCCTGATCAACTATGTACAATTAAAGGAGATTCGATGCAAGACCTGAAATGGTTATAGTGAACGAGAGTACAGTAGCAGACATAGAACGAGGTTAGAACGGGACCAACCTTTATACGTGCTTATGTGCTAGGTTTTATATGTATATGTATATATATATAACCTTACGTATACTAAACTTAATTGCCACCCTTCATGGAAACCACTCCCACAACTACGTCACCTGACACCGAAAACGAGGCTCAAGCCTTACTCTCTACTTTAGAAACTTCCATGTTACCCGCTCACCCAACCATATCGAGCAACGACTTAATCGAAGAGGACTCACTTGAGGAGAATCCAACTGAGGATTCACCACACAAACAAGCGACGTCTACTTCACCCTCTTTCTCCCGCTCTCATTCTAATCATTCGGGAACACGTATGGAATTAGAACCGCACGAGGATTCGTCACCTAGGCACGCAACGTTTATTTCCTCTACTCCGCACTCTTTCTCCCACTCGCATAGTAGACAATCGGGATCGCGTGTGTTATACACAACTAGAAGGACTAACAGACCATCATGAACTAGACATTTCATTAACTATACTACTACTACTACCGAAGCTCCACCCACTAGGACCGTCTTCGTGCAGACGCCGCCGATGCAATTGGTCAACCACAACACCTACACATTGGAAATGTTTCCCAGCACTTTGATGAAATCGAACGATTTACGCGTCTTTTCTCCGAACGAATGAGGGATAAGATCCACTACTGGAGGGAGGTAGCTACTAACTTAAAGCAAAGGACAAAAATGTGGACCAAATGGATGTACAAACAATCAACAGAGGATATCTTAATTCATCATGCACCTCTACGATACAGCGACATGCTTGAAGCACATTACTATCCTCATGACCTAAACCTAGAATAGATTAGAAGTAGAACGACGTGCCCAAACGACAGAGAACATAGCTAGAGTTAGCTCGATGATGACTGGACTTACGACTGTCGGGAGATACAACTGTTTTGTTAAAACTCACGTATGGCGAAATTGTTCCTACCACATGTTCTATTCCGATGGGTGTATAAAACCTCATCACATTTTGTATAAGACTTTTGTAGTAGACCGGATGTAACAATGCCCGGCTTGTTTTGTAAACTTCGAATTCTATATTTTATTAATCTTGCACCATATTGATCACTAATCATATCACCTAGTACCAATTAACCTTCGTACTACGATGTCACGTATTATTTCAAGCACGTCTACGATTTCAAGCACGTCTGCGATAATCTTAGCTCTCATGTAAAGATCTCAATCATTCTTTTATCCCCTTTCATCCCCTTTCAGTCAAGGCTACGCCACTACGAGAATCAGCCGTACTTCCCAATACCTTACTATAAAATAAAAAAAAAAGTTTTCAACAAATTTCTACCAATCCAAGCTTTCAAAGGAATTTCATCAAACATCTATTCCGAAATTATTTATAACTTCTAATTTTCAATTGATAATGCTTGAAATAAATTTTCAATGTCTTGTCAACGACAAGAGTTTCCAACATATTTTAACCGACTCAAGTTTTCAGCAAACATTTTGTTTTCAAATAAATTCTCATCATAGAAAATTTTCAACAAATTTTACACAAACTTCTCCGTAAAACGATTCATAGAAGCTTTGTCAAAAATTTTAAACTACTTATCTAATCATTTGTACAAGGTCCAAATCTCGAAACTTTTAGCAACAATTAAGTTGACATTATGATAGACGAACATTTTATAAGTACAAACACTTGATTTTCATACAGTCTACCTAAAGACAAATCACAACGTAGATAATACTACTGACAACGTTAATTTAACCAGAAATGGTACCGACAGTTTTTGTAATAAAACATGAGATAGTTACATTAAAAGAAATTTATGCAACGTTAGAGGCTAACACCTCTTTTACAAACCCATTGTTTTGATAAAACACTTTTCTAGTAGGAAATGGCAAGTCCCTCTGTAGACAAACACGTGTCTGACGACAACCAACTCTGTGATGAACCAACGACATTCCCGTACCTACTTACTTTGGCTGACGATATTAAACTGTTGGAAGATGAACCCTTGGAGACGATGACACCTGAGGAGGAACATGAGCAATCCTCCCCTAACCCTATAGCAGCACGGATGTTGTTTACCACCGGAAAAACTGCTGAGACAAGCTAAACCCACCCATAACCTTACTACTACTACCTCTACTACTGCTTCATCCACTGCTACTACCCCTGACTTTGTTACGGGTACATTTCTTTTCAATCACCGACTATTTCAAATCTTAGTCGACACTAAATTAGTGTAGCTCGTTACTCAACATCACTCCCACTGACTTAGAAGCTAAGCGCATCGTAGAATTTACTCTTTGAGTTTAGCAAGCGAAATCCTCCACATAGACCTTTTTAGATTACGATCTATGTCCTCTAAACACTCGATAACGACTTGTACTATAAAAGACCTGCGGGACTTCTAACGAATTATGTATTGAAATGGTCTCTAATAACTTATATTAGGTGCAACCCAACGACCTACTCACGTCTACACGAACTTATGGGTGAAATTCTTTCCGCCATACTTTTACGAAACTAATTACTTGACCTTGAATGACTATTACTTTGACTTGTGCGTCAATGATACGTCCAAAACACGAAACTTAATACCCATCGAAATTGAAATCCTACTCTCTCCTCGATGATATCATTGCCATTAATTGGCTTCTGTATGATTCGCACCGAAAACATCTACGACGGGGAAATGGATCGCACGCCTCTCGATACTGGTGGAACATTTATCAAACAAGGGGAGACCAGCAAAACAATGTTGAACATCCACATCTATTTTTTTTGACACCCCACAGACTATGACAACAAGCTAATTTCGGGACGATATTTTCCTAACAAGGGGAGAATGTGACACCCGGCACTTTAGGTTAACCTTTAAAACCTAACCGAAACCCTAATTATGTGTATTTAGACATAATTTGGGCTAAATACTTGTAATTACTTGTAACTATTTGTATATTATTGTGAATATACACCTACGTAATTGTTTTATAGTACGCTTACGTAATTAGTTATAATTACGCGAAACAACCGGACGGAGTCCGACAAACTATACGACGTTGGTGAAAACATTTCTATAAATAACTTTAATCTATTTTTAGAAGTTATTTATCATATATTATTATTTTGAAATAATAATACTCGAAAAACCTAGACGTTTCGCTTAAAACGTCTCAAACGCAACGAAAATGCATGAATCGCATTCGGCAACGAAACAAAACTCGATAAATATTTCGGTAACACAAAATAAAGTATTTTAATAATACTTGAATGAAAAATCATCCAAATTATATCGTTAATAAAAACAACAAAAGAAAACGTTACGCGATTTAACCGAATAACGAAATAACGATTAAACGAACACAGCACGCAACACAGTCTGGAACTGAGTTGAAAACAATTCAGCCTTTGAGTGGGGCCCCTAAAAATCGACCACCCACCCTCACCCAACAATTTTACATGCAAAAAAAAATGATCATTTCCCTTTTCATCCTTAAGCCATTAGGAATGCATGCAAGAACCAACCACACTCATTCACTCTTTCACACTCCACCAAGATTCTCTCCAACCTCTTTCTAAAAACCCATTTCTCTCTCTAACATCTGGAAATCCAGCCACCACATACCACCATAGCACCACCTATCACCACCACAAACCACCATGGAGCCACCACACAAACTTTAACATTTTACAAACTTCTTTCAAGGAAAGCTAGCTTCAAGTCTTCCTCATTTCATTCCTGCCATCCATCTTCAAAACATCATTGTGAGGACATAATTCTACTCTTTTTATGCTTATTAACATAATCTAAAGTTCACTCAACAAGTATTATAACAAAATATGGTTTAAAAACTCGTTTTCTTAACATAAAACTCATAAGAATGCAAGAAAACTTTCTGTCCAGAAAGTTTTATCCACTTCCACGAATTTTATAAAATTCATTTCTTCATGAAAATGGACATTTTTATAGTCAAAAATTAAGTTCAAGAAATAATCTTTCCAACCATGCAAACCTCATATTTTTCTGAGTTTGTTTAGTATTTTTAATAATTTGTATAAGAACACATAGACAATCTGTTCTACAAAGTCAGAAACTTTTCTCTCAGTAATTTGACCATAACTTGAGCTACACACCTCCAAATGACTTTAAACCACGCCCAAATTTCATAAATTTCATTGGTTACAACTTTTATGAAGACCACTTTTATTGATTCATTGTGTATTTTGCTCAGTAATTTAATCTTCATGCATGCTTTCAAGTTGGTCAATTTCTGGACCTCAGAGGAAAACGAAATTTTATAAAATAATCAGACCTTTCTAAAAGGCCTACAAAAATTACTGGAACTTTATAATACCTTTAGGATCTCCTGTGACTTTTTTCATATTCTATTTCGGACTATAGGATTTTATAAAAATCCGACAAGTGGATGTAAAATCTGGAAAATAGCAAAAGTGGACTGTTTATGATGTAACATAAAAACCGACACTTGTTGACCTACTAAAGTGAAAGGGCTGAGTTTTTATGACATTTGAACATATTTAAGGGTTTGGTAAAAGTTTCGGGTCAAACCGAGTAGGTTTGACCAAGTCAACAAAAACGGGGTTCGGTTTCGAAAACGTCAAACTTTCTATCTTTGGAAACTTACTATTTTTGGAAAGAATTGTAAACAAAACGGGTTCGGGTGACATAATTTGTAACTTGGACCAAAAACAAGACTAGAAAACACTCCCGAACGAAAAACCGACACTTAGAACCTTTGGACCAAAATTGAATCTTTACTCTCACTAAGTACTCAACTTGTGTATCAACCGATAACTACATACGATGAACAACTCGATAACACATGACTTATACAATTACAAAGTATTCAATGAAACAAATATAATAACAATATCTTTTAGAATTATTATTACAAACTTACACCAACGGGTCGTACCCACTTTTGATAAAACAAACTTATTTGGACATATTAGTTGAGTGAACAACTATCATAAGTGGACATTAACCCTACACTTACATAAATGATCTTTCAAGACATCTACTCATACAACCTTATACGTTTAGGAAGTTAGAAGGTTACACGTTGGATCACACTTTACTTGCTATTTGACACTGCTTGCTTACTATTTGCTAGAACTCAGGTGAGTTTCATAGCCCCTTTTTACTTGTTTTAAATTGTTTTGGGGGAGAATACATACTACAACTGCTTTACACAACTACTTTTACTTGAACACATGTACAGACTTGCTATCTTACAGACTTACAGACTATTAATGTACATAATACATACACACATGTTTTATACAACTGCTTTTACTTGAACACATGTACAGACTTGCTATTTTACAGACTTACAGACTATTGATATACTGATTTGCATGAGTTACGATTAATCCACTGAAGGCCTCTGAATCATAGTTGTTAATTATCGATTTAAGCGCGAGTTTTAGTAAATGGATCCATTTGGGACTGACCATCCCCGCCCGGGGTAGAACGCACTACCACGAACCGTACTGTATAAACGGGCGTTTCTTACTCGTTTCACATGAGTGTTTTTGGATTACCACTCACGGGGGCAACTTTCGAGTACTTGATTGTACTTTACAGACGTGTTAAGCTTCGACTATGATGCTCATGACAATTGTATATTCACTACATTGCACTCGTGCAATATTTTAACTTGATTGTGTTCACAACTGTTTATTTACTGCAAACCTATGAACTCACCAACTTTATGTTGACCCTTTTAGTATGTATTCTTAGGTTTACAGACGCAGTAGGACTACCCACAGGAAACAAGACAGTAGGATGCTTTTGGAAAGCATAGCTCGAGTCGCAAATTTTCAAACAAGAGATTTAATTGCATTACGATATTTTGTATCAACAACTATGTATTAGAAATCCCTAGACTATTTTTGCGAACTCCAATGTTTTTGGGTAACAGTTGTAAACATTTGATTATGGCAATGTAACCATTTTTCAAACGTATCATGTAGATGTCGTTTGTTGTAATCTTTGTGTGATGATATTTAATTTGGTCGGCGCCCCGTGACACCTCATCCTTCCGCTGCCACGTGTGTTTGGGGGTGCGACAGATTGGTATCAGAGCCTAAGGTTATAGCGAACTAGGATTGCATTAGTGACCTAGACTATAACCATTAGGTTAGTATTCTTTGTTTAGTATGACTGGTTCAGCGATTGCATCATTTGAATTTAATTTAACATAGCCTGATCAACTATGTACAATTAAAGGAGATTCGATGCAAGACCTGAAATGGTTATAGTGAACGAGAGTACAGTAGCAGACATAGAACGAGGTTAGAACGGGACCAACCTTTATACGTGCTTATGTGCTAGGTTTTATATGTATATGTATATATATATAACCTTACGTATACTAAACTTAATTGCCACCCTTCATGGAAACCACTCCCACAACTACGTCACCTGACACCGAAAACGAGGCTCAAGCCTTACTCTCTACTTTAGAAACTTCCATGTTACCCGCTCACCCAACCATATCGAGCAACGACTTAATCGAAGAGGACTCACTTGAGGAGAATCCAACTGAGGATTCACCACACAAACAAGCGACGTCTACTTCACCCTCTTTCTCCCGCTCTCATTCTAATCATTCGGGAACACGTATGGAATTAGAACCGCACGAGGATTCGTCACCTAGGCACGCAATGTTTATTTCCTCTACTCCGCACTCTTTCTCCCACTCGCATAGTAGACAATCGGGATCGCGTGTGTTATACACAACTAGAAGGACTAACAGACCATCATGAACTAGACATTTCATTAACTATACTACTACTACTACCGATGCTCCACCCACTAGGACCGTCTTCGTGCAGACGCCGCCGATGCAATTGGTCAACCACAACACCTACACATTGGAAATGTTTCCCAGCACTTTGATGAAATCGAACGATTTACGCGTCTTTTCTCCGAACGAATGAGGGATAAGATCCACTACTGGAGGGAGGTAGCTACTAACTTAAAGCAAAGGACAAAAATGTGGACCAAATGGATGTACAAACAATCAACAGAGGATATCTTAATTCATCATGCACCTCTACGATACAGCGACATGCTTGAAGCACATTACTATCCTCATGACCTAAACCTAGAATAGATTAGAAGTAGAACGACGTGCCCAAACGACAGAGAACATAGCTAGAGTTAGCTCGATGATGACTGGACTTACGACTGTCGGGAGATACAACTGTTTTGTTAAAACTCACGTATGGCGAAATTGTTCCTACCACATGTTCTATTCCGATGGGTGTATAAAACCTCATCACATTTTGTATAAGACTTTTGTAGTAGACCGGATGTAACAATGCCCGGCTTGTTTTGTAAACTTCGAATTCTATATTTTATTAATCTTGCACCATATTGATCACTAATCATATCACCTAGTACCAATTAACCTTCGTACTACGATGTCACGTATTATTTCAAGCACGTCTACGATTTCAAGCACGTCTGCGATAATCTTAGCTCTCATGTAAAGATCTCAATCATTCTTTTATCCCCTTTCATCCCCTTTCAGTCAAGGCTACGCCACTACGAGAATCAGCCGTACTTCCCAATACCTTACTATAAAATAAAATAAAAAGTTTTCAACAAATTTCTACCAATCCAAGCTTTCAAAGGAATTTCATCAAACATCTATTCCGAAATTATTTATAACTTCTAATTTTCAATTGATAATGCTTGAAATAAATTTTCAATGTCTTGTCAACGACAAGAGTTTCCAACATATTTTAACCGACTCAAGTTTTCAGCAAACATTTTGTTTTCAAATAAATTCTCATCATAGAAAATTTCCAACAAATTTTACACAAACTTCTCCGTAAAATGATTCATAGAAGCTTTGTCAAAAATTTTAAACTACTTATCTAATCATTTGTACAAGGTCCAAATCTCGAAACTTTTAGCAACAATTAAGTTGACATTATGATAGACGAACATTTTATAAGTACAAACACTTGATTTTCATACAGTCTACCTAAAGACAAATCACAACGTAGATAATACTACTGACAACGTTAATTTAACCAGAAATGGTACCGACAGTTTTTGTAATAAAACATGAGATAGTTACATTACCAGAAATTTATGCAACGTTAGAGGCTAACACCTCTTTTACAAACCCATTGTTTTGATAAAACACTTTTCTAGTAGGAAATGGCAAGTCCCTCTGTAGACAAACACGTGTCTGACGACAACCAACTCTGTGATGAACCAACGACATTCCCGTACCTACTTACTTTGGCTGACGATATTAAACTGTTGGAAGATGAACCCTTGGAGACGATGACACCTGAGGAGGAACATGAGCAATCCTCCCCTAACCCTATAGCAGCACGGATGTTGTTTACCACCGGAAAAACTGCTGAGACAAGCTAAACCCACCCATAACCTTACTACTACTACCTCTACTACTGCTTCATCCACTGCTACTACCCCTGACTTTGTTACGGGTACATTTCTTTTCAATCACCGACTATTTCAAATCTTAGTCGACACTAAATTAGTGTAGCTCGTTACTCAACATCACTCCCACTGACTTAGAAGCTAAGCGCATCGTAGAATTTACTCTTTGAGTTTAGCAAGCGAAATCCTCCACATAGACCTTTTTAGATTACGATCTATGTCCTCTAAACACTCGATAACGACTTGTACTATAAAAGACCTGCGGGACTTCTAACGAATTATGTATTGAAATGGTCTCTAATAACTTATATTAGGTGCAACCCAACGACCTACTCACGTCTACACGAACTTATGGGTGAAATCCTTTCCGCCATACTTTTACGAAACTAATTACTTGACCTTGAATGACTATTACTTTGACTTGTGCGTCAATGATACGTCCAAAACACGAAACTTAATACCCATCGAAATTGAAATCCTACTCTCTCCTCGATGATATCATTGCCATTAATTGGCTTCTGTATGATTCGCACCGAAAACATCTACGACGGGGAAATGGATCGCAAGCCTCTCGATACTGGTGGAACATTTATCAAACAAGGGGAGACCAGCAAAACAATGTTGAACATCCACATCTATTTTTTTTGACACCCCACAGACTATGACAACAAGCTAATTTCGGGACGAAATTTTCCTAACAAGGGGAGAATGTGACACCCGGCACTTTAGGTTAACCTTTAAAACCTAACCGAAACCCTAATTATGTGTATTTAGACATAATTTAGGCTAAATACTTGTAATTACTTGTAACTATTTGTATATTATTGTGAATATACACCTACATAATTGTTTTATAGTACGCTTACGTAATTAGTTGTAATTACGCGAAACAACCGGACGGAGTCCGACAAACTATACGACGTTGGTGAAAACATTTCTATAAATAACTTTAATCTATTTTTAGAAGTTATTTATCATATATTATTATTTTGAAATAATAATACTCGAAAAACCTAGACGTTTCGCTTAAAACGTCTCAAACGCAACGAAAATGCACGAATCGCATTCGGCAACGAAACAAAACTCGATAAATATTTCGGTAACACAAAATAAAGTATTTTAATAATACTTGAATGAAAAATCATCCAAATTATATCGTTAATAAAAACAACAAAAGAAAACGTTACGCGATTTAACCGAATAACGAAATAACGATTAAACAAACACAGCACGCAACACAGTCTGGAACTGAGTTGAAAACAATTCAGCCCTTGAGTGGGGCCCCTAAAAATCGACCACCCACCCTCACCCAACCATTTTACATGCAAAAAAAAATGATCATTTCCCTTTTCATCCTTAAGCCATTAGGAATGCATGCAAGAACCAACCACACTCATTCACTCTTTCACACTCCACCAAGATTCTCTCCAACCTCTTTCTAAAAACCCATTTCTCTCTCTAACATCTGGAAATCCAAACACCACATACCACCATAGCACCACCTATCACCACCACAAACCTCCATGGAGCCACCACACAAACTTTAACATTTTACAAACTTCTTTCAAGGAAAGCTAGCTTCAAGTCTTCCTCATTTCATTCCTGCCATCCATCTTCAAAACATCATTGTGAGGACATAATTCTACTCTTTTTATGCTTATTAACATAATCTAAAGTTCACTCAACAAGTATTATAACAAAATATGGTTTAAAAACTCGTTTTCTTAACATAAAACTCATAAGAATGCAAGAAAACTTTCTGTCCAATAAGTTTTATCCACTTCCACGAATTTTATAAAATTCATTTCTTCATGAAAAGGACATTTTTATAGTCAGAAATTAAGTTTAGGAAATAATCTTTCCAACCATGCAAACCACATATTTTTCTGATTTTGTTTAGTATTTTTAATAATTTGTATAAGAACACATAGACAATATGTTCTACAAAGTCAGAAACTTTTCTCTCAGTAATTTGACCATAACTTGAGCTACACACCTCCAAATGACTTGAAACCACCGTCCAAATTTCATAAATTCCATTGGTTACAACTTTTATGAAGACCACTTTTATTGATTCATTGTGTATTTTGCTCAGTAATTTAATCTTCATGCATGCTTTCAAGTTGGTCAATTTCTGAACCTCAGAGGAAAACGAAATTTTATAAAATACTTAGACCTTTCTAAAAGGCCTACAAAAATTACTGGAATTTTATAATACCTTTAGGATCTCCTGTGAGTTTTTTCATATTCTATTTCGGATAATAGGATTTTATAAAAATCCGACAAGTGGATGTAAAATCTGGAAAATAGCAAAAGTGGACTGTTTAGGATGTAACATAAAAACCGACACTTGTTGACCTACTAAAAGTGAAATGGCTGAGTTTTTATGACATTTGAACATATTTAAGGGTTTGGTAAAAGTTTCGGGTCAAACCGAGTAGGTTTGACCAAGTCAACAAAAACGGGGTTCGGTTTCGAAAACGTCAAACTTTCTATCTTTGGAAACTTACTATTTTTGGAAAGAATTGTAAACAAAACGGGTTCGGGTGACATAATTTGTAACTTGAACCAAAAACAAGACTAGAAAACACTCCCGAACAAAAAATCGACACTTAGAACCTTTGGACCAAAATTGAATCTTTACTCTCACTAAGTACTCAACTTGTGTATCAACCGATAACTACATACGATGAACAACTCGATAACACATGACTTATACAATTACAAAGTATTCAATGAAACAAACATAATAACAATATCTTTTAGAATTATTATTACAAACTTACACCAACGGGTCGTACCCACTTTTGATAAAACAAACTTATTTGGACATATTAGTTGAGTGAACAACTATCATAAGTGGACATTAACCCTACACTTACATAAATGATCTTTCAAGACATCTACTCATACAACCTTATACGTTTAGGAAGTTAGAAGGTTACACGTTGGATCACACTTTACTTGCTATTTGACACTGCTTGCTTACTATTTGCTAGAACTCAGGTGAGTTTCATAGCCCCTTTTTACTTGTTTTAAATTGTTTTGGGGGAGAATACATACTACAACTGCTTTACACAACTACTTTTACTTGAACACATGTACAGACTTGCTATCTTACAGACTTACAGACTATTAATGTACATAATACATACACACATGTTTTATACAACTGCTTTTACTTGAACACATGTACAGACTTGCTATTTTACAGACTTACAGACTATTGATATACTGATTTGCATGAGTTACGATTAATCCACTGAAGGCCTCTGAATCATAGTTGTTAATTATCGACTTAAGCGCGAGTTTTAGTAAATGGATCCATTTGGGACTGACCATCCCCGCCCGGGGTAGAACGCACTACCACGAACCGTACTGTATAAACGGGCGTTTCTTACTCGTTTCACATGAGTGTTTTTGGATTAGCACTCACGGGGGCAAATTTCGAGTACTTGATTGTACTTTACAGACGTGTTAAGCTTCGACTATGATGCTCATGACAATTGTATATTCACTACATTGCACTCGTGCAATATTTTAACTTGATTGTGTTCACAACTGTTTATTTACTGCAAACCTATGAACTCACCAACTTTATGTTGACCCTTTTAGTATGTATTCTCAGGTTTACAGACGCAGTAGGACTACCCACAGGAAACAAGACAGTAGGATGCTTTTGGAAAGCATAGCTCGAGTTGCATATTTTCAAACAAGAGATTTAATTGCATTACGATATTTTGTATCAACAACTATGTATTAGAAATCTCTAGACTATTTTTGCGAACTCCAATGTTTTTGGGTAACAGTTGTAAACATTTGATTATGGCAATGTAACCATTTTTCAAACGTATCATGTAGAGGTCGTTTGTTGTAATCTTTGTGTGATGATATTTAATTTGGTCGGCGCCCCGTGACACCTCATCCTTCCGCTGCCACGTGTGTTTGGGGGTACGACACCTGGACATTTTCCCAACACATTACTAATACCATTTTCCAACGACATTGAACAATAATGTTCATCTATACTTCAATTCGTTTTAGCATATAGGACTAATTAGTCACCGTTTTGGCACCTTTTTGACCCGTTAACAAAACTAACAACAAATCAATCACTATTTTACACTTTTATATCCCAAATCACTAGTTTAACTCTTTACTTCTAAAACATATATACAATAACAAAGCAAGATTACTACATTCTTCTTTGACCTTCCAAGTCAAAGTACTATGAGACCAAACTAGAAACTTCAAAAGTGATACATTACCTGACTCCAAAATATGTCGTTTTGGGCAAATTACACAAGCTATTATCATGACGATAATCAAGAGAGAAACACTTGCCAACCACAAACAAGCAAGCAAATCCATGCTATGCCTTTGTAATTGCCTTTCTCTCTCTATGCTCACTTTCACCTACAACATTAAACACTTAAAAGAATAAGCACATCGCTTAGTGAGCATATAGGCAGTTAATTAAGTATTTCACCAAAACAACCAACAATTAGACACAAACAACACTAACCACATAATCTTAAACAAATAACTACTGAGCAATATGTAGAGATCAACTTCTCTATGCAGATCCGCGGCTAATATTCACTTAGCACCATACCACGTCGATATGCATGCTAAATCAACATCATGTGCTATGCACATATTCAACAACAACTCTATGCTAACAAAGTTAGCTAATCTCTATAAATTCACAACAATCGTCAATTAACAACAATAATCAACGATAAACAACAACATAATAAACAAGCAACACACCACTTGATTGTGCAAACCTCTTGCTCGGAAGCAATCCGAAATTACACAATCATTACCCAATTAAGCCCATATCACTCACCTTTGTGATTAAGTGAAGGTTTACAAGATATGATCAACGAAAGGATTCCAAGTCTTTAGCACCTAATACATAACACATAGCAGCATAACAACGCATTTAGAATCTACTAATCATCATAATTAAGGAACAAGTAACATCAATCCTCCCCCCCCCCCCCCCCCCCCCCCCCCCCCCCCACTTTGGATTGACTTTCACTTTCATAATCATAACCATCTCTATTAGTTGATCACTTGAACCCTTACTCAAGCTTTAATCAACTCATCATATTAACATAGTAATACTACCTTTAATTTATACTTTCAAGCTAGTTATCACTAACTTACAATAATTTAAATATGATCATGGAATCATGTAGCACCCCCAAATTATGATGCCGCGGAAGTCGGGTCGGGGCGCGACTAATCAATATCATTACACAATGTTACATTGAACGACCTCTAAATGCGTCATTTGAAAACAGTTAAAAATAATACATTAATTTCCAAATGTTTACATAAACTGCGAGTTCGCAACTAAGCCTAGAGATTCTAGTACATAATCACTATTACAAAATAATAATGCAAGAAAATCTCTTGTAAATCATGCAACTGGAGCTACTGTTTCTATGAAAGCAGTCCTACTACTGCTGTGAACCTGAGAATACATGCTAAAATGGTCAACACGAATGTTGGTGAGCTCACAGGTTTATCTGTTAAAATAGTAAGTATGAACCATGCGACTGGAGCTACTGTTCCTATGAAAGCAGTCCTACTGCTTATGTGAACCTGATAATACATGCTAAAATGGTCAACACGAATGTTGGTGAGCTCACAGGTTTATCAGTTAAAATAGTAAGTGTGAACCACAAGATTTTATTAGCGTTGCACGAATGCAAAAAGTGTATATACAATTGCGATGAGCTCATAGTCGAAGCTTAACCGTAAATAAGTAAGGTGCCTCTGTGAGTGCCTAATCCAAACACTCATAAGTAACAAATATCAAAAGCCCGTTTCTGCAGTACGGTTCGTGGTAGCGCTACTACCCCGGGCGGGGATGATCAGTCCCAAATGGACCCATTTACTAATATTCGCGCTTAAGTCCATAACTAACAACTATGATGGGAGGACTTTCAGTGGATTAGAAAGTAACTCATACAATCCGTATAAAAGTTTATCAGTACTTGTGTTCATGAAAAGTAAGCAATGTATCTCACCCCAACTAATAACAATAAAAATGGGGCTATGAGACTCACCTGAGTCTTGTGAGTAAACGTAGTAATGAGTAAACGATTAAAACGGGAACGGGAACTTTTCGTGTGTAGTTCGTTTCTAACTCGGTCTCCTTTTGAAGGTAATTCTTAAACTAACTTGAATATTAATATGTTATTAGACTTAAATAATCATCTGATATTAATACCTTTGATTGTACCGAACCGAAACCAACCGTTAAAATCGCCGTATGGTTGATGATATCGGGAAGTTTTCGGGTTTTAAAATACATAGTTTTCAAACGAATCGGAATCTGAAATATATATTAATAAACTGTAATTTGTTAATCTTTTTGTTAGTGTGACCATACGAACGAAATTGAGCCAAATCGAAAGAAATTAAAATCTATTATGTGTACGTGGGAACGAATAGGAAGGAAGAAGGAAATGGATACATGATTATTATAAGGTTTCATTTTGACCCCTTAAGTATGTAATAATTTGTGAATTGAGTTTTCAGAATTAACTTAAATTTGGCTTATGATTAGGCTACGAGAACGTACACAGAGATTAGAATTACTGACTATAAACAATAATCAGAGTTAATAAGGATATGGAGATCAACATTCTAAATTTAGTTGATAATTTTATGTAGAGTTTGTGGAGGATTATGGAGTCTATTTTCAACACTGACAGCTTTAGTCACTATACAGGTACGGATGTCCGTACTCTTCTTTCAGCGTTATCTTCACATGCTTTATTGATATCTTTGTGTTCTTTTGATATTCTTGTGGTTCATTTGATATCTTGATATACTTATGTGATCTGATTCCCCTATTTGAGTTAAATTGTTTTAAGCTAAAGTGTTATTTGAGATATGATAAATTGTGGAAATTCTTGAGAAACTTGTGCGAAAAGTGATTTTGTAAAAATTGGGAATACATTATTGCGAGCTATTTTTGATTCATTTTGATTTAGGTTCCATATGCATGGTGGACATAATCTGGTGTGTGGTTGGTTTATATATTCACTGTGCGCCCAAAGAACCCTAGAGTTGTGTAGATAGGAGATAGGTATACCGAGTCAACTACCTGTGGAGGTACCACAAGGGTGTCATTGAGGCACCAATGACATTGCGCTATCCGTGGCGGTGGGATTAGTCCACGGCGTCTCCCATTTGTTGATATTATGTGATTTGGGTGATTATATTATGATCGTGGGAGAGATTTTGATTTGTGCTCGCGGGAGAGCTTTTGGATTATTTGGGATGTGTATGGATGCATCCTAGGCTATGTTATGATATGATATGATTTGTGTAGAGTGGTTGTGTCGTGTAGTGCCATACACACCTTCCGATTAGGGGATACACCTGGAGTCGCGACCGGTGTGTTTTTCTGAGATATTATTCGATATGATATATTGTGAGATATGATATTTGGCACTGGTGTTGTGCTGTTTGGATATTTGGATATGTAGGGTACTCGGTATAAAATAACCCAACTGTCGCACCCCTAAAAATCACTGTTTAGCGGAAGCAATCATTGGGCGCGACTAATCAAGTAATAAGCTCAAAGGTAAAGCAAACGACTCTACATGAGATGTTTTATAAATAGTACAAAAGTAATTACAATGTTAAAGTTATAAGTTTACATCATTGGCGAGTTCGCAAAATGAATTCCTGAAGATTCTAATACATAACCGTATTACAAAAGATAATGTAAGAAAATCTCCATATGTGTATAATGCATGCGACTCGAGCTAGCTAGCATGTCCTGAGGGCAACCCTACTATTACTGAGCACCTGAGAATACAACACTAAAAGGTCAACTAAAAGGTTGGTGAATCTCACAAGTTTAATGGTAAAACATGTTATGATACACAAGATTTATTCAGTGAATTGCAATCAAGCAATTAAAATAAACAAATAAATTATTTCTGATTTGCCATTGCCATGAGCCCACGGTTAGAAGCCTAACCCGATTTCTGCCTCCTGGGGGTGTCTAATCCGAAACACCTTTATGACAAATACTAAAGTGCCCGTTTGACGTGGTTGTAGCTAGCAACCCGAAGGGGACGTTACTCCCATAATAGATCTATTCTCTAGTATTCGCGCCTTTACAGTTAACGAACCATGTGTGATGAGGACTTTTACCGGATTATAAAACAACTCATATAATAACCAAATAAAATAACCGAATTAAATAACCGAATACTTGTGATCATGAAAATATTTAAGCATTGTATCTCACCCCGAAGTTTAAAAACAGTAAAACTGTGACACCCGCTAATTTAGGACTGTAATTAGTGCCTAACTTACTTGTAATTACGTGTATTTAGTTTTATATTAATCTAAATATACGTAACATTTTGTGTAATTACATACACGTATTCGCGATTTATTTAAATCGTACACTTATGAACCGGACGAGGTCCGACACTGTTTATTATGGACGTTGGTGAAAAACTGTTAAAATAATGTGGAATTATCCAAACAAACATTATTTACCTTAATATATTGTGAGAATATATTACACGTATTTAATATTGTATAAAACACTCCGTACGAGATAAAAACGCGCGAAAACGCGCCCGACACACGAAATAAACTTAAGTTATATTTTTATAACTCATTATTAAGTATTTTGATAAAATACTTCAAGTAAAAATATCGCGATTGCACGAGTACAGTTAAAACGTTTAAAAACGTTACACAATTTAAACGAACGTCTAAACCGCAACCGACGACCGAACGGAAACCAAAAATATATTTTAATAACATAGGATATATTATTTGAGTAAAACTTTTATCAAAAATATCGGGTTTTAAATCGTTAACAAAACGTAATATATAAAACGTTATACGATTAACTAAAACGTAAAACGATCGGGTAAACGAATACCGCACTTAACGTAAATTGGGGAACAAGTTTTAAACTCACCCATGACCATGGGACCCACCTAAAAACTGCAGGGAATCACTCCCATGCCCTCCCCACTCCTTCCTCACCTCACTAAATCACTTACACACTCAACACCCTCTCCATTCTCATTCCTCTCTTCACACACTCAACCAACAACTCTCTCTCAACTTCCTCCCTCCTCCAACCACAAAAATCCTGCCACCACCATCGTCCACCATTGGCCACCACCTCACTCTTGAAGGAAAAACGAAGCCGAAGACACCAAAACGATCACTTACGCGTGTACATCACTTCTACCGTCTTCGTTTCTTCATACACCATTGTGAGACTTCGAAACTCTTAAACTTTACTTACATAATGTTTATTTACAAGTTAGTATGTTTAAATAACTTAGAAATGTCCAAATATAAACTTAAAACTCGTTTTTCCAAACATATAAAACGAGACCGAATCTGTCTCAGAAAACAGCCTTACGGCAAAAATCATATAAAATCGAAAACACAACAATAATGCATGAAACCAATGCCAAAATCTTCGTATTTTCGTTGTCTACGACTTTCATGTTTTGCTCGAATCTTAGAAATACACCCATTCTCCTAGAAAACCCGATTTGTGAGACTATCACTGTTTTCGCCGGATTTCGGACCCGACACCTTCTGGATTTTATTTAACTAACTTAGAAACTCCCATAGTTCTTGGGAAAATTATGTAAGGTACTAGAGACCTAGTAGAACATGTGGTAATTTTTGCGGAACTTAAGTCGGACTAGAAATGAGTCAAAATAAATGGCGAAGCAAACCGACTAAACCGAAAAATGAACTTGAGGACTGTTTTGGAAGTTACTAAAAACCGACACTTCAGGCGAACCCCGACACGAACCAATAATTTTCTTAGGCTCTATAAACTATTTTAAGACTTGTGTAAAAGTTTCGGGTCAAACCGAGCTTGTTTGAGCATTTTACCATGAACGAAACTACTAACAGCCGATTCTGCGAGATGAGTTCATCCTGCGAGATGAGTTCTGCTCTGCGAGACGAGTTCTGCTCTGCGAGACGAGATCTGCTCTGCGAGACGAGTTCTGCTCTGCGAGACGAGTTCTGCTCTGCGAGACGAGTTCTGCTCCGTGAGACGAGTTCTGCCCTGCGAGACGAGTTCTGCTCAGTTAGACGAGTTCTGCCCTGCGAGATGAGATCTCAGTCCGCGGTCAAACTTGGTCAACATTTTTCAGCACTTTGAAATTTACTTAAAATGGTTACCGAACCATAATAATTAGCCAATACGATATTAAACCAATGCAAGAATGGTTAACAATCACTTTCATGAGTATACAAATGAATCGAAACATAACAATAATGCTTTTGAGAATTACTATTACACACCGTCACCAACGGGCCACACTTATTTACAAAATGATTTCAAACGTACAAACAAATACTTGGACATTTCCTATTTGAGTGGACAACTAGCATGGGTGATCCTTAGTGACACCAACTTACTTACTTACTTGCTTACGACCTTGTGCGTTTCGGACGCCAGAAGGTTGCAGGGTTCGGAGAACCACACTACGGAATTACATCCGACACATACTTACGGACTTACATCCACTATACTTGTTTGCTTACACAAACATACTTGCTAGACTGAGGTGAGTCTTACAGCCCCACTTTTACTATTTTCTACTTTGGGGTGAGATATTTGCTACCGATTTACGTATGAACACAAGTATTGAACCGTTTACACTGCTTTTACATGCATTACATGAGTTACTTTTATCCACTGAAATCCTCCTATCATAAGTTGTTAGTTATGGACTTAAGCGCGATTACTAGTAGCTAGGGATGGCAAATGGGTGAGAAAAACCCACGACCCGTGGGTACCCGCCCGTCATGGGTGGGTAAACCCGTGAAATTTTTATCCATGGGTGGGTTACGGGTATAAACTTCTACCCTTTAGCGGGTCATGGGCGGGTGATAGGTATGAACTTATACCCGCGGGTAAACCCGACCCGTGAACCTACAAAGTACATTATATATATCTACAAGTGGATTTGTATAAATTATTATATATATATTTATATATAGTCGTTAATTTGAACAATATATAATAAAACAATTCATATACAAATTAAAAAGTATAGTTTTCATATTTCAAATAGCAAACTTATCAAATGATCAAAAAAAATTATCAAATAAGTTGATAGTTATCGAACTATTAGTCCGCATGTCTTCAATTTTAACAATTTTAATTCGTTTAAAATACAATCTATTGATTTAAACATTTTTTAAAACATTCTTCTACATGAAAATTATATAAAATCTTTTGAAATTTAGATAAAAGGTTTTTATTAGATAAACCCGCGGGTTACCCGCGACCCACGGGTACCCATCACGGGCGGGTTTGGGTAAAAAGTAAACCCGTTAGTGGGTCATGGGCGGGTGATGGGTACAAAAACCCGTCACGGGCGGGTGATGGGTTTAGCATATTCATACCCACGACCCGCGGGTGCCATCCCTAGTAGTAGCGCTACCACGGATTACACCGTAGAAACAGGCATATTAGTATTTGTTACATATGAGTGTCCGGATAGCATTCACGGGGGTACGTGATGCTGTACTTGATTGTACCATTCACACTACACTGTTAAGCTTCAACTTGTGAGCTCATGGTAATTGTGTTGACCTACTGATTTACTGAGTTACTGATTTACTTACTATGCTCGAGGGCATTACTGGTACTTTACTTGTGGTTCATACATGATTTACTTTACTAAACCTGTAAGATTCACCAGCCTTTTGGTTGACACTTTTTAGCATTTATCTCAGGTACATTACAGTAGTAGGACTGCACACCCTGAGGGGACTGATAGCTCGAGTCACATGCATACTACTTTGGAGATTCTGTCGCATTATTTTTGGTTATGATTATTATGTAATAGAATCTCTAGAAAACTACTTCTGAACTCGGAGCTTGTACTATGATTTAACAATGTAATACTTTTGTACTATGGTACGACGTTGCATATAGATGTCGTTTGCTTTACTTTGGTGCTTGATTATTGATTAGTAACACCCAAAGCTTGCTTCCGCTAAACAATGAATTTGGGGGTGTTACAGATTGGTATCAGAGCCTAAGGTTATAGCGAACTAGGTTGCATTAGTGGGCCTAGACTATGACCGCTAGGTTGTATTTCCTTACTAGGTATGACTGGTTCAGGGATTACATCATACGACTTTAATTTAACATAGTCTGATCAACTATGTACAATTAAATGAAGATGATGTGAAATCTGAAATGGGTTATGTTGAAAAGGAATACACTAGTTGACTCTGACTACGAGAGAAACGGGACTATTACATGTTTATGCTAGACACACTAGGCTATTATATGATATATGTATATATGTATATAATAGGCCTCACTCATTAAAACGTTCTTGCCACAGAAATGGCAGACTCCTCATCCAGACAAACTACACGTACTTTATCATCTATCTCTCGCTCACGTCGTAGTCACTCGGAATCCCTGGTGACTAGATGCACTGGTAGCTCACGCCGAGCTAGTCCCTATGCCAATCCTGCCACTACTGGTAACGCATCCACCTTAGCTCGCCATCGAGCAATCGCTCATCAATGGAGCTGGTTACCTGCGGCTATGGCCACCTGGAGGATTGAAGAACACATTGAGATCCCTGACGATGTCGGAGAATATTCTGCTATGGATCTCTCCTCGTACACTCAAGAACCAACACACCTTACTGTTCCAGTGTTAGCTGCTCGAGTACACCGACATGAGAGCAGGCTACACTACATGGAAATCGAACTTCAAGAAACTCGAGAAAACTGGATGCTAACGGCTCAGGGCCGCATTGCACAAATCTACTTGGATCAGGAAGATCTGTCTATAACCGTTAACCATACCCACAATCAAATGGAAGACACTACTGAAACCATGGAGATCGTTCATAATCAAGTTATCAGTAACCGAAATGAGATCTCCGTCTTACAATCGAGGCTGCGAGAATGCGAGACGCGCTTACGGGAAACCGAGGATGCTCTCAGGATGGTCACCAGACTTGCTGAATCTGTGGATCACCTAACCACTCTACTGCCACGACTGAATCTACACTGAGATTAGTGTAGTATCTACTATGTAAACCAACTAGTTAACTTTGTAAACTCTTGTAATTCGACCGGATGTAACAGTTCCTGGCACCTTTTGTAAACTCTAAAGTTTGTAACCATTCGAACTCGTATTCTGTAATCTTTTGAAACTCATACCTTGTAATCAACTTTTATTATCTAATGAATTGTGATTATCGCTTCGTACTATTGCATATTTCCTCATTATAAATTTGCGTATGTGATATATCATAATTTGGTGCAAACATCTGACATACCTCATTTTCTTGTTATTCAGCACTATGCCTCCAAAAAGACACACGTACAGCGATGCCGAGATCGCTCAACTCATTGCACAAAGTGTAGCTCAAGTCATGGCTATTCGACAACCGAGTTCAGGCAGTGATGATACAGCTGCAAATGGGCCCCAACCTAAGCCCTGTTCTTACAAAGATTTCTTGAACTGCAAACCCTTGAACTTTAAGGGTACTGAAGGGGCCATATGATTAATTCGATGGGCCGAGAAAATGGAATCAGTCTTCCGGATTTGCAACTGTCCCGAGGACTGCAAGGTTAAGTATGCCACCTGCACTTTCCTTGAAGGTGCTCTGACCTGGTGGAACACATATGCTAATGCGGTGGGCGTTGACATTGCATTCCAAATTCCTTGGGAGGATTTGAAGAGGAAGCTCACTGATGAGTACTGTCCCAATGAAGAACTCCAGCGGTTAGAAGATGAGTTTTGGCATTTGTCGGTTCAGGGAACCGATATCACCAGCTATACCACCAGATTCCAACAACTTGCGCTCCTCTGTCCTTCTATGGTTGATCCCGAGCGCAAGCGTATTCAGAGGTACATTCGCGGACTCCCAGAGAATATCCAGGGGAACGTGGCCTCATCCAAGCCAGCTGACATTCAGAGTGCCATTCGTATGGCTCACGAACTTATGGCTATGATAGTTAGCCGTGAAACACCTATCTCGTCCTCTGGCAACAACAAGAGAAAGTGTTCTGGAAATTCTAACAACTAAAACCAAAACCAAAACCAGCAACCATCCAAGAAGCCGGAAACCATCAAAGCTTACACCTCTAGTTCTGACAACAAAAAGGACTACAAAGGGGACAAACCCTACTGTTCTTGGTGCCAACTTCATCATAATGGTTCTTGCCCCTGTAGCAAGTGCAAGCGATTCGGGCACCTTGCTAAGGACTGTAGGGCCAACACTGCTAACCCCAAACCCAACACTCCTAGAACCTGTTATGAATGTGGAGTTGCAGGGCATTTCAGAAATGATTGCCCCAAATTGAAGAACAAGAAAGGGAACAACAACAACAATGCTCGGGGCAGAGCTTTTGTACTAAATGTTGGGGATGCCCGCCAAGACCCGAATGTGGTCACGGGTACGTTCCTTCTCAACAATTTGACTGCTTCTGTGTTATTTGATACTGGTGCTGATAGGAGTTTCATATCTGATGAGTTTTGTCCACTACTTGATACTACGCCTGTTGCCTTAGATTCTAAGTACACAGTAGAATTGGCAAACGGTAAACTCATAGAAGCCGATATTATGATACCTAACTGCACGTTAAACTTAGCTGATACTCTATTGACCTTATGCCTATCGAGATCGGCAGCTTTGATGTAATCGTCGGTATGGATTGGTTATCCAAACACCGCGCTGAGATTACCTGTTACAAGAAAATCGTCCGTATTCCTCTCGTCACCGGTGGAACTTTAATCGTACAAGGGGAGACCGGTGGGACGAGACTTAACATTTTTTCTTGTATGAAAACCCGGAAATACTTGAGAAAAGGGTATCAGGCAATCCTCGCACATGTTATGGAGAAACATTCGAAGGAGAAACGACTTGAGGATGTGCATATTGTTCGAGACTTCCTAGAAGTCTTTCCTGAAGACTTGCCTGGCCTTCCGCCACATAGACAAGTCGAGTTTCCTATTGACCTCGTGCCTGGATCAGCACCCGTGGCACGAGCACCCTATCGTTTAGCACCTTCCGAGCTTCAGAAGTTGTCTACTGTCTACAAGAGCTCCTGGACAAGGGATTCATTCGACCGAGTTCCTCACCTTGGGGAGCCCCGGTCCTCTTTGTGAAAAAGAAAGACGGTTCTTTCCGCATGTGCATTGACTATCGTGAACTCAACAAGTTAACCGTCAAGAACCGTTACCCACTACCTCGCATTGATGACCTGTTTGACCAACTCCAGTGGTCGAGTTTTTATTCAAAGATCGATCTACGGCCAGGTTATCACCAACTCCGAGTTCGTGAGGAAGACATCCCTAAAACAGCTTTCCGAACTCGTTACGGGCATTACGAATTCCAAGTGATGCCATTCGGCTTAACAAATGCACCGGCAGTATTCATGGACCTTATGAATCGGGTGTGTAAGCCTTACCTCGACAAGTTTATCATCGTCTTCATTGACGACATTCTGATTTACTCGCGCAATGAACAAGAACACGCGCAGCACCTGAAAACCGTTCTAGAACTACTCAAGCACGAGGAGCTATATGCCAAATTCTCCAAGTGTGAGTTCTGGATGCAAACTGTACAGTTCCTTGGACACGTGATTGATAGTCAAGGAATCCGTGTCGATCATTCAAAAATTGAGGCCATCAAGTGTTGGCAAGCACCTACTACACCCACCGAGGTACGACAATTCTTAGGACTCGCCGGATACTACAGGCGATTCATTGAAAATTTTTCAAAAATTGCACAACCTCTCACTGCACTGACTCAAAAAGAAAGGAAGTTCGATTGGACTGATAAACAGGAGTCAGCCTTCCAGCTGCTCAAACAAAAACTCTGCAGTGCACCTATCTTATCTTTAGCCGAAGGCAACGACGACTTCGTGGTATACTGTGACGCTTCACACCAAGGTCTCGGTTGCATGCTGATGCAACGAGACAAAGTCATTGCTTACGCCTCTCGACAACTCAAGGTCCACGAAAAGAATTACACAACTCATGACCTAGAGTTGGAGGCAGTTGTATTCGCTCTCAAAATCATGAGACACTACTTATACGGTACCAAGTGTACAATCTTCACCGACCACAAAAGTCTCCAACACATCTTCGACCAAAAAGACCTAATGAGACAACGCCGTTGGGTCGAACTGTGACACCCGTCAAATTAGGACTAGTAATTATTGCCTAATCAAGTTTTAATACATGTAATTAGTTCTGTGTTAGACTAATTAATGTATCGATTAATATATATTGTTGAATATATACAAGTATTGCGGTTTAATTTAAATCGTACAAGTTCAAATCGAATGTAATTCGGTCAATTAAATAACGACGTTGGTGAATAATTTAATTAAATAATGTAACATTATTTAATAACTCTACTATATCCAAAATATTATTTTTTTATAATATTTCAGTTTTGATTCATATTGTACAACAACGTTTACACAATTAAAGTATTAAACGCACAAACAAAGCGAAACAAGTTAACGTTATATTTTATAACGCAATTATTAAGTGTTTGGTAAAAACACTTCAACAAAAATATTTGTATTTTAAAATGCACGGTTAAACGTATAAAATAAATAATTAACGTTTAAACGATCGGGAAAACGAATACCGCACGGAGCAGATGCGGGGACTGAAAAAGGGGGGAGGCTTCACCAACACCCCACCCCTCTTTCTCTCATTTACCACCTCCCACCATCTTTTTCTCTCTCTTTTCTCTCTAATTTCCAAACCCCCACCACCTCACAAAATTCACCAAATAACGCACTTAAACTCGTCGGATCATCAAAATAATTAGAGAAAAGGAATCACCACTCGCATTTGGCCCAGACTTTAAGCGACGTCAGCTGCGACGTCGCAAAACTCAGCACGATGTCGCACGGTGCGACATCAGTCTCAACGTCGCCTTAATTGGCCGACGTCGCACATTGCGACACAAGCCCCTATGTCGCAAGAATCAACAATGTCGCATATAACGACGCCACCAACAACGTCACATTAAATTGCGAAAGTTGCACATAGCGACGCCATGCTCAACGAAGTCAGGATCTGCGACGTCGTACCCAACGTCGCACAAACCAGAAACTAGAAAACTCAGATTTTACTAAGTGTCGAGGACTGAAATTTATCACTTGATTTTATCCAAATTCAAACCCCAGATGCGTTTTTCACCAAAGCAATATAGTAGAAATAAAAAATTTTCGAGCTGACTTGGCATCTCGACCCTAACCAGGGGCCAGCCCCTTGGACCCCGTCAGGGGTTACCACCCCTGGAACCCCGCTAACCAGGGGCGCTGCCCCCGGACCCCCGTCACTTAGAGTTTGTAACGACTTCTAAAACACATCAAAACACACTTTTCGAGTATAACCCCATGAAATCAAAATAATAATAGTTGAGATTATTATTACAAATCCGTCACCAACGGGCCGTACACGCTTTCCAAAACTCAAATAAATCAACCAGATCGTAGTAATTTGGATAATCAAACTAACCAAATCAGGATAATTTGGACATCATAGTTGGGCAAACAACTACAAAGGTAGTCTTTTAAGATACCTATGCAATTAATAACCATCGCGCGTATCGGACACCTTCAGGTTACAAGTCTTCGGACATCAATTCAAAGCTAATCAATTCAAGTTTAAACACTCAAGGCTCAGGTGAGTCTCATGGCCCCTATTTTTACTGCGTTTCAATCAGGGGTGTGATATTATTGCTCGTTTTATTTTACAAGTTGAACGCAAGTACAAACCAAATCAAATAATACATGAGTTACTTCAACTAATCAATTTAAAGCCCTCCATAGCATAGTCTGGTAATACGTAGTAGCGTGAATGTTAGTATATGATATCATATAGGATTGACAATCCTCGTCCGGGTTAGCACGCACTAACTGGTCAAACGGACGTATTAGCATTTGGAAAGACGAGTGTGGATTAGGCACTTGTAGGAGGCATTCAAGTTGGGTTTCCTTAATTCGACCTGACACTCAAGTTAAGCTCAGACTATGTGCTCATGGCTGTATAACTTTTACTTTGCTTAATTGCTTTATAAATTCAATTATAAATCTTGCGGTTCATACAAATATGTGTTGACATACAAACCTGTGAGCTCACCAGCGTTTCGCTGACCCATTTTAGCATGTATCACAGGTAACCAGCAGTAGGTTGGACTGCTCAATCAAGGCGAATTAGCTCGAGTCAGCATGCAAACAATCAGAGATTTTGCTGCATTATTATATTTTGTATAAATTAATTATGTACTTAAATCTCTCAATTTCAACCGAGCTAATGTAAACAATATTTTTGATGTAAAGTTTTGGTTTTATCAATACAAATGTAAAACGACGCATATAGTGGTCGTTCATTATATCTTATGTGCTTTGTATATTGATTAGTAACACCCAATTCGTGCTTCCGCTAAATAGTAAATTCGGGGGTGTTACAGATTGGTATCAGAGCCTAAGGTTATAGTGAACTAGGTTGCATTTAGTGGGCCTGGACTATGACCGTTAGGCAGTATTTCCTTATTTGGTATGATTGGTTCAGGAATTACAGCATACGACTTTAATTTAACATAGCCTGATCAACTATGTACAATTAAGGAAAGATGATGTAAGGTCTGAAACGATTATGTTGAACAGGAATACACTAGTTGACTCTGACCTCGAGAGAACCGAGACTCAAATATGTCTGTGCTAGACACCCAATAGGCTATTATGTGATACTAAGTATACATAGATAGGCCTCGTTACAATCTTAGGCTATATTATATAAGTTATTATATGGATATAGGCCTCATTCCTTCTAACGCTTTGTCTCAGAATGGCAAACACACCACCAAGTTCATCACGCTCTTATCCACATGGATCACGAAACCCAAGGGTGGCTAGAAGGGATGCCAGGTTGCCTCGAGCTAGCCCATATCCCACTCACCTCACTCTAACGGACTTAGCCGCTAGGGTACACCATCACGATCAACAACTCCACGAAATGGATATCGAACTACAAGAAACCCGCGAAAACTGGAGACTCACAGCAATGGAACGAATCGAACAAGTCTCCGAAGATCACGAGCACACTGTTAGCACCATGAACACTCTTTAAAATCAAGTGGGAGAAACAGTCGAAACCATGGAGGTTGCCCACAACCAAGTGATTGGCAACCGAAATGAAATCTCTGTCCTACAATCAAGGCTGCATCAGTGCGAGACACGTCTAAGGGAAACCGAGGACGCCCTCCGAACGACCAATAGACTCGCAGAATCTGTGGCCCATCTCAACGCACTGCTGCCACAACTCAACTTACGTCAGAATTAGCTTAGGCTGAATCTGTACCCTAATATGCTTTCTTAGGACCTATGTAATTCGACCGGGTGAAACAATTTCCGGCGCTTTTGTTAAATCCCTAAGTCTGTAACTTTTAAAACTCATAACTTGAAATTGTCTGTAATCGTTTAATTTCGTAATATCAATTGACAATTTCCCTCAACTAACTCACTCGACTATCCTACATTATTGATGTTGTATATTACCGCTTAAATATATACACATCTGTCTAAATTACCGTTCTGGTACAATTTCTCATGTACCTTTTGTTTCTTTCTTGAAGAATCATGCCGCCAAAGAAGAAGAGTTACAGCGACAACGAACTTGCTGCTATCGTCTCTCGAGCTGTGGTCGATGCCTTGGCTGCCCGGGACTCACCTCGAAACTCCCGAAGTACTGGTGAAACTCCCAGTAATACCCCTGTCATCAAGCCTTGTTCTTACAAGGACTTTCTTAGCTGCAAACCATTATAGTCTAGGCCCACTAATGCAACCTAGTTCGCTATAACCTTAGGCTCTGATACCAATTTGTAACACCCCCAAATTTACTGTTGCGCGGAAGCAAGCTTTGGGTGTTACTAATCAATAATCAAGCACCAAAGTAAAGCAAACGACATCTATATGTAACTTCGTACAATAGTACAAAAGTATTACATTGTTAAATCAGAATAACAAGCATCGAGTTCGAAAAGAGTTTTCCTAGAGATTCTAATACATAACTGATATACAAAAAGTAATGCAAAAGAATCTCCACAAGTTTGTATGCATGCGACTCGAGCTATCAGTCCTGAGGGTGTGCAGTCCTACTGCTGCAATGTACCTGAGATAAATGCTAAAAAGTGTCAACCAAAAAGGTTGGTGAATCTTACAGGTTTAGTATAGTAATCCTTTATGAACCACAAGTAAAGTACTGGGTAATGCCCTCGAGCATAGTAAGTAAATCAGTAACTCAGTAAATCAGTAGGTCAACACAATTACCATGAGCTCACAAGTTGAAGCTTAACAGTGTAGTGTGAATGGTACAGTCAAGTACAGCATCACGTACCCCCGTGAGTGCTATCCGGACACTCATATGTAACAAATACTAATATTCCTGTTTCTACGGTGTAATCCGTGGTGGCGCTACCACCCCAGGTAGGGATTGTCAGTCCCAAATGGATCCATCTACTACTATCCGACGCGTGTGTTTTCGAGAAGACATGATGTTACCATTGTGGCGTTTTAGGTCATTGCAAGTACCACTTACGGTAGTGATCGTAATGGTCAAATCGTTGTTCAAATCGTAGTCATTCGTTATTCAAATTGTAGTAAATCATGACAGAGTAGTTGTTTAAAACAGTTGCTAAAATTGTTTGTAAATCAGTTGTTGTTTATATATATAAACTAGTTATGTATAAATCGTAGACATTCAGTCAAAATAACGATCAATTCGTGATCAAGTAATAAGTTTATGTTGTATATAAATCGTTGGACCTTGTCCAATATAAATTGTTTTTAAAAACTTCCTAATAAGCAGTTTGTTAGGAAGACTTTGTCAGAAATCTGATATATCGTTTGTAGATGTATAAGTAGTAGTATTCATTTGAAAATCAATCCAGTGAATAAATAGTATGAAAACATTCTAGTATAACTGTTTGTTGAAAGAAACATTTCAATATAAAATTCGTAGGAAAATAGTCCTATAAAGTTTGTTACTTGTGGAAGGATTCGTTTTGCAAGGTTGGGTCTGATTACCCCAGTGGTTGTTTGAGACTCCACATCGATTCTTGTACGACACCTTATTATGTTTCGTTTGTGTAGTACCTAAGAGGCTCGTTACTCTGATACGTATTGCGGTCTCTGTATATTCCATCCTTCCATTCGATTGGTGAGTTGTCGGTCCTAATCGTTAAATGTTTAGTACGAATTTGGTTCGGTCAGTTAGAGAGTAAGAGTTTGTTTGCACAGTAGTCAACTTTGGCCAAGGCGTTAAAATAGTAGTCAAACATGACTGAGTAGTAGTTCAAATAGTGGTCGATGCCAAAGTAAGGAATGTGAAGAACGATGTATCACATTATTTATTTACCAAACGATAAGGAAAATTTAGGATATCCCCATTATGTATCTTACGACTTTGAAACACCCATATGTAGTTAGTATAATATAATCACGTTGGCCAGGCGTCATTATATGATGCTAACTACATATTTCTTTTCATCACCGTTAAACACGATCAGGTTCAAATGAAATCAAAGCAATAATGAATAAATGAGATGTAGTATGATCCAAAGAATACAAGGTAAAGTTGACCATACATTATTATATAAATAGCTTAAGTGTTCGATAGCGTCGATCGATAAGTTCTCGTGTGACGACGTGTGGAAAGGTTCCTCTCAGGAATGGTTTACGTATGGCAGGTTAGATGTATGCAAGTGTATTTATGCATGAGTGTCCTAGCCAAGGCTATAGTCTAGGTCTCTAAGGTCTCTATGTCACATAAAAATTCCAAGTTCGCTATAACCAATGGCTCTGATACCAATCTGTCGCACCCCCAAATTCATGATTTAAGTTTATCAGATGATTCAAATTTGATAATTATGGTCAATCAGATGATTGCGGAAGCATTAGATCGAGCAGGGGTGCTGGCGTCAACATTGGACATCCATGCATCAGAGCGTATGATCATTTCTAAACAGTAGGATGCCATCCTACTTCGTCATGGGTCGTCTAGTTCCCTATGCATGCATTTTTACTTGTGCGCTAATTCCCTGAAAAACATAGTAAAAAGTCAACACATGGTTGAGTGAATTCACAGGTTTTATGTTTACAAGTGTAGGTTGACAAATCAAAGCTGTTTGTAAAATGTTATTGCCATAACAGTCAAATCGAGTTTAGCGGAATGTTATCCAAAACATAGTTAACCTGGATCATTATACAAAACGTAGTTGTTTGTAGGAAAGTTCGTATCCTAACCAAAGTAATCGTAGGAAAGTAAGTATCCTAATCAAAGTATATGTTGACATACAAGTCATAAAGTGATCATAGTTGAGAACATAGTTCAAATCATAGTTCGATTCATACATCAAAACATAGTTGAAATCTTAGTAGAAAATCGTGGCCTAAATCTCCAGTTTTCAAAGTTGTCAGAGTTTTCAAAGTATGTTTTGTCGGGATGTTACCAAAAATATATAGTTTCCATTGGGACATTACCTAAAATAATTAGTTCCATTGGGACGTTACCCAAAATCAATAGTTCCATTGGGACGTAACCCAATATAAATAGTTTCATTGGGACGTTACCCAAAATAAATAGTTTCAATTGGGACGTTACCCAAAAAAAATAGTTCCATTGGGACGTTACCCAAAAATAAATAGTTCCATTGGGACGTTATCCAAAATAAATAGTTCCAATGGGACGTTTCCCAAAATAAATAGTTCCATTGGGATGTTACCCAAAATAAATAGTTTAGGTGGGATGTCTGCCCAAAATATAGTTCCTAAGTATAGCTCGTAATTAGTTATCAAATCAAAGATAACATAGTTCATGTAACAAGGTTCAAGTAGTTCATAGTAAGTCATAGAAATCCACTATTAAGTAGTTCGCAAAACAATTTCCAAGTAGTTCATACAAACAACAACAAAGTAGTTCATAGAACAAAGTATAAAAGCATAGAAGCAATTATAAAATCATGGTAACTTATGGCAATATTAAAAGCAGTTGTCTATGTTTTTCACCCCAAGTTGAAAGCAGTAAAATAGTAGAAAGTGGGGCTGTGAACTCACCTCGTGAGCTCGGTATGTGAGTGCTAGCAAAGCCTAAGCCCAAAGAAAGTCTCTAATGTCCTAAACGTATGCGACAGTTTGTATAAGTAGTTGGCCAATTGCCAAAACATGTTATTCGTTCACTCGTTGAAAGATCATTGTTATTTGTAAATTTGTACGTTTCGTTGGTGATGGTTTCATAATAATAATTCTGTAGATTATTATTATTATGTTCATATTGTGGTATACTTTGTAAAAGTTTACGTTTGAGTGTGTGTGTGTGTGTGTGTGTGTGTGTGTGTGTGTGTGTATATATATATATATATATATATATATATATATATATATATACGAGTGTTGTTTTCGTTAGTCACTTTTCGTTTTCATTTAGCCGTAAGTGTAAAAATGTCGTTTAGGTTAACGTTTGTTAAATATATACTTAAACGTCCATCATGGGTTCTGGGTTCTAGTCTTAAATTTTTAAACGGAAATAATCCATGTTTTTCCACTCCATTAAATATCGTTTGAGCCAAAATCTAATGTTTTATATTTTTTTATTCGCGGAAATCGTATCGAGGCCCATTTTAGGTTGACTTGGTCAAACGTGTTCGGTTTGACCCGAAACTTTTAGGAATGTCTTAAATATGTTTCTAGAGGTCGAGAAAATTGTCGTTGCGTTTTATAGTTAACCCGAAAGTGTCGTTATTTAAATTGTATTAAAACAGTCCATAACTATATGTTTAAGAGGTTTTTGCCTACTTTCGAGCTCATTCTCGGTGGTCAAAACTTATCGAACAAATTATAACTACTTCCAATATATTTTTTTTTCATGAATTTTAGATGTTTCTAACTTTTTCTCTCTAGGTTGGCGATTTTCTTCCCTTGGTAATTCAATCGTTTTTTTTCTAAATCGGCCATCAATTCTGATCTGGTTTTTTTAATTGATCTTGTTTCTGTGATTAATCATTACGATTCTTCATTGTTTCAACTTCATAGCAGATTATTTCACAAGTTGTTGGTTGGTTTGCGAAAACATATTAGGGTTTATAAAAGAAAATCGGTTTCTGTCCTTGTGGTTCATTGTTTCTGGATTATTGATCTTATACGCAATATATCTGTTAATAAACGTGGGTTTCCGTCCAGGTTTTAGCAATCGTTTGTGATTGACTGTTTTATAATTCTGATTTGGGTTTATCCCGAATTAGGGTTTCATTCAAAACGGCCGCTGTTAAAAAAACCCAAAATCGCATAGGGTTTATTTTTGAACTGGTGCTTTTAATTGATTAAGCTTACTGTTCGTACATAATCTGGATTTGAGTGGTTGTTTGAGGTATCTTCGTGGCCAATGTGTGTGATTCTGATTTGTGTGGCCGAAGGGTACATAAAAGAAGATTGGGGTCGGGTTATTCCGGTTAGGTTTTCGGTTAGATTACGGACTGTGTAATTGCGGACGGCTAGGGTTTGCACGAGGAAGACGACTAGGGTTTGGATTAGTGGTTTCCGGTTGGACTGTGTATCAGTTGGATGTCCGGATTGTGGTTTTCCGGTTGGATTAAGCTGCGTGGTCTGTTGACTTGGGGTGGCCGGATTAGGGTTTTACTTTTTCCGGTGGCAACTAGGGTTTTCTTTCTGAATTTTTCAGATTGTTCAACGGATTTTCTTCCATCTAGGGTTTGTTCTTGGACAGGGTTTTAAGGGGAGAAATGGGTTTGGGGGGGGGGGGGGGTGAGGTGGGTCCCTGGTTGATCTTGGGCGTTTCGATTTTGGTTGTCTCGATGGGGCGTTTGTGTTGATTGTTCGCATCTCTTTGATGTGTTTCATATCAACCTCCATTGATGGAAAGCATATTTGGTTTTTCAAGTATGATGGTTCGGTTATCCTCGTTGTCACCGGCGACGACTAGGGTCTGGTGGATTTTCTTAGTAAGCTCCGATCAAGAATTGCTTTGGTTAATATGGCTAGGTTATCTTTTTGACTGTAGCTACTGTGGATGTGCTTGGACCATTTGCCATTGCCGGTATTGGTAGGGCAAGCATATTCAGTCGAAGAGTTGTGCTTTTGAATCTGGACCTTTTGCCATCCGTGTTGTTGATAGGGCAGGTTGAAGTTTCGGCTTTAGATTTGGTGAGTTGGCTTGGACCTTTTGCCAATGGTCGTGGGACGTGTTGGTAGGGCAGGTTAGCTCCATGAAGTGTATTTGCTGCAGTGCAGTTTGGATGTTGGTGTTTGTTCTCAAAGGTCAAGCTTCGAAGATTATTGAAGACTGAGACGATCATTGTGGAAGTGGTTCTTTGAACCTGGTTTCTTTTTACATTTAGAGTGGCTTATTTAAATGTAATTGGTTTATTCTGCGTTTAGCAGATTTAGTTGTTGGTCAGTTACTGCGGTTAGCAGTGTAGTTGTGCTGCGTTTAGCAGATTTGTTTGCTTTGTTACATTTGTTGAGTCAAATCGCCTATGTAACGGGCTGAGGGCATGGGATTCACCCATGTCAATTGTACTTCAATGATTTTGGGAATATATTTACCGGGTAAAAATTTACCCTTTACCCAAAAAAAAAAGTGTCATGAACCAAACAAGTTCCAGATTTCGGCCATGGGTGAGTTCAGTGTACAAATCGAGTTCTCGGGAAAAATTCGTGAGTTTCTGGAGAAAGCCATCAACACGAAAGTCGTAGCTAACGAAAATCGAAGATTTTGGCATAGGTTTCATGCATTAATTCAACTCACACGAATAGTTATGATTTTTCTTTCGAGTAGACAGAATCTGTCTGAAATCATCATCACCATACTTTTACGTTTTACTTAGTTTTTTTTGTTAAGTTTTCATGAGTGATCTTTCATAAGTGAACTACCAACATGTTATTTAAGCAAGATCATGAAATATGAGTGAAGAAAAAGTGATCCTTACAATGCTCTAAGGATGAAGATGGAAGTGATGAAAGATGATGATACTTGTACTTACTCCTAACTTGTTTCTCCTTGCTTTCCTTGATCCAATTTTGTGGGCTGTTGAGAGCCGTATGGAAGAAGGGAGCAAATGAGATAGATATTGATTGTGAGTAGGTGGAGAAGTATGGATGTGTATGTGTTTTTGAATTATTGTCAACACACAATAAGGTGAGGTGGTGGTAGCTAGCTAGTTGTTTAGCCGGCTCCCATAGTCAACAAAGAAGTATGGTTTGGCAAATTTTTATCCCATGATATTTTGAGTTAAGTTGTTAGGTAAAGCCCAAAGGTTGAATATCACATGATCACATATCCATATCACATTATAGCAACATATCATACTAAAGAGTCTATCAACAGTATTATTACTATTAAACCATAATCATCATGTCAATTTAAAACAGTAATAATACGTTTACCCGTTGTAACCAAACCTGTTACAACTAAATCACACTGATGATACAGATCCACTCACCGAATACCTCAGTTATCCACTCAGTAGTCTAATGTCACCAAGTCTTCTGTTCATCTGGAATTATAACAAAATAACACAAGTTAGTCACTTGTCTCAAAATTTATATAACATCATTCCAATATGTTTACATCAAACAAATCTAAAATACTCAATTCATATGAATTTACACAATCATTACAATTATCAATATCCAATCCATATTTTAACTCAATTATCCAAATTCTTGAATTATCACTTAATCATGATTAATTATCATGATAATCACTTTTCAAATACAAATCAAATGAGTTATTATTCACTTATAGTAATTTAGCACAATTCATTCCAAGATTATGAATAACCATTTTAACATCATATTTTGTTAACAATAAAGGTGAATAAACACATATTCCTCACACTTTTACAAAACTTACTTTGATTACAACTCATATAGCTTGATTAATCCACTTTTTAGGTTAGATTAAGATTACTAACCCTCTTATTGACAACAATTATCAATCATATACCACTAACATAAGCTTATAGACTTTGATTCTTGAAAAACATATTAAGTTCATGACTTTCTTCACAATCATACTTCAACCTTTTCAATTCAAGATTAGGTTTTAACTACAAATCATGAATTAATCATTAACTAACAATTCTAACATGACTACAAGCTTTAATTTTACATTAATCATCTTAATTCTATCAAATACCTAAAACCCATTTTCTAGGTTTATATAAATCATGTTTCTTGGTTTTTTTCAATGGAGCGTTTGTATTGATTGATCATGTCGTTATGATGTGTTCCATATCAACCTCCATTGATGGTTCTTTCCTTGAGTTGGAAGAAGGTTTGGCTATGGTGGTTCAATCTCCGGTTCGGGTTCCACTGATTGGATCTTTCAGCTAAATCATTTATTTTGTTAGCTTATGCTGCGTGTGGGTATACTTGGACCTTATGCCATTGCCGGAATTGGTAGGGCAGGTGTATTCAACATATTGGAGTTGGCTTGGACCTTTTGCCAATGGTTTTGGGGACGTGTTGGTAGGGCAAGTTAGCTCAAGGAATTGTGATTGCTGCGTGCTGCAGCTTGGACGTTGGTGTTTGCTCTCATGGGTCAAGATACGAAGCTTAAAAGACCGAGTCGATCACCATAGGGGTGGTTCTATGAACCTTGTGTTTGCATTTAGTTTTTTTTATTTTAAATGTAATTGTATCTGCGTTTAGCAGGATGGTTATTGGTCATGTGCTGCGTTGCAGCTGTGTTTTGTTCTGCGGTTAGCAGATTGTTTGCTTAGTTGTATAGGTTGAGTCAAATCGCCTATGTAACGGGCTGAGGGCATGGGATTTCCGCTCATGTCAATTGTACTTAAATGCTTTTTGGAGTAATATATTTGCCGGGTAAAATTTTACCCTTTACCCAAAAAAAAAATAATAATCATGAAATCAAGACTTACAAAATGATTAGGAGGATCAAGGGATGATTACTTCATGTTTTGGAAGCTTGAATCGAAGTTCTATAAGCTTAATTTGATCTTAGACCTTGTTTTGCAAAGCTTGAAATCGTCCCTGTGCGTGGTTCGTACGGCCAGTACCAAAAATCCTGAACAACATGGAATTATTTCACAAGAATTTGATGATTGAAATTAAATCTAGAGTTTTAGGTTTCTTTCTTGCTTCCAATCGATTTCTGTAGTATGTTCGTGAATTTTATTACGTATCCCAGACATATATTAGTATATATGTATACTAATTTTGTCTCCTTTAATATCTATTGTCTGGAACCTAGAAACCATTTGCGAGGAAAACTATTTTATTTTACCGTCAACTATATTAATTTAAAATAGTTAATAATTTACTAGTCACAATAAATTATTTGAATCTTTTCCCCATTATTTTCAAATAACACAACAAAACTATTTTCTGACACATTAAATAATAATTCAAAGTCAGAAAATATTAAAATACTACTAGACCCAAGAAGTGGGTGTTACAAATCTCACCCCCTTAAAGAGATTTCGTCCTCGAAATCTGATCACACTTAATCAATTTAGTGTAACAGAATCACATATTGACTCCGTTCCTCAGGTGTGGTCTAGTCAGTATCATAATTTCAATTCACTAATACTATACTTCTCATACTATTCTAACCATATAATTACTCATTACTATATGCACGCAAGATGTGCGCACTACTTAAATTACTTATGCATATCATCATTATTCATATCTCTAGCCACACAAGCACAAAATTTATATACGTTACAATCTATTTCTATATGTATATGTTATTTCATCAACTTACACACCACCAGTGTGTACTTCAACTGAATTCACATATATACATAAGTTGAGCCTTGCACTCTATTTAAATAGCTATCCCAAAATGCAATATTTAGCATAAAGGGTAATATTATCAACCGTTTAATCACAATAATGTGACACCCGGTCAAAATAACCCAAAATTGAGTCCCAATTTAAACTTTAATTATTCGTACTCGGTACGAATCAAAAACAAAGTATTCGGATAATATATATATAACTATATATATAACACGAAATGATTATTTAATAATCACAATGCGAACAAATCTGAAACCACTCGGGAAACATAAAAATAAAAGTTGTCCCAAAACATCTCCAAATAGAATATTATTAACAGAAATAATATTACGGTACTCGGAAAATTTACAAAACTCTTTTTGGATAATTAAAACTATCCGTAAGTTCAAAGTGAAACAACGATATAATTTAGTATCACACTAAAAGTATTTTTGTGAAATACTTCAAATAAAAACTTATACGATTTCAATCTTAGAAATTTATCGTTTGAAAATATTTTACTAAATATCGATCGGATACCAAATCACGGGTAAAAATACCACGAAACCGATCAAGCTCGGGCCAACCACCTCCAATAATTGGAGATGGCCGACCATTTTCTTCTTCCTCATTCTCATTCTCTCGGCTCTCTCCTCTCTTCTCTTTTTCTCTCGGTTCCAATTCAAACAACAACAACAACAACATATAACAATAACAAGATCATCAACAGCAGCAGCATAATCATCATCATCTTCATCGTGTACATCATCATCTTCACCATCGACATCTTCGTTTTCTCCATTTTTAGCTCGGTATGAAACGAATCATTTTCCTTTGAGTTTACGTGTTTAAATTACTTATTTTATCATGTTAGATCGTTATACTAAGTTAGTTATACATGAAAATGAGTTTAAAACGGGTTTGGGTGTGTTTTGGAACGAACAGACCTGCAAAAACGTATGATCCACGCGGCGTGTCCTCTAGAACACGGCGAATTCCCCCGTTATATTTCATGATCCAACGGATCAATAAACTAGCCCGACGAATTCTAGCTAAAACAGAACAAGTAAATTTTCGAAAAAGTCGACGATTTAACAACTTAAAACAGGGTAGCTTCTCGATGAAAAATTTATTGTAACGGATTGGGCTCAAATTCGCTCGGTCATTCAAAAACAGCTAAATGGTCAAGGCTAAGTACCTTAGCCTAGCCAGTTTTAAGCCATCCGGGGTCGTTTAGGGGTCGAAAATGGCATAGTTCGGTTTTCGGACTCGTGCTAAATTTTGTAACTTATGAGATAAAGTGAAACGAAAATACAAACTTAAACAATAGGATATAATACGACCGAATACATACAAATAAAGATTATACAATCAAATGCTCATTAGAATCTCGCGTGTTTAGGACATTAGGAGACTTTGGACCGTACGTTCCTCGTTGGATATATTCACTGCTCGGATAGACTCAGGTGAGTCTCACAGCCCCATTTTTACTGTTTTTAAATATTGGGGTGAGATACAATGCATACATGTTTTCGTGATCATATGTTATTTGATTAGTTAATTTGAGAATTAACTCAAGGAATTAAATGATTATTTAGTTCAGATAACTATACTAGTTACATTGTTTGACTACCATTATTTGGTCTTGATTATCATTGTTAAATTCAATATTTCGAAACCTGCGTTGGTTTCATCATTGTTAAATTTCATATTGTTCGAAAACCCGCGTTGGTTTGTTCAATATTACGGAACCTGCGTTGGTTTCATCATTGTTAAATTATTATTGTTCAAAAACCTGCGTTGGTTTGTTCAATATTACGAAACCTGCGTTGGTTTCATCATTGTTAAATTTAATGTTGTTCTAAAACCTGCGTTGGTTTGTTCAATGTTACGAAACCTGCGTTGGTTTCACCATTGTTTAAAAATCATTATTTCGAAACCTGCGTTGGTTTCATCATTGTTTTGAAAACTAAACTGTTTAATCATTGTTTAGAAAAACCTGCGTTGGTTTCATTATTGTTTGGGGAACCTGCGTTGGTTCAAATCATTATTTAGTAACCTTAATTGGTTAAATTATCGTTTTAGAAAACTTAATTGTTTTAAATCATTGTTTGGTTTATTAATTTAAATCCTTGTTCAGACGAAACATTTTATTATCGTCAAATTATCATGTTGATCATATCAATGTTTATGTTAAACCTGTGAGATTCACCAGCTTTATAGCTGACCCTTTTAGCGTTGTATTCTCAGGTGATCAGCAGTAGTAGGATGGCCCTCAGGATAAGCTATCTACTCACGATTCGCATGCATCCATTTTGACATGAAGATTTTCTTGCATTATATTTTGTATAATGGTTATGTATTAAAATCTTCAAAACTACTTTTGCGAACTCACTATTATGTTGTAAACTTTCACTCAAAACTTGTATTACTTTTGTAATAATTATCAACGTCTCATGTAGAGTCGTTTGCTTGTACTTTGGTGCTTTGAATATTGATTAGTCACACCCAAATCGTCGCTTCCGCAAATCATGAAATTGGGGGTGTGACAAATAAATACACATATCATATGTTACCCCTATAAGTAACTCATAAATATAGATATTTATCTTCAATTCTTTCCACATGTAGATATCTAAATGTACATGTTTCTATCTTTCCCTCTGCATAGGTATTATGAATATAGCCTATCTCTAATAAATTGAATAACCACTTACATGACCATTTATAATTAGTCACGTAACAATTTAAAACACGTAATCACTTGAAATAAGTGAAACGTATAGTCACGTGAACACTTTATCTTTACAACAATAGCAATGGTGGTGATGAATACCACAATCCGCACGTTAGCAACAAAGTTGAACTCAATTCATAACTAGCAATTTAGCTAATAACCATGTATTTCTTTAACTAACAATTTGCTAGAAATCTTTACCTTTGCAACTAGTTAATTACTGATTTACAACTTGTAATTATCAACACCACTAGGTTATATGAAACTCTATACTAGAAAGGAATCCAAAATCATATAACCATAAACACATAAGAGTAAGCAATATGTAGAGGTTAAATCTTATAGGTAAAACCATTATCACATAATCGATTGAAAAAACTATTCATGATTTGAAAATTATGATACGTTAGTTGTGTTCTAAATCATTCAATTCATCTTCGTCTTGCTTCTTGTGGTTTTTTTTTTCTGGTCGATCTACGTGTTTGGTGATGGTTTCAAATAAAAAAAGAAAGAAAGAGATGGCTTCTAAGAGAAAGAAAAAGAAAGGTACGAATGGTGAAAGATCAGAGTCTGGTTCATCGGAGCTAGCTTCTGAATCTGATTATGATAAACAACCTTCTAGGATGGTGGATACCTTGAAATCCCAAAACCCTAATCCTGAGGGTGAAGAAACGACGCCTACTTTTAAGGGTTTAAACCCTAGTCTGAATGTGACTGGTCTTGTGGATATTGATGGGGGTCAAACGGTACAAAATATGGGTTCTTCTAACCCTAGTATGCAATACGGAGTATTGAACCAGACTTCATCTTCTTCGGGTGTAAACCCTAGTTCGGGTGTAAACCCTAATTCGATGATGTCTGCGACGGGTAGATCGGTGAAGCTTAGTGACATGAACCTACCTGCTGAATATGGTTCGGTGAACAAGGATGATCCATTAAACCCTATTTTGGCGAACATGGGGCTGTTGACATTAAAGGTTTGAAACCTATTCTAAAAGTACCGAACCAGACTTCATCATTGTCGGGTGTAAACCCTAATCTGATGACGCACGAGCATGTGGGTAGATTGACGAAGTCTAGTGAAGTGCAACCTAGTTCGGTGAACTTGCAGAGTGTTAATCCTTCGATGAACTTAAGTGGTCAGAGTTCTGTGAACTTAGGTGGACTTAGTTCGGTGACCTCAGGTAGCTATAGTTCGGTGAAATTGATGAACAATCCAAACGATTATGTCTTTCAAAGACCTGTTTGCGACACTGACTCTATTTTTGGCGTGACTAAGGATGATGTGTCATCAGAATTTTTAAGGTCAAGATTTGACGTGTTTACGAATACTGATGAGGATTGTCAGGTTGAGCAACCGATGCTTTCTAAAATCCCTGCACAATCATCGATTTTTCATATTGGGAACATTTGTACAGACTATACAAAACATGTTGGGGTTGATCAACTCTTTAAAATCCCTGGTTCGGGTTTGAACAATGAAAATGTTCTAGCAGGCGATCACGGATCTGGACTGCAAAGTCATAAGGTTGATGTAGGTACTGATTCGGTCAACGAGCAGGTGGAGATTTCTCCAATACAACAGGATCCTGTATCCATTCCTGAATTGGTTACTTGTACGTCAACTTATGACTATTCTAATGCAAGTCTTAATAATAGTGGTCCTAACAATACCACTGTGGTCTTGGAAGATTTAAATTCTTCTTAGGTTCCTTGCATGGATGCGGGTAAAATCCTTGGGAAGGATTCTATTGGTGTTGATGGTAATGCTTATGGCAAGCGGGGTATTGATAGATTGATTGCGGCTACAGTTCCTGTTCTTCAACCGGAACCTACTCCTCCATAGCCTAGGCCAAAATCGTATGCTCAAGCTGCTAATCGATCAGTTAACCAAAAGGTTAATTTTCGTGCTTTAGATCTGGCTTCATCTAGTGATAGTCAGGTTGATGTGGAAATTCCTATTGCGACTATTTTAGAGGCAAGCAAAAAGTATTCCAACACGCTTTATGGTTATTTTATTGGTAAACGCTTGGCTTATCCTGTGGTGCAAAACTATGTTATGAATGTTTGGAGAAAATTTGGAATAGAAAAAGTCATGATGAATACAATTGGTTTCTTTTTCTTCAAATTTTCTTCGGAACATGGTATGAACCAGGTTTTGGAGGGGGGTCCTTGGATGATTCGATTAGTCCCTATTATGTTGAAGAAATGGTCTTCGGATGTGGATTTAGCAAAGGAAGATCCTACGACAGTGCCGGTTTGGGTTAAGTTTCATAATGTTCCCTTGTTGGCCTTTAATGAAACTGGTCTTAGTGGTATAGCCACGAAAGTTGGTACCCCCATTATGCTTGATTCTTATACTAGTACCATGTATACTGAGTCATGGGGATGACCAAATTTTGCTCGTGCTATGGTTGATGTAAAATTTGAGGAGGAGCTAAAAGAGTCTGTTTCGGTAGCTATTCCAAATATGGATGGATCTGGTAAGAATGTGTATATGGTTAGAGTGGAATATGAGTGGCGGCTGCCACGATGCAGTACTTGTAAAATCTTTGGGCATAAGGATTCTGAATGCCCAAAGAAGGTGATTCATAATGAGGCTAAGGATCCGAGTACGTCAGAGTTTATTGCCCCGAAGAAAACTTCAAAGGGACCTAGACAAGGTGTCAACATTAATGAGGGGTTTAATATGCCTAAGCAGAAACCAAAGGTTATTTATAGGGTAAAAAACACAGGTGGTGCTCCTCTTCCTAACATCAAGAAGCCTAGCCAACCTTAAAAAGGTGATTCAGAGAAGATTCCATTGGGTAACCGTTTTGATATTCTAAATGATGAGGGACAGGAGGCGGATCCGAAAGGAAAGAAAGTTCAAATGGAGGAGGATACTGAAGGAGTTAAATCTAAAGGAGATGAGTATATGGCTGATTCCGATTCTGATGTTGAGGAGGTTTATAGTGAGACTGCTGATTTTATGAAACTTCCAAAGGTGTCAGGTTTTCCTGAGGGGGCAAGCACTCCCGGTGTCACAGGTTCCGATGGTTAGTCTAGCTACTTGGAATATCCGGGGCTTGAACCGTGCCCCAAAACAAAATGAGGTTCAGCAGGTGGTGAGTGAAAATAACTTAAGTGTTTGTGCTATTTTAGAGTCCCATGTTCAGCTTTCTAATCTTGATGGAATCTGTTCAAGGGTTTTTAGACGGTGGGAATTGGACTTCTAATTCGTCTCGGAGTGCTAGTGGATCGCGTATTATTATTGGATGGAATCCTGACATTGTGGATTTATTGGTTCTAAAATTTTCAGACCAAGTTATTCATTGTCAGATTCGGGATAGGGACTACCAGCAACCTTTCTTTTGTTCCTTTGTTTATGCGAGTAATTCTTACTCTCATAGGAGGGAGTTGTGGGATAATCTCCGTTTGCATTGTCGAATGGTCCGGGGTCAACCTTGGACTTTATTGGGAGATTTTATTGCCATCCTTAATCTAGAAGATGCTTCATCTGGTTCGTCAAGACGGACTATTTCTATGAGGGAATTCAGGGAATGTGTGGATGATATTGGGGTTGTTGATGTTAAGGGATTGGGGCTTCATTACACTTGGAATCAAAGGCCCAATTCTGATTCTGGTATCTTGCGGAAGATTGATCATATTATGTGTAATGGGGATTTCTTGGGTGCTTACCCTGGGGTCTTGCTATCTTTCAGCCTTATTGGATTTCTGACCACTCTCCGACTGTTCTTACTTTTCCTAAAGTTCAGAAACCTCGTGTCAAGACTTTCCGGTTTTACAATCTTCTGGTTCATAAACCGGAATTCAAAGTTCTTGTCCAGGAGGCTTGGAAGATGAATATAGAGGGGTATGCAATGTTTGAAATCACGCAAAAGTTAAAGAGTTTGAAAAAACCTCTTTCAATGTTGATGAGAAACCAAGGGGACATTCATAAGAAGGTTGTTCAGTTGCGTGTTGAACTAGATGAAGTGTAAAAAGCTCTGGATGCAAATCCAACGTCTGTTGAGCTTCGTGAAGAGGAGAGTATTTATCTTAGGGCTTTCAATGCGGCAATTCTAGATAACGAGCGGTTCTTAAAACAGAAAGCCAAAATTGAGTGGCTTAGAGAGGGTGACAATAATTCCAAATATTTTCACAATGTGGTTAAGGAGAAGGCGAGTAGAAATCGTATTGATCGTGTGTATGATATGCATAATTCCATGCATGAGGGGGATGCGGTTCCTCTTGCTTTTGTTGCACACTATCAAAATTTCTTGGGTTGTGTTGGTGACGTTCATCCTTTGTAGGACTTATCTATTTTCACTCGTAAGCTTTCGAGGTCCGAGGCTGATGGGATGATTTGTCCGGTTACCAAGGATGAAGTTAAGAGGGCTATGTTCTCTATTGGTGATTGTAAGTCTCCGGGGCCTGATGGGTATTCGACTGCTTTCTTTAAGAAGTCGTGGGATATCATTGGTGATGAGGTTTTTGTTGTTGTTCGGGATTTCTTTTCTAATGGCCGCATCTTAAAAGAAATTAACCATACTGTCCTTGCTCTCATTCCAAAGGTGCCTACCCCTTCTCGGATTAATGATTTTCGGCCTATATCATTATGTAATGTTATTTATAAGTGTATTAGTAAACTAATCACTAACCGTATTAAGGAGGGGTTGGCTGATCTGGTTAGTGATAATCAATCAGCGTTCATTCCTAGGAGGAGCATTTCGGATAATATTCTTCTTACGCAGGAATTGATGCATGGATATCATATCGACCATGGAGCTGCTCGATGTGCTTTTAAAATAGACATTCAAAAGGCTTATGATACTGTTGATTGGGATTTCCTTAGGAATATCTTACAGGGATTTGGTTTTCACCCTGTGATGGTTAATCGGATTATGATGTGCATCTCTTCTACTTCTTTTTCCCTGAGTATTAATGGCAATATTCATGGCTTCTTTCAGGGTAAGCGTGGCTTGAGGCAAGGGGATCCATTGTCCCCTTACCTTTTCATGTTGGTTATGGAAGTTTTGACGCTTCTTATTCGAAGGAAGGTGGATGAATCCGATTCCTTCAAATATCATGTTAGATGTGATAAGTTGGACTTGATTAATCTCTGTTTTGCAGATGATTTGTTTCTGTTTGCCCATGGGGATTTGAATTCGGTCAATGTGCTTCAATCAGCTCTTGATGAATTCAAACAAGTCTCTGGCCTGGTGCCTAGTATTCCGAAGAGTACGACTTTCTTCTGTAACATTCTGGCGCATGTTCGCCAAAATATTCTTTCTTCTATGCCCTTTGAGGAAGGGACTCTTCCGGTTAAGTATCTTGGTGTTCCTCTTATTGCTACAAGATTGGTGAAGTCTGAGTGCAAAGGCCTTGTCGAAAAAGTTCAGAACAGAGTAAATAATTGGAAGAATAAAGCTCCGTCTTTCGCTGGTCGGATTCAACTTATATCCTATGTTCTGACTTCTTTACAGGGTTATTGGGCTTCTATGTTTATTCTCCCTGCTTCTGTCTTAAAGGATATGGAGAAAATCATTAGAGGTTTTTTATGGTGTCAAGGCCCAATGAAGGCTGGGAAAGCTAAGGTGGCTTGGAAAGATATTTGCCTTCCTAAATGGGAAGGTGGATTGGGTATCAAACGCCTAAGTGACTGGAATATTTCTCTCATGACTACCCATATTTGGAGTATCATTTCCAAGAAGGACTCTATTTGGGTCCGCTGGGTGTATGCGTATAAGCTAGGTGACCGCAGTTTTTGGGATGTTCCTCCCCAAAGCTGCATGAGTTGGGGTTGGAGGAAATTATTGCAAGTTAGAGATCTTATCCGGCCATTCTGTTGGTACAAGCTTGGGGACGGAAGATCTGCTTCTGTTTGGTATGATATGTGGAATATTCATTGTCCTATTGCGCGTGTCTTTACCAGTAACCGTGACATCACGCGCCCTGGCTTCACGGCCCTGGACTCTGTAGCTGATCTTTTGGAGGGTGATTCTTAGAGATGGCCTGTTTTTTGGCTCTAGAAGTACCCATTTCTTTCACAGATTGAAGTTCCTATCCTTTCCTTGACTCCTGACAAATTAATTTGGCGTAATTTGGAAGGAAATTTAGTGGACTTTCGTGTTGCTGAAGTTTGGGATGTCATTCGTCCGAGGGTTTTATTGGTGGACTGGGCTCCTATAGTCTGGTTCTCTCATTGTATTCCTCGACATGCGTTTTATCTTTGGCTTGTTTTTAAAGGGAAGCTAAAGACTCAAGATCGTTTGAAGCAATGGGATGTTGGCCCTTTGGTCAACTTAAACCTGCTTCGATGCCTTTTATGTGGGTCATGTCTTGATTCACATGCTCACCTCTTCTTTGAATGTTCTTTTTCTTCACAGGTTTGGTTCAGAGTTACAAGTTATGCTGAGATGCAGATTTTGTCAGATTCTTTTGAAGACCTAAAGGCTTTTTTTCATTTCTGCTGTCACTCCGAAGAATATTGACCTTGTGGTTTCTCGATTGGTCTTGGCTGCTACTGTGTATTTCATTTGGCAGGAACGGAATTTTCGGCTTTTCTCCAAAGGTACTCGTTCTGCTATTGAGGTTGCTGATGTCATCATTTATACGATTCGGTTAAAGATTGTGTCATTCTCTTTTAAGCCATCTTTTAGAACTCTTCGCACTATGGAGAGATGGAAGCTTCCGTGGAGGATTTCTTTTTCTTGAGCTGCTGATCTTGATGCGGCTTCAGTGGATTATTGCTTGGTTTTATTTTTTGTTATTGCTTTCGTAGCTTGTTTGATAGAGGTTATGCTTTGCTGGTTGTTATACACATGGCATGTCATGTGTATGCCTTAGTCTCTCTGATTAGGCTGAGGCTGTGGTTTTTTTCACAATTTGTATTGTAACGCTTATTATTATTCTTTATAATATTTTACAGGGGAATTCCCCTTTACCCAAAAAAAAAAAAAAGTTGGATGCTAAATCAACACCAGTTGATACCATGCTATATCAGCATAAGTCTTTCAACAACATAAGGTGCTATCACTAATCACATATTCAACACAATGCTATCCGCAGTCAACTGACCTCTTCACTTGCTTAACTCATCTGTTAATTCTTACTAGATGCAATTAATCACACATACCTTTTCTTTACAATAAGTACCACATCAAAACAACAGATTAGTGGTTTACTACTAAATTATGTCAACAATCATATCAAATTTCTCTAGTACTTAGTAGCCTCAATAATTCCATGTGAAATGGCATAATATAAATACGTTGGCCAGACGTCGTCATATTATGTCAGTTACACTTCATTTTCAGGCAACTTTGTACCATCCAATTTCAGTATGATTAATCTTTACTCTCACATATATCATAACAGTGATATCAACAAAACGGCTGCCTTTGTGGGTGATCCGAAGATTTCTTTTTCTGAGGGGGCAAGCACTCCCGGTTTTCATGGGTCCAATGATTAGTTTAGCGGCATGGAATATTAGGGGTATGAACCGAGTCCCTAAACAAAGTGAGGTTCAGCAGGTGGTTAGAGAGAATAGTCTAAGTGTTTGTGCAGTTTTGGAATCGCATATCCATGCTGATAAATTGAATCTGATTTGCACGAAGATTTTTTCTCATTGGAATTGGACTTCTAATGTAAGTCATTGTGTGGGAGGTACGCGAATTATCCTGGGTTGGGATCCGGGAGTGGTTGATTTAGTGACTATTAATTCTTCTGATCAGGTCATTCATTGTCATATTGGTGTTCGTGTGCTTAAAAAGGATTTCTTTTGTTCTTTTATTTATGCTGGGAACTCGCATATTCATCGTAGGGATTTGTGGCGTGATTTACGAAAGCATAAGATTTGGAAGCGTCAGGTAGAGGGTTTTATTATGTTTCAGATAACTAGTAAATTGAAACTTCTGAAGAAACCTCTTCGAAAGTTATTGAGAAGCCAAGGTAATTTGCATGATAAGGTTGTAAAACTTCGGCTTGAGTTAGATAAGGTACAAAAGGATCTTGATTTGCATCCTGATTCGAGTGAGTTAAGGGAGGAAGCGTGTCATTATCTTGAGGTATATAAGCAGGCTCTTATTGATGAAGAGCGGTATTTAAAACAGAAAGCGAAGATTGATTGGCTTCGAGAGGGGGATGGAAATACTAAGTATTTTCATAATGCTGTGAAGGAAAAGGTAAGTCGTAACCGAATTAATGTTGTGACTGACGCTAATAACTCTACTTATGAAGGTGATTAGGTTCCTCTTGCCTTTGTGGATCACTTCCATAGTTTTCTAGGACAACAAGGTACTATTCAGAATTTGAATGGTGAGGAGTTGTTCCAACGAAAACTTCCGGTTGTAACAGCTAATGCTATGGTCCGTGAGGTCACAAGGGAGGAGGTTAAAAGGGCCATGTTCTCGATAGCTGATATTAAGTCTCCGGGCCCTGGTGGTTTCTCTGTGGCCTTTTTTAAAAAGGCTTGGGATATTTTAGGTGAAGATGTTTTTATGGCGGTGCGGGATTTCGTTTCTAATGGTAAATTACTAAAGGAAATTAATCATACTTACATTGTGTTAATTCCTAAAGTAACTACACCATCCAGGATTTCTGATTTTCGCCCTATTTCTTTGTGTAATGTCTTGTATAAATGTATTAGTAAGGTTCTTATTAGTCGGATTAAAGATGGATTGGGTGATTTGGTTAGTGAAAATCAATCAGCATTTGTCCCTGGTCGTTCTATCTCGGATAACATTCTTCTTACACAGGAATTAATGAGGGGGTACCATCTTTCTAAAGGTGCCCCAAGATGTTCTTTTAAAGTAGATATTCAGAAGGCATATGACACTGTGGACTGGGGATTTCTAAGGACCATTTTAAACGGGTTTGGATTTCATCCTCATATGGTGAACCTCATTATGACTTGTGTCTCTACTGTGTCGTATTCAGTTTGTCTTCATGGGCAATGATGTGACTCAAAAAGTCATGTTTTGAAGTACTTATTTCCGCACTTTTTGGATTATTCTTTGGTGAAAACATTCCAAAACAATCATTTATCATCAAGAATCACCAAGGTAGTCTAAATACGGGCGTTGCTACAAAAATCAGTTAAAACATCCATTTTGCACGCAAACTGAGGCAAAAACAATCACCTTAAATATTCCATTCTTGATTATCCTATCAAATTAGATCTTAATGCATATTTTATGATTCAATAGGAAAATCCAAGATCGGAGGTGAAAGAATCAAGAGAAACGGGTAAAGAATGAAGAAGATGTGCAGTTTGGAAACTGCCGATCGTCATCCGGAACACGCAAAAGTCAAACACTTCCCAATTTGGCAAACTTAGTGCCATTAGAAGCGTAACGTAAAAACGGAGCCAACGGCGCAAGAATCAAGCAAATCGGAGCCCGAACGAAGAAGATACGGACGAACCAGGCCGTATACGGCTGGTCACAGACCGTATACGGCCTGTGCAGACCGTATACGGCCTAGCTCAGCCATATTCACCCTATGCTCAGCCGTATACGGTCCAGCTCAGCCGTATCGTGCGTTTGGGTGATAAAAATCTTATTTTTATTCGCCTTTGCGATACGGTTGTGCGTTTGAAGGTTTGGATACGGTCTACGGATACGGCTGTGCGAGTTCTATAAATACAAGCCTCATTTCTCATTCCAAGCAATCAATTTTCACTTCACACACACTTTCTCTCACTACTCTCTCTCTAGATTAGATTTTCATTTTTAGTTTTCGTAGTTAGCGGCTAGTTAGTCACGGCTTTGACCGGACGAATAGGGGGTAATATTGTAATATTGCTTGGAGGATACTCGGAGTTCCGCTTGTATTCATTCACGTTGTATTCAACTACGCTGTTACTCTGGTTAATTCTATCATTTATCTATTTTAAATATGATGATTGTTATTACTGTTGTCATGCTAGATTTAGGATTACTTACCATGATTAGCAACTAGTATTATTGCGTGTTTGCTATGATGTAGTTAGTCGTATTAATTGGGATGATGTCATTATGAAAACAACGGAGGTAACGTTATACGGCTTTCATTTGTATAGCGCCGGAAACATCACGAATGTGTGGAGTACGGAACGTGGAAGCTATGAAAGTCGTGGGCACAATCCGTTGTTGATTAATGATTAACTAATGTGTTGATCCACTTTCTATCTATGACTTTAAACCTCAATCAAACTTAACGCCTTTCAACCAGTAAACGTGGCTACGGCCTTAATGATAGGACGTCATGAACCCTATCCAAAGGTGATTAGTTATCTGTGTCTAAAACATGGTCTGATTTGTAAACATTGTTTTCTAAACGGAACACCAAGTACATCGTCATCATGGAAATAATGCTTTCACTATTGAACGCAAAGTACATGGTGATTATGGAACAACGTTTTCTTACTTGAACACAAAGTACACCGGTACTGTGGAAATATCGCTTTCCTTTCAGAACGCAAAAGTACACTGTACCTGTGGAAATACTGTTTTCTAATCGAACGCAAATATTACGCTATTTACAAATTAGGGATTTATTGGGATTTTAAAGTAAGGGCTGGTTTATATCATAGATGGATAATTATTGTGCTTTAATACAAACTTAGTTAAACAAGTCTAGGGTTTAAGGCAAAGTAGGTACCGTAATTCGGCTAAGAACTTGGTATATCCACTGGAAGAGTCGTAGTTACCTATTGTGTAAAACATCATACCTAGACTTTACAAACCCATCGATAGAAAGTGATCAACACACACAAAACCTGATCTTGAACTTAAATGTTTCGTTTAGACTAAAGTATTCTTGTGGGGTTAAGAACGGTCGGACATCGAGATTGGTTTGTCGTCATATTCATGCACCCAGGATTCATTTCCATATAAGGGTCACTATACCTTCATCAGTTAGTGTTGTATGGCTGGATAAACTACTCCGATCAGAATCACGATAGCCTAGTTACTCAGTGACATACTGATCGAGAAATCTATCAGTAGGGAACTAGTGCTTACTCTACTAATACTTGAAATAAATGAAATATAATATTTTGAGATCATTTTATAATTCATCCCAGTTAAGAAAGAAAACGAAGTCATAGCAAACACCCCCTCTAGATTATCTGTTAACTACTAATATTTTATGTTTTGTTAATAAATTAGAAAAGCCAAAAACAAACCTATCCAACTATCCAAAACCCAGCTTAATTACCAAGTTATCCGAGTGAGCTCTGCTTCAATTCTACCGTCGTGAGGAACTACCCTGGATCATCCTTGCCACATACTAGTATCAGGTACTCGTACCTAGTATCAGTACGTTGTTCGGAAGGTTTAGGTCCCGACAAAATATAAATTTAAAACCACTGATCGCCAGGTGTTGTTCGGTCAGTCCTTTGACGACAAGGACGGTTCACTAGCAAGGTGAACTCAACAACCTGACTCATCTGGGCGCATCAAGTTTTTGGCGCCGCTGCCAGGGACGGTAGTACGATTTGGAGCTTGTTTAGATAAAGTAGTTTTTAAGTGATCCTTTTGACTAGGACTCACTATCCCTGTCAGAAGTTACTTTCTGCCCGCAGGTTAGCATAGTTTAAATAACTTAGCGTAGCTTAGAATAACTTCCCTCCATACTACAACTTTAATTCTTAAACCTTCTTCGTGTGTTCTCTAAAAACTTGGGAAATGGTAAATGTACAACAACTAATAGATCAATTTAATAGTCTTGTTCAAGATAGATGTAGAAGTTATTCCCACTTAGATAATGAATGTCAAGGATATAATAGGAATCATTTGGATACGTAGGGTACCTAGAGCCTCAAATACAATATCAATATGACCCTCACGCTTTCCAACATCAATATCAACCGTATTATCCCAAACCATTTGAAGTCTACCCATACTCATCTTACCCTGTATCTGAACCTCAACCGCACGAGAGTTTTGACCTGAGAGATACGTCTTTGACCTTTCTCAGCAATAATGCTGCTTTCTCACCCCCTTCCAACTCACTTGAACAATTACTAAAAGAACAGGAAGATATGCTTAGAAGAAGTTTTGATAGGCAATCTGAAATACAAGAACAAGTAAGTAGTAAGGGAAATGAGAATCAAGATAGAACCAACTTTAGGCTACAAGAAGATGAGAGGAACACACACACCACATCTACTTCTCTTGACACAGACTTTCACTCTCATGAGTCTAGTTGCAAACTACCTTCAACTCCTACACCTAACCAATCTTCTAAATCCTCATTTCCACCCATTCTTAACCTATCAAATACCCAAAACCCATTTTCTAGGTTTGTATAAATCATGAAATCAAGACTTACAAAATGATTAGGAGGATCAAGGGAGGATTACTTCATGTTTTGGAAGCTTGAATCGAAGTTCTATAAGCTTAATTTTATCTTAGACCTTGTTTCGCAAAGCTTGAAATCGTCCCCGTGCGTGGTTCGTACGGCCAGTACGAAAAATCATGAAGAACAGGGAATGATTTCACAAGAATTTGATGATTGAAATTAAATCTAGGGTTTTAGGTTTCTTTCTTGCTTCCAATCGATTTCTGTAGTATGTTCGTGAATTTTATTACGTATCCCAGACATATATTAGTATATATGTATACTAATTTTGTCTCCTTTAATATCTATTTTCTGGAACCTAGAAACCATTTGCGAGAAAAACTATTTTATTTTACCGTCAACTATATTAATTTAAAACAATTAATAATTTACTAGTCACAATAAATTATTTGACTCTTTTCCCCATTATTTTCAAATAACACAATGAAACTATTTTCTGACACATTAAATAATAATTCAAAGTCAGAAAATATTAAAATACTACTAGACCCAAGAAGTGGGTGTTACAAAACTGTCACTAACATTTTATATTTTTACTTCTCATATGTGAAGGCAAAAAGTGAGAAAGCGAAAGCAAGTGCCGCTAAGAACACGGATCCTGCCCGTGTAGGTCGATTGAGATATGCTGGACTGAGAGAGTTTTACTACAAGAAAAAAGTCGATATACATAAACAATACCCAGTTCTAGCAAAACTAAAGGCAGAGCGTTATATTTTATATCTTTATGCCAGACTACGGGAGGGCAAGAAAATGGGGTTTCAAGTTATGGCCAAGTATCTTAAAAGTGTAGAAGAAGATTTGGTAATATATTAAATACATACTAAGCTACTAACTTTTGTAACTAAATATGTTATAACACGTCAATATTTATTTCATTGATTAGCAGTTGACAACAGAGAGAAAAATGTTGAATGATGGTACATATGATGAGAAGGGGAAAGATTCCCTAACAAGGTACAAGGGAAAAGAGCACGGGGGAAGGACTCGGGCGGTGTCCAGTGTCGTTGGTAGTAAAAAAGCCCTTGGACATAGGTAGAAGGGTGAAAAAAGGAAAGCACGCACACTTGAGGAATTTGAGTCCTTCACTGAGCGGTTTCATGATGATAAACAAGTTTCTGCAACGGTGTTAGAAAATTGTAGAGCTAAATTAGCTAGAATTACAGAAGACATGAAGAATCTCAAGGCTGACCAACGCTTCTTGTCTGCTGCATCAGATGGATCATCCGACTGGTTTGATGAGGACGAGGTAATTCCTTACATGTTAAATACATTATGTATGTGTATATGTATATATGTGTGTGTATATATATATATATATATATATATATATATATATATATATATATATATATATTAATATTTACTATAAATGTTATATACTTATTCTTTTACAGGCCTCTGCTCCATGTCAGATTATGATGCCATATGGTACTCATGATACTAGATGGGCGAGGGGGATGACACATCTGGCTCACAAGGAAGGACTAGTGCCAGGTCATGTGTTTGTTCAAGTTGACACTGTAGAACAAGGTTTTGAATTCATTGGCATTCTAATTTCAAAGGAGGGAATCACTCTTCTAGGCCAAGCAAAAAGTGAATTTATTTAATGGCCTCGTACCGCTATCAAGGTATATATTCATTTGCAATTAATATAAAAGTGTGTTAATCCATATATTGTAATACTTTATTGAGATAACTATTTTTATAAATGTATCTTGTCTGCGATATGTCACCACATGACTCTTTTAGTTGTTGTTTTTAAAAATGTATTCAATATGGTGACGCTTCTTTTAAAAGTTACCGTTAATTAATGTAGCATGGCCGCGAGGAGTCGCCACACGACTTTAGGAGTGCCTCCCCCTCAACACTCTGTGACACTGCACGTCACTCGCCGGTAATGTCTTACTTAAGCCAAATAATGATGTACATATGTCTTATGTTTATACATATTCAATAATTTTTGTAATAATAATGTAGCCTCCAAGTGAAGCGTCACCCCGCATCTCCACATGTAACAGGACTTCACAACCTTTCCCCCGTAGCAGTCAATCATTTTCTGGATAAGATGCATATGTGAGTTTTTTTTCTATATGGTTAACGTATATGATGTATATTATATTATTGCCATATAATCTGATACTTTGTTAATGTAGCACCCATCGCCACCACCATCTCCACCACTGCGACCTGTAGCACTATCAAAGCGTGAAGTTGAAGAGGCCAGACGAATTTGCAATATGGAACTGAAGCTGGACAAGAGGCCGCCCAAAATCAGGGAACTGGGTAGGCGATTTCGGGAATTGATGGCTGGGAGTCATTTGATTCCGCTTGATCCGCCACACAATATGTATACGGATTCACAGCGGGAATGGATTGAATATGAGGGGCTGCTAATCTGGATGACAAATGAATGGCTGAATATTAGCATAATTTCTTGGTTTGCGATGTATGTATGTTAATATGTATATATTCTATTAAGAAAATTTGTGATTTATTACAAATACTTTAATAGTTTAATTCATCATATTTTGATTTTAGGTACTTGTTTGAGTTGCGCTTGAAGATGGGGCTTCCAACCAAATGTGTGTTCTTATCACCGAGTGCCATTTAATTTAGTGTTTGTGAAGACTTTTTTGCCCACACGGATGTCATAAACTACATCTCAGAGCAGTTTGATCTTCACAGTGACAAACAATATTTTATTGCACCCTATTACCATCAGTACGTATTATATTATATCAATCTATATCTATATATTTGCTTGCTATATTGTTTTAATCAATATTTATACTAAAATGTTTAAACTTGTTGGTAGTCAACTGATCGCGCCCCGAACGGTCGGTCAAGGAATCGCTTCCTTGTCGTTGCCGGACCTCCCGCTCGAGGCGGGCGATCAGTGGGTGGTTTTAAATTTATAATAGTCGGGGGGAGCCAAAACCTTCCGAACTACTTACTATTACTAGGTACGAATACCTGATATTAGTACGTGGTAAGGATGATCCAGGGTCGTTCCTCACGACGGTAGAATTGAAACAGAGCTAGTTCTGATAACTTAGTAATCAAGCTGAGGTGTGGATAGATTGAAAGGTGTTTGTTTTTGGTATTTTCTAATTTAACTAAAATACTGGAAAGTAAATACTAAACTACGGGTAGGGTAAGCAGATAGATAGAGTTGTGACTGCTGAAGTTTCAATATTCAGGTTTTGGGATGATGATCATTATAAAAGGTGATTGGAGACTTGCCTTAAATATAATCAACAGAGGTTTGGTGTAAACACTAGCACCCTAAGATTTAAAGCGGAAACCCTAAGTCGTATGTCACTGGGTACTAGGCTATCATGATTCTGATCAGATCAGGCTGCTCAACCCACAACACTGTCCGATGAGGACAAGTGACCCTTCTTGGGATTAACCCTGGGTGCATGAATAAGGTAACAGACCGATATTTAATTTCTGACCGTTCTTAACACCTAGTTTTAATTCATTTTATTAAGGTTTGTACTAATTGCTTGCTATTGTATGTTAAACTGTCAGTTATGTTGGATAAGGGGGTTTAAGCATCTTACACTACAGCTGAATGTTCGCTTTCTTTTCCAAATCCCTTAAACTTAGTTGAGGAGCACAAATACTTCTGTCAAGGTGTAGACCCTCCTTTGCGATCAAACGTTCATCCCTAGGTTCGTTTCACGGTGTATACTACATTTTTCAGCAGTTCCACAGCTTTAATATATACCTAGACCATGTTCAGGAAGGGTGACTTCCAGGTATCCACGGTGTCATATGCCTACGACCGGTCCGTAGCTTCCACGCATTTGTACTTCACCAGAGGTGTTTCCAGCGCTATACTAAGTACTGGGCCATTTTATGGCATGTCCACAACTTCATACAGAAACACAGATAACTATGCTTACGTAGTATTAGGGTTAGCTAAGTCCTATCCTAAGGGCAATAGTCACGTGAAAGCTTGGAAATGGTGTATATGGTGGTTTAGATCTACCGCTTGAAAAGTTTAACCCGATACATAACATAACAATTTCCAATCACATATTTAATTGAAGATTAATTTAACATCATCCCTACTCCTAAATATCTACATTCCAACAATCACAATATTACACTACTCAATAAACATGGCAACAAATAAAGCACATACCATAATATCATGCATAGATAAATCAGACATAATAATAGTATGAGAGAATAGATATCACCGGATAATAGAGCAGCGTAACAAGAGAAAAGAACTTGCAATCCAAGAATAAAAGCTTGAACACCAATACTCCTTGATTACAAAAGCTATCCTCTACTCTAATCTACTAGCTACCCACTAATTTCTCCTCTAACTCCTAAGAGTAGTGCTAGAGAGAGAAATTAGTGAGAGAAACTAACTAAGAAATAAAATTACAAGAGAAGTGTGTGTGAAAGAGTAAGAATGAATTGTGTTGTGAGGGATGAGAAATGAGGAGGTTTAGCCCTCTATTTATAGGCTTTCAAATTACAAATTTACACTCAACACCCTTGATAAGCATCAAATAGATAGTATATTTTATATTAATTTATCCTTATATTTTTATACATTTTATTGCATTTATATGATTTTAGTTACTTATTTTGTTAATAATTGCAGAAATGTATTTTAATTGAAGAATGAAGAAAAAAGAACAAGAACGAGACCAGAACTGAAGATTTAAAGCACTTAAAGAAATAAAGATTAAAGACCTTGAAGAAATGAAGACTAAAAGAGTTAAAATGAAGAATTAGGCCAAAAAGAGAATAAAGTCCGGTTATGAAGATCGAGAGTCCAAATATTAAGCCCAAGCCCGGAAATGGAATATTCTGGAAATTACATTCAACCGGCGGTTGGATTAACCAACCGGCGGTTGAGCTTTAGGGTTTAAGGCGGTGCAGACACGTGGTGTTGGACTTGGATTCAAATTACTTCAACTAGCGGTTGGAGTATTCAACCGGCGGTTGGAAGGTCGACCTGAAAGAGTATAAATAGAGGCTTAAGCTAGGTCATTTGATATACGATTCAAGAATACTTAACCGAAAGTTAGGGTTTTAGGGCAACTTTAAGGTGCGATTTTGGAGGCAAAGGAGCTAGGGTTTGAAGGCCAATAACCCTAGGAAAAGCTGGTTTGCTAATTGGTTCGGTTTCTTTATCCTTGTAACTTTATTAATCTTTTGGGTTATTTTGGATATTGTTTATTTGGATTAATTGCTTATTAGGTTTTCATTATGAATGTTTAAATGTATGTTTATTAGATTTATTATATGAATTATATGTTTATGTTGGAACTATATTATTGAATGCTTATTATACAAGAATTGTCTGTGTTATATTAATATTGATAAAAGTTAACTGATTTATATAGATAACTTTACGAAGCTAGTGAGTTTTATAAGTTAATTAATGATTGTCAATTATTAATGTTAAGTAACACTGTAATTCAACCGAAGCTAGGAATTGTATTAATAAACTGCTGATAGATCTTAATAAATAGTAATATTGTACTTAATCTTTGGCAATGCTACTATATGAAAATTATCTTAATCTTTGTGATTTTCTAAATTAGTAATTCACCAATAATAATAGCCAACAAAGCAAATAGACATAAGTTGATATAATACGTTTAATAAATAATTGTTTAAATAGATATAATCTTCTATCCAATTGAGTATACTTAAGTTGTTCCTAGAACTTATCTATTAGAATCTGTATCAATTATAAATATGTTCGTTCGGAACTAAAACGTCCCCCTATCTTGTATATTATTGTATCTTGTATATTATTTGTATATTAATTGTAAATAGTGTAATTAGGAATAAATAATTAGTTAGAAATAAATCACGTTCCCTGTGTTCGAACTTGGACTTACTTATAAAGCTATATTCTATGAACAGGTTAATACTTGCCTGAATTGTGTGATAGTATTATTTAGTATTTCCTTATTCAAAACTTGTTATTATAATTGCCTATACTTAGCACATATCAAGTTTTTGGCGCCGCTGCCGGAGAGCGGTGTATTTTAATTAAACTAATTAATTTCCCTGTAAATTTTTTATTTTTAATACTTTGCAAAATCAATACCAAATATCGGCTCACCCATTGAGAATACTGACAAAAACAAAGGTATAATGAGAGTAAAACCCTACCTCATTGATTTATCATATAAGAGGTAAGGTGCTTCTCGAAAGAGATAGGTTTTTAATACGCTTCGCGCTGACCTGTTTCTCCGCTTTTGTGTACTATCAATGGAGCTACCGAGATCTATTGACTAGCTTTGTAGAAGAAATCTAACAAATTAATTTTAACTTTAGCTATTGTATAAATAACTAACTTGCATAACTAACTTGCATTACTAATCAATTGGAAAGTTGGGTTGGGTATTCTTTTTCAATCATTTAACTTTGAATTTGTTTTATTATTAAATAATTGTGAGTACTTTACATCAACCTACTTATAACTAACATTGCATTTACTGATGGTATGACCCGGACATAACATCTGTATCTAAAAAAAAAAAAATTACTTTTAGTTAGATTTTATTTTTCTTTTCTACTCTTTTTCTTTTTCTCTTAGTTTTAACAGGTATTTACCATTGATTACATTCAAGAGGATTTTCAAAATTCGATCAATAAGCCTATTTACCAAGTGACGATTGAGAATCAAGAGATTGATGAATATATCTCGACCATCAATTGTATTAGCTACACAATTCCTGGAACAAGTACAAGAATGGAAGAAACTAAAACTAATGGCCATAGTGAAGGGAATTTCATTCAAGAACTTGAAGAGATGGATAATCAAATCAATAAGTATACTCAATTTTCTGAATCGTTATTTTCTAACAAAATTTTTAGTAAATCTAAACAGGAAGAAGATTTGGAGGTGGATTGGTCGTTGTCACCTAAATTTGATCACTATGATCCTGACGAGGAGAAACTTGAATTGGGAGACCAGAATGGGGTGATGATGAAAGAGGAAATGATGACGATTATTGACAACTTTCTATCATTGCACCCAGAGGAGGAACAATTAAAGGAAGATGATCAAGGGATTGAAAAAGATACCAAAAACAACATTTGCGTTAATCAGATATTACACACTAATTGGATCAAACTACTGTCTACGGTGAAAATTCAAATGAAGGTTGAGTCTATACAACCAACGGTGGGAGTATCTGTAAACACAGATTCATTGTTTTACAACTATGAAGATCCTTTTTGGCGATTTGAGCAGAAGGAAAGTTTCTCGCAATTTTTGGAAAATCATGGAGCATCTCAGAATGGACATTTACCTTCTATAAACGATAAGTATCTTCGTATTTTATTTTTATTAAATTTACATTTAAATGATATTTATCGATATTACCATCCATGCTTACTTTTAAGTGTGGGGAAAGTTGCTAGATTTTTAGGTAAGTAAGGTGGGAGTCAGGCTCGTGACTCAAACAAAAACAAGCGCATCTCGGGAGGCAACCCGTGCTTGTATATTATATTGTAGAATTTTTAGGTAGATTTAGTTAAGTAGATTTTACTTTATTTTTAGTTTTTAGATTGTTATTAAGGATAGATTTACGAAACAATAATCATTATAAAAGTTGCTTCATAAATTAAAATTAAAAAGGGCTAATTGAATAAAATATGAAAAATGTCGTTATTTTTAAAAATCGCTGCTAGCAACCAATCGGCGGCTGGTATATTCAACCGGCGGCTGGACAATTTTTTTCGATTAAACACTAAAAGCAGCAGTTATAATTACTACACTTTTTCACAAAAACCAATGAACTCCATACAATTATTCTTAAAGTAAATTGTTATGATTGTAATATTTGTTAAGGTTTCATATTTTGGAATATCTAATTAAGAAATTGTCATATTTAGTTTCTGAGAAATTTGTTATTTAGGATTCACTCTAGTAAAATAATTTCTCTTAAAATTGATTCTAATATTTTCAATTCTTGTTTAGAGATTCAGATTAGGTGATAAGTGTAAATCTTTGGGGTTTAAATTAAAACTTACTAATGATAATATGAATGGTTTATAATATATTTGATAACATAGTTTTCATAATAAGTTAAGATCTTCAATTTAGTTAACCCCAGTAGAAGATTTGCTCTAAGTTTAAATTTTAAAATAAGAAATTGGAGCTACATTGTATCTACTTTTATCTAAGACTCCTGCCAGTAATTGAATTAGGAAACCAACGGTTGTAGGTACCCAACTAGCGGTTGAATACTTTTTGGCTTTATTAGGAGATGAATCGAGGAATAGTAGAAGTTTCATAAGTTTTTACCACACAATAAGCCCATAAAAAAATAACAAAAATTAGTAGCATGTGTTTATATGTTTCTGGACTATCTTTAATTTGTACTTTTCGTTTTAATTTTAATATTTGGTACGTTTAATTTGTTTGCCTGTTTATTTTTGAAACATTGCCACTTTTCGAAGTTGGCATATAGTAGAGTATATAGTATAATATAATATAATATATAATGTATAATATAGTATACAATATGGACTAGTTTTTTCAGAACAAAGCATTGAAATTGGAATTTTTGGAAATTTAATAAGTTTATCTTATTAATTATGAACTTTGTGGGTGTGTTCCCTGGAAACCCTCACGAGACTATAACTCGTCCACTCGGGATACCGAGGGGTTTAAAGGCTTATTGCATATGCTAAATGCAATCGTGACTAACTACGAAAGTGTGGATGTTGTATATTAATTTTCAAGAGATGAAGGAACCAACCAAGATGAACCAGATATGATATTCTAGCCGATGATGAATTCCACAACAGTATTGCATTAGCCAACGAAATTTGCTTCTACAGTCAGGGGAGTTTTTCTGTTCTACTTTTTCTTTCCCTTACTCACTTTTGTTTATCATTTTTATACAATATGGGCATTGTATAATTTAAGTGTGGGGATAGGGTTCGTAAGAAAAAGAATTTCTTTAATTAACATTTAAGTTTCTATTGTTCTTAAATTTTATCAAAAAATTAAAAATTTTAAGTGAATAACTAAGTATTTATTAGTTAGAATATTTTTGTTAAAAGTTTTGTTTTATATTTAAAAGTTTAGACTTTAATATGGATTAACTGTTTTGTATATATAACGTAAGCTACTTAATAAGGAAGTGATATATAGTTATATGATATGATGTACTAATAGGTAATTTATATGAAGATTTCTGAATTTTAATAAATTAATATAATATAACTTGTTTATTATTTTATGATACATAATATAATATATGACAGAAAAAGTCTTAATTTTTAAATTTATTATGCAATAATTTTATATATCTTTTTACTTATGTGGGTACATCTGGGGGTATATATTGATGGTTTCCTCTGTTATACGAAAGTATAGACCTGGTCTCTAGTAATATATATTTAAAAATTAAGCAAACGCAAGTCAAAAGTACTTGAAAAGTCTTAAAAATATAAAGATACCTAATGAGGTCGCCAAAATGGTTTGACCAAGTCTAGTTTTGCTTAAACCTGAATCAAGTTATGTCGCTCTGTTGCATGAAAATGCAGACCTGTCACCAATGTCTTGATTCTTAAAAATGTATTTCATATATTTAATTGGAATATAAAAGTAAATTGTATAATTAAATTTAAAGGTATATCATAGGTGGAAATCATAAGTAATATACATACTAACAATAAAGGTGTATTCAGAAGTATGAATATAGATTGTTTAAAGTGGACACATATATTAGTAATCGTTCATGAACTATATATTACACAAATAATAATAATTTTATTTATACATTATAGTTATCCAAGTTAATTAAATTGTTTAAATTTTTAATTTATGAAACAGATTTTTAGTATTGGTATTCTGATTCTTAAATATTAGTTTGATGCTTATTTTTAAATTTTATTCAGTATTCTACTTGAGGACAAGCAGAACTTAAGTGTGGGGATATTTGATAAGCATCAAATAGATAGTATATTTTATATTAATTTATCTTTATATTTTTAAACATTTTATTGCATTTATATGATTTTAGTTACTTATTTTGTTAATAATTGCAGAAATGTATTTTAATTGAAGAATGAAGAAAAATGAACAAGAACGAGACCAGAACTGAAGATTTAAAGCACGTAAAGAAATAAAGATTAAAGACCTTGAAGAAATGAAGACTAAAAGAGTTAAAATGAAGAATTAGGCCAAAAAGAGAATAAAGTCCGGTTATGAAGATTGAGAGTCCAAATATTAAGCCCAAGCCCGGAAATGGAATATTCTGGAAATTACATTCAACCGGCGGTTGGATTAACCAACCGGCGGTTGAGCTTTAGGGTTTAAGGTGGTGCAGACACGTGGTGTTGGACCCGGATTCAAATTACTTCAACCGGCGGTTGGAGTATTCAACCGGCGGTTGGAAGGTCGGCCTGAAAAAGTATAAATAGAGGCTTAAGCTAGGTCATTTGATATACGATTCAAGAATGCTAAACCGAAAGTTAGGGTTTTAGGGCAACTTTAAGGTGCGATTTTGGAGGCAAAGGAGCTAGGGTTTGAAGGCCAATAACCCTAGGAAAAGCTGGTTTGCTAATTGGTTCGGTTTCTTTATCCTTGTAACTTTATTAATCTTTTGGGTTATTTTGGATATTGTTTATTTGGATTAATTGCTTATTAGGTTTTCATTATGAATGTTTAAATGTATTTTTATTAGATTTATTATATGAATTATATGTTTATGTTGGAACTATATTATTGAATGCTTATTATACAAGAATTGTCTGTGTTATATTAATATTGATAAAAGTTAACTGATTTATATAGATAACTTTACGAAGCTAGTGAATTTTATAAGTTAATTAATGATTGTCAATTATTAATGTTAAGTAACACTGTAATTCAACCGAAGCTAGAAATTGTATTAATAAACTGCTGATAGATCTTAATAAATAGTAATATTGTACTTAATCTTTGGCAATGCTACTATATGAAAATTATCTTAATCTTTGTGATTTTCTACATTAGTAATTCATCAATAATAATAGCCAACAAAGCAAATAGACATAAGTTGATATAATACGTTTAATAAATAATTGTTTAAATAGATATAATCTTCTATCCAATTGAGTATACTTAAGTTGTTCCTAGAACTTATCTATTAGAATCTGTATCAATTATAAATATGTTCGTTCGGAACTAAAACGTTCCCCTATCTTGTATATTATTGTATCTTGTATATTATTTGTATATTAATTGTAAATAGTGTAATTAGGAATAAATAATTAGTTAGAAATTAAATCAGGTTCCCTGTGTTCGAACTTGGACTTACTTATAAAGCTATATTCTATGAACAGGTTAATACTTGCCTGAATTGTGTGATAGTATTATTTAATATTTCCTTATTCAAAACTTGTTATTATAATTGCCTATACTTAGCACACATCAACCCTCACACCCGATTTTACACTGAAATACACCCTCGAGCTATGAAATTCGACACCATAAGGGGGGTATACCACCCTAAAAGGGGTGTATTCGACACCAAAAGGGGCGTATTCGGTAGCAAATAGGGCGTATTCGGTATCAAACGGGGCGAATCCGGCACCATAGAGGGGGTATACCACCCTAGAAGGGGGAATACCACCCCAAAAGGGGGGTATACGGCCCCAATAAAGGGGGTATACGGCCCCTAAGGGGGGGGTATACGGCCCCTATGGGGTGGTGTAGCCCTGGTCGTTGTCTTGTGCACTGGATCGTAAGTCTTGCGTGCTGGATCGTAATTCGTTTGGCCATAACTTCTTCGTTCTAGCTCCGTTTTCAGTGTTCTTTATATCCACGAGATCGTAATTACCTGAAGATCATAATGAGATAATCTAAGTATAATTTCAAGGTATTATGCTTTAAAAGTGCTCGTAGAACTTGAACGTATCGTTTATGCTCTATTTTGTACGTTATTTAACCATTTTACTTGATTTTTGAAGCAACGCCTTATTTTTAGCCTTAATCATGAATTATGGTGAAAAAGTATTGATATTGGATGATTTCATCCATTTTGGGGCTAAAAAGGTGGGAATTATGTAAGTAAAAATGTGACTTTTTACGTCAAATCAAATATCCCACACTTAGACATTGCTTGTCCTCAAGCAATACTTCCAATATCCTCACTTAAAATGATGTTTAAAGTCCGATTTTTGAGAATTAAAATATTTCTTAGAACAACCATTCTTCATATGGGTAACCTGTTTCAGAAAATTGAGATAAATAAGATAATTGTTTCAGAAATAAGAAATGAATATCTTTGGGCTTGCTTCTGATTCTCGTGCTCTTTGGCATACACATGACTTAGGCAATCTCACCAGTGGTCACTCAGTTCACTCAAAGTGTATCGGGTTTCCTATCATTCTAAACAAACGAAATCGCTCAAAAGCCAGTCATGCAGCATTCATCATCATAGGCTTGATCGAGAATCAAATCTCCACCACTTAGGTGAGGACGGTGCTAATTATCCCAAGACATTCATCGGGTTGTAGTGTGAAGTGAGGGTTAAGGGTATGGATAGTGCGTATTTTTAGGTTTAAAGGGTTATGCTTATCTTAGAACTTTTAAACTTAAGAAAAAATTTTATTTAGATATGCTTTTTAATGAAAACGGAAACGGATAACGGTAATGAGGAAAAGATAGCTATTTTGACTTGTATCTTTTTGAAAACACACGGAATATATATTTTTCAGAGATCGGAGTTTTCGAGAGATTTGAAGCACTTAGCTTTATTTCTATTTTTGGCTTAGAATTTCTTTGCCAAGGAATTTCTAAGGGATTTTTATTTTTTTCTTTCTTACTCCCTTTTGAGATCCTTTCTTACTTTCATTTTTCAATCTTTTGACATTTCGTATTTTACTTGGTGTCAATTTTTCACACCTTTAGACTTTCTCGATCTTTTTGAGATTTTGATAATGGAGACGCACACGAGATTTTTTAAGTAAAACACGAAATTTATGATTTTTGAGTGAAAGCAAAAAGAATACCTAAATAGCGTTTTTCAAAAGTTTAAAAATTCCAAGATAATATTTTGGTGGGTATGGAGGTGGATGGGGTTTTAATAAAGGGTTTTCAAGAAACGAAAAGGTTAAGGCTCAACAGGGTTTACTAGGCGGATCATCGACACTAAAAATGAGTATCGGCAGGGTTAGGCTTGAAGAGATATGAGAAAATGGGTTTATTTCTTAGGGAATGTCAAGATCATTTAATTGCACCTATACCGCGTACGGTACTCACCAATATGGTCTCGAAATGCATACCAGGAGCAAGTTCTAATTCAGAAATGCATACATCGGCACACACAACAAATGAATAGTGAAGCATTTAAAATGAATGCTTTATAGGCTCAAGATACCTCACTGCAATTAAAATGGGTTGTATGTGCTTAGTCATGCGCTGCCCCTAAGATTATCATTTCTTAATTTGAGAAATTCCTACCTTATTTACACTATTTTCCAAAATAACTTACTCATATTTAAAATAGCTCCTCTTAGAAACATTAAAATTCAAAAAATAACAGAGCTAACTGAATGAGTAGCAATCTACTATCGAAGTTAAGCTCATGCTTTTCTTTGTTTAAAGCAAAAAAATTTGAAAAATTTGATCAATTTTTAAAGTGAGGAACATTTTATGAGTTGCTATTTGGACATAAAATCTATCTAAGGTATTCTATACCGCTATCCCACACTTAGAGGAACATTGTCCCTAATGTTCTCTTTAGTGGAGATTATACTAGAAGTATAATCCCACACTTAGAGTTTGAAAATGTAAGAAAATGTTTCTCAAGTGTTTGTTTTGGGCTGGAATCCCACACTTAGTGATAAGCTTAGGATATGGTATAGATTACTTTGATTAATTAACAGTACTACGTAAAGCTAAAAGATAAAAACAGAGAAAGGATGAAGAAACTCCCCAGATAGCTAAAGATCTGAATATGTGCCGAGAAGATGAAAGTCTTTGTTTTGCGGCAACTCCATGAGGATTATTCAGCTTTAGGTGCCTTTGATTAAGAACCTTGCCTTCCATTTCAACCATCATTTGTGAATCAATCTCTTAAGTGTGAACACGTTGGATATACCTTTTAACTCCATATTTTTGCAATGAAAAGGAATCACTGTCTCAGAATGAAATGATGTTTTCTATTACAAATCATTTTGTAGAACATATGTTTTTAAACGAGTTGAAGCATAATGCATAAAAGTAGTATGCAAGTACCTCGAATGCTCGAAACATATGAACTAATTTTTGAAAAGTGTTTCCTATTTATCTAAGACAAGTGATTTTGCAAAGTTGAGTTGTTACTTGAAATATTTTGAAAATATTTTTGAGGTATATCCAAGTGTGAAGGATATTTAGAGATTTACTTCACTTATTTTTACAATCATCCACACGTCTTATTGCACGGGTTGCCTCCCGAGAAGCGCTGCTGTTATAGTCGAGAGCTCGACTTGGATAGATTGTAAAAAATAAAGCGAAGTGATGGCGTCCTCCGGATACCGACAGAGTGAAAGCCTCTCCTTGATCAACTAGAAATCATATACGTGTCTGAAAGCGCCATCTCTTCCCCTGCAAAGCAAGGCTCCAAAGATTTCCAAATTTAATGAACTGTAAGCTCCCCTTGTTATCTTTCCATCATTCTCAAAGATTCTTCATCCATAGGCGTCAATCCCTGCTTGTTAGGCATTTGTACAAGTAGAACAAGTAAACGTGATCTAACAAACAAGTGATTATTCTCCAAATCATAGACTCACTGGTTTGCGAAAAAAAAAAAACTATCAAAGTGGGCACTTTGAAGGTGAAACAAACCAGTGTATGACTTGGAGTCTAATCTCACACTAAAAGTGTTAGTTGCCTAAAACTTCACTGCAGCAGATATGGAAATACTGGTATTATAGGTATCCAAGTATAGAGATATCCAAAGTACACATTTTTAAACGAGTTCAAGCATAATACAGATATTGACATACAGATCATGATATCAGATTAAGCATTATTATCTCATGTATGTTCACATAAATATATGTAAGTACCTCAAACGCTCGAAACATGCCAGTGGGTATGTAAGATGACTAAGGCTCCTAACTCCTAGTTGGTTTCCATTTGAGTGAAAAGGGATACTTAAGAACTTGAGATCTTAGATAATGGTGAAAATTGGATTTTGCAATAAAGTTCAAACAAGTGGGAGTAGGAAGTTTTAAGGTTTTGACAAAAATTTCAATTAAGTAATTTTGCAAACCATCGTTTTTGTTTACTTAAATTTGGAAAAACTTTGATCATGCTTTTTAGGGTTTCATTTTCTACTTATTGGGTTAGCATAATAACTGTTACCAAGACTATGTTAGACACGGGTTACCTCCCGAGTAGCGCTTGTTTTTGTTCGAGTCTCTAGCTTGACTCTAGCATTATTTCTCAGGCAATCCTAGGGGTTTCCTTGCATCCATCAGTAGACACAAGTGATAATATTGGTACATACCTAAAATTTTAAAGCATATTAAGGCCAGGGTATGTCCAATATAAGGAGATGGTTCGAAGTGAGGGAGTTGTTTTACCGGAGGTATAGCAGGTCTCTCAACTTCTAATATCTCCTTGGGTTGGATTGTCAGAACGGGTTGGTCAAAGGAATCCTCATCTCTCAGTGATGTATAGGACATTATATGGTGGAGAGATAGTTTGTAGGGAAACCATGATGCAGAACCCACCTTGCTTCCTATGGTCTTTTGGTCAATGATAATGTTGTACTCTGGGTATGGAGGTGGGATATTATCCATTTTTGTCTCCATTCTTGTAGCAACATTCTCATCGACTACTTGGGTGACAGGTTCTATGGCATTTGAAAGTTCAACTAGATCAGGGGGTGATTCATTTGGGAAGATAAGTGGGACATTGTCAACCACAACTTGTTGCGGAATGCTGTCAACCACGTCGTTTGAATTGGAATGAGATCACTTCTCAGAGTTGGTGTGCATTCCTTCGGTCCTTCTGAAGCTGAGTCTTCTGTGTAAATCTCCATCTCCGGGCTCTCTAATTCTATCTCTTCGTCTACCTCGTCATACTCGTCACTCCGGCCGGGAGTTTCAAGTTGTAATGACTCGAAAAGCTCCTCTAGAATGAAATCCTCATCGGTTTTGGATGTAGATAGGTTGAGAACAGGTGGAAGTGAGGATTTAGAAGATTGGGTAGGTAAAGGGTTTGAAGGAGTTTTGCAACCAGGCTCATGAGAATGAAAGTCTGTGTCGAATGATGTAGATGTGGAGTGTGGGTGCCTATCATCTTCCTGTAGCCAATTGTTGGTTTGATTCCTAGCTTCATTACTACTCACTTGGACTCGTGTTTGTATTTCAGACAGCTTATCAGTACATATTCTAAGCATGTCTTCTTGTTCTTTAAGTAGTTGCTCAAATGGGTTGTAGGAAGGTGAGAAAGTATTACTACTGAGATAAGCTAGGGGCATATCTCTCAAGTTAGAACTCTCGTATGGTTGTGGTTTGTGTACAGAGTGTGGGTAGACATTGAATGGTTCAGGATAGTAAGGCTGGTATTGATGTGTTTGGAAAGCATAAGGGTCATAATGATGTTGAGATTGAGGATCTAAGTACCCTATGTTATCCGAATAAATCATACTATTCCTTTGACATTCATTATCTACATGGGCATTACTCCTACATCTATCCTAGATTGATTTAGCAAGACTTTCAATTTGATCTTTTAGTTGTTTTTGAGTTGCCATTTCCCAAGTTTTCAGAAAAGACAGCACACGAAGAAGGTTTTCTAGAATTAAAGTTGTAGTATGGAGGGAAGTTATTCTAAGCTACACTAATTTAATCTAACTACGCTAATCTACGGGCAGAAAGTAACTTCGAATAGGGATGGTGAATCCCAGTCCAAAAGGATCGCTTAAAAACTAATCTATCTAAACAGGCTCCAAATCCTACTACCGTCCCCGGCAGCGGCGCCAAAAACCTGATCGCGCCCCGAACGGTCGGTCAAGGAATCGCTTCCTTGTCGTTGCCGGACCTCCCGCTCGAGGCGGGGGATCAGTGGGTGGTTTTAAATTTATAATAGTCGGGGGGAGCCAAAACCTTCCGAACTACTTACTATTACTAGGTACGAATACCTGATATTAGTACGTGGTAAGGATGATCCAGGGTCGTTCCTCACGACGGTAGAATTGAAACAGAGCTAGTTCTGATAACTTTGTAATCAAGCTGAGGTTTGGATAGATTGAAAGGTGTTTGTTTTTGGTATTTTCTAATTTAACTAAAATACTGGAAAGTAAATACTAAACTACGGGTAGGGTAAGCAGATAGATAGAGTTGTGACTGCTGAAGTTTCAATATTCAGGTTTTGGGATGATGATCATTATAAAAGGTGATTGGAGACTTGCCTTAAATATAATCAACAGAGGTTTGGTGTAAACACTAGCACCCTACGATTTAAAGCGGAAACCCTAAGTCGTATGTCACTGAGTACTAGGCTATCATGATTCTGATCAGATCAGGCTGCTCAACCCCCAACACTGTCCGATGAGGACAAGTGACCCTTCTTGGGATTAACCCTAGGTGCATGAATAAGGTAACAGACCGATATTTAATTTCTGACCGTTCTTAACACCTAGTTCTAATTGATTTTATTAAGGTTTGTACTAATTGCTTGCTATTGTATGTTAAACTGTCAGTTATGTTGGATAAGGGGGTTTAAGCATCTTACACTACAGCTGAATGTTCGCTTTCTTTTCCAAATCCCTTAAACTTAGTTGAGGAGCACAAATACTTCTGTCAAGGTGTAGACCATCCTTTGCGATCAAATGTTCATCCCTAGGTTCGTTTCACGGTGTATACTACATTTTTCAGCAGTTCCACAGCTTTAATATATACCTAGACCATGTTCAGGAAGGGTGACTTCCAGGTATCCACGGTGTCATATGCCTACGAACGGTCCATAGCTTCCACGCATTTGTACTTCACCAGAGGTGTTTCCAGCGCTATACTAAGTACTGGGCCGTTTTATGGCATGTCCACAGCTTCATACAGAAACACAGATAACTATGCTTACGTAGTATTAGGGTTAGCTAAGTCCTATCCTAAGGGCAATAGTCACGTGAAAGCTTGGAAAGGGTGTATATGGTGGTTTAGATCTACCGCTTGAAAAGTTTAACCCGATACATAAGATAACAATTTCCAATCACATATTTAATTGAAGATTAATTTAACATCATCCCTACTCCTAAATATCTACATTCCAACAATCACAATATTACACTACTCAATAAACATGGCAACAAATAAAGCACATACCATAATATCATGCATAGATAAATCAGACATAATAATAGTATGAGAGAATAGATATCACCGGATAATAGAGCAGCGTAACAAGAGAAAAGAACTTGCAATCCTTGAATAAAAGCTTGAACACCAATACTCCTTGATTACAAAAGCTATCCTCTACTCTAATCTACTAGCTACCCACTAATTTCTACTCTAACTCCTAAGAGTAGTACTAGAGAGAGAAATTAGTGAGAGAAACTAACTAAGAAATAAAATTACAAGAGAAATGTGTGTGAAAGAGTAAGAATAAATTGTGTTGTGAGGGATGAGAAATGAGGAGGTTTAGCCCTCTATTTATAGGCTTTCAAATTACAAATTTACACTCAACACCCTCACACCCGATTTTACACTGAAATACACCCTCGAGCTATGAAATTCGACACCATAAGGGGGGTATACCACCCTAAAAGGGGTGTATTCGATACCAAAAGTGGCGTATTCGGTAGCAAATAGGGCGTATTCGGTAGCAAACGTGGCGAATCCGGCACCATAGAGGGGGTATACCACCCCTAGAAGGGGGTATACCACCCAAAAAGGGGGTATACGGCCCCAATAAGGGGGGTATACGGCCCCTAAGGAGGGGTATACGGCCCCTATGGGGTGGTGTAGCCCTGGTCGTTGTCTTGTGCACTGGATCGTAAGTCTTGCGTACTGGATCGTAATTCGTTTGGCCATAACTTCTTCGTTCTAGCTCCGTTTTCAGCGTTCTTTATATCCACGAGATCGTAATTACCTGAAGATCATAATGAGATAATCTAAGTATAATTTCAAGGTATTATGCTTTAAAAGTGCTCGTAGAACTTGAACGTATCGTTTATGCTCTATTTTGTACGTTATTTAACCATTTTACTTGATTTTTGAAGCAACGCCTTAATTTTAGCCTTAATCGTGAATTATGGTGAAAAAGTATTGATATTGGATGATTTCATCCATTTTGGGGCTAAAAAGGTGGGAATTATGTACGCAAATGCGTGACTTTTTACATCAAATCATCAACATTGGGTCCTGTTCATTATTGATAAAGTTGAACACATTGGGTACATTGTGGATTCGATAAGGAAGGGGAAGGTACCCGGATCTTATGCTCTCACAAAAAGAGTAGAATAGTAAGAGTCTCAAACTTTTCAATATGTAAAAATCCTCGACTATACCCATGTGTTTTTATAACTTGTACTAACTTAATAATGTTGAATATTTAATTAGGACTAATTCATCCCGGAAATGGAATTGGAAAATTGTTGATGTAAGTTGTTTCCAAATTCTTATTTATATATATATGGACATTATATTGAATAATGTTGTTTAACTAATTTTTTAACTTTAATTAGTGTCCCCAACTACAATCTAGCTGGGAATGTGGCTACTACATGGCTCTCTCCTAGGCGATTTTTGGTCATCTTCTTCCTTAACCTTTCAATCAATCTCTAGCTCAATTTGATCTTCTAACTGATTACTGAATCTGTTATTGTCTTTGAAACACTTTAGTGTCCCTCCATCGACTTTACGAATTTCAATTATCGGCCATGAAATCAGATTTGTTCTAGGGTTTCGTTTTTTAGGGTTTTGATTTATTTCCTTAATCGTTTGCGCATTATCTTGTGTTCATATCTGTTTGCTTGCGGCTCAATCTTAAAATCTTTATGATCTATTGCTGGTTATTTAATTACTTGTTGAACAATCCGTAGAGTTTATCATTGGTTGTGTTTCATCTGGTTTGTGTTTTTCTGTTGGTGTGATTTTTCTGGTTCTTGCTCTGGTTTACGTGGAAGATGGGAGGGAGCGGTAACAAAAAGAAGAAGAAGAAAGACTTGCGTGATTCCGGTTCCCATGCGGAGGGTAAAAATCCTAATTCTGATTCGTCTTCAGAATCAGATTTCGTTTCTACGTTTAATACGGAAAAGATCAATATAGATGGAATCAAAAAACTTCCTGCTAAAATCGTGACTAATGTGAGTGATCTTCATGCTACTTTAGTTCACGAACCACATGTTGATCTTGGTGGTGCTACATCTACGCTGAATTTCCCAACGTATGTATCTGGAAATATAACTCACTCAGGTCCGGAAGTGGGTGCTGATGCGGATGTTTACTCTATTGTGAATGAGCAGGTTGAGGACGACAACCTTGGTAAAATCCCTGCTTCTTCTACCTCTAAACACAATGTAGAAAGTCATAGTGCTCAAGCTAGCGATGGTAGGCAGAGTGGAAAAGTGGTGAATGCAAGTCTCAATCAAGGTTTTTCTGATATTAATGATGGTCATTCAAATTATTCGTACTCTTTCTTTGGCGATCAGGTTGGGGTACCAGACCCTAGTAAAATCCCTGGATCGAATAATACTGGTCAGAAGGTTGATTTTCATAATGATGCGGCTTATGAAACGAAGGTTAGTGATGATGATGAGCTGCATGCGCAGAAGACAAGTGGTTTTTCTGGAAAGGAGAATTTTGGGGCTTGGTTGAATAAGGATGCGAAAGGGTTGGACAAACTTGCTGCATTCAGTCAACCAGTTCCGGTGATGGAGGGTAAATCGTCTAATGGTATGAAATCTTATGCTCAAATAGCGGACCAATCTATTAAGCGTAAGGTTAGATTTTGTACATTGAATCTGGAACCTTCCTCTGGTATTAATGCTGATGTAGAAATACCTTTGGAAACTGTCAAGGAAGCTAGTAAAAAGTATGCGAATACTTTATACGGATATTTTATTGGTAAAAGGTTGGCCATTCCTGTGGTTCAGAATTATGCTATGAATGTGTGGAAGAAGTTCGGTATAGAAAAGGTCATGATGCATGCTAATGGATTTTTTTTCTTCAAATTTAATTCTGAATACGGAATGAATCAGGTTATAGAGGGAGGTCCTTGGATGATACGTTTAGTTCCTATTATCCTAAGGAGATGGACATCGGATGCCGATTTAGCAAAAGAGGATTTGTCTAAAGTGCCGGTTTGGATTAAACTTCATAATATTCCTCTTCTTGCGTTTAATGAGGTGGGACTTAGTGCCATTGCGACAAAGGTAGGGACACCTTTGATGCTGGACTCTTACACAAGCACGATGTGCATGGAATCATGGGGTAGACCAAATTTTGCTCGTGCTATGGTGGAAGTTGATTCGAGGGCTGCTTTGAAGGAAAGTGTTGTTGTGGCTATTCCTAAAGTTGAAGGTAATGGTAAAACTTTATATACGGTAAATGTCGAGTATGAATGGAAGCCACCTAGATGTAGCTTGTGTATGATTTTTGGACATAATGATGCTGAATGCCCAAAGAATATGACTAAAGAGGCTGCTAAAACTAAAGAGGCTGCTAAAACACCTAACCAAGGTTTTCAAGCACCAAAAAAGAGTGTTCGTGTTCCTTTAAAAACAACGAAATCTGCTGGTGGCTTTGTGTTGCGAAATCAACAACCTAAGATGATTTATAAGCCAAAGGATATGGGTCAATCTTCAAAATCCAATAATCAGACTTCCCAGAATAAAGATGTTCCTGTAAGCAATCGATTCGATATTCTGAATTCTGATTCTGATGTGCGCAATATTGATGATGGGGATCCTGTTTTGCCAAATATGAAATCAGATCGTGGTAAACATGTTGTTGATGAGATGGAGGATGTTAGTGATGTGGAACCGGAAGCTAATGAAACAGCTGATTTTATTGGAAATCCCAAGATTCCTATTTCTGAGATGGCAAGCACTCCCGGTAAGCAGGTTTCCAATGATTAGTTTAGCTTCATGGAATATTAGGGGCATGAACCAAGTCCCTAAACAAAATGAGGTTCAACAAGTGGTTCGAGAAAATAATTTAAGTATTTGTGCTGTTTTGGAGTCCCATATTGATGCATCTAAATTACAAAGCATTTGTTCGAAGGTTTTCTCTCATTGGAACAGGATTTCAAATGTAAATCAGTGTGTGGGTGGTACTAGAATCATTATTGGATGGGATCCTGGTGTGATTGACTTGATGTCATTACATGCGACTGATCAGGTCATCCATTGTCAGATTGTTGTTCATACCGAAAACAAGACTTTCTTTTGCTCTTTTATTTATGCAGGAAATTCTTATGTTCATAGAAGGGAATTGTGGCTTGATCTTCGTAAACATTTTCGGTTTGTGAATGGTAGACCTTAGGTTGTAATGGGCGACTTTAACGCTCATCTTAATTTCGAGGATTCGTCAGTGGGATGCTCTGGTCATTCTATTGAAATGCGTGAATTTAAGGAGTGTGTTGAGGACATTGAGGTTATGGATATCAATAGCTCGGGCTTCCATTATACGTGGAATCAAAAACCTAAATCTAATGATGGAACTTTGAGGAAGATCGATCGTGTGATGGGTAATGTCGAGATGTGCAATTTGTGGCCTGGTTTGGTTGCTCTTTTTCAACCATATCGCATTTCGGATCATACTCCAGCCGTGTTGAAATTGCCTACTCAGCAGTCGTATTCTAGAGGAGGATTTTCTAAACCTTTTAAATTCTTTAATTTCTTAACACATAAGGCTGATTTTGGTCAGATTGTTGGTGACGTTTGGAAGACTCAGGTGGTTGGCCATAATATGTTTCAGATTACTAGTAAACTGAAATTGCTGAAGAAACCTTTACGTAGACTTATGCGGGATCAAGGAAATCTGCATACTAAAGTGACGACTCTTCGGGTGGAATTAGATAGAGTCCAAAAGGACCTTGATGCAAATCCAGATTCGATTGACCCTCAAGAGGAAGCGGGGGCACTATCTTATGGCTTTTAATCAGGCTATCCTTGATGAGGAACGGAATCTAAAGCAAAAGTCTAAGATTGATTGGCTCCGTGAAGGAGATTGTAATTCAAAGTATTTTCACAATGCGGTAAAAGAAAAGGCAAGTAGAAATAGAATAAATGCTGTTCTTGATGGCCAAAAGATTCTTTGTGAAGGAGACAAGGTCCCTCTTGTTTTTGTTGAACACTACCGTAAGTTTTTAGGGCAAAGTGATGATGTCCAACCTATCCCGAATCATGGGCTATTTATTAACAAGATCCCAATAGAGAAAGCTAATAGTATGATCCGGAGGTGACTAAGGAGGAGGTTAAAAAAGGCGATGTTCTCTATTGGAGACAACACGTCTCCAGGTCCTGATGGCTATTCTGCTGCTTTTTATAAGAAAGCTTGGGATATTGTCGGAAATGATGTCTTTGTGGCCGTGCGTGATTTCTTCGTGAATGGCTGTCTTCTTAAGGAATTGAACCATACTTCCATTGTTTTGATTCCTAAAGTAGCAACTCCAGCTGGTATTAATGACTTTCGCCCAATATCTCTTTATAATGTACTATACAAGTGCATTAGTAAAGTTCTTACTAATCGAATTAAAGATTCCTTGGGCGATATTATTAGTGAGAATCAATCAGCATTTGTTCCTGGAAGGTCCATTTCGGATAATATTCTTTTAACCCGGGAATTAATGAGAGGTTATCATAATAGCCGAGGAGCTCCAAGGTGTGCTTTTAAAGTGGACATTCAAAAGGCATATGACACTGTGAATTGGTCATTCTTACAGAGTATTCTACATGGTTTCGGGTTTCATCCTCATGTGATCAAGCTGATTATGGCTTGTGTTACTTCGGTTACATATTCGATTAACCTTCATGGCCATTCTCACGGGTTTTTTAAAGGGGGTAGGGGGCTTCGTCAAGGTGATCCTTTGTCCCCTTATCTATTCACTTTGGTCATGGAGATGCTGACTATGTTAATCAGAAAATGGGTTATTGAGTGGGAGGAGTTCGATTATCACTGGCAATGTGAAGCCCAAAAGATTGTTAATATATGCTTTGCAGATGATTTGTTTCTCTTTTGTAGAGGTAATACTAATTCTGTCCGTATTATTTCTAAGGTGTTAAACGAGTTTACTGAAGTATCGGGTTTAGCCCCAAGTATTCCTAAGAGCACTATTTTCTTATGTAATGTTCCTATTTCTGTTCGGAATGATATTCTTTCTATCATGCCTTTCCGAAGGGCAACTTCCTGTTCGGTATCTGGGAGTTCCTTTAATCTCAACTAATTTGTTATCTCGTCATTGTCGGCCTTTAGTTGAAAAGGTCCAGAATAGAATTGGGAATTGGAAGAATAAATGGTTATCTTTGGCAGGACGATTGCAACTTGTTTCATCGATATTATCATCCCTTCAAGGTTATTGGGCAGCTTTATTTATTCTTCCTTGTAATATTGTTAAAGAAATTGAAGGCATCATTCGTGGTTTTCTTTGGTGTCAAGGGGATATGAAGCGGGGCAAAGCTAAGGTTTCTTGGAAGGTTGTTTGTCTTCCAAAATGTGAAGGTGGTCTTGGACTTAGAAGACTGGATATTTAGAACAGAGCTCTTATGGCTAAACACATCTGGAATTTGTTAGAGCAAAAAAGATCTATGTGGGTAAGGTGGATTTACTTTCACAAGCTTCGGGGCCGAAGTTTTTGGGATGTCCCGGCTAGAGGAGATATGAGTTGGTGTTGGCAAAAGATCCTTCCACTTCGTGATAGTCTTAGACAGCACTTTTGGTTTCGTATTGGCAATGGGACTTCTATATCTGTATGGTTTGATAATTGGCACTCTCTATGTCCTTTAATTCGGTTTATTTCTAGGTACAACATCTCTAGAGATTTTCGGAAAACGGACTCGATTGCGAATGTGGTTGTTGATAATGTGTGGAATTGGCCTAATTCTTGGATTCTGAGATACCCTTTACTAACACAGCTTCCAAATTCGACTTTGGTTACGAACTCGGATAAGTTATTTTGGAGAACTTTAGAGGGTGATTTGGTTGATTTTAAAATCAGCCATGTTTGGGATTCTATTAGGCCAAGAGGTAATTTGGTTGACTGGTCCTCGGTTGTTTGGTTCTCTGCTTGTATCCCTCGGCATTCAATTCATTTATGGTTAATATTAGGTCAAAAGTAGAAGACTCAAGATCGTTTGAAGCAATGGGATGTTGGTTCTTCTACCAACTTAAACCTGATTCGATGTGCGCTTTGCAACACCCAATCAGACTCTCATTCTCATTTATTTTTCGATTGTAAGTTCTCTTCTAAGGTCTGGTTGGAGGTGTTGAAGTTTGCTGGTTTCTCTTTACAGTCTACGTCCCTTGTGGTGTGTGCTGATTGGATCAAACCGATTTCTCATTGGAAGTCTAGCAGAATTATTCTTTTTAAACTACTCCTTGGTGCTACGGCTTATTTTCTTTGGAATGAATGTAATATGCGTTTGTTTCAGAAGAAAATAAGGTCGGAAGATCAAGTGGTACATGGTATTTTAGAAGTTGTTCGTTATAGACTTTTTTCTCTCAAGTTCAAACCATCGGGATGGGTTACAAGGATCATGGAGACTTGGAAGCTTCCGCAGTCTCTGATAATTAAAGAATAATTTATTCAATTATGATTCGGTGGATGTGGATCATTGCTTGGTGCTCTATTTAGTAGTAGTGATTGGTCTGTCTGGTTGTTTAGAGGTTGTCATATACTTGGCCTGTCAAGTATATGTGCTTAGTCTTTCTTTTTGTTAGTCTAAGCTTTATGTGGTTTTCCACATTTTTGTACTTGTAACGTTATATCATTTAATGAAATTTACAAGGGTAACCCCATTTACCCAAAAAAATGTGGCTACTACATGATGAAACACATGTTCCAAATGACTATAAATATGGAAAGAAACTTCCCAGCCAATGTAAGTCCTTAATTAGTTGCTAGTGTTCTGTGTATAATGGACACATTAAATCATATCCTTTTTAGGTTAGTTAACTAGCTTGTCATTGTATATTTTTCTATGTAGATTTGAAAAACAAGCAGGCATTATACATCCAACGAGTTGGAACAGTCTATCATTAGTTGGGGAGTCGCATTTACAAAAAGCTACATTAATGTTCGATTAGCTAGGTAACATTTGAACATGTATATTAGCTGTACAACATTTATATCTATATACATGTGTATATATATATATATATATATATATATATATATATATATGTTTTGGTAATTTAGTAATCGATCATTTGGTTTTGAACACGATATAGCAGCTGCATCAAACTAATTTATAGAAAAATTAATTACATTAAAATAATGTTTCAAACCGCTCCGAATTTGGTAAAAAGAACCGATTTAAACTTTTTTACAATATCACAATATATTACTATATTAAATAAAATAACGCTCTAGAACCGCTCCTAAATCGGAAAATAAATCGTTCCAAGTGATTTTCACGAGAATATATTAGAATAAAATAATGCTCATGAACCGCTCCTAAATCGAAAAAAACCGATCCAAAAGAATTTCGCGATAATATATTAGAATAAAATAATGCTCGTGAACTGCTCCTAAATCAGAAAATAAACCGATCCAATTGAATTCTCGAGAATAAATTAGAATAAAATAATGATTCAAAACCGCTCCTAAATCAATGATAAAACCGTTCTAACTTTTCATTTCCGCGCCATTATTGCTTCAAGTTAACCGCTTCAATGTGTGATAAAACCGCTTCAAATGTGGTTATTTGAAATGGTGGTTTGTCCGCTTCAAAAGCTATTCATGCTTTTGTGTCGCCGGCATCAGGGGCGGTGAGATCACCGCTTCAGATGACCTTTTTCACCGCCATATATTGCTGTTTGTGTACTAGTGGTTATTGTAGAGGGGGCAATGTCGACCATCGTACCAACTATAAGAACGACATATATATGGCGATTTTTAACAATTCCTAAGAGAAACGGCAGCTACAGAAGAGAGGAAGGGTGACAAGCGGGAAACAGTAACGAAATGATGGACCGTAGTGGTGTTCGCCGGAGCGTTTGTAAAAGTGTCAATGGAGATGTGCATGTTTAAGTGTGGGAAGATTGTTGGACACGTTTTCGGTCATTCACATCTGTTGGTGGTGGTAGCGAAGAATGGAGGATGAATATGTAGAAGGTACGATGGTTGGTGTGGACTGTGGAAAGGGATGGTGAAGCCGTGAAGACTATAATTGGTTAAATATTTGATACAGGGAAGCAATAGAGTACCAAATTAAAAAGGATGCAACACATTTACATGTGGTTTACAGAGCGACGAGTGTATATTGGTTTTATTTTCTTTTTCCCTTTTCCTTTTTACGATAACTATTAATTTTATAATATATTCCAAAATAAAATAACTTAATCACATAATATGCAGTTAAAATATAAGCTTTTAAAAAAACTAATTTCACGGTCGATCGACTACATTGAAACCTATATTTGTGATAAAACTAACAACAAAAAATGACTCTTCATGAATCGATATATAGGTACTAGGATAACGATTAACGAGTATTCAATAATTAATTGCGTACGAAATAGGAAAATAGAAATAAAAATATGATTGTAAACTTATAACACCATTTTATTTCTCCTTTTTAAAAAGCATAGAATTATCATTGTCTTTTGATTGTATCATCTATAAAAAAAAACAATGAATAGACCATGAGAAAACCTAACCAACTAATGTTAAATTTCAATTGAGCATAAACAAATAAATTGATCTTCGATCAGCTATATACATTAACTTAGTATGTCACTATGGGATACATCTTATCTTCTATACAAAGCCTAATCGCATATTCACATACCATTGTACCGACTATATATGTATTCTTGAGTTTAGTTATATTGTAGATCTTGCTAAAAAGAAAGTCTTTATATTGTGGATCTTTCTCGGGCTATGCGTTACGCTAAGCTCTAACCTACCTGGTATATATATATATATATATATATATATATATATATATATATATATATATATATATGGTATTATGATATTTCATAATAAAATATTAAATATAGTACTATATTCCCTAAACGAGTGTCAACTTCCATAAAATAGTATACTAACTTTACCATTTAATCTTCAATATACTTTTACTGAAACCTTGGAGCATGTGCAAAAAAAAAAAGTAAAAGTATCTGTTGAGTCACTGGTCGCTGACCATGTTAAGTCGTTGGTCGCTGACCAACTCAACTATTCGCTACTCGATGAAGAAATGGATTGTATCAAAGCTGTTGTTGCTGAAGATAGGTTTCGCTGATCGTCATTCATTCAGCTCTCAAGGAATTGATATGCTGAGGAAGAATAAAGCTCAACTTGGTGTGTCGCTGATCAACGTCAGCGAGAGCTTTACTTCTTCAATTCAACAAAGGCAAAAGTCACTGCCAGAATAACAGCTAGTCACTGAAGATCTCTAGTTCAAGTCATTCTACAAGAGCATGTTAGCTCGCAGTGAGTGAGGAGGATTTCTGCATCTTCAGAGACTATTCAATAAAGCCTCTCAATCATCAAGTACAAAAAGTACTGTACTTATCTATACATCAGCAAGAGTGTTCCAACTTGAAGTATGTCCAAAAGATTACGTGGCAGCGAATGATTGGTTTTAAGGTAACGAGATATTTGCGGTAACAGAATTGGGACCCGCAGAATGTCGGTTCATCGGAGATCAAGCCAATCAAGCAGCGACACGTGTCATTCCAAGATCCTATTTTATAGGCAATATTTTAGGAACTCTTGTAATATAAATAGTTCACTGTTTTGTACTGTAGAGGCTAGTCGTTTAAATCGTGTTAATCACTTGTACGTCAGTGAGTAGTTAGTCTAAGCACGACTTAACGATCCAGCAAGTGAACAGTCAGCGTGCTTGTCCACTGCTGTTCATCTCATTTGTAATAGATTAGCTAAGTGTTTGAATTGGGTTAACTTTGGTTAATCAATTCCGCATTCAACACTTGTGAATTGTATGATCAATATAATTCATCATTTTAGCTATCATTACTTCGTTACTTTGATATTGTCATATCCATATATCTGTTATACTCTGTTTATGTTAAACAATTAACAACTAACAAATTAACTAAGTTAAAATCTGAAATTAGTTGCTAAATTGTATTCAACCCCCCCTTCTACAATCAACTTTACACTTTGCGATTCCCATTCACTAAACAATAGTGAATTACGGGACTCTCAATTGGTATCAGAGCAGAGTTGGTTTAAATTCAATTAACCAGGTCTGCAATGGAATCAGTAAAGTACAGCTGTGTTGACTCAGATTATCAGAAGGGAAATGGTTCTACAACCAAACCTCCAGCTTTTGATCCATCAAGGATTGAAACTTGGATGTCCTGAATGATGATGTTTTTAGACCTAATTGATGACCGTCTCTGTAATACAATAACCAATGGTCCCCACATTCCAACCACAATTGTTCCTGCTGTCATTGCTACAGCTACTACTGGAGTGCTATACCAGAAATGGTTGTGCCCAAAAGAGAGGAACAATGGTCGGATGAGGATAGACGATTGGTTAGACTGGATAAACAAGCTAAAATCTACATAGGCATGGCACTTCCTGACGAAGTGTTCGAATCTATCAGGCTTTGTAGAACTGCTAAAGATATGTGGGATACCCTTAGGAATATATATATATATATATATATATATATATATATATATATATATATATATATATATATATTGGAACTCCTGATATTATTCGCTGCAGGGAAGTAAATCTCACTCGCCAGTATGAGCTGTTTGCAATGGAACCAAATGAATCTCTGTCTTCTACTTACACCAGATACCAGTCACTGATGAACAAAATGGCGAAGGCTGGTATAGGAAAGGAGCAGCGATTTGTTGTTGAAAAATTCCTGGAGTTGCTGCCAAGGAAGATTTGGGGAACCATTGCCACATGCACTAGACAGAGAAATGATTATTCAATTCTTAATTTAACTCAGGTCTATGGTATTTTGCTCAACTGGGAGCAGTCTGAAAAGCAAGCTGATCAGAGTGAGCATATTCGTGCTACTCTTGGAAGTCAGAAGATATCCAATGCCCTTGTAGCTGAGCTTGATGAAATTGATCAGAGACAGAAGTCAAAAATGTCTAAGAAAAGCTCAAAGTCACTGATAGCTGAAGAAGAATGTGGTCAAGATGAAGAACAGTCAGAGTATGAGTATGATGAAGGTTTGGAGAAGCTCGAAAAAGACATGGCCATGATGGTTGCTAATTTCAGAAGGAACACCAGATCAAAAAGATTCGCTGGTGCTCCATCATCTGAAAATTTTTAATCGAAAGATGAATGCTACAAGTGTGGCAAACCTGGTCATTTATCACCTTTGGATTGAAATTTATCAGATGATGGAGCACCAGCGAATTTTTTTTTATCTGGTGTTCCTTCTGAAATTAGCAACCATCATGGCCATATCCTTTTCAAGCTTCTCCAATCCTTCATCATACTCGTATTCTGACTCTTCTTCATTCTGACCACCTTCTTCTTCAGCTATCAGTGACTTCGAACTTTTCTTGGACACTTTTGACTTTTGTCTTTGATCGATTTCATCAAGCTCTGCTACAAGGGCATTGGATATCTTCTAACTTCCAAGAGTAGCACGAATATGCTCACTCTGATCAACTTGCTTTTCAGACTGCTCCCAATTGAGCAAAATACCATAGACCTGAGTTAAATTCAGAATTGAATAATCATTTCTCTGTCTGGTACACGTTGCAATGGTTCCCCAGATTTTCCTTGGCAGCAACTCAAGAAACTTTTCAACAATAAATCTCTGTTCCTTGCCTATACCAGCCTTCTCCATTTTGTTCATCAGTGACTAGTATCTGGTGTAAGTGGAAGACAGAGATTCATTTGGTTCCATTGCGAACAGCTCATACTGGCGAGTGAGATTGACTTCCCTGCAGCGAATAATATCAGGAGTTCCAATATATATATTCCTAAGGGTATCCCACATGTCTTTAGCAGTTCAACAAAGCCTGATTGATTCGAACAATTCATCAGGAAGTGCCATGCCTATTTAGATTTTAGCTTGTTTATCAAGTCTAACCAATCGCCTATCCTCATCAGTCCATTGTTCCTCTCTTTTAGGTAAAACCATTTCTGGTATAGCTGGAGTAGTAGCTGTTGCAATTACAGCAGGAACAATAGTAGTTGGGATATGTGGATCATTGGTTATGATATTACAGAGACGGTCATCAACTAAATCCAAAAACATCATCATCCGGGACATCCAGGTTTCAATCCTTGAAGGATCAAAAGCTGGAGGTTTGGTTGTAGAACCATTTCCCTTTTGATAGTCAGAGTCAACACAGCTGTACTTTACAGATTCCATTGCAGACATGGTTAATTGAAGTTAAACCAACTCTGCTCTGATACCAATTGAGAGTCCCGTGATCACTATTGATTAGTGATTTGGAATCGCAAAGTGTAAATTTTAATTGTAGAAGGGGGGGGGGGGGGGGGTTGAATACAATTAAAAACTTTTTCTGATTTTAACTAAGTTAATTGAAAGTTTTTAATCGTTTTAACAAAAATAGTGTATATCAGATAACAGATATGACAATATCAAAGAACAATGTAATAGTAGCGGAAATGGTGAATTGTATTGATCATAAAATTCACAAGTGTTGAATGCGGAATGGATTAACCAAAGTTAATCCAATTCAAACACTTAGCTAAACTATTACAATCGAGATGAACAGTAGTGGACAAACACGCTGACTGTTCACTCTATGAATCGCTAAGTTGTGCTTAGACAAACTACTCACTGACACACAAGTGATTAACACGAATTGAACGACTAGCCTCAACAGTACAGAACACTGAACTATTTATACTACAAGAGTTCCTAAAATATCACCTACAAAATAGGATCTTGGAAGGACACGAGTCGCTGCTTGATTGGTTTGAACTCTGATGAACCGACATTCTGCGGGTCCCAATTCTGTTTTTTTTTTTTGGGGTAAAGGGTTTTCACCCGGCAAATATATTACTCCAAATAAACGTTTAAGTACAAAGGATGTGAGTGAGTCTCACACCTCAGCCCGTTACATAGGCAAATGACACTACATAACAGACACAACCACTTCCAAACCAAACAGGAACAACAAGCTAGCTACGGCTAATCTCTCTGTATATGGCATACCATATACAAATAAATAACAAAGCTCAAAAAATAAACAAATAATAGATCCAATATAGAATGAACGAGCAGTCAATCAGCAAAACTCCAGAAGAAGCCATAAACACGCGATCAGAACAAACACCAAGCATCCAAGCTTAAACCCTGTTCGGAATCTTCCATCGCTCCAAAGCTCGAATAGCTCGAAACGAGGGTCTGAATTTGAAGGAAACCAATTTCAGACGAATCTTCGAAATAATAGCATCAGCAAGCTCGATACTCGAGCGTCTTCCTTTGGCAAAAAGACGAAAATTCCGCTCCTGCCAAATAAAATAAATCGTAGCAGCCAACAATAAGCGGGCTATCACATGATCTATATTCTTCAACGAAGAAGCGGAGAGAAAGAACGGAAGCACATCTGCCAGCTTATCAGAAAAAATCGGAATGTCAGCATAGCTAACAACCCTAAACCATACATGCGAAGAAAAAAATACATTCAAAGAAAAGATGAGAGTGCGAATCAGGACATGATCCACATAAGAAGCACCGAAGCAGGTTTAAGTCGACCGAAGGGCCAACATCCCATTACCTCAAGCGATCTTGGGTCTTCAGCTTTCCTTTAAAAACCAGCCACATATTAAAAGCATGCCGAGGGATACACTAAGGAAACCAGATAAGAGAAGCCCACACCACAGCAGAGCTCCGCAACCGAATGGAATCCCATAGATCCCGCACCCGAAAATCAGAAAAACTACCATCACCATCACGCCATAAAAGCTTATCAGGCTGTGAGGAAAGAGTGGGGACCAAAATCTGAGAAAAAATAGGATATTTTTGAAGCCATACATTCGGCCACCTCCAAACAGCACCATCAAGAAGATCAGCAACTGAATCAGTAACTGAAAATCCCTGACGCGTAATATCCCGGTGACAAGAAAAAACACGAGCAATAGGACATTGGTCACACCAAGTGTCGTACCAAACAGAAGCAGTCCTCCCATCACCAATTTTATACCAACAAAACGGACGAATCAGATCCCTAATGTGAAGCAAACTCCGCCATCCCCAACTCATGCTCTTTTGAGAAGAAACATCCCAAAAGCTTCGATTATACAACTTATAGGCGTACACCCATCTGACCCAAATGGAATCCTTCCTACTAAGAATACTCCAAATATGTTTGGTCATCAAAGAGATATTCCACTCACGCAGACGACGAATACCCAGACCACCTTCCTTCCTTGGCAAGCATAAGTCCTCCCAAGCAACTTTCGCTTTACCAGATTTCATAGGCCCTTGGCACCAAAGAAAGCCTCTCATCAGCTTCTCTAACTCATAAACAATCGACTGAGGAAGAATAAACATAGTCGCCCAATATCCATGAAGAGAAGATAAAACAGAATTAATGAGTTGGATACGTCCTGCAAACGATAAAGATTTATTCTTCCAATTGCCAATCCGATTCTGAACCTTCTCCACCAAGCCTTTACAATCGGCCTTAAGAAGCCTTGTAGAGATGAGGGGAACCCCAAGATACCTAACCGGTAAGACACCTTCTTCAAAAGGCATAATACTAAGAATGCGCTGCCTTACATTTACGGGAACATTACAAAAAAAGGCAGTACTCTTCGGCATACTAGGGATTAAACCAGAAACCTCTTTGAACTCATTAAGGGCTGCTTGTAACACCTTAACCGAGTTCAGATCACCATGAGCAAAAAGAAAGAGGTCATCTGCAAAACAAAGATTAACCAAACCAAGTTTATCACACTTAGTATGGTACTTAAACGTCTGAGATTCATCCACCTTCTTACGAATAATTAAAGTCAGCACCTCCATAACCAAAGTAAAAAGATAAGGAGATAAAGGATCCCCTTGCCTCAACCCTCTCTTTCCTTGAAAGTACCCATGAATGCCTCCATTAATACTTAAAGAAAAAGAAGTGCTAGAAACACAAGTCATAATCAAATCGACCATAACAGGGTGAAAACCAAACCCATGTAAAATAGTCCGAAGAAACCTCCAATCCACCGTATCATATGCCTTTTGAATATCAATCTTAAAAGCACATCGGGAAGCTCCATGATTAAGATGATAACGCCACATAAGTTCCTGAGTCAAAAGAATATTATCCGAAATACTCCTCCCAGGAATAAAGGCAGACTGATTATCACTAACAATGGTCATCAATCCATCCTTAATCCTGTTCGTAAGCAGCTTGCTAACACACTTATACAATACATTACATAAGGAAATAGGACGGAAATCATTAATCCTTGAAGGGGTAGCGACCTTCGGGATTAGAGCAATAACTGTATGATTAATCTCTTTTAGAATTTTACCATTAGAGACAAAATCACGAACAGCAAGAAAAACATCATTACCAACAATATCCCACGACCTCTTAAAGAATGCAGCAGAATAACCATCAGGGCCCGGGGATTTAGAATCGCCAATAGAAAACATGGCCACCCTAACCTCTTCCATAGTAACGGGACGAATCATCCAATCAGCCTGAGAAGACGAAAGTTTCCGAGAAAATAACCCTGAAACATCCAAGAGTCTAGAATCACCCACACACCCCAAAAAATTCCGATAATGGTCCACAAAAGCTGAAGGCACCGAATCACCCACATGCGCAACATTAAACACATCATGCACCCGATCAATCCGACCCCTGTTAGACTTTTCCTTCACAACATTATGAAAAAAATTGGAGTTACAATCCCCAACCCGAAGCCATTCAATCTTTGCTTTCTGCTTCAAAAATCTTTCCTCATCAATAACCGCCGCATTGAAAGCACTAAGATAAGAACATTCCTCGTCTCTTAACTCAATCGAGTCCGGATTAGCATCTAAGGCTTTTTGGACCTCATCCAACTCAGCACGGAGGGTAGTAACCCGCTTATGAATATGACCCTGAGCCCTCATCAAAGCAGCAAGCGGCTTTTTCAACCTCTTCAACCGCCTAGTAATCTGAAACATGGCACAACTCACAATAGGCTCATTCCAAGCCTCCTGAACTAACCCCTTAAATTCAGGTTTATAAGCAAGCAAATTATAAAACCGAAAAGACTTAACCCGAGGTTTCTGCACCATCGGGAGGTTGAGCACCGAAGGAGAATGATCAGAGATCCGATAGGGCTGAAAAATAGCAGTAGCTGCTGGAAAAATACCCAAGAACTCACCATTACACATGATTCGATCAATTTTCCTCAAAATACCAGATTCTGCTTGTGGCCTCTGATTCCAGGTAAAATGCATGCCCGTAGCATTCACATCCACAACCCCAATATCTTCTACACACTCCCGGAATTCCCGCATAGATATAGACTGACTAGAAGAGCCAGAGGAAGTATCTTCCAAATTAAGAATTGCATTAAAGTCACCCAATAAAGTCCAAGGAGCATTACCAACAAACCGGTTATGTAATCTAAGAGATTCCCATAACTCACGTCTACGAATATAAGAATTACCCGCATACACAAAGGAGCAGTAAAAAGAATTACTACTATCTCGAACAAGCACCTGACAATGCAAAACCTGATCTGTGAACGAAAGAACCATAAGGTCCACCCGTTCAGGATCCCATCCAAGAATAATACGAGAACCACTAGCACTCCTAGAAGCATTAGAAGTCCAACTCCAACTTCTAAAAACTCTTGAGCAGATTCGCTCAAGATTAGAGATATGAACGTGGGACTCTAAAATGGCACAAATATACAACTTATTTTCATGAACAACCTGTTGAACCTCATTCTGTTTTGGGACACGGTTCAGGCCCCTTATATTCCAAGATGCTAAACTAACCATGAGGAACATCCGAACCGGGAGTGCTTGCCCCCTTAGAAATAAATACATCCTTCGGCAGTTTCATAAAATCAGCCGACTCATCATACACATTTTCCATATCCGACTCCGAATCTTCCATATATGTATTACTACCATATTCAACCCCTTTAGACTTTAGAGGTTGGTGTTACCATTACCGTCAAGCTTAGGAATAGCCACCGAAACATCTTCCTTCAAAGCAACCCCCGAATCAACCTCAACCATTGCACGAGCAAAATTTGGGCGACCCCATGAATCCGTACACATTGTACTAGTATATGAATCAAGCATAATTGGCTTCCCAACCTTAGTGGCAATGGCACTCAACCCTTCCTCATTAAAAGCAAGAAGCGGGATATTATGCAATTTAATCCAAACAGGGACTTTAGATAAATCCTCCTTAGCTAAGTCCTCATCCGCTGACCATTTCTTCAACATAATTGGAACCAATCTGATCATCCAAGGTCACCCCTCAAGAACCTCATTCATGCCATTTTCAGAGGAAAATTTAAAGAAAAAGAACCCATTAGAGTTCATCATGACTTTTTCAATGCCAAATTTCCGCCAGACATTCATAACATAATTCTGTACCACAGGAAACGCCAACCTTTTACCTATAAAGTATCCATACAACGTGTTAGAATACTTTTTACTTGCTTCAAGAACCGTGGCCAAAGGAATCACGACATCCACATCACTACTACTAGAGGCATCCAAATTTAACACACGAAAATTGACCTTCTTACGTACAACACGTTCCACAACCTGAGCATACGAATTAACTCCTGGACCAGCCTGCTTTTTACCCGGTTGTTGCACAACATTGGTAACTGCTTCAAGCCTATCAAGACCTCGGAAAGAACCACTTAAGCTTGCATTATGACCCTCAGAAGTAGGCATGCTAGTGGTCGATTCAGGAATAGAATCATACATAGAAGTATATAATTCAGGGATTTTAGGGGCATTAAGCCCAACCTGATTTACACCTTCTTCAACCCCAGTCGAAGCACCATTACTTCGGTCACCAAAAGAAACCGGATCATTAGGGTTTTTAGAACCCGTGCCTCGCAATGAAGCATCATCATGCAAATCCATCCTCGATGCATCAACGTTCTTTTCACTTGTATCAAAACCCGTAGCCATATCAATGTCATCAACTTTCTGCAAATGTGAAGAATCTTTCGTCTTTGACACCTGATCAGAAGCAATATCCGCCGTAGACACGAAATCATAAACCAGATTATGAAAACCATAAACCGGATTAGGGTTTGGACCCGTCACCGGAACACCTGCTACCGGAATACCACCATGAACAGGTAACATTTGCGTGTCCAATGCAGCTGCAGACGACGCATTACTACCACTATTATCTTCACTCTTCGAGTCCCTCTTCATCGAACCAGAAACAGGATAAGGGTGTTTTTGTAAGCTAGCTGGCATATCATCCAAGTGAGGTACCTCAACACCATATTTTTGCGAATTAGGGATTTTACCAAGGTCAGTGACCTCAACCTGATCGTTACCCACACCACGTTCAACATGATCAGACACCGGAAGAGAAGAAGCTGCCGGAATCTTTTGTACTCCATAAGGGTCTTTAATTCTTTGAAAACGTTCATCAAGTTTGGCAAACATAGAATCATAACCCGTATCCTGATTAGCATCCACTTTATGCGAAGCAGGGTTTACATCTGCACTAGCTTGCTGCCCAAGCACGTTTAGATTCACAGAATCTTCTGTCTTTTTCTCCAAGTATTGCGGATCAGATTGGACAACCCTAGTCGCATCATTCTTTAGTAAAATAGGGTTTCCTGCCATGGCCGTGAAGGATTCTTGACCAGACGTATTACTAGGTACATGTAACGAACGAGTACCATCAGAATCAGATGATGATACATCATCGCTTGCTGCACTATCACTTTTAGAACCAGTAAAAGATTGCGTTTTCTTCATTTTCTTTTTACTTGCCGAATTCTTCATCTCACGTAGCAAATCAGGACCCGAAAAACCACACCAGAATATAGATAATATAAAAGAAAGATTAGAACAAAGCTAACTGAACTACAATGATCAGATCATGAACAGATTATCACTCGATTAGTCCTCCATGAAATCGCCCTATACAAACGAGACTTCAATTACTCTTTTTAATCTAGAACATTGGATCTATAGAATTGTAGCAGTGAAGATTCGTTTTTTATCATTCAATGAGCATCTTGTCCCAATTCTGTTACCGCAAATATCTCGTTACCTTAAAACCAATCACTTGCTGCCACGTAATCTTTCGGACATACTTCGAACTGGAACACTCTTGCTGATGTATAGATAAGTACAGTACTTTTTAGTACTTGATGATTGAGAGGCTTTATTGAATAGTCCCTGAAGATGCAGTAATCCTCCTCACTCACTGCGAGCTAACATGCTCTTGTAGAATGAATTGAACTAAAGATCTTCAGTGACTAGCTGTTATTCTGGCAGTGACTTTTGCCTTTATTGATTTGAAGAAGTAAGGCTCTCGCTGACGTTGATCAGCGACACACCAAGTTGAGCTTTAAATCTTCCTCAGCAAATCAAGCGGAATGAATGATGATCAGCGAAACCTATCATTAGCAACAGCAGCTTCGATACAATCCATTTCTTCATCGAGTAGTGAACAGTTGAGTTGGTCAGCGACCAGTGACTTCATCATGGTCAGCGACCAGTGACTCAACACATAATCCTCTGTTTCCCGTAAGCGTTGCTCGCATTCTTCTAGCCTTTGTTGCAAAAGGGCGGTTTCCACGCTTATCTCCACTATCTTGTTGCGAAGAACCTCCAAGTTGTTAATGGTAGTTTCGTGATCCTCGGAGACTTGATCGATGCGTTCGAGGGCTGTAAGTCTCCAGTTTTCGTTGGTTTCCTGCAACACGACATCCATGGTGCGAATTCGTTGCTCGTGTTGGTTCACCCTAGCGGCCAAGGTCGGAAAGGTGAAGTGGGTGGAATATGGGCCAGCTCGAGGCAACCTGGCGTTCCTCCTAGCTACCCTCGGGTTCTGTAACCCGGATTGAGAGCGCGATGAATTGGGTGGTGTGTTTGCCATTTCTGAGACAAAACGTTAGTAGTAGTGAGGCCTATATACATATTAATCACACATAATATAATATAGCCTAGAGTGTCTAGCACAAACATGTATGGGTCCCGTTTCTCCCATGGTCAGAGTCAACTAATGTATTCCGGTTCAACATAACTGCTTCAGCTCTTACATCATCTTTATAGTCTAGGCTCTTACTTGATCAGGCTATGTTAAATTAAACTCGTATGATGTAATCCCTGAACCAGTCATAGTCTAGGCTCACTAAATGCAACCTAGTTCGCTATAACCTTAGGCTCTAATACCAATCTGTAACACCCCCAAATTTCACTGTTGGCGGAAGCAAGCTTTGGGGTGCTACTAATAAAATATCATAGCACAAAAGTAAAGCAAACGACATCTATATGCAACGTTTGTAAAATAGTTACATTTCAATATATAAAATGTTTGAAAACAAGTTTTCGGTTACAAAAATATAGAGCCCACGCGTATGGCGGGAGATTCTATTACGTAATCATAATATACAAAAGATAATGCTAAGAATCTCTGTTAAATGCAAAGTAGAAATCATGCGACTCTAGCTAGTGTCCAAGGGAGATCCTACTCCGTCTGTGTACCTGAGTTACAAAGCTAAAAAGTGTCAACCAAAAATGTTGGTGAATCTTACAGGTTTAGTAGTAAAGTAATCGTTTATGAACCACAAGTATGTACCAGTATTGCTATCAAGCAAAGTAAGTAAGTAAGTCAGTAAATCAGCACAGTGCCATGAGCTCATAAGTTGAAGCTTAACCGTGTAGTGTGAATATATCACGTACCCCCGTGAGTGCTATCCGCACACTCATAAGTAACAAAGACTAATATGCTTGTTTCTACGTGTAAATCAGTACGTGGTGGCGCTACCACCCCAGGCAGGGATTGTCAGTCCCAAATGGATCCATCTACTAGTAATCGCGCTTAAGTCCATAACTAACAACTTACGAATAGGATGCTTTCAGTGGATAAAAAGTAACTCATGCGTTGTGTGTAAACAGTAATGTAATCAGTTCAGTACATTGTGTTCATATGTAAAACAGTTGCTAATTATCTCACCCCAAAGTATAAAAGCAGTAAAAGTGGGGCTGTAAGACTCACCTGAGTCTAGCAAGTATGTCTGGTAAATTAAACAAGGGAAAGCGGATGTCAGTCCGTAGGTGGTTCTCCGAACCCTGTAACCTTCTGGCGCCCGAAACGCACACTGTTGTAAGTAATTAAGTAAATAAGTTGGTGTCTTAAAAGATCACCCACGCTAGTTGTCCACTCAACTAGGATATGTCCAAGTGTTTGTTTAGTAATTCGTTTGTAGTTTGAAAACAAGTATGGCCCGTTGGTGACGGTTTTGTAATAATAATCCAGAAGTGTTATTATTATATGTATCGTTATATGTAAGTATTTGACACTTAGTGTAAAAAGTATTTATAAGTTCCTAGATGACGGGGGTCCGGGGGCAGAGCCCCTGGTAGCGGGGTCCAAGGGGCGGCAGCCCCTGGTGGGGTCCAAGGGGCAGAGCCCCTGGTTGGGGTCGAGCTGCCAAGTCAGCTTGGAAAATTTTTATTTCTACTATATTGCTTTATCGAAAACGCATTTGAAATCTAATTTCGGTGTAAAATCAAGTGATAATTCTTAGTCCATATTAGTGCTTTTATTACTGAATTTGGGTTCGCAAGACAAAGTGGGCTGCGAACCGAGTTGGATTCGCAGCATAGAACTCGACTCGCAAGCCAACTCGACTTGCAGGTCAACACGACTCACGGGTCAATTCGGTTCGCAGGTCAACTCGCGGGTCAGTTCGGTTCGTAGGTGATTTCGATTCGCAGTTTGGCTTCGCGAATCGAGATCTCGGTTCGACTCGTTGGACGAACAGATCTCGGCTCGCGAAACGGGCTGTTCGCATCTTAACTTTAAAATTCGCATTCTAAGTCGGTTTTTGGACATAAAGTCATTGGGGAAACGTTCTAGCATGTAAATAAAAGTGTTACAACTGATTTAAAAGGGGTTTTTACGTTTATTACCTCAAAAATGAAATACGAAGAAGATGGAGAGGTAGAGCTCGTGATGGTGATCCTCGTGCTTGCGGTTGATGATGATGCTCGACGTTGGTGGTGGTAGCAGCAGCAGCTGCTGCTGCCGTTTTAGAGAGAGAGAGAGAGAGGGTGGGAGAGAAAAGAGTGGTAGAGAGAGAAAGAGGTGATGGTAAAATGAGGTGAAATCAAAAGAAAATGGGGTTTTAAGGAGGTGGGTCGATTGGGTTGGGTCCGCGGGTCAGGGTCAACCCGTTTGGGTCTCGGCTCGCGGGTTTGTGTTTCCAAATTTTGTATCACGAGTCGTAGTCGGTTAAGTCCCGTAGTTACTTAAATGTTGTTTCGCGTTATATGATAAAGTGTATCTGTAATATTTTTAACCGAGGTATTTTACCAAAATACTTCGTAATAAGTTATAAAAATATAATTTGCACTATTTTCCTTTGTTGGGCGCGTCTCGCGTGTTTTCGCCACGTTCGGAGTGTTTTAAACGATACAAAATACGTGTAAGATATTTTCATGATATATTAATGTAAATAATGTTTGTTTGTATAATTCCACATTATTTAAAAGTTTTGTCACCAACGTCCGTATTATAATTAATGTCGGACCTCGTCCGGATTGTAAGTGTACGATTCAATAAATCGCGTAAGCGTGTATGTAATTACACCAAAACGTTACATATACTTAGAATATTACAAAACTAAATACACGTAATTACAAGTAGTTTAGGCACTAATTAAAGCCCTAAATTGGCGGGTGTTACAAGGCGACCTGGCGTCCCTTCTAGCCACCCTTGGGTTTCGTGATGCATGTGGATAAGAGCGTGATGAACTTGGTGGTGTGTTTGCCATTCTGATACAAAGAGTTAGAAGGAATGAGGCCTATATCCATATAATAACTTATATAATATAGCCTAAGATTGTAACGAGGCCTATCTATGTATAATTAGTATCACATAATAGCCTATTGGGTGTCTAGCACAGACATATTTGAGTCTCGGTTCTCTCGAGGTCAGAGTCAACTAGTGTATTCATGTTCAACATAATCGTTTCAGACCTTACATCATCTTTCCTTAATTGTACATAGTTGATCAGGCTATGTTAAATTAAAGTCGTATGCTGTAATTCCTGAACCAATCATACCAAATAAGGAAATATTGCCTAACGGTCATAGTCCAGGCCCACTAAATGCAACCTAGTTCACTATAACCTTAGGCTCTAATACCAATCTGTAACACCCCCGAATTTACTGTTTAGCGGAAGCACGAATTGGGTGTTACTAATCAATATACAAAGCACATAAGATATAATGAACGACCACTATATGCGTCGTTTTACATTTGTATTGATAAAACCAAAAGTTTACATCAAAAATATTGTTTACATTAGCTCGGTTGAAATTGAGAGATTTAAGTACATAATTAATCTATACAAAATATAATAATGCAGCTAAATCTCTGATTGTTTGCATGCTGACTCGAGCTAATTCGCCTTGATTGAGCAGTCCAACCTGCTGCTGGTTACCTGTGATACATGCTAAAATGGGTCAGCGAAACGCTGGTGAGCTCACAGGTTTGTATGTCAACACATATTTGTATGAACCGCAAGATTTATAATTGAATTTATAAAGCAATTAAGCAAAATGAAAGTTATACAGCCATGAGCACATAGTCTGAGCTTAACTTGAGTGTCAGGTCCAACTAAGGAAACCCAACTTGAATGCCTCCTACGAGTGCCTAATCCACACTCGTCTTCCCAAATGCTAATACGTCCGTTTGACCAGTTAGTGCGTGCTAAGCCGGACGAGGATTGTCAATCCTATATGATATCATATACTAACATTCACGCTACTACGTATTACCAGACTATGCTATGGAGGGCTTTAAATTGATTAGTTGAAGTAACTCATGTATTATTTGATTTGGTTTGTACTTACGTTCAACTTGTAAAATAAAACGAGCAATAATATCACACCCCTGATTGAAAAGCAGTAAAAATAGGGGCCATGAGACTCACCTGAGCCTTGAGTGTTTAAACTTGAATTGATTAGCTTTGAATTGATGTCCGAAGACTTGTAACCTGAAGGCGTCCGATACGCGCGATGGTTATTAATTGCATAGGTATCTTAAAAGACTACCTTTGTAGTTGTTTGCCCAACTATGATGTCCAAATTACCCTGATTTGGTTGGTTTTATTATCCAAATTACTACGATCTGGTTGATTTATTTGAGTTTTGGAAAGCGTGTACGGCCCGTTGGTGACGGATTTCTAATAATAATCTCAACTATTATTATTTTAATTTCGTGGGGTTATACTCAAAAAGTGTGTTTTGATGTGTTTTAGAAGTCGTTACAAACTCTAAGTGACGGGGGTCCGGGGGCATCTGGGGTTTGAATTTGGATAAAATCAAGTGATAAATTTCAGTCTTCGACACTTAGTAAAATCTGAGTTTTCTAGTTTCTGGTTTGTGCGACGTTGGGTACGACGTCGCAGGTCCTGAATGCGACGTTGAGCATGGCGTCGCTATGTGCGACTTTCGCAATTTAATGCGACGTTGTTGGTGGCGTCGCTATATGCGACATTGCTGATTCTTGCGACGTAGGGGCTTGTGTCGCTATGTGCGACGTCGGCCAATTAAGGCGACGTTGAGACTGATGTCGCACCATGCGACATCGTGCTGAGTTTTGCGACGTCGCAGCTGACGTCGCATAAAGTCTGGGCCAAATGCGACGTCGGCAACTGATAAGGTTCCGGTGGCCGGAAAAATGGCCGGACGATTTCCGTTGGTTCCGAAACTTTTACCCAACCCTTATATGGACATTATAAACTTATATAAACAACAAACATGTAAAAATGAGTGAAAACGAGAGGTTTCGACTTTTGTCGGAAAACTTACAAAGTGTCGAATCAAAAATCCGAAAAGATGAGGTTGTAGATCGTTGCGTGGTGATTCCTTTTCTCTAATTATTTTGATGATCCGACGAGTTTAAGTGCGTTATTTGGTGAATTTTGTGAGGTGGTGGGGGTTTGGAAATTAGAGAGAAAAGAGAGAGAAAAAGATGGTGGGAGGTGGTAAATAAGAGAAAGAGGGGTGTTGGTGAAGCCTCCCCCCTTTTTAAGTCCCCGCGTCTGCTCCGTGCGGTATTCGTTTTCCTGATCGTTTAAACGTTAATTATTTATTTTATACGTTTAACCGTGCATTTTAAAATACAAATATTTTTGTTGAAGTGTTTTTACCAAATACTTAATAATTGCGTTTAAAATATAACGTTAACTTGATTCGCTTTGTTTGTGCGTTTAATACTTTAATTGTGTAAACGTTGTTGTACAATATGAATCAAAACTGAAATATTATAAAAAAAATAATATTTTGGATATAGTAGAGTTATTAAATAATGTTACATTATTTAATTAAATTATTCACCAACGTCCGTATTTAATTGACCGAATTACATTCGATTTGAACTTGTACGATTTAAATTAAACCGCAATACTTGTATATATTCAACAATATATATTAATCGATACATTAATTAGTCTAACACAGAACTAATTACATGTATTAAAACTTGATTAGGCACTAATTACTAGTCCTAATTTGACGGGTGTCACATTCTCACCCTGTTAGAAGAATTTCATCCCGAAATTTAACTTGGAGTCGAGTTTGAAGTAGCTTCAGTGAATAACTGGGGATACTTGAGTTTCATTTGATCTTCCCGTTCCCAGGTGAATTCCGGACCACGCCGCGAATTCCACCTAACTTTGACAATGGGAATACGACTTGTTTGAGTTGTTTGACCTCACGGTCCATGATTTCGGCGGGTTCTTCAACGAAGTGAAGCTTGTCGTCAACTCGAATTTCATCGAGTGGAATGATAAGTGTCTCATCAGACAGACACTTCTTTAAGTTTGAGATGTGAAATGTGGGATGCATGCTGCTGAGTTCGGATGGAAGCTGCAATCGATATGCCACTGGACCAATCCTCTCGAGGATCTCGAATGGTCCAATGTATCTGGGATTTAGCTTCCCTCGTTTGCCAAATCGGATTACGCCTTTCCAAGGCGATACTTTTAGTAGTACTCGGTCCCCAACCTGGAATTCGAGTGGTTTGCGTCTCACGTCAGCATAACTTTTCTGACGATCACGTGCGGCTTTGAGCTTGTTTTGAATCTCAAAGATTTTCTCGGTTGTTTCGTGAATGATTTCCGGACCCGTGAGTTGGCTATCCCCAACTTCGGTCCAACAGATAGGTGATCGGCACTTACGACCGTACAGTGCCTCGAAAGGTGCAGCCTTGATTCTGGTATGATAGCTATTGTTGTACGAAAACTCGCACAATGGTAGGTGTCGTTCCCAGTTTACACCGAAGTCAACTACGCAGGCCCGTAGCATGTCTTCCAGTGTTTGAATTGTTCGTTCACTTTGGCCATCAGTTTGAGGATGGTACGCGGTACTCATATCGAGACGAGTACCCAATGATTTTTGAAGTGATTGCCAAAAGTGAGATGTGAAACGACTATCCCTATCGGAGATAATCAAGATTGGAACACCGTGTCGAGAGATGATTTCCTTGATATATATTCGTGTGAGGCGTTCCATTTTATCGGTTTCCTTGATCGCCAGGAAATGAGCAGATTTCTTGAGACGATCGATGATCACCCAAATGGTATCGCAACCGCTCGATGACTTGGGTAGTTTGGTTATGAAATCCATGACGATCTGTTCCCATTTCCATTCAGGAATGTCGGGTTGTTGAAGTAAGCCAGAAGGCTTTTGATATTCAGCTTTGACTTTTGAGCAAGTAAGGCACTTGCTAACGTAGGTGGCGATTTCGGCTTTCATGTTCGGCCACCAATAGAAATCCTTGATACTGTGATACATTTTGTCAGATCCCGGATGGATAGAATATTTAGACTTGTGAGCTTCATCCATCACCAAGTCTCGCAGGTTCCCGAAACTAGGCAACCAGATTCGGTTTGAGAAATACCTAACTCCGTTAGGTTTGACTTCGAATTGTTTACCCATGCCTCGCAAGGCTTCGTTTTTGATGTTATCGGGTTTCAAGGCTTCGAGTTGAGCAGTACGAATCTGAATGTTCAAATCGTTATGAATTGTCATGCTGAGGGCTCGGACTCGAAGAGGTTTCGATCGTTCCTTTCGACTGAGGGCGTCGGCAACAACATTTGCCTTCCCCGGATGGTATTTGATTTCACAATCGTAATCGGTAAGCTACTCGACCCATCGTCGTTGCCTCATGTTGAGATCTTTCTGATCGAATATGTGTTGGAGACTCTTGTGGTCGGTAAAGATTGTGCACTTAGTGCCGTAGAGATAGTGTCTCCAAATTTTGAGAGCAAAGACAACAGCTCCAAGTTCGAGGTCATGAGTTGTGTAGTTCTTTTCGTGAATTTTGAGTTGTCGCGAGGCGTAAGCAATGACCTTGTCTCGTTGCATCAGTATGCAACCGAGACCTTGATGAGAAGCGTCGCAGTATACCACGAAGTCATCGGTGCCTTCGGGTAATGATAAGATTGGAGCACTGCAAAGCTTTTGTTTCAGGAGTTGAAATGCTGACTCTTGTTTATCAGTCCAATCGAACTTTTTTTTATCTTTCTGAGTCAGTGTCGTGAGTGGTAAGGCTATTTTTGAAAAGTTCTCGATGAATCGTCGATAGTAACCGGCCAGTCCTAAAAACTGCCGTACAACTGTTGGAGTTGTCGGCGATTGCCAATTTTTGATAGCCTCGATTTTCGAAGGATCTACATGAATTCCCTGACTATCGATGACGTGTCCAAGGAATTGAACGGTTTGTATCCAAAACTCACACTTGGAGAATTTGGTGTAAAGCTCCTCGTGTCTAAGTAGTTCTAGGATGGTTTTGAGATGTTGCGCGTGTTCTTGTTCGTTGCGTGAGTATATGAGTATGTCATCGATGAAGACAATGGCAAACTTGTCGAGATAAGGCTTGCACACCCGATTCATAAGGTCCATGAATACAGCCGGTGCATTGGTTAGACCGAATGGCATTACTTGAAATTCGTAATGCCCATAACGGGTTCTGAAGGCGGTTTTCGGAATATCGGTGTCGCGAACACGCAATTGATGATAACCTGATCGAAGATCAATCTTTGAATAACAACTCGATCCTTGAAGTTGGTCGAACAGGTCATCGATTCGGGGAAGTGGGTATCGGTTCTTGACGGTCAACTTGTTCAACTCTCGGTAGTCGATACACATTCGGAAAGAACCATCTTTCTTTTTGACAAATAGGACCGGAGCTCCCCAAGGTGAAGAACTCGGCCTAATGAATCCTCTTTCCAGGAGCTCCTGTAACTGGGTGGACAATTCCTGAAGTTCGGATGGAGCTAAACGGTATGGTGCTCGGGCCAGAGGTGCAGCACCTGGCACAAGATCGATTGAGAACTCAACCTGTCTTGGTGGTGGTAGACCAGGTAGTTCTTCGGGAAAGACTTCTGGAAAGTCTCGAACGATTGGCACATCCTCAAGTCGCTTCTCCTCAGACTTTTTCTCCATGATGTGCGCGAGGATTGCTGGATAACCCTTTCTCAGAAATTTTCGGGTTTTTAAACAAGATATGATATTGAGTCTCCTCCCACCGGTCTCCCCCTGTATGATTAAAGTTCCACCGGCGGTGAGGGGTATGGGAACGACTTTGTCATAATTGATAATTTCAGCCCGATGCTTGGACAACCAGTCCATACCAATGATAACATCGAAGCTCCCGATTTCAACAGGCATGAGATCAATTGTAAAGGTTTCGTTGGCTAGACTGAAAGTGCAATTAGGTACCACACTATCGGTTTCTATGAGTTTACCATTCGCTAGCGCTACGGTGTACTTAACATCTAAGGCAACGGGGGTGATGTCAAGTAGTGGACAAAACTCATCAGAAATAAAGCTTCTATCGGCACCAGTATCAAATAGAACAGAAGCAGTTAAGTTGTTGAGGAGGAACATACCCGTAACCACATTCGGGTCCTGACGGGCATCCCCGGAGTTGAGTACGAATGCTCTTCCCTTAGCGTTGTTGTTGTTGCTCCGGAGTTGAGTATGAATGCTCATTCCTGTATTGTCCAGCCTCTCCACATCCATAACAGGATTTGGGTTGTTGGTTGTTGTTGTTGGATTTAGGGGCTCGGCAATCCTTAGATGATTGCCCGTACTTCCTGGAGTTGTTGCAGGGAGACTTGCATGGACCATGGTGATGATAGTTAAACTTGGAACAGTATGGCCTGTCCCCAGTGTAGCTACGTTTGGGCTTAGAATTGGTGTTATAAACTTGGATGGTATTGGGCTTTTTGCTTTGGCTGTTGTGAGGTTCAGAGGATTTGCGTTTGTTGTTGTTGTTGTTGTTGGATGTCTCACGGTTGACAACTAGTTCCATGAGTTCATGTGCTAGCCGGATAGCACTTTCGGTAGTGGTTGGTTTGGCCGAAGCGACATTCCCTGAATGCTCTCACGAAGGCCGCGGATGTACCTTTTGATGCCTTTTGTCTCCTGTTCAACCAATCCCGGGCATAGTAAGGCGAACTGTTGGAACTTCGTGGTATAACCCTCAATATCGGTACCCTGCACCGTCAAGTGCCAAAACTCTTCCTCCAGACGGTGTAGGGCTTCTTCGGGACAGTACTTATCCGTTAGCTTCTTCTTCAATTCAGCCCAAGGGAGCTGGTTTGCTATTTCGATGCCTACTGAATTGGCGTGGGTGTTCCACCACGTAAGTGCACCTTCCTGAAAGGTGTAAGCAACGAACTTTACCTTATTGTCCTCTGTACAGTTGCAGAGGTTGAAGACGGATTCCATACGTTCCATCCATCGGATCAGACCAATAGCACCTTCTGTGCCCTTGAAGTATAATGGTTTGCAGCTAAGAAAGTCCTTGTAAGAACAAGGCTTGATGACAGGGGTATTACTGGGAGTTTCACCAGTACTTCGGGAGTTTCGAGGCGAGTCCCGGGCAGCCAAGGCATCGACCACAGCTCGAGAGACGATAGCAGCAAGTTCGTTGTCGCTGTAACTCTTCTTCTTTGGCGGCATGATTCTTCAAGAAAGAAACAAAAGGTACATGAGAAATTGTACCAGAACGGTAATTTAGACAGATGTGTATATATTTAAGCGGTAATATACAACATCAATAATGTAGGATAGTCGAGTGAGTTAGTTGAGGGAAATTGTCAATTGATATTACGAAATTAAACGATTACAGACAATTTCAAATTATGAGTTTTAAAAGTTACAGACTTAGGGATTTAACAAAAGCGCCGGAAATTGATTCACCCGGTCGAATTACATAGGTCCTAAGAAAGCATATTAGGGTACAGATTCAGCCTAAGCTAATTCTGACGTAAGTTGAGTTGTGGCAGCAGTGCGTTGAGATGGGCCACAGATTCTGCGAGTCTATTGGTCGTTCGGAGGGCATCCTCGGTTTCCCTTAGACGTGTCTCGCACTGATGCAGCCTTGATTGTAGGACAGAGATTTCATTTCGGTTGCCAATCACTTGGTTGTGGGCAACCTCCATGGTTTCGACTGTTTCTCCCACTTGATTTTAAAGAGTGTTCATGGTGCTAACAGTGTGCTCGTGATCTTCGGAGACTTGTTCGATTCGTTCCATTGCTGTGAGTCTCCAGTTTTCGCGGGTTTCTTGTAGTTCGATATCCATTTCGTGGAGTTGTTGATCGTGATGGTGTACCCTAGCGGCTAAGTCCGTTAGAGTGAGGTGAGTGGGATATGGGCTAGCTCGAGGCGACCTGGCGTCCCTTCTAGCCACCCTTGGGTTTCGTGATCCATGTGGATAAGAGCGTGATGAACTTGGTGGTGTGTTTGCCATTCTGAGACAAAGCGTTAGAAGGAATGAGGCCTATATCCATATAATAACTTATATAATATAGCCTAAGATTGTAACGAGGCCTATCTATGTATACTTAGTATCACATAATAGCCTATTGGGTGTCTAGCACAGACATATTTGAGTCTTGAATCTCTCGAGGTCAGAGTCAACTAGTGTATTCCTGTTCAACATAATCGTTTCAGACCTTACATCATCTTTCCTTAATTGTACATAGTTGATCAGGCTATGTAAAATTAAAGTCGTATGCTGTAATTCCTGAACCAATCATACCAAATAAGGAAATACTGCCTAACGGTCATAGTCCAGGCCCACTAAATGCAACCTAGTTCACTATAACCTTAGGCTCTCATACCAATCTGTAACACCCCCGAATTTACTGTTTAGCGGAAGCACAAATTGGGTGTTACTAATCAATATACAAAGCACATAAGATATAATGAATGACCACTATATGCGTCGTTTTACATTTGTATTGATAAAACCAAAAGTTTACATCAAAAATATTGTTTACATTAGCTCGGTTGAAATTGAGAGATTTAAGTACATAATTAATCTATACAAAATATAATAATGCAGCTAAATCTCTGATTGTTTGCATGCTGACTCGAGCTAATTCGCCTTGATTGAGCAGTCCAACCTGCTGCTGGTTACCTGTGATACATGCTAAAATGGGTCAGCGAAACGCTGGTGAGCTCACAGGTTTGTATGTCAACACATATTTGTATGAACCGCAAGATTTATAATTGAATTTATAAAGCAATTAAGCAAAATGAAAGTTATACAGCCATGAGCACATAGTCTGAGCTTAACTTGAGTGTCAGGTCCAACTAAGGAAACCCAACTTGAATGCCTCCTACGAGTGCCTAATCCACACTCGTCTTCCCAAATGCTAATACGTCCGTTTGACCAGTTAGTGCGTGCTAAGCCGGACGAGGATTGTCAATCCTATATGATATCATATACTAACATTCACGCTACTACGTATTACCAGACTATGCTATGGAGGGCTTTAAATTGATTAGTTGAAGTAACTCATGTATTATTTGATTTGGTTTGTACTTACGTTCAACTTGTAAAATAAAACGAGCAATAATATCACACCCCTGATTGAAAAGCAGTAAAAATAGGGGCCATGAGACTCACCTGAGCCTTGAGTGTTTAAACTTGAATTGATTAGCTTTGAATTGATGTCCGAAGACTTGTAACCTGAAGGTGTCCGATACGCGCGATGGTTATTAATTGCATAGGTATCTTAAAAGACTACCTTTGTAGTTGTTTGCCCAACTATGATGTCCAAATTACCCTGATTTGGTTAGTTTGATTATCCAAATTACTACGATCTGGTTGATTTATATAATAAATTTTTGAAAGTTCCCTTTAATAGAAAACGTTTCTTAATCATTGTCTGAAAACGCACGCACGTCTAAAAGAACGTACACCTTTTTAGCATCCTGCCGAAACAATAGTACATTCTATAAACCCGCGTCAGACAAAGATTTTTAAACACCAAAAATAGCGCGAGTTTAATGTTTAAAGTTGATTTTGATTGTTCCGCAAAAATTTGCGCGTTTCTTAAATTATTTACAATGTAACAAGAGATTAACAAGTAACTAGTTACAAGTAACACATTTAAGATTCCTCATCATTATTAGTGGGACATTGAAAATTAATCCAAGATATTAATACTTGACATTCAATTCACCTTAGGGACCATATGAGTACCATAGTACTTAGGGTGAGTACATGTACCCTAAAAGACCACTATGAACCTCCTTAACTCCCCATAATTCAAATCATCTAACAAACTTCATCTTCCTCCCTCCTCCCTCAAAAAAATCGGCCATGCCATGACCACCATGAATCCACCATCAAAACTCCACCAAATTACATAATCTCTTGTCCTTTCGAGCTCCTTGTTGCATATACTTCGCGGTTGTACTTTCGTTTTTGCATTTCACTCACTAAAAGCAAGGTATGATCACAAAACCCACTTTGAACTTGAAAAAGCTTGTTTCTTAAAGATAGCTAGGTTAGTAACTAGGAAATATAGTTTTTCTTGATTAAATACTTAGTTACTACATGTTCCTACCACTTAGCCATATGTTCGACTTTTTCAATAGGAATAACTTTGACCCATTGATTTAGCTTAGAACTTTGCTTAATTGAGTGTTAGTATACTAAGTATCTTAGTAATTATGGTGTTTTGTATGATTACTCTATATTAATTGCATTATGTGAACAACTTAGGGTTAGCAATTTTGACTTTTGAAAGTTAACAACAAGTTGGCTAGCTTGCATGAACAACATGATAGGTTGAAAATTGCATGACCACACTTGTACTTACTTGACTAGTCAAACTAGGCAATATAACTAGAGAATAATCACTCTTAAATAAAAAGTCTTGGACCACACCAAATACATGGACATAATAACTTTTAATGCACAACCTAGTTTGCTTATCAATTAGGAAATACTTAAAATGACTTAGAATATGCATGCATGAATAGGTTAAAATTATGGCATGCGGACATTTGAAAATATCACTTGAAGAAAGCTTTGACCTGAAAAGTCAACCTAAAGTATTGAATTTTTAATACAAGCTACTTTATTCAAAAACCTTACTTCAGCCTGCACTCTTAAAGTCAAACCTTACCGATAATGATATTACCATGAATTGTGAATTCCTGTCGTTTCCAGCTTGGTTTGCACCAAACTTTGTAAATAACAGTACTTCACAATAAGACAACTGCCATTCCATGACTATATTTTTCTAAGTGACGATATTGCCTTGATTAATGATTGACTATTTGCTGCATGAGAGCATTTTACGTTTAATGTAATCTTTAGATTGTCTAGAAATTAAAGCCCTCACTTCGAAATTCTTCGGAGCGTGCTTTGAATTTATCTTTCTCAAAGGATCCATTACTTTAAATGTTCTCAGGTACAATGGCACGAAAGAAGAAATTAAACCCAGCACGACCCCTTGCAGGATCCTTGGCATACATAAGTGCCACACCAGCATACGACAAGATGGCACGTATCTGGAGAGACAAGAAGTTTGGGTGTCTCAGGCACATTGACTGGAATATTATGCAAGCATTAGGGTTTAAGCAAAGACTTGAAAGCATACTTACCTATACAGTTGATGGCAGCAGTTTGAATCATTCAAGAGATTATTCAGTATTGATGAGCCAGTATATGTGGAGATGGTTACTGAATTTATGGCCACCTTCAAATTTCAGAAGAAGGAGAGAATTGAAGAATGTTCGATCTCATTTCAGTACATGGGCAGCCCGCACACTTTATCGCTCGCCGAGTTCTCGCTCCATCTAGATTTGTACACACTAGAAGAGATACAATCACCTCTGTTCATCACCGGAGCCACCTCTGTTTCCATCGCGACAACACACGCTGAAGCACGGAGTAAATGGTCACCTGCACCATACTTCTCGGGTATGAAGGCAACCCGACTCAGAGACCCAGTCCTACAGATCCTACACAAGCTCATAGCTTGTTCATTTAACGGGAAGCATACGACTAGCGGTTGATTTTCTGGATTTGATGTCGCTCTTATGGCATGTATTCTCGAAAAGAGAAACATACAGGTTGCTTATTTAGTTGCTCAGCGACTTTTAGAAGAAAAAAGCTTTGGAAAGAAAAGATCGTACTTGGGCTCAGTAATCACCAGATTACTGAGCCCAAGCATACGACTAGCGGTTGATTTTCTGGATTTGATGTCGCTCTTATGGCATGTATTCTCGAAAAGAGAAACATACAGGTTGCTTATTTAGTTGCTCAGCGACTTTTAGAAGAAAAAAGCTTTGGAAAGAAAAGATCGTACTTGGGCTCAGTAATCACCAGATTGATACGAAAGATGGGATTACTTCGAACAACAGATGTCGAGAAATTTAAATCAGGATGGAGCTCTAAGCCACTCGACTACCAATTTCTTAGGAGTATGGAAATACTCCGGATCACGAAAGATGGTGCTGTTTACATCAAAGCACGGGCAGCAGATCCTGGCAGTGTTGACACGTTGATACCTGACCTGATTCTGCCAAAGGAAACAAAGAAAAGGAAACGCCAGCAAGGACCTAGTTATTCAGATGCGGATGACGATGATACTGACGACGAGGATGACGATGATAAGGATGATGATGATAATGATGACATCCCACAACCACCACCAGTGGTGCCACCACATACTAGGACAGGACCTTCTACTCCTGCCCAAAGACCGCGAGTGCCAGCATACATCTACCACTACGGGCACCTCCAGGTCCAGGTTATTGGTATTGGTCTATGCAGATGCAGATTAGGATCTATACAGCCATGAGACAGCAGGCAGCTGGGATGCCCATGACTCCACTACCACACTTACCATGTGGGATGGGCCGAGCACCACCTCACATGCATCCACCTGTAGTCCCTACTCCAGCACCTCGACCACCGCCAGGCCGCGGGCATGTTATACCACCTCGGATCATCATTCCTAGACCACAGCCACCTCCAGTGCAGGTCCCAGTCACTAGACAGACTATTCCGTCAGTTGTTGGGTCATTTAGAGTACACACATCGAGAGGCAGCAGGACATCTAGAGTATATGCACGGACTGTCACAATTCAGAGCCCCAGGACTGGCAGACATACCATCCCTTCAGCCACTACACCTGTGCCGGTCTCATCTCACAGACAGAAAGATCTCTTCCAAAACAACACACACCAAGGATCAGCCATGTTCCCATTCGACAGCTTTGAAATACCATCCGGGCCACTAATCGATCAGCTAGTAGATCAAGGAGCTTTTACAATCGGTATGCCAGACGAAGAAGCTATCCATGATGCATCAAACGAAGGCACCAACGATCAGCATGATGACTCTTCATCAGACGAGACTTCTCCTGGACCTACCACATCTACTGCAGCAGCATGATCATCAGCAGAGCAATGGATTGCTCCACTTTCTGACTTCTTTCTACTTTCTACCAAAACTCTATTTACTATATTATTATTGTCTGTATTGATGCTTCGATTGATGTACGATTGATACTATTCTATTATGCTTTCACTTTATTTTTCTTATTAGCAGCTATTATTTGATTGTTGAATGGATTGTTTGTTTGATCAAACGACCATTTATCGAAGACCGGATCAAAGGAAGCAATAGACCCCCACGGTGGAGAATTCTGGAGCCATAAGCTACAAGCCGCAGACTAGCAAACTCCTGGCAATCAGCAAACAACGCATACAGCAAAAGTGGTACACCATTCCAAAACTCTCTATCCGTTTAAAGCGTCGATTATCTCACCCGATATTCCAACACTAAGTGTGGGATCCTTAATACCACACAACACTTATGAAACAACCCAAAGATAAGTAGAATCTCTAAATGTGGGATACTTCGTCAAGAGATGTTCAACAAATAGATTCGAACATTAGGGACAATGTTCCTCTTAGTGTGGGATACTCGGTCTACAACCACAAGTTTTACCTCTTGTCCGTAAGCCAAACAATATTTTCATCAAAAGGCTAAAAATGGAAAAAATTTCAAATTTTTCGGATTAAAAAAAAAATCTCTTTAGAAATCCTATCTTTCAAAAAACTATGCATTACAGCGAGAAACGAGTTTTAACAAAGAAACGAAACTGTTTTAGAATAAGATACGGACGAAAAAGGCAACACATGGCTAGGCACATACTAACCAAAACATTCGACTCGTGAGGATTGAGCCCATAATTAGCATTCAACTTTAATGCTTCACTTTTCGTTTCATGTGTGTGCCGATGTATACATTTGAATTAGAACTTGCTCTTGTAATGCATTTCGAGATCAAATCGATGAATGCCACACGTGGCATAGGTACAACCTATCTTGATAGCTTCCAAGGAATCCAAAACACTTTTCCACCATCAAACATTCACCCACTCAACACCCACTCTTCACACCCAATAAAGATCTCCTGTCATTTATCCCAAACCTACAGAAGTCTCATCAACCCGCAAACCTTCAGAGACACTCCCGAATTCCTAAGACCTTTGCAAGAATAGCCAACATAACCTAAATTATTAAAATCCTTCCAGGCCACGAAGTACATTATTAAGATCGGCATAATAAAAGAAATCGAAAGAATCACGCCGACACAATCATGAAAAGGGCCAAGAAAAAGGAAGAATCCAAAGAAGAAAGGCTATATAGTCCTTTCAAAAACCCAAGGAATTTCAAAGAAAAGCTTCAAGAAAATACAAGGAAGAAAAACCATCACACCTCTCACCACTTACCTTCTTCAAACCAAAAACCCGATTCCTTCCAAGATATCTCGAAAGGTTAGTATCATCCTCATCAAAAGTGATGGAGATTTGATTCTCGATCAAGCCTATGACGAAAATGCTGCATGACTGGCTATCCGAGTGATTGACACTAGTAAGTAGGAAACCCTAAACATTTGAGTGATTTGAGTGACCCACTTGTGAGGATTGCCTAGTCATGATCACCTTATAAGTTGCCCGAAGAAGGTATCAAGTTCTATAAACCCTTAGTTTCCAGTAAAAAACTCTTTCATAACCATAATTTTATATTTTCTGAAAATAGTATTTCTAGCAAATGATGCAATTAGAATCCTTCCAGAAGTTTTTATGAATGAGTTTGCTTGAGGACAAGCAAAGTTCTAAGTGTGGGATACTTGATATCGCGTAAAAAGTCATGTTTTTACTACCGATATCTCTTTCATTCTGGAACGATTCTTGGCATTTTAATTCAAATACAGTACAAATCAATAACATTATGCCAAGATGGTCAAAACAAGGTTGCACGATAAAAATCAAGCAAAACGGATGAGAAACGAAGATTCCACACACGTTTAAAGATTCAAGACATCAAAACAAGATTTCAAGACTAAAATGCCCTTCACCAACATCCACTCTATCCAAGATGTTCGTTTTCAAAATACGAATCCAACAGAAGAAGAATCAACAAAAACGGATAAAGAATGAAGATTCTACGCCCGCCGGAAGATCCAAATGATTCGCACGCAATATCTGGAGCTAGGAACCTCATCTCAGGGCCTATCCTATGTCAAAATCTTCTTTTTTGAATTACGAATCCAACAAAAAAAGAATCGACGCAAAAGGACGCATAACGAAGAAAACACGCACGAATCAAGAAACGAAGCAAAAGACGGCGAAACGGGGCGGGGGTGGGCCAGCCGCCGCCGGCCACCATAGGGGCGCCGCCGGCCACCCTAGCCCCGTCCCGGTTTCCGTTTTTGGTACCTTTTGGTACCTGGTGCGCCTACTTTTCGTGTTGTACAGTACCCGGTGCGCCTACTTTTCGTGTTGTACGGTACCTGGTGCACCCTTTTGGCCACCTTTTTCTAACATGCACCTCTTGGTGCTAATGTGAGCCAAAGCTCACCTATAAATAGGAGGCTTAGGTTCATTTGAAACACACACCACATATGCACACATTCTAGCATATTTCACTCTTTCTTTCTCACTAGAAAATATTTCGTAGTCTTTTAGTCTTTCTCATTCTAGGAATATTGTAAATAGTCCACGGACTAACGTAGAAGCTAGGGCGAACGCTAGAGATTCGGAGATCAATCTTTGTACGTGTAAAAGAGTTTGTCAATTATATTAATACGCTGCTACGCATTTAATTCCGGGTGATATCTAAACTTTTATTATACTTGTCTCATTTCATATTTTGAATATGTATTATTGCCTGGTATGTGATTTATTTATTGCCATGAATTGCGAGTAGTTTATTATTGTGATTGCTGATGATGCAGATAATTATAAGTAAGGATGTCATTACACAATCAATGCACGATAATCGTAAAATGATATAATGGCCCCTATTCAACTGTTTATTCGGTATAGTGCTGGAAATGCTTTATGCAAAGTACAAACGTACGGAAGCCGATAAACGACCGAAGGTAGTTATATCATTGGAATCAGCTCTGGTTCAAAAGTTGGAACTCCGAAAGGATAATACAACTACACAACTAACTGGTGTATCCTACGAGAATCAATGCATTATAAAATAATGTTCGTAAAACACGTTCAGATGTAAGGGCTCCTTTTGGGTTCATGCTATGCTTAAGTTGGATGATTGGGGTTGCTGGTGGTTCCTTCTTCCGGTTAGGGTCCCACTATTTGGATATCTCAGCTAGGTCATTTGTTTTTGGCTTATGCTGCGCGGGGATATACCTGGACCTTTTGCCATTGCCGAAATTGGTAGGGCAGGTGTATTTAACATATTGGAGTTGGCTTGGACCTTTTGCCAATGGTCTTTGGGACGTGTTGGTAGGGCAAGTTAGCTCAATGCATTGTCATTGCTGCGTGATGCAGCTTGGACGTTGGTGTTTGTTCTCATGGGTCAACATACGAAGATTACTGAAGATTGAGTCGATCACCGTAGAAGTGGTTCTATGAACCTTGTATTTACATTTAGATTATTTATTTTAAATGTAATTGTAACTGCAATTAGCAGTATGGTTTAGTGGTTATGTGCTGCGTTGCAGCTGTGTTTGTTCTGCGGTTAGCAGATTGTTTGCTTAGTTGTGTAGGTTGAGTCAAATAGCCTATGTAACGGGCTAAGGGCATGGGATGTACGCTCATGTCAATTGTACTTCAATGATTTTGGTGTAATACTATTTACCGGGTAAAATTTTACCCTTTACCCAAAAAAAAAAAAACACGTTCAGATAAAATAGGAGATAATAATCTTTGTACCATTAGGACTTTATGAATTTAAGTTTAATTTATGGAGCACCCAATCTAGTTATCCACGTGACTGCAACCTAGTAATTAGGACCTGATCAACCTTAATTATGGTAAGTAGTTATCTATGCCCATGACATGCAATAAGTAAGACACAGTGAAATCACTCGTTGTATATATTAGATTTACTTTTCTGCACTGCTTTACATTTAATTAGTTAGAGTGTCACTTTCACTGTCAATTACTCTTGACCGCGTGTTGGATATAAGAAGCAGTGGAAATCTCATTTAAAGTACACTGTCTATTATTGAAAGGCATGGTCCTCATATGAAACACGTTTTATCAAACTACGGATAATCTGGAGATGTATAACTGTTTGAAAAGGAGAACTTAAATCATAAGTCGAAGTAATTAGAACTTAATTGAACAAATACGAGACCTAGGGATAAGAACAAAGTCCTAGTTACCTAGAGTTCATAAAACACTAAGTCTTACATAATCGGCGGTCTAAACATACAAAGCTATTAATCTTCGTGCTAATAGAGTAGTCTACTACCTTAGAGGTTAAGAACGGTCGGACCTATGAGACGATACGCTACTGATTCATGCACCTCGGTATAACACCAAAATAGGTTGCTCATCTTTCAACTAGATGAGTATTGGAAGTTTGCGTATTGCTCCGATCAGAATCACGATAACCTAGTTCCAAGTGACACGCCAATGGGAAACTGAGTTGGTAGGGTTCTAGAGTTTACACCTAGTAGTTTAACTGCCATATTACGTATCAACCCTATTTGTTCTGTCATCCTGAAATATTAATTATCGAAATCCCAGCAATCACATCTTTATCTTTATCTGTTTTCCTGTACTTTATTTTCCTGCAATTTACTTTCCAGCATTTTAATTATCTGTCTTTAAACCCCAAACCTACCTACTTTGTACCATCCTAAATACTCCTCTACTGAAAGTGTCAACTTTAATCGCCCACACGTTTGGATTCATAGAACGATCTTAGGTTATACTTACCGCTTACTAATCAAGTAGGTAGTACGGTTAATTTAAGCCCCGCAAAATATAAATTTAAAACCCCTGCTGCGCTCGCATCATCATTTGAAAAACAACGACACGGTGTGAGCACAACACCATATCGGTTCCTTTTTATTGTAATTATTGTTAACTTTATGAACTTTCGATACTTAATCATTTAAAATATGCTTTCAGGCTCAAATCAGGAAAGTATTGCAAAGGAAATGAAGTTCATGCTAAAAGTTGCATTTTTGGCGAGGCGTTAGTATTTTGGCCATAACTTTCTCATACGGAGTCCGATTTAGTTGATTCAACTGCCCAAACGACCGGAATTCCGAGTGCTACAATTCACAAAAGCTGAAAATCAAGAAAACAAAGGCTTACCCGCCGGGTAAGGCCTTTACCCGCCGGGTAAGGTGTCGGTAGCAGCATAAAACCTAGTTTTTCTCTTTTCTTTCCTCTCTCTCTTCCACTCTCGAACACAGCAGCCCCCATGAGCGATTTCCAACGACTTTGGCAGCATTTTGGAGAGATCCAAGGCCACCAAACACCATTTCAACTATGGGGAAAACTCGAGATCATCATCTAGCACACGGATACGGTTGATTTCTACGGTTAATTCTTAGTCTAGTGATTATGAATTCTTCCGTGGTTATTATTGTTTTTGTGTTTAAGCTAATATTTATGGGTTGAAGACTTATTGTTTATCTAGATTAATAACTTTAGATGTTGGATATCATTATTAGATTAATTTGATTCGTATGATAATATGTTTGTTTAATCACCGAACGATTCGTATTGTGGTTTGTTTATGTTTGATTCAATTGGTGTTATGTTTGTTTCACTAAGTGAGAACTTGTGGATTTAGCATTGCATTTACTAGAAGTGACAGCTAGTGATTTGTATTAGAGATAAGCAAAGAATTGAATCAAAGTAAATAAACTGTGATGTGGGTGAATCATACTAAGAGAGATCTTGTGTGATTGTTGATTATTACGAGAGTAAAGTCACAAGATTAATACTTCATATTAGTTGGGTTCATTAATCATAACTAAGAGGTCTTAAATGACAACGAGAGTTGCATTGTGTAATCTTAGTTACGTATTCGGCTTGTGAGAGCGAGGGAATCGATTAGTTAAACCACGTACGTTAATAATTAATCTAGTCCTTAATGTTAGTGAACTAACTAGTTATAATCAAGAGGTCTAAGGTGAACAAGGACACTTGCATCGTGTAATCTTGATTTAGTGATTGCGTTGCGAGAGCAAGTAATCCTACTAGTGAATGCACCTACGTTAAGTAACATTACAGTCTTCATTAAAACATCCAACACTAGGGTTAAAAGATCTAGATGAATACATTTCTATAACCTATAATGAATCTATCTTTACTTGCTTTATTTACTTCCATATTTACTTTCAAATGCACTATTCGACTACTTGTCGTTAAAAGGTACTATCCCCCAATTTTACATGCTTTCAATAAAGGTTAACTATTAGTTGACAACAATTTCACAATACTCGTAAACTGTTCCATGGACGATAATCTGGAACTTATCTTTGCTATACTACTACTCGATTAGGTACACTTGCCTATTTGTGTAATAGCCAATACTTAGATATTTTCTTATACATTTTATAACTCGGTATTTGTACATCAAATCTCCACCGACTGGCGTAGGCACCAGGTGTACTATCTAAAGAGGACTTTTATTAAGGTTGTAATGTGACTAGGGTAAAAGGGTATGGAATATGATAATTTACAGGGGTTAAAATGCAAACTACAATCTGAACAATTTATTAAAATGCAAACACTGTTATTGTTGCGTAACGACAGCTGCGTAACAGGTTTTTGGCGCTGCTGCCGGGGACGGTGGTATGATTCGGAGCCTGTTTAGATAGATTAGTTTTTAAGAGATCCTTTTTGATTTGGATTCATCGTCCTTGTCAGAAGTTACTTTCTCCCGTAGATTATTGTAGTTAGATTAAGTTAGCTTAGTTTAGATTAGTTTCCCTTCTCACCCCAACTTTAATTCTTAAACCTTCTTCTTGTGCTGTCTTTACTGATAACTTGGCAATGACAACTTTACAACAACTAAGTGATCAATTAGGAAGTCTTATCAAACCACTTGAAGATAGACGTAGGAGTGATGCCCACTTAGATAATGAATGTCAAATGTATAGTATGAATTATTCGGATAACATAGGGTACATAAATCCTCAATCACAGTACCAGTATAACCCTTATGCCTTCTAACAACAACACTACCAACCTTACTATCCTGAACCATTCATAGTCTACCCACAACCATCTTACCCTGTATATGAACCACAACCATACGAGAGTTTGTTGGCGCTGCGAGCGGTCACAGCGCCAACCGGTGGGTTGAAGTTTTAAATTTGTAAATGCTGGGGTCTAAGTATGACTTACTGATACTGAACCAAAGGCTAGTAGGTAGTAAGTATAACCTAGAGTCGTTCTTAAAGAGATCCTGAATTGAAACGGAGGTGATCCAATCAATATTTCTTTTTCTAGTAAAGGGTTTTTATAAAAGTGCGTTGGGGGTTTTGGTTCAGTTTGCTAAGTAAACTAAATAAAGCGAATAAAAGATAATAATAAATTAGATAATGGAAAGTAGTATTTGTTGTGATTTCATTAGCTTATAATATGGGATGATGACTTTTAGGGGGAAACATCTAACTAAATTGGGAATGTTTGCTTGATTTGATAGCTTATGGTATAACCAATAGATTCCTTATTAGTCGGTTATCAACTAATATGTCACGAGGAACTAAGGTGTCATGATTCTGATCAGACAGACAATGTTCAACTGTCCACACTCTCATGTGAAGGAGTCAGTGGCCCTTATTATTGAACGCATTCGCTCGTGGGCGAAGGAACGGAGAAGCAAGTCCATAATAAGTCTAACCGTTCTTAATACCATAAAGATTATAAATCTGGTAAACAACTAACTTAGAACATATGGTTGGACTTAATTAATTAATTCCTATTAGTGAAACTCAAGCATGATAAGCGAGGGAAAGCGTTTAGGTTTCTTGCGTACCTTACTTTAGGTTTCATAGTTTAAAGGAAAAGTATCATTTTAAATTGGATTTTAAACTTGCCTTTCTCAATACAATTAACAAATCCCTAGGTTTTCGTGAATGGTTATTTAGCCTATAGCCTACCTACTCTAATCTAATCTAAACTAACTAATATAATTAAAATGCTGACGGTTTTTTGCATAAAGTTAAACCCAGACCATGTCAGAAAATACTATGGTAGTTCACAATGTATTTAATCATTAACTGATGTTTCCATTGTGAATTTAATTTCTTCGCAATGTTTACATGATAAGTACATTGTGATTGGAAGTGTACTAAACTCATGGCAATTCCACGTAATCACATTGCATTTTATGATGGTTGCATGACGTTACAATTAAACCATAGTTTTGACGCAGATAACTATTGACCAAGTATTAAGGTTCGCGACTCCTCTTTACAAGGTTACAATCACGTTTGTTAATCGAAAGGCGAATATAAGTTTTAGGTTTAAAATCATAAGGATAAGACAAGTCCGTTCATAAAGTTTCCACTTTTATAATGTCAATCCATAATACAACTACCTTTGGTCGTTTACCGACTTCCGTACGTTTGTACTCCGCTTAAAAGCGTTTCCAGCACTATATCGAGTAAACAGTTGAATAGGGGCCGTCATATTATTTCCCGACATATTTAAAGTCATCCCATAATTATTTATGCTAACTACATCACAACAAATACAATAGTAATCTACTCGCTAAGCATGACACAAACTATCTCTAGCATAATTATAGCATACATATTTAATTAAGATAGATTAGGATAGAAAGAACCCGGATTAATATGCGAGAAGGAATAGACTTGAATTAATAAGCGTAACTTCAAGCGTACACCAAAGATTACAACACGTTCCTTGCTTTCGTTCTATTCTAAACAAGTTCCCTAAACTAGCCTATTAGTAATTTTGAGTAAGAAAATAGAAGGAGAAAGTATTAAACTAGAGAGTATTATTAGCCTAAAGAAATGTATGGAAGGTGTGTGTTATACTGAAGCCTTGATGCCTCTATTTATACTTGAAATCCGGTGCATGATAGCCATCCTAGGTGCAAGTTATCAAGGTTTTGGGGGGCGGTCCTTTCCCGGAAAGTGGTAGCAGATGTACCCTAAAGGCGCGGAAAGTGGTAGCACGTATACCCAAAAGTTGCGGAAAGTAGTAGCACATGTACCAAGCAAGTATGAGCAAGGACGGAAAAAGGAGGAGGAGATGGCCGGTAGCCAGCCGGCGGCATCTGGCTGCTGGCTGGCGACGGTTGGATGCCAGCCGGCGGCTGCCTGGCGGCCGGCCATCCCGGTTGCTGCATGTTCGCTCGTTTCTCGTTTCGCACGTATCTTTTTTGTTATGCATCCGTTTTTTGTCGATTCTTTTTGCGTTGGATTCGTTTTTCAAAAAAGAATATTTCGATGCAAATAAATCCATGAGATGTCTCTCTAATCTTTAGACGTCTTGTACGAATCGTTTGAATCTTTCGGCGTACGCAGAATCTTCATTTTTCATCCGTTTTTGTTGATTCTTCTTCTGTTAGATTCGTAATTTGAAAACGAAGATCTTGGATAAGAGGAATCTTAGTGGTGGGCACTTTATCTCAAATCTTGTCTCGGATGCCTTGAATCTTCAAATGTGCGTGGAATCTTTGTTTTTCGTTCGTTTTGCCTTATTTTTCTCGTGCGACTCTATTTTGACCTTCTTGGCAAAGTTTCAATGATTTGTATATAATTTGAGTCTAAATGACAAGTATTGTTCCAGAATGAGAGAGATATCGGTAGTAAAAAAGTGACTTTTTACACGATATCAAGTATCCCACACTTAGAACTTTTCTTGTCCTCAAGCAAACTCGATATTCAAGCATGGTTAAAGATAAGTAGATAATGAAATATTTTAAGGCGGAACTTTTTACTGAGGGGGTTTTGGAAAAATAAAATATTCATGCTTTTGAAAAGGTAGGGTTGTAATCTTTGGGAGTATGCTTTTGATCTTTGATCTTGGATACATGACTAGGAGATCCTCTCAAGGTGGTCACTCCAATCACTCAAAGTGATTAGGGTTTCCTATTATAGTATTATCAATCACTCAGAATGCCAGTCATGTATCGTTTATCGTCATAGGCTTGATCGAGAATCAAATCGTTACCTTTTAGGTGAGAGCGAAGTCAATCTAGCCACAATCATTCTAGGAGGAGTGATGTAAGGTTTTTGGAGTGGAGTGTTGGTGATACGAGAGGGGGTTGTGTTGGTTTTTCACGGGGTTCTTTTTCGTGAAGAGGAAAGCTGGAATTTTTGGGAGGATTGACGCCCTTTTCTTACGATTTTTGGAAGGAGTCTTTTTCTCCATTTGAGTTTCTTTTCTTCGAATTCTTTTCTTTGATTTTTTTCGACGTCATATCCTTGTAACTTCTCTTCTTTCATCTTTGGAACATACTATGAATTTTGAGGGATGCTTTTGAGAGTGTAGGGATAACGTATTTCTTTTTGGGTGTACGGATGGGTTTAAGAATGATGTGATTTGATCTCCTTTTCACTCACCAGTTCGGATTTGAAATGCATAACAGGAGCAAGTTCTGATTCTAAACGCATACATCGGCACACTCAAGAATCGAAGAAGTGAAACATTAAAAGTGAATGCTTTATATGGCTCAAGATACCTCACGAATCGAAAATTGGGTTGTTGTGTGCCTAGTCATGCGATGCTCTTTATGGGATTACTAAACTAATTCTTCAAAGGAATTCGTATTTTATTTATCCTTCTTCCCCAAAGTAAATCATTCTTTGTTTAAAATCTTCAATTTCGACATATTTTTGACTCAATTTTGAAAGATTTTGTAAAATTTTCGAGTTACTTTTTGGAGAAGGATGGTCTAAAGAGCAGCGAGTTTAGAATCAAGCATATACCATTATCCATTTTACAGTAGTGTAACTACTGCTATCCCACACTTAAAGGAACATCGTCCGCTATATTATTCTAAGTTCTCATTGGGGTAAAGATCCCACACTTAGGATTTGAAACATCTAAGACGTACTCTTTTAGCAGTGTGTGTTGGGTTTGAATCCCACACGTAGTGATAAGCATAGTGGATATGGTATATTTATAACGAAGGAAAGAGATTGGTATAGAGGTACTTCCCGGTAGTTGCAGTGTTACTTGGTATGCGTTTGCCGAACTTCATCTTGCTAGGTTCACTCTTGATCAAGTCTTCTTGTGATTGGTCTCGTAGGCGTGAACACGTCGGATATAAGATTCTTTAAATGCTGATACTTCTTTAAAAGAGGGAGTATTCTTTGCATATCCGAGTGTGAAAGATAGTCAGAGAATTCATCACTTCTTGTAAAGTAAAATTGCTGAAATGTAAAACACGGGTTGTGTCGCACCCCCAAAACACGTGGCAGCTGAAGTATGAGGTGTCACGGGGGCGCCGACCAAATCAAATATCACAACACAAAGATTAAAGCAAACGACCTCTATATGAGACGTTTGAAAACGTTACATTCCATAAATAAAAATTTGCATAAAATTCTAAAGTTCGCAAACATAGTCTAGAGATTTATAATACATAATCGTTGATACAAAATATCGTAATGCAATTTAAATCTCTTGTTTGAAAATATGCGACTCGAGCTATGCTTTCCAAAAGCATCCTACTGTCCTGTTTCCTGTGGGTAGTCCTACTGCGTCTGTAAACCTGAGAATACATACTAAAAGGGTCAACATAAAGTTGGTGAGTTCATAGGTTTGTTCTGTAAAGTAATAATTTTCCTGTTTTACAAAAAGGAATCTGCAAGAAAAAGTTTTGTAAATAGTAAAGTTTCTGTGCAATAAAGTTCTGATTAATAAATCCTGTTCTGTATTTAGTATACTATTGCCATGAGCTCATATATACGAAGCTTAACAAATTCTGCTGCCTCTATGTGTCTAATCCGGGACACATCCTGATCAAATAATTATGCGCCCGTGGGTTAGCTGGAGCGACCAGCTCGGATGGGATTGTCAATCCCAATAGATCTATTCACAATTATTCGCGCTTTATGAAATTAACGAACCATGAAATTGAGGACTTATTAGTGGATTAGTTCTGCTACTCATGTAATAAGTATATGTTCAGTTTCTGTTTCTGTTTCTGGAAATCATAAATAAAAATCTGTAAAAGTTTCTGTTTCTGTTTCAAACAATCATAAGTAAAATCTGAAAAGTTTCTGTGTGTATGTATTCTCACCCCAAAACAGTTCAAAAACAAGTAAAAAGGGGACTATGAAACTCACCTTAGGTTAACAAGTAGCAAGCAAATATCAAATAAGCAAGCAAGTCGGTGGGCAACCTTCTAACGTCCTAAAAATGTAAAAGGTTGGGTATAAGTAGTTGTCTCAAAAGACCATCTATAGCTATTGTATAAGTGGGGATTTATGTCCACTTAAGCCAATAGTGTAGGTGGAGGGTTAATGTCCACCTAAAGCTAGTTGTCCATTCAACTAGTTTTTTTTGTGGGTAAAGGGTAAAATTTACCAGGTAAATATATTACTCCAAAAAACCAAATAAGAACAAAGGTAGTGAGTGAGTCTGTGACACCCGAACAAAAAGGGCCAAATTTTCACGCCAAATTTAAACTTTCAATACGTGTATCACATACGCTCAATACCAAAGTACACAAGTACTATATATATAAATGTATATATATAACATGAAAAGATTATTTAATAATCTTGTACATACGAATCGGATAGAACGCGTAAACTAAGTTACGAACGTTAGTGCAAAACATTTCCAAACAAAATATTATTATCAAGAATAATATTTAATTACTCTATTTGAAATTTAAATACATTTTATGTACTGAAAACTATCCGTATATTCAAAGTGAAATAAAAATATATTTTTATATCTCATTAAAAGTATTTTTATAAAATACTTCGATTGAAAACATATTCGAATATATATTTAGATATTTTTCATTTGAAAACATTATACTACTTTTCGATCGGGTACAAAAATACGGGTATTTTGTACTACGCTTGGGAGCCAACCAACTCCAATAATTGGAGTTGGCCGGCCATTTCTTCTTCTCCTTCTTCATTTCCTTCTTCCATTTTCTCCATCTCTTTCTCTACCTCTCGGCTCTCTATCTCGACACCAACATCACCAACATCAACAACCTAACAACAATCAACAATCAACAACAACAGCTGGAATCATCATCATCATCTTCAACTTTATCATCATCATCAAGCTCCATCACCACCATCTCCATTTTCGGTTTCAAATTTCAAAAAGTAAGAACACTAATCGTTTTACCTTAATTTTGTACTATTAATACTTAATGTATCATATATTAGCATATCTTGGTGTTATATCAACTTATATGTCCAAAACCTAGCTCAAAATGTCGAATTTCAGTGGTTGATTACGAACAAACCTGAAACTACACTCATCCGAACGGCTAAGCCATGACAGCCGAACGGCTAAGCCATCTCAGCCGAACGGCTAAGTAACCACAGCCGATCGGCTATGTAGTTTTGTAGCCCTCTGAGTCGCGGTCGTCTGGGCAGCTTGATCGCCTAAATCCGAGTTCGTATGAGGGAGATATGGCCAAAACGGTGCAGCCTCGCAAAATCAGTTTAACAACAAACTTTTATTGTATAAATATATGAGACGAATATTTTTACGAAAACAAAGCAAGCATATCTTTGAAATATAATTTCGAACCAACACCAACGGGCCACAATCATTTTACAAACGTCAAATGTAATCATATAATGAATATATGGAGTGTAATCTTTGAACAATATTATGTCAAATGTAATATATGATTATGTCAAATGTAATACTTTGGAGTGTAATCTTATCGAATAAACTATACTATGGAGGTTTGGAGGGGGTGTTGGAGAATGGTCCTTGGTTCATTCGAAAGGTGCCAATTGTGTTAAAGTAGCGGTCTTCTACAGCTACCATGTTGAAAGAGGATCTTGTCTCAATTCCAATATGGGTTAAGCTTCATGGGGTTCCAATAGCTGCTTTCACTGAGGATGGTTTGAGTGCTATTGCTACCAAATTGGGTACTCCTCTAATGCTTGATTCTTATACCAGCTCTATGTGTTTTAACTCATGGGGTCGGTTGGATTTTGCTCGTGCCCTGATTGATATTAGGGCTGATCGGGTTCCTAAGGATACTTTGGTAATCTCAGTCCCGTTTGTGGAAGGTAAAGGGCATTCTCTACATACGGTTCGCGTGGAATATGAATGGAAGCCCCCTCGCTATAATGCTTGTAAGGTATTTGGGCATGCGGAGGATCAATGTCCAAAGCATGTTCCTGTTGTCTCGGAAAAACAAGGTGATGTGAATGTTGTTAAAAGGGCTGAGGTGAAGAACAAGAAAGACTCTGAAGGTTTCCAAGTCCCGAGAAAACCGTTCCGTGGCCTTGTGGTTGGTAATCCAAAGAAAGTGGCTGTTGCATCTGCTAAACAGGTGTTTGTTCCTAAAAAGAAGACAAAGGAGATTGATAAGGCTACAACATCTAATTCCTTTGAGACTCTGAATAAGTTAGATTCTACATTAGATAATACGGCTTCTATAAGTGAACAGTTGGATAGTAAGCAGGAAGATCGTGGGAAGAAGGTGGCTTCTTCTGATGGTAACACTGATAATAATCCCAGTTTGTATTCTCGTTGGAAAGACACTTATGGATCTCATGTTTCTGATGACTTTATGGCTGGTGAGGCTATTGAAGATGAGGAAGATGATGTTCTTGATCCTGTAGATAACGAGATGGCTGATTACATGAGTCTTCATGATAGGAAAATGGATAAGAAGAAATAAGTTCTGGTTTTTGTTTGATTTCTGTTGAGTCAAGTGTGGTCTTTGTTTGATTTATGTTGAGTCAGATAGTGAGTAGTGGTTGTTTCCTTGTTATGTTGTAACACCCCCAAATTTAATGATTTGCGGAAGCATGCTTGGGTGTTACTAATCAATATACAAAGCACAAGATATTCAGTAAACGACCTCTAAATGAGACGTTGTAAAACGATTTCATATAAAGTAAGTGTTTGAAAACTTAATGTTTTCGTATACAAAATGTAGTCCCCTAGAGTCCACGCGTATAGCGGGAGATTCTATTACATAATCAACATGTACAAAAGATAATGCTGAGAATCTCCGTTAATGCAGTTTAGTGAAATCATGCGACTCTAGCTATGCCTGGAGAAAATCCTACTCTGTCTGGGTACCTGAGAATACATGCTAAAAGGGTCAACACCAATGTTGGTGAATCTCACAGGTTTGTAAATAATATCAGTTTTTGAACACAAGATTTCATCAGTAGTGCCCGTAGGCATAAATCAAGTATTTGCAAATCTAGCAAATGTAAAGTAAATAAGTTATACCGTTGCCATGAGGCTCATAATCGAAGCTTAACCCGTAAGTAATAATTTGCTCCCGTGACATGCTCGTAATTGAGCAAGCAAAAGTGACGAATAATAGTCGCCCGTTTATACATAACGGTTCGTGGTTGCGCTACTACCCCGGGCGGGGAGGGTCATTTCCCTAATGGATCCATTAACTAGTGTTCGCGCTTAAGTACATAACTAACGATATATGATGGAGAGACTTCAGTAAATAGTAAATAACTCATGCAATTCCGTTTGGTATAGTAAGCAGTTTTAGTACTTGTGTTCAAGGAAAATCTGTAGCATGTATCTCCCCCAATAAGAAAAACAGTAAAAGTGGGGCCGTAAGACTCACCTGAGTCCAGTAAGTACGTATGTGAAATCAATCAAGTAAAGCGGCTGTAAGTCCGTATATCGGTTCTCAGAACCCTGCAACCTTCTGGCGTCCGAAACGCACAAGGTCGTAAGTAATCAAGTAAATAGGTTGGTGTCTTAAAAGATCACCCATGCTAGTTGTCCACTCAACTAGGAAATGTCCAAGCGTTTGTTTAGTAATCCTTTTATAGTTTGGAAACAAGTTTGGCCCGTTGGTGACGGTTTGTAATAATAATCCAAAAATGTTAATAGTATATGTATCGTTGAATCAGGTTTCGTTATTTGTAAGTGTTTGACACTTAGTGCGAAAAGTATTTACAACATCTAATGACGGGGGTCCGGGGGCAGCGCCCTTGGTAGCGGGGTCCAAGGGGCGGCAGCCCCTGGCGGGGTCCAAGGGGCAGAGCCCATGGTTGGGGTCGAGCTGACTTGTCAGCTTGGAAAATTTTTATTTCTACTATATTGCTTTATCGAAAACGCATTTGAAATCTAAATTCGGTGTAAAATCAAGTGATAAATCTTAGTTCGTATTAGTGCTTTTATTACCGAATTTGGGTTCGAAAGACAAAGTGGGCTGCGAACCGAGCTGGGAGAACTCGACTCGCAGGCCAACTCGACTCGCAGGTCAACTCGACTCGCGGGTCAGTTCGGTTCACAGGGCAACTCGACTCGCAGGTCAACTCAACTCGCGGGTCAGTTCGGTTCACAAGGGATTCCGATTCGCAGGATGGCTTCGCGAGTCGAATCTCGACTCGCCTCGTTGGACGAACAGATCTCGACTCGCGAGACGGGCTGTTCGCATAAAAACTCTAAAAATCGGCTTTTTAAGTTGGTTTTTGGACATAACTCGTTGGGGAAACGTTCTAGCATGTAGATAAAAGTGTTACAAGTGATTTAAAAGGGGTTTTTACCTTTATTACCTCAAAAATGAAAACGAAGAAGATGGAGAGGTAGAGCTCATGATGGTGATCCTCGTGCTAGTCCCGGATGATGATGATGAACGATGGTGGTGGTGGTAGCAGCAGCTGCTGCTGCCGTTTTAGAGTGTGAGAGAGAGGGTGGGAGAGAAAAGAGTGGTAGAGAGAGAAAGAGGTGGTGGTAAATGAGGTGAAATCAAAAGAAAATGGGGTTTTAAGGAGGTGGGTCGATTGGGTTGGGTCCGCGGGTCAGGGTCCGACCCGACTTGGGTCTCGGTCTCGTGAACTCGTTCCTCGAGTTTGCGTTATGTCTCGCGATCGTTTAAATGTTATTTAGTGTTATATGTTAAAGTGTATCTGTAATATTTTTAACCGAGGTATTTTACCAAAATACTTCATAATAAGTTATAAAAATATAATTTGCATTATTTTCCTTTGTTGGGTGTGTCACGCGTGTTTTCGCCACGTTCGGAGTGTTTTAAACGATACGAAATATGTGTAATATATTTTCATGATATATTAATGCAATTAGTGTTTGTTTTTATAATTTCACATTATTTAAAAGTTTTGTCACCAATGTCCGTATTATATAATGTCGGACCTCGTCCGGATCGTAAGTGCACGATTTAAATCAAATCGCGTAAGCGTGTATGTAATTACACCAAAACGGTACATATACTTAGAATATTACAAAGCTAAATACATGTAATTACAAGTAGTTTAGGCACTAATTAAAGTCCTAAATTGGCGGGTGTTACATATGTAGTCTTGTTGCCTATGTAACGGGCTGAGATGTGGGATTCACTCACATCCTGTGTACTTAAATGCTTTTGGGAATATATTTACCGGGTAATTTTTGCCCTTTACCAAAAAAAAAAACAATACTATGGATAGTTCATTCAAACATCCATTCACTCACTTTAAACCTCACATGTCTAGGACACTAGGAGGTTTCATCGGAACGACTCGCGTATCTTAGGACGCTAGCACCCAAAGGTGAGTTCATAGCCCCACCTTTTAACTGTTTTATGTATTTTGGGGGAGAATGCATACTCAATTAAATCATTTCATTGTCTAATGAATACAAACCATATACTGAATGTTTGTGACATAAACATTGTGTTTCATATCAATAACTTTTCTTAAATATACTTAAGTGTGTTAAGTATACATATGATTGCTTTAGGGACCATAGTTTTTCCCTACACTTATGTTCCACAACTACCAGGCTTAGGCTAGTACTTAAGTGAACATCACCCATAGACCTCAATATACTTGCTAGGCCAAGGACTAGGAGAATATATATCAGGTTAGTACTTTGTACTGTTTTCAGTTAACTAGGCAATGGTTATCCATACCTAGGCACATTATGTCACACTTAATATCTAAGGGATGTAAGTACATACTTAGATAGAAAGGGCAAGCGATAGAAAGGATAGTCCCTCGCGCGTTCACGAGAACTACTAGAAAATGGTGAGATCATTAGATCATTAGTGAAAGAAGGACCAACGACGATCCTATCCTAAAGGAGAAGAAGGAGTAGGAGGAGTCAGTTTTCTTTGAAGATCGAGGAATCAATCTCCCAATTATGCCATTCGGAAGAAGTCTTCTACAGAGGGATACACTTACTATACTCTTATATTATATGGTAAATATAGGTACATCTTGAATACCTATATAATCTCCTTATTAAATCAAAATCAATAACACGCTGTTAGCTGTTATCACTTGAATAAGTATATTTATATATAATTATATATTTGTATACTTACATATATGTTAATTCAAGCATTCGGTGCTCTTCAACTTATTTATGTACAATGATATACATATGCATATACAAACATGACTCTACTAATCGGGCTTGTCTAGATACACCCGATTTCACTATGCACATAAACTCACTCAAATCATTAGTATGTTGAGACGTCAAATCAATAAAACCTTGCACGTTTAATACGCCCGTCAGGTTTCATCATCAAATCATTGGTCGATGTCATCTAGGATGACACACAACGATACCACGGTTGGTGGAACAAAACGATACCACGGAGGGTGGTACAAATCATTATCATTTTGGATGATTCCAAACGATATCACGGTGGGTGATACAAATCAATACGAGTTGTTACTCGTCCTCACTAAATCAATACGAGTTGTTACTCGTCCTCATTAAATCAATACGAGTTGTTACTCGTCATCATTAAATCAATGCGAGTTGTTACTCATCATCATTAAATCAATACGAGTTGTTACTCGTCATCATTAAATCAATACGAGTTGTTACTCGTCATCATTAAATCATTACGAGTTGTTACTCGCCATCATTAGTATTAATATAGGTTAATACTTGTTCTCATTAGTATTGCTATGAGTTGTACTCGTTGAAATAGAATTCACACTAGTTTATGTTTTTGCTCTCAGGTTATCACCATTAGTATCCTATTGACTTAGATCTGTAGGTTTACTTAATGGTCTGCAATATTGCTCATGGGAGCAATCATGGCTTAACATCATCACATGATTTACAAACTATTTTCGTATCTTATAATGTTTTTCAACATTACAAATTTGTTTAACTAAACCTGTGAACTCACCAGCTTTCCAGCTGACCATTTTAGTGTGAATTTTCAGGTACCGCTTTAGTAGGATCGGCCCATCAGGATCCTGGCTCGAGTCGCGTACTTTTCAACACTGGATTTCATTGCATACTTTTGTATTATTAGAAATGTAATGAATTACTTTGCGAACTCAAAGGTTTTGTAAACATCTTATTCAGTAATGTAACTACTATTTTCAAAACGTCTCATCTAGAGTCGTTCATTATGTACCTTACGCTTGTCATATTTGATTCGGTAACACCCCAACCCGACCGCTTCCGCAACCCGAAATTTGGGGGTGTTACAGATTGGTATCAGAGCCTAAGGTTATAGTGAACTAGGTTGCATGTAGTGGGCCTAGACTATGACCGTTAGGCAGTATTCCTTATTAGGTATGACTGGTTCAGGGATTACATCATACGAATTTAATTTAACATAGCGTAGCTAACTATGTACAATTAAATAAAGATGATGCAAGATTTGAAAGGGGTTATATTGAATCAGGAATGCACTAGTTGACTCTGATTGTTATGTGCTAGACACCCTAGGCTATTATATGTACTGTAGGTATATATGAATAGGCCTTATATGTGTACTACCTGTACGTATCAAAATATATTTTTGGGTAAAGTGTAAAATTTTACCCTGTAAATAGTATTACACCAAAATCATTGAAGTACAAATGACATGAGCGTACATCTCATGCCCTCAGCCCGTTACATAGGCGAACTGACTCAACCTATACAACTAAGCAAACAATCTGCTAACCGCAGAAACAAGACACATCTGCAACGCAGCCCATAACCAATAACCAACCTGCTAAACGCAGTTATAATTACATTTAAAATAACTAAATACTCAAAATGTAAAACACAAGGTTCATAGAACCACTTCTACGGTGATCGACTCGGTCTTCAATAATCTTCATACCATGACCCATGAGAGCAAACACCAACATCCAAGTTGCAGCACGCAACAATCACATATCATTGAGCTAACTTGCCCTACCAACACGTCCCACCGACCATTGGCAAAAGGTCCAAACCAGCCCCAAGTAGTCGAATACACCCGCCCTACCAATTCCGGCCATGGCAAAAGGTCCAGGAATACCCGCACGCAGCATAAGCCAAAAGAAAACCAATGACGTAGCTGAAATATCCAATCAGTGGAACCCTTACCGGAAACAAGGAACCACCATAGTCCAAACAGCTTAAGCTTAGCATGAGTCCAACAGAACCCATGCAGAACCAAGCCGCACCATCCTTCCCCACAAAAGTTAAAACCCTCAATGGAGGATGATATGAATTGCACCAGCTTGACACGAAACAACCATCCCAAACGCTCCATTGAATACACAAAGATCAACCAGAAAATTAGGCCGATCAACCAAGAAACCCCACCCCCCACATGTCATCTCTCCCAAATCCCCTTGATGAACAAAACCCTAGCTGGATAAAGTCGCAGCTATAACCAATCGGAGAAACCATTTCCATAAATCCACGATCTTCTTCCAAATCGAAAACCCTAAACGGAAAAAATAATCCGTCATCTTCTCCAGGCCAAGAAAACCAAAACCGGCCAAAGTCTAATCGGAAATTATGCCCAATATCCTGCCAGCGTCTTCTTCCCCACGACTGAAACCCTAGATCCACCAAAACCGAAACCCTAATACCACCAGACCCAAAACCACCAAACCCTAATGCTGGAAAAAATGTTCAGAGTAAACAAATGCCCGAACACATAGACATTGAAGCCAGCAACTCGATCACACCCCTTCGAACAGAACCCTAACAACCCAATGATCTAATAATATTCTTTAACTGAATCCAGAAGATCTGACCTATTCGTTCTCACAACACGAGGCTGAAGTTCGAACACGAGCATAAACTTCACGAACCCAGATCAAGTTAGAACATAAGCGCCACACGAACATAAACATAATCAGTAACACATGAAGATCTACCAACAAAAGCGCAATCCAGTAGAAACGATTGTGTGGTAAAAACCCTAATCGATTGTAGTAGCCTCACGAGTCGGCCAAGAAATCAATAGGACATTAAAAGTATTAAATCGTTTACTAAAGGAATCAAACAAACAGATCTAGATTAGCGAAATCTTCTAAAAGGAATTGAAACAAACCCTAAAAACGAATTCCAATCAGACTCGAAATCAACCAGAAAATATAACACGAAATACTGCAGATTCGTTGCAACAATTAAACCCTAGAGTAAAATTATTCAACAAGAAAAGAAGCAAACATGAAATATTATTGATCAGAATTCAAGAATGATGAAAAACGAATTTTGGGTTTGGGGAAGCCAAAATCGCCAATCAGAGAGAGAGAGAAGGGGGTAAGCAACTCACTCGTATATACGTATCAAAATATACATTGAAAATATATAACATAATTCCGCTGTACCATCACATACTCGTGAAGAGGCACATCGCCGTCTTCCCCACCATCACGACTCAACCTTTTCTCATTATGTATTCATAAGAGAATATCATACTCATCACTGAACCTCGAGAAGGAGGCATAAACATTATATAAGTGAAAATATGTCACTTCAACACATCTTTGGTACATTGGTGCTACACTCCCAGTACATTGATACTACATTTCTGCACGTTGGTGCTGCATTCATAGTACAGTTAGTACTGCATTCACGGTACATTGGGTACTGCATTACAGTGCGTGGCATTGCATTCACTGCACGCGGTGCTGCATTCATAGTACAGTGGTACTGCATTTTATGGTAGTTCGGTACTACACTCATAATACATTTGTATTGCATTACTGTGCTTTTAGCACTTCATTACAGTACGGGGTTACTACATTTAAGTACTTGGGGTACTACACTTTAATTTAATACATTCACAGTACACTAGTACTGCACTATAGTCCGTTGGACTACTCACAATAACATAGTCCTTGTTGACCACATTAAAAACTCACGTAAACAATTCACATCATGACAAACCCAAAAGTCCGAGGACTTTCAAACACATACTTTAAGGAGCCCAAATGCCCATCATTGTACATCATTGATGGTTACATCACGCAAATTGTATAACGCACTCCTGTGTATGTCACTGTAGTAATCAAAACCTTTGACTAAAGGTCTAATACTTGTCGTTTAATTCTTATTTAAGAATCATGACGCCTAGACGGCAATCATACACTCAAGCTGAACTTGACCGATTTCTTGACCAACGAATGGCTGGGGTTGTAGCTGCTCGAAACCTAGCGAGAACTTGCACTTGTAAGGAATTCTTAAGCTGTAAACCACTAAGTTTCGTTGGAACTGAAGGGGCTGTGGGGTTAATCCGATGGATCGAGAGAATGGAATCTGTATTCCACATTTGCAATTGACCCGATGACTACAAAGTTAGGTACGCTACCTACACTCTTTTAGATGGTGCCCTCACATGGTGGAATTCCTACACCCAAACTGTAGGGGTCGACACCGCTCACAAAATACCTTGGGAGGAACTAAAACAATTAATGAGGGATGAGTATTGTCCCAGTGAGGAATTACACAAACTTGATGAAAAACTTTGGCTCCTTACCGTGAAAGGCAATGACATTATGACATATACCAACCGCTTTCACCAACTGGCACTTCTTTGCCCAACCCTAGTGAACCCTGAAAACCAACGAATCGAAAGATACATCGGAGGACTTCCGATGCAAATTGAGGAAATGGTCACCGCCTCTAAACCTGCCACTATTCAAGATGTTGTTCGCATGGCCCACAAACTCATGGCACAGGTGGTTCGACGTGAAACACCTGCAACTGAAAACCATCTAGGAAAATGGAATGGCAATTCCAGCACTAGTCAGGGTCCAACAATCAAACCAGAACCATTGAGATCTTACACTACCGAACTAAAAAGAAAACGAGGTTATGCAGGAAAGAAACCATTTTGTCACGGTTGTAAACGCCACCATGAAGGCTCTCGTAGCCTACCTTGTGAGAGATGCCAACGATTTGGACACCAAATTTGGGACTGCAGAGTTCCCACAAACCCTGATGCTCAAAGGACATGTTTCAAATGTAATGAGCCCGGACATTTCAGGAAGGATTGTCCAAAACTGAAATATAAAATCTACATGATTGGGTCCGCATGAACCGAATAAACCTTAAATGATAACATAGGTACGCCAAGAGTGTACTTTTCATACCTCGATAGCATTTTTTATTGATCTTATGCCTAGGGCATCATAGGAATGTTTAAATTAATACATCATGAAAACTCAGGGTTTATGTAGAGCAATCATTCTATGCCTGACGGCATATCATTACCTTAATACTAGCAGAGTAGTATCATTATTGCTGTAGAGACATAACCTATGTCAGGTGACATGTTAAAATCCCCTTATTATTAGGGAAGGAAAGTGTTAGGCTTCAATTACCACATGTAAAATATTATTTTGTGAAAATGAAATAATACCTTAACTAGTAAGGATCTTACTAGGGTTTCAGTATAAAACCTTTAGAATGCTATTGAAATAGAATTTAGGTTTCATAGTGCCCATAACATTGCTCGTAGGAGCAATTATTTGATTAAAACGCCAAACTCAATACATGAATCATTGCTAATCCATACAGCGAGAGGTATTCGCATCAAACTATTCCCATATACGCACACTTCTTCCCAGACCTTACGCACTCACAACTACACTCGAAATTTCGGGATGAAATTTTCTTAACAGGGGGAGAATGTGACACCCGAACAAAAAGGGCCAAATTTTCGCGCCAAATTTAAACTTTCAATACATGTATCACATACGCTCAATACCAAAGTACACAAGTACTATATATATAAATGTATATATATAACATGAAAAGATTATTTAATAATCTTGTACATACGAATGGGATAGAACGCGTAAACTAAGTTACGAACGTTAGTGCAAAGCATTTCCAAACAAAATATTATTATCAAGAATAATATTTAATTACTCTATTTGAAATTTAAATACATTTTATTTACTGAAAACTATCCGTATATTCAAAGTGAAATAATGATATATTTTTATATCTCATTAAAAGTATTTTTATAAAATACTTCGATTGAAAACATATTCGAATATATATTTAGATATTTTTCATTTGAAAACATTATACTACTTTTCGATCGGGTACAAAAACACGGGTATTTTGTACTACGCTTGGGAGCCAACCAACTCCAATAATTGGAGTTGGCCGGCTATTTCTTCTTCTCCTTCTTCATTTCCTTCTTCCATTTTCTCCATCTCTTTCTCTACCTCTCGGCTCTCTATCTCGACACCAACATCACCAACATCAACAACCTAACAACAATCAACAATCAACAACAACAGAATCATCATCATCATCTTCAACTTTATCATCATCATCAAGCTCCATCACCACCATCTCCATTTTCGGTTTCAAATTTCAAAAAGTAAGAACACTAATCGTTTTACCTTAGTTTTGTATTATTAATACTTAATGTATCATATATTAGCATATCTTGGTGTTATATCAACTTATATGTCCACAACCTAGCTCAAAATGTCGAATTTCAGTGGTTGATTACGAACAGACCTGAAACTACACTCAGCCGAACGGCTAAGCCATGACAGCCAAACGGCTAAGCCATCTCAGCCGAACGGCTAAGTAACCACAGCCGATCGGCTATGTAGTTTTGTAGCCCTCTGAGTCTCGGTCGTCTGGGCAACTTGATCGCCTAATCCGAGTTCGTATGAGGGAGATATGGCCAAAACGGTGCAGCCTCGCAAAATCAGCTTAACAACAAACTTTTATTGTATAAATATATGTGTAACACCCCCAAATTTAATGATTTGCGGAAGCATACTTGGGTGTTACTAATCAATATACTAAGCACAAGATATACAGTAAACGACCTCTAAATGAGACGTTGTAAAACGATTTCATAGAAATATATGTTTGAAAACTTAATGTTTTCGTATACAAAAATAGTTCCCTAGAGTCCACGCGTATGGCGGGAGATTCTATTACATAATCAACATGTACAAAAGATAATGCTGAGAATCTCCGTTAATGCAGTTTAGTGAAATCATGCGACTCTAGCTATGCCTGGAGAAAATCCTACTCCGTCTGGGTACCTGAGAATACATGCTAAAAGGGTCAACATGAATGTTGGTGAATCTCATAGATTTGTAAATAATATCAGTTTTTGAACACAAGATTTCATCAGTAGTGCCCATAGGCGTAAATCAAGTATTTGCAAATCTAGCAAATGTAAAGTAAATAAGTTATACTGTTGCCATGAGGCTCATAATCGAAGCTTAACCCGTAAGTAATAATTTGCTCCCGTGAAATGCTCGTAATTGAGCAAGCATAAGTGACGAATAATAGTCTCCCGTTTATACATAACGGTTCGTGGTTGCGCTACTAACCCGGGCGGGGAGGGTCATTTCCCTAATGGATCCATTAACTAGTGTTCGCGCTTAAGTACATAACTAACGATATATGATGGAGAGACTTCAGTAAATAGTAAATAACTCATGCAATTCCGTTTGGTATAGTAAGCAGTTTTAGTACTTGTGTTCAAGGAAAATCAGTAGCATGTATCTCCCCCAATAAGAAAAACAGTAAAAGTGGGGCCATAAGACTCACCTGAGTCTAGTAAGTGCGTATGTGAAATCAACCAAGTAAGGCGGATGTAAGTCCGTATGTCGGTTCTCAGAACCCTGAAACCTTCTGGCGTCCGAAACGCACAAGGTTGTAAGTAAACAAGTAAATAAGTTGGTGTCTTAAAAGATCACCCATGCTAGATGTCCACTCAACTAGGAAATGTCCAAGCGTTTTGTTTAGTAATCCGTTTATAGTTTGGAAACAAGTATGGCCCATAGGTGACGGTTTGTAATAATAATCCAAAAGTGTTATTATTATATGTATCGTTAAATCAGGTTTCGTTATTTGTAAGTGTTTGACACTTAGTGCGAAAAGTATTTACAACATCTAATGACGGGGGTCCGGGGGCAGCGCCCCTGGTAGCGGGGTCCAAGGGGCAGAGCCCCTGGTTGGGGTCGAGCTGCCAAGTCAGCTTGGAAAATTTTTATTTCTACTATATTGCTTTATTGAAAACGCATTTGAAATCTAATTTCGGTGTAAAATTAAGTGATAAATCTTAGTTCATATTAGTGCTTTTATTACCGAATTTGGGTTCGAAAGACAAAGTGGGCTGTGAACCGAGCTGGGTTCGCAGCATAGAACTCGACTCGCAAGTCAACTCGACTCGCAGGCCAACTCGACTAGCAGGTTAACTCGACTCGCGGGTCGGTTCGGTTCACAGGGCAACTCGACTCGCAAGTCAACTTCGACTCGCAGGTCAACTCGCGGGTCAGTTCGGTTCATAGGTGATTCCGATTCGCAGGATGGCTTCGCGAGTCGAGATCTCGGTTCGACTCGCAGGATGGCCGAGATCTGGGATCTCAACTCGCGAGATGAACTGTCAGCGTTTTTCAAGCGAGTTTCGATTTTTTTAAAGGGTTTTCGGCCGGATTTTTGGACATAATCTTGTTGAGTAAACGCTCTAGCATGTAAATCAAAGCTTAATAAGTAATTTAAAAGGGTTTTAAGGTTTTATACCTCGAAATTGAAAACGAAGAAGATGAAGATGGAGAGCTCGAGTCGGTGGTCGTTTCTTCCTGAAGTCACTTCGCGAGATGATGAGTTTTGATGGCGTTTTATGGTGATTTTAGGGCTGCGATTTTGAGAGAGAAAAGAGAGAGGAGTGTGTGTGTTTGGTGGAATAAAATGAGAAAGTGGGGAAAGAAATGGGATTAAAAAGGGTGGGTTGGATCCGCGGGGCTGGGCCGACCCGACTTGGGTCTTGGCTCGCGGGTTTGTGTTTCCGAATTTTGTATCACGAGTCGTAGTCTGTTAAATCCCGTAGTTGTTTTAATGTTGTTTCGCGTTATATGTTAAAAGTAACTCCAAAATATTTTTAGCCGAAATATTTTTATCGTAATACTCCATTTCAAGTTATAAAATTATAAAATATAATTTTTGTTACCAATCGCTCGTTGGGGTGCGTTTCATGCGGTTTCACCGCGTCCGGAGTGTTTTAATGATACATATTACTTGTAATATATTTTCTTAATATATTAATGCAAATAAAGTTCGTTTGGGTAATTTCACATTATTTATAAGCTTTGTCACCAACGCCCATGTTAAATAAAGTTGGACCTCGTCCGGTTCAAATGTGCACGATTTAAATCAAATCGCGTAAGCGTGTATGTAATTACACCAAAACGTTACATATACTTAGAATATTACAAAACTAAATACATGTAATTACAAGTAGTTTAGGCACTAATTAAAGTTCTAAGTTGGCGGGAGTTACATTCTCCCCTTGTTAAAAGAATTTCGTCCCAAAATTTAAGTCGAAGTCGTGTTCGGGGTAGAATCGGTGAATAAGTGAGGATACTTGAGTCGCATTTGGTCTTCCCGTTCCCAAGTGAATTCCGGACCACGCCGCGAATTCCACCTGATTTTGACGATGGGAATACGACTTTGTTTCAGTTGTTTGACCTCACGGTCCATAATTTCAGCGGGTTCCTCCACGAAGTGGAGTTTGTTATCGATTCGAATCTCGTCAAGGGGTATGATACGTGTCTCATCGGACAGACATTTCTTCAAGTTAGAAATGTGGAAGGTAGGGTGCACACTGCTGAGTTCGGAAGGCAGCTGCAATCGATACGCCACGGGGCCTATCCGTTCGAGGATCTCAAAAGGCCCAATGTACCTGGGATTTAATTTCCCGTGTTTACCAAACCGGATTACGCCTTTCCAAGGCGATACTTTCAAGAGTACTCGATCCCCAACTTGAAACTCGAGTGGTTTACGTCTAACGTCAGCGTAACTTTTCTGACGGTCACGTGCAGCTTTGAGTCGGTTCTGGATTTCAACAATTTTCTTGGTGGTTTCGTGTATGAGTTCGGGACCAGTGAGTTGACTATCCCCCACTTCAGTCCAACAGATCGGTGATCGGCACTTACGACCATACAGTGCCTCAAAAGGTGCGGCTTTGATGCTGGCGTGATAGCTGTTATTGTACGAAAACTCGCACAATGGTAGATGTCTTTCCCAATTTGTACCAGAATCAACTACGCAGGCTCGTAGCATATCTTCCAGTGTCTGAATAGTTCATTCGCTCTGGCCATCAGTTTGAGGGTGGTACGCGGTACTCATATCGAGACGGGTACCCAATGCTTTTTGGAGTGATTGCCAGAAACGAGATGTGAAACGAGCATCCCTGTCAGAAATGATCGAGGTAGGGACACCGTGTCGGCAAATGATTTCTTTGATGTAGATTTGTGTGAGACGTTCCATTTTGTCGGTTTCTCTGATTGCCAGGAAATGAGCTGATTTGGTGAGACGATCGACGATCACCCAAATGGTATCGTAACCGCTCGACGACTTGGGAAGTTTGGTTATGAAATCCATGGCAATCTGTTCCCATTTCCATTCAGGAATGTCGGGTTGTTGGAGTAAGCCGGAAGGTTTCTGGTATTCGGCTTTGACCTTTGAACAAGTAAGACACTTGCTGACGTACGTGGCAATTTCGGCTTTCATGTTCGGCCACCAATAAAACTCTTTGATGCCATGATACATTTTGTCGGATCCCGGGTGGATAGAATATTTGGACTTGTGAGCTTCATCCATCACCAAGTCCCGCAGATTCCCGAAACTAGGTAACCAGATTCGGTTAGAGAAGTACCTAACTCCATTAGGCCTGGTTTCGAATTGTTTATCCATGCCTCGTAAGGCCTCATTTTTGACATTATCGGGTTTGAGAGCTTCGAGTTGAGCTGTGAGGATTTGGATGTTCATGTCATTGTGAATTGTCATGCTGAGGGCTCGGACTCGAAGTGGTTTTATTCGTTCCTTACGACTGAGAGCATCGGCGACCACGTTTGCCTTGCCCGGATGATATTTGATCTCACAGTCGTAATCGGTGAGTAATTCAACCCTTCTACGTTGCCTCATGTTAAGATCTTTCTGGTCGAAGATGTGTTGGAGACTTTTGTGGTCGGTGAATACGGTACTTCGGGTACCATAAAGGTAGTGTCTCCAGATTTTGAGAGCGAATACCACAGCCCCTAACTCGAGGTCGTGAGTTGTGTAGTTCTTCTCGTGAACCTTAAGTTGTCGAGAGGCGTAAGCAATGACCTTGTCTCGTTGCATCAGCACGCAACCAAGACCTTGATGAGAAGCATCGCAGTATACCACGAAGTCATCGGTGCCTTCGGGTAAGGACAGGATGGGTGCACTGCAGAGCTTGAGTTTCAATAGCTGAAATGCTGACTCCTGTTTATCAGACCAATCGAACTTCTTTTCCTTCTGAGTCAGTGTCGTGAGTGGTTGAGCTATTTTTGAGAAGTTTTCAATGAAACGGCGGTAGTAACCGGCCAATCCCAAGAATTGGCGTACCTCGGTTGGAGTGGTCGGCGCTTTCCAGTTCTTGATTGCCTCGATTTTTGACGGGTCTACATGAATTCCCTGACTGTCGATCACGTGTCCAAGGAATTGAACGGTATTTATCCAGAACTCACACTTAGAGAATTTGGCGTAAAGCTCCTCGTGTCTAAGTAGTTCTAGGATGGTTCTGAGGTGTTGTGCGTGTTCTTGTTCGTTTCGTGAGTATATAAGGATATCATCGATGAAGACGATGACAAACTTGTCAAGGTAAGGTTTGCACACCCGATTCATAAGGTCCATGAATACAGCCGGTGCGTTGGTTAGACCAAAGGGCATCACTTGGAATTCGTAGTGCCCGTAACGGGTTCTGAATGCGGTTTTTGGGATGTCAACATCGCGAACACGCAATTGATGATAACCTGATCGAAGATCAATCTTTGAATAACAGCTTGATCCTTGAAGTTGATCGAACAGATCATCGATTCGAGGGAGTGGGTATCGGTTCTTGACGGTTAGTTTGTTCAACTCTCGGTAGTCAATACACATTCTGAATGAACCGTCTTTCTTTTTGACAAACAAGACCGGTGCTCCCCAAGGGGAAGAACTCGGTCTGATGAATCCTCTATCCAGGAGTTCCTGTAACTGAGCGGACAACTCCTGAAGTTCAGATGGAGCGAGGCGGTATGGTGCTCTGGCCACCGGTGCGGCACCCGGCACGAGATCAATCGAGAACTCAACCTGTCTAGGCGGGGGTAGACCAGGTAGTTCTTTCGGAAAGACTTCAGGAAAGTCTCTAACGATTGGCACATCTTCAAGTCGCTTCTCCTCCGACTTTTTCTCCGTGATGTGCGCGTGAATTGCTGGGTAACCCTTTCTCAGAAACTTTCGGGTTTTTAAACAGGAGATTATATTTAGTCTCAACCCACCGGTCTCCCCCTGTATGACCAAGGTACTACCGGCGGCGAGAGGAATTCGGACGATTTTATCATGGCAAACAATTTCGGCCCGATCCTTTATGGCCCGTTGGTGACGGTTTGTAATAATAATCCAAAAGTGTTATTATTATATGTATCGTTGAATCAGGTTTCGTTATTTGTAAGTGTTTGATACTTAGTGCGAAAAGTATTTACAACATCTAATGACGGGGGTCCGGGGGCAGGGCCCCTGGTAGCGGGGTCCAAGGGGCAGAGCCCCTGGTTGGGGTCGAGCTGCCAAGTCAGCTTGGAAAATTTTTATTTCTACTATATTGCTTTATCGAAAACGCATTTGTAATCTAATTTCGGTGTAAAATTAAGTGATAAATCTTAGTTCATATTAGTGCTTTTATTACCGAATTTGGGTTCGAAAGACAAAGTGGGCTGTGAAACGAGCGGGGTTCGTAGCATAGAACTCGACTCGCAAGTCAACTCGACTCGCAGGCCAACTCGACTCGCAGGTCAACTCGACTCGCGGGTCGGTTCGGTTCACAGGGCAACTCGACTCGCAAGTCAACTTCGACTCGCAGGTCAACTCGTGGGTCAGTTCGGTTCGTAGGTGATTCCGATTCGCAGGATGGCTTCGCGAGTCGAGATCTCGGTTCGACTCGCAGGATGGCCGAGATCTGGGATCTCAACTCGCGAGATGAACTGTCAGCATTTTTCAAGCGAGTTTCGATTTTTTTAAAGGGTTTTCGGCCGGATTTTTGGACATAATCTTGTTGAGTAAACGTTCTAGCATGTAAATCAAAGCTTAATAAGTAATTTAAAAGGGTTTTAAGGTTTTATACCTCGAAATTGAAAACGAAGAAGATGAAGATGGAGAGCTCGAGTCGGTGGTCGTTTCTTCCTGAAGTCACTTCGCGAGATGATGAGTTTTGATGGCGTTTTATGGTGATTTTAGGGCTGCGATTTTGAGAGAGAAAAGAGAGAGGAGTGTGTGTGTTTGGTGGAATAAAATGAGAAAGTGGGGAAAGAAATGGGATTAAAAAGGGTGGGTTGGATCCGCGGGGCTGGGCCGACCCGACTTGGGTCTCGGCTCGCGGGTTTGTGTTTCCGAATTTTGTATCACGAGTCGTAGTCTGTTAAATCCCGTAGTTGTTTAAATGTTGTTTCGCGTTATATGTTAAAAGTAACTCCAAAATATTTTTAGCCGAAATATTTTTATCGTAATACTCCATTTCAAGTTATAAAATTATAAAATATAATTTTTGTTACTAATCGCTCGTTGGGGTGCGTTTCATGCGGTTTCACCGCGTCCGGAGTGTTTTAATGATACATATTACTTGTAATATATTTTCTTAATATATTAATGCAAATAAAGTTCGTTTGGGTAATTTCACATTATTTATAAGCTTTGTCACCAACGCCCATATTAAATAAAGTTGGACCTCGTCCGGTTCATGTGTGCACGATTTAAATCAAATCGCGTAAGCGTGTATGTAATTACACCAAAACGTTACATATACTTAGAATATTACAAAACTAAATACATGTAATTACAAGTAGTTTAGGCACTAATTAAAGTCCTAAATTGGCGGGTGTTACAATATGAGACGAATATTTTTACGAAAACAAAGCAAGCATATCTTTGAAATATAATTTCGAACCAACACCAACGGGCCACAATCATTTTACAAACGTCAAATGTAATCATATAACGAATACTTTGGAGTGTAATCTTATCGAATAAACAATACTATGGATAGTTCATTCAAACATCCATTCACTCACTTTAAACCTCACATGTCTAGGACACTAGGAGGTTTCATCGGAACGACTCGCGTATCTTAGGACGCTAGCACCCAAAGGTGAGTTCATAGCCCTACCTTTCAACTGTTTTATGTATTTTGGGGGAGAATGCATACTCAATTAAATCATTTCATTGTCTAATGAATACAAACCATATACTGAATGTTTGTGACATAAACATTGTGTTTCATATCAATAACTTTTCTTAAATATACTTAAGTGTGTTAAGTATACATATGATTGCTTTAGGGACCATAGTTTTTCCCTACACTTATGTTCCACAACTACCAGGCTTAGGCTAGTACTTAAGTGAACATCACCCATAGACCTCAATATACTTGCTAGGCCAAGGACTAGGAGTATATATATCAGGTTAGTACTTTGTACTATTTTCAGTTAACTAGGCAATGGTTATCCATACCTAGGCACATTATGTCACACTTAATATCTAAGGGATGTAAGTACATACTTAGATACACTAACTATACTCTTATATTATATGATAAATATAGGTACATCTTAAATACCTATATCATCTCCTTATTAAATCAAAATCAATAATACGCTGTTAGCTGTTATCATTTGAATAAGTATATTTATATATAATTATATATTTGTATACCTACATATATGTTAATTCAAGCATTCGGTGCTCTTCAACTTATTTATGTACAATGATATACATATGCATATACAAACATGACTCTACTAATCGGGCTTGTCTAGATACACCCGATTTCACTATGCACATAAACTCACTCAAATCATTAGTCTGTTGAGACGTCAAATCAATAAAACCTTGCGCGTTTAATACGCCCGGCAGGTTTCATCATCAAATCATTGGTCGATGTCATCTTGGATGACACACAACGATACCACGGTTGGTGGTACAAAACGATACCACGGTGGGTGGTACAAATCATTATCATTTTGGATGATTCCAAACGATATCACGGTGGGTGATACAAATCAATACGAGTTGTTACTCGTCATCACTAAATCAATACGAGTTGTTACTCATCATCACTAAATCAATACGAGTTGTTACTCGTCCTCATTAAATCAATACGAGTTGTTACTCGTCTCATTAAATCAATACGAGTTGTTACTCGTCATCATTAAATCAATGCGAGTTGTTACTCATCATCAATAAATCAATATGAGTTATTACTCTTCATCATTAAATCAATACGAGTTGTTACTCGTCATCATTAAATCATTACGAGTTGTTACTTGCCATCATTAGTATTAATATAGGTTAATACTTGTTCTCATTAGTATTGCTACGAGTTGTACTCGTTGTAATAGAATTCACACTAGTTTATGTTTGTTCTCAGGTTATCACCATTAGTATCCTATTGACTTAGATCTGTAGGTTTACTTAATGATCTGCAATATTGCTCATGGGAGCAATCATAGCTTAACATCATCACACAATTTACAAACTATTTTCGTATCTTATAATGTTTTTCAACATTACAAATTTGTTTAACTAAACATGTGAACTCACCAGCTTTCCTGCTGACCGTTTTAGTGTGAATTTTCAGGTACCGCTTTAGTAGGATCGGCCCATCAGGATCCTAGCTTGAGTCGCATACTTTTCAACACTGGATTTCATTGCATACTTTTGTATTATTAGAAATGTAATGAATTATTTTGCGAACTCAAAGGTTTTGTAAACATCTTATTCAGTAATGTAACTACTATTTTCAAAACGTCTCATCTAGAGTCGTTCATTATGTACCTTGCGCTTGTGATATTTGATTCGGTAACACCCCGACCCGACCGCTTCCGCAACCCGAAATTTGGGGGTGTTACAGAGTCCCATAACTCAGCCTATTACATAGGCGATAGATGACATAACAAAGCACAACCACTAAACCACATTTGACTCAACCTAAAGAATCAAACAAAAACCAAAACAATAAAAACCATTACATTTGACTCAACCATATCAAACATAAACTATCTTTTGAGCTGCCCACGGGGATTAATGTGAAACGCCTTACAAAAAGCAGCTTGTTCTTCAGTTAAATCATAAACTTGGTCATCATAATCCCCATAGAAATCCTCATCATCCCACTGCTCAAGATGGCTTGGATAGCTACCTCCTCCAAACGTAGAACCAGAAGCCATATATTGAGCTGTCTCATTATATATTTCTTCAACGTCACTTTCCGAATCCTCCATGTTTTTATCCTTTTTAGAAGCCATTCCCTTACTACCTTGATATTCCGTTTCATCTACCTTTGATTTATCAACCTCATGAAGCACATCTTCCATTTTTTCCTTATCCCTACTTAATGCAGAAAAAGAGTTTGATGTACTAACAGTTTTATCCTCCTTTTGCTTCAAGTTGTCTTTATTAGCAGCCACTTTAGGACGATAGACAAACTTAGATTTATCTAAACGTACACCACCAACTTTCCGAGTATTATGTCCATCCTTAGCAGCTTTAGCACTCTTAGTACCAACTTCAACAAAGCCATCATCAGTAGTCTTTTTTGCAAGTTGTGACGGGCACAAATCATTAGAGTGACCAAAGAGTTTGCAGGCATCACATATAGGAGGCTTCCACTCATATTCAACCCGGACATTTTCCTTAGTATAACCAGACCCATCCATCTTTGGAATAGCAACAACTATAACATCTTTTAAAACCTGATCAGAAGATAACAACTAGTTATGTCCAAATAAGTTGTTCAAGTTCGTTTATCAAAAACGCGTACGACCCATTGGTGAAAGTTTGTAATAATAATTTATTTAGACATTATTATTAAGTTTGTTTTGTTGTATACAATATTAGTACATATCGTGTGTTGCAACCAGATTATTTAGTTCGTAAAAACCTTAAACCGTAGGTCAAAGTTGGTCAACTCGTTGGTCAAAGCTGGTCAAAGTTGGTCAAACTGGTCAAAGTTGGTCAAACATGGTCAAACCTGGTCAATCTGGTCAAAGTTGGTCAAACCTGATCAAGGTTGGTCAAACCTGGTCAAACTTAGTCAAACCTTAGTAACACTTGCCAATTTATGAGTCACTTCTCAATTTATGAGACACTTCCTAATTTATGAGACACTTCACAATTTATGAGACACTTACCAATTTATGAGACACTTCCCAATTTATGAGACATTTCCCAATTTATGAGACACTTACCAATTTAGAGACACTTCCCAATTTATGAGACACTTCCCAATTTATGAGTTAGAGTATTTGGTCCGAGTGTTCTAAGTGTCGGTTTCTAATTCAGGAAACTTTCCTAGTTTAGTTTTAGGTCCAAGATACAAACTAAGTCACCAAAACCAATTTTTGTTACCACTTTCCAAAAATAGTAAGTTTTGTTGTTTTTAGAAACCAAGCCATTTTTGTTGACTTGGTCAAACCTACTCGGTTTGACCTGAAACTTTTACCCAAGCCTTACTTCTGTTCATAGAGTTCATAAAAATTGTTGGTTCGTGTCGGGTTATCCCGAGGTCTCGGTTTTTAAAACGCATGTTAAAACTTCAAGATTTCATGTTTTCGGTTTTTGTTGGTTTGGTTCGCCACAAGATTTCTATAATTTCTGGTCCATAATAATTCTCACAAAAATTACCCACTGATCCTCTATGTATCTAGTTTATTACGTAATTTTTCCGGTAATTTACAAATCCATCTAGATAGGTAAATAAATTCGCGAAAGAACCAAACACAGTTTTCCACAAATCTTAGACCAGTCCCAAAGATTAATTCGTAGCTAAAAATACGTGCATTTCTGGAAGGATCTATAGAAGAACTTTTTGTATATCTTTTCCATACGCAAATTTTGATATAAAATTCATTGTTTAACTCCTTCTAGAACTCAAGTTATGGTCGATTTTGTGGACTGAGTTTTCTGGAACAGATTATGTATGTTTATATAAATGTTCTAAAAACGTATTTTAACATGATATTTAGACATTATAGTGTTAGATGAACAACTAGACACATAAATAAGCATCATGCAAGTATATTTTTTTTGGGTAAAGGGCAAAAGATTACCCGGCAAATATATTCCCAAAAGCAATTAAGTACAATGGATGTGAGTGAGTCCCACACCTCAGCCCGTTACATAGGCAAAAAGACTACATAACAAGGAAACAACCACTACTCACTATCTGACTCAACATGAATCAAACAAAGACCACATTTGACTCAACAGACATCAAACAAAAACCACAAAATTATTTCTTCTTATCAATTTTCCTATCATGAAGACTCATGTAATCAGCCATCTCGTTATCAACAGGATCAAGAACATCATCTTCATCTTCTTCCATAGCCTCACCAGCCATAAAGTCATCAGAAACATGAGATCCATAAATGTCTTTCCAACGAGAATACAAACTAGAACTATTATCAGTGTTTCCATCAGAAGAAGCCACCTTCTTCCCACGATCTTCCTGCTTACTATCCAACTGATCACTTGTACCAGCCGTATTATCCAATTTAGAATCTAACTTATTAAGAGCCTCAAAGGAATTAGATGTTGTAGTCTTACCAATCTCCTTTGTCTTCTTTTTAGGAACAAACACCTGTTTAGAAGGTGCAACAACCACTTTTTTTGGATTACCAACCACAAGGCCACGGAACGGTTTTCTCGGGGCTTGGAAACCTTCAGAGTCTTTCTTGTTCTTCACTTCATCCCCTTTACCAACATTCACATCACCTTGTTTTTCCGAGACAACAGGAACACGCTTTGGACATTGATCCTCCGCATGGCCAAATACCTTACAAACATTACAACGAGGGGGCTTCCATTCATATTCCACGCGGACCGTATGTAGAGAATGCCCTGTACCTTCCACAAACGGAATTAAGATTACCAAAGTATCCTTAGGAACCCGATCAGCCCTAATATCAATCAGGGCACGAGCAAAATCCAACCGACCCCATGAGTTTAAACACATAGAGCTGGTATAAGAATCAAGCATTAGAGGTGTACCCATCTTAGTGGCAATAGCACTCAAACCATCCTCAGTAAATGCAGCAATTGGAACCCCATGAAGCCTAACCCAAATCGGAATTGAAACAAGATCCAGCAAACAAGCTGTAAAAGACCACTTCTTTAGAATGATTGGGACACTCCTAATAAACCATGGACCATTTTCCAAAACCCCATCCAAACCTGTAGAAGAATTAAACTTGAAGAAGAAAAAGCCTTGAGCATTCATCATAACTTTGGAGATGCCATATTTCTTCCTAGCATTCCTAACATAGTTTTCCACAACAGGGAATGCAACTCTCTTACCCAAAAAATACCCATACAATGTATTAACAAATTTCACATTTGCTTTCAATACCGAGGACATTGGGATCTGAACATCCGCATTAGCCATACCAGGTTGAGTTTCAAATAGCCAAAAATTAACCTTCGGAATACTGACACTTTCGTTCACAACACTAGCATATGATACCTTAGAAGGCGTACCATCACACGAACTAGTATCATGTTCATCACCATGATAAGTAGACGGAACTGGAAGTCCATCAGCTCCAACTAATTTCCCATCAACCATTCGAACTGATTTAGAACCAAGGCTGACCTTTTTTATTGTAGGTATTCCATCTCTCTTCTCCCCCGTCATTAGAATATTAATAACCACAGTCGACCCTCAAAACAACTACTATTGAAAACCAATCAGAGAAACAAATAACCAGTTAAAACAAGCTGACCAAATTAACCTCTTCCAACCTCAAATTTTCTGATCTAAAACCACAAAACAAAGTAATCTGAACAAAATCAAACCCCAAAAGCGTTTAATTCGATCAGATGTTAGACAATTAGTAAACCCTAAATGCTGAATAAAACAATATGATAAACAAAGTCCTAAGCGGCCAATAATAATCTGCAATCTGATTATGTGAGCCGATAATAAAGAGCTTAATCAATCCCAATATCTGCAATAATTAAAGCATTCCCAATGTCGGCAAGACCATGTCGGCACACATGGAAAAATGATTAAAACAAACCTTAAATAATAGAATTCAGATAAGGCTAATTAATATCTTGCGATTTAGAAACCCACGAAGCGTATTCACCAACTCAAATACGGCCAATAAAACAAAATTTAATCAACGGAATCAAATTGAAAACAATGAAAACTCAGCGAATCAATATGAAACAATTAATAAATCAGTTTTAATGACAGATTCGAGGATTGGAAAAAACGAATGAAGATTTTAGGGGTTTAAAAAATCGCCAAGGATAGAGAGAAAACAAGGGGTTAATTTGAATCAAGGATCATGCAAGTATATTAATCAAGAGTTTATGTGATTCTTACAAAGGAGATGATGATTGAATGAAGGAGAAGTTCTTGGAGCTTGATTTCCTTGAAGAATCTTGAAGAAAATGATGGAAAATGATGGTGGATTTTTGTATAGGAGAGACCCGTACTTAAAGAGATCACTTCATGGATTAAATCACACGTGATTTTAAGATGGTAATATCCTCTATTCTTGAAATGGAAATGCATTGAGTTTCTAGTTTTTCAAGTCTGTTATACTTTAGTCTATTCAAACGCTGTGCATAAATGCCAGTTATAAAGGGTATGCTAGGTATAACATGATGAGTTAACTAATACTATGTAGTCGAAATTTATTTTTCCTTTTTGCCTAAATGGGAAAAAAGCGATATCTTGGGCCCTCTGATGATTAAAGATTGACATTTAAGTGCTAGGCATGGCCGGGACTAAGTTGATGGTTCAATAGTCTCATATAGTCGTCAAAATAATCGGTAATCAGAAAACAAAATTATGAATCTTGAGATTGATTAAAATCCATGTCTCGATTCATACGATATCAGTAGAACAAAGGAATAGTTGATCACTTATCTAAAGGGCTAACTCTAAGATGAGATTCAGAGTTCGGCAGTTGCGTTGGATGACACTCTCTGCTTAGTTACTGGATAGACTTGAGACCAATAATAGTTGATGACTTGTCCAAGTGGGAGACTGTTGGAATAGTATCCAAGATAATAACTAATTGGTAAGAATATCATTAAAAGTAGAGTCCTTTATGGGTCGCCCTTAATGAACAGTAAGAGAAATAAATAGAGAGATAATATTAATTGGAATTAATATTATAATTAGTTTATTAATTAAATATTAATTGAAACTAAAAGAGTATTCTTGAAGCATGATCCAACCCCCGGTTGGAAGGTTCAACTGTGGAGCACGCGGGTCGTGGCTCGGGCAAATGGGTCAAAAGCAGATCCAACCGCCGGTTGGAAAGTCCAACCGCCGGTTGAAAGTCTGTCCCACATCGGCCAGATGACAAAATCCTAGGCCTCCCTCTTCCCTATAAATAGGGACCTACCCATTGCTTTTAAAGGCATCCCATAATTGAATAGAGTTCAATTCTTTCTCTCTCTTTCTCATTTTACTTCTTGTGAGAGTTTACACGACTTAGAGTCGGGACCCTACGAGTTTGGGAATTTCTCTTAGTTCTTTGGTGTGAGCCATTAGAGGTGTTCTGGTTTGGGCACTCGCCTCCAAGTAAGGAAGCTCTGCAAGATCGTCTGCACGTGAGAAATTGGTTTTCTCAAAGGTCAGTAATTTCTTATTTATCTTATTTATTTTATTGCTTTTATTTATTCAAGTTAAGATCCCTTAGGGTTTAGTTTCCTAATTGCCCTAGATTAATTATTTTGTTATAATTCCGCTGCGTATATTAATCTAGTTAGGGAACAGAAAACCCAACAACTGTCTCTTATGTCTAGATTTACATTTATAACACCATTTGGGTTTATCAGCTGAACCATCACGGTTACCGTGCTTCCTATTTTGCTGATTACTCCGCCATTTCCGTTTACCCTTACCAGAAGGATCACTTTCAGATTGCTGAAAAGCCCTTTCTCTATTTTGTACATCCTTAGCTCGTAAGTCACTATCCACTGAATGAGCTAAGGTAAAAGCCTGAGAAAGCGAACCTGCTAGTCTCACTATTGTCCGATAACTGGGTGGCAATGTTCCAACAAAATGATCAATCTTGGTCTTGTCATCTGGAACCCACTGCTGTACAAATCTTAATTTCTCTGAAAACTGAGTAATCAACTCATCAATAGTTATTTGATCAGTCATCTGAAGTTCCATAAACTATCGTCTAATACGAGATATATCAAAATCAGAACCAAATTGTTTACACATCTCATTATAAAAGTCTAACCATCTAATAGATGCTTTCTGTTGTGGAGTCAAAATTGCTGTAATCGAATCCCACCAAGTCATTGCTGACCTTTCAAAAGTTTAACTGCATAAGGAATGATAGTCCCGTAGAGGATCCAGTCAGTCTATCCTGTAAAACTTGTGGTCTAATTCCTCTAAGTTTAAGTAACTCATCTTCTAACCGAATTACATACTCATCCCTATCAGTATCCTTATGAGCTGAAAATGAGGTACCAATCTGCCCATGTTTATCATTCTGTGTTTCCAAAGGAGGGATATCGGTTCTAGAGGCATACTTGGGATTATTGGTCGGTTGCTCATTATCTGCCATATCTGTATCAAAACAAAATCTCACAATTTGTTAATGGTTAGTACATATCATGCTAACCAATTCTCATGCAACTCTAATCCCACACTTTGGAATGTTTGACTAAACACAAAATAGATTTGGGATTGAACATTTACCACGTTCAATTCGCCCAAACCTATGCTCTGATACCAACTTATAACACCCCATCTTTTCTAACATTATTTAAACATATTTTACATCGAAAGCGTAAGTCCAAAACATACATTCCATATTATATATATAAAGTCAAACCTTTCAAACCATATACAAATAGGTTTTAACCCTGTAAATTTGAATCATAACATCTGGGTGTTATATAATTCCGAAATATAACACTGATTTATACAAATCAGATATTAGAGTAAACGCCTGGTCGTCAAACAATCCATCCAGTCAACAGCTTCTTGCCCAACCCGTTATCTAATAATAATAACCTGCAAGAAGTAATGTGGGGGATTATGTCGCACCCCCAAAACACGTGGCAGCAGAAGTATGAGGTGTCACGGGGGCGCCGACCAAATCAAATGTCACAACACAAAGATTACAACAAACGACCTCTATATGAGACGTTTTAATAAAAAGTTACATTTCTATAATTCAAAGTTTACAATATCGGGAGTTCGCATAAACCGTTAAGAGATTTCTAATACATTACTGAATATACAAAATACAGGTAAATGCAATCTAATCTCTTGATGTTTGAAAACAATGCGACTCGAGCTAAGCTTTCCATAAGCTTCCTACTGCGGCGGGTTACCTGAGAAATACATACTAAAAGGTCAACATAAAGTTGGTGAGTTCATAGGTTTGTAAACAATCGTTTAGTTATGATCCACAAGATTTCAAGTTGTATCATTCAATAATGATAAGTAAAAGTATCGTTAGCCAACGATAAGTAAAAGTATTGCATAATGCAATATAAGTATACCATTTGCCATGAGTCTCATAGTTCGAGCTTAACGTTGTTTGCCTCCAGTAAGTGTACTAATCCGATACACTTCTAAATCACAAATAATATTGCGCCCGTGGGTTGGCTAGAACGACTAGCCCGGACGAGGTTTGTCAAACTCTGATAGTACTATCCAATAATATTCACGCATATATCAACGAACTATGATGGGTAGAGGGCTTTAGTGGATTATCATAAGGTCTCATGCAATTCGTACAAAAAGTTGTTGCCAATACTTGTGATCATAAAAGCAGTTTATATAAAACAGTTGTATGTATTCTCACCCTAGTGAAAAACAGTAAAAAGGGGCTATGAAACTCACCAGAGTTTAGCAGGTAGCAAGCAATGATCAAATAGCAAGCAAGCCGGTGTGCAACCTTCTAACGTCCTAAACGTATAAAGTTGTGTAAGTAGACGTCTCATAAGACCATCTATAGCGATTGTATAAGTGGGGGTTAATGTCCACTTAAGCCAATCGTGTAGGTGGAGGGTTATTGTCCACCTAGAGCTAGTTCATCAACTAGTATGTCCGAATAAGTTGTTCAAGTTCGTTTATCAAAAACATGTACGACCCATTGGTGAAAGTTTGTAATAATAATTCATTTAGACATTATTATTAAGTTTGTTTTGTTGTATAATATTTATTAGTACATATCGTGTGTTGCAAACAGATTATTTATTTCGTAAAAACCTTAAACCGTAGGTCAAAGTTGGTCAAACCTGGTCAAACCTGGTCAAACCTGGTCAAAGTTGATCAAACCTGGTCAAAGTTGGTCAAACATGGTCAAAGTTGGTCAAACCTTAGCAATATTTGCCAATTTTATGAGTCACTTCACAATTTATGAGTCACTTCCCAATTTTATGAGTCACTTCCCAATTTTATGAGTCACTTCCAAATTTTATGAGTCACTTCCCAATTTTATGAGTCACTTCTCAATCCAAGTGTTCTAAGTGTCAGTTTCCAATTCGGGAAACTTTCTAAGTTTAGTTTTAGGTCCAAGTTACTAACTAAGTCACCCAAACCCGTTTTTGTTACCACTTTCCAAAAATAGTAAGTTTTGTCGTTTTTAGAAAACCGACCCAATTTTGTTGACTTGGTCAAACCTACCCGGTTTGACCCGAAACTTTTGCCCAACCCATATATCAGTTTATAGAGTCCATAAAATTTGTCGGTTCGTGTCGGAGTTATTTTGAGGTGTCGGTTTTTAATACGCAAGTTCAAACTCCAAAGTTTCATATTTTTGGTTTTGGCGGTTTAGTTCGCCACTAGATTTCTACAACCTCTGGTCCAAATTAGGGTCTGAGATTTTTACCAACTGGTCATCAATGTGTCTAGTTCATAATATAATTTTCCTGAGATTTATAATGTCCATTTACATATTTAATTAATTTCCCGTAAGAACCGAACATATTTATCGAAAACTTTCAGGTCAGTCTCAAAGATCAGTTTATTCACAAAAATCCGTACAGATCTGGAAAAAGTGTAAAACATGAAAGTTGTAGCTCTTTTCGATACGCAGCTTTTGATATAAGACTCGTTGTCTAACTCTTCCTAGAACTCGAGATATGGCCACTTTAGTGAGCTATCATTTTCTGGACAGATTATATATTTATATATGTATACTTCAAAAACGAGTTTTAGCATTTTATTTGGACATAATCAAGTTAGTGGAGTTATGAAACATGTAAATGAGAGAATTAAGAAGAAGAGATAGGATTACTTACAATGAGTTAGTGATGAGAAAGAGATGAGATGCTCTTGAGCTTATTATTCTTATAAAAGTTTAAGTATTTTTGTTGGTGGTTGATGGTGGCCTCTTGGTGGTTTATGTTGATTGTTGAGTCACTGGTCGCTGACCACGATGAAGTCACTGGTCGCTGACCAACTCAACTATACACTACTCGATGAAGAAATGGATTGTATCGAAGCTGCTGTTGCTAATGATAGTTTTCGCTGATTGTCATTCATTCTGTTCGATATTCTGAGGAAGATTTAAAGCTCAACTTGGTGTGTCGCTGATCTACGTCAGCGAGAGCATTACTTCTTCAAATCAATAAAGGCAAAAGTCACTGCCAGAATAACAGCTAGTCACTGAAGATCTTTTGTTCAATTCATTCTACAAGAGCATGTTAGCTCGCAGTGAGTGAGGAGGATTGCTGCATCTTCAGTGACTATTCAATAAAGCCTCTCTATCATCAAGTACTGTACTTATCTATACATCAGCAAGAGTGTTCCAGTTTGAAGTATGCCCGAAAGATTACGTGGCAGCAAGTGATTGGTTTTAAGGTAACGAGATATTTGCGGTAACAGAATTGGGACCCGTAGAATGTCGGTTTATCAGAGATCAGGACCAATCAAGCAGCAACACGTGTCCTTCCAAGATCCTATTTTGTAGGCGATATTTTAGGAACTCTTGTAGTATAAATAGTTCAGTGTTTTGTACTATTGAGGCTAGTCGTCATATGCACCGTTCTTCTGTTTGTCAGAGAACTAGTTTGTCTAGGTGTGTATTAAGACTCAGCGAAGTTAACTATCAGCGTGTATGTCCACTATAGTTAATACTCTTCATTGTAATAATTTAGCTAAGTGTTTGAATTGGATTAACTTTGGTTAATCCATTCCGCATTCAACACTTCGTGAATTTAATCAATACAATTCACTTTCAGCTACTATTACTTGTCGTTCTTTGATACTGTTATATCTTTAATCTGTTATTTCAATACCGTCATACTCTGTTATAGATAATTAATTTAAAACAAACTGAAACACTTGGTAAGATCTGAAATTGTTTTAAATTGTATTCAACCCCCCCCCTTCTACAATTAAACTTTACACTTTGTGATTCCAAATCACTAACTAATAGTGATTACGGGACTCTCAATTGGTATCAGAGCAGAGTTGGTTTAAATTCAATTAACCAGGTCTGCTATGGAATCAGTAAAGTACAGCTGTGTTGACTCTGATTATCAAAAGGGAAATGGTTCCACAACCAAACCTCCAGCTTTTGATCCTTCAAGGATTGAAACCTGGATGTCCCGAATGATGATGTTTTTGGACTTAGTTGATGACCGTCTTTGTAATATCATAACCAATGGTCCCCATATCCCAACTACTATTGTTCCTGCTGTAATTGCAACAGCTACTACTCCAGCTATACCAGAAATGGTTTTACCTAAAAGAGAGGAACAATAGACTGATGAGGATAGGCGATTGGTTAGACTTGATAAACAAGCTAAAATCTACATAGGCATGGCACTTCCTGATGAAGTGTTCGAATCGATTAGGCTTTGTAGAACTGCTAAAGATATGTGGGATACCCTTAGGAATATATATATTGGAACTCCTGATATTATTCGCTGCAGGGAAGTTAATCTCACTCGCCAGTATGAGCTGTTCGCAATGGAACCAAATGAATCTCTGTCTTCCACTTACACCAGATACAAGTCACTGATGAACAAAATGGAGAAGGCTGGTATAGGCAAGGAACAGAGATTTGTTGTTGAAAAATTTCTTGAGTTGCTGCCAAGGAAAATCTGGGGAACTATTGCAACGTATACCAGACAGAGAAATGATTATTCAATTCTGAATTTAACTCAGGTCTATGGTATTTTGCTCAATTGGGAGCAGTCTGAAAAGCAAGCTGATCAGAGTGAGCATATTCGTGCTACTCTTGGAAGTCAGAAGATATCCAATGCCCTTGTAACAGAGCTTGATGAAATCGATCAGAGACAGAAGTCAAAAGTGTCTAAGAAAAGCTCGAAGTCACTGATAGCTGAAGAAGAAGGTGGTCAGAATGAAGAAGAGTCAGAATATGAGTATGATGAAAGATTGGAGAAGCTTGAGAAGGATATGGCCATGATGGTTGCTAATTTCAGAAGGAACACCAGATCAAGAAGATTCGCTGGTGCTCCATCATCTGATAAATTTAAATCAAAGGGTGAATGCTACAAGTGTGGCATAATTGGTCATTTTGCAGCCGAATGCAGATCTAAGTCAGTGAATCAAGACCCTGAACCCATGCCAGATGTCAGAAATGACAAGTACAAGGCAAAATACAATAAATTGAAGGCATTAGCTAAATCTGGAAAGAAGAAGAGAAAAGGATTTGTTGCTGAAGAAAGTTCACTCAGCGACTCTGATTCATCCTCTTCATCTGATGATGAAGAAGCAATGCTCTGTCTAGACAAAGATTATTGTTTAATGACGAATGATGCTGAATTTCATGAAAATATCAAGGAAGTAGCTCAGAAATGTTCAGCATCAGGATGGGACTCTGACAGCATCTACAAAAGCATTCTTAGAGAAACCATCTGGTATTTGGACAGCGGATGTTCCAGGCATTTGACAGGATGCAAGTCGCTGCTCAGTGATTATCAGGATGAAAAAGGTCCTGATGTAGTATTTGGTGATAACAAAGTTGGGAAAACCAAAGGGTACGGTGTCTTAACCAATGGTAACGTAATGTTCAAACGAGTAGCATATGTAGAAGGTTGAAGCACAATTTATTAAGCATCAGTCAGTTTTGTGATTCAAAGAACAAGGTACTTTTTGATCATGAAGCTGGTGTTGTTTACAACAAAAAGGGAAGTGCTGTTCTTGCTGCAAACAGAAAAGGGAATACTTATGTGGTCAATATGGATTCAGCACAATCAGGAACATGTTTTTACTCCAGAACCATTTCAGAAGAAAAATGGTTATGGCATAAGCGACTTTCTCATCTGAACTTCAAAGCAATTAATAAACTGAGCAAGAATGGTTTAGTCACTGGACTACCAAAGATGTCTTATGACAAAGACAAGCTTTGTTCAGCATGTGAAAAGGGAAATCATCACAGCTCGTCCTTCAAAAGCAAACAGACTTCTTCAGTAACAGAATGTTTTTACTTGCTACATATGGATCTGTTTGGAACAGTGAGTACAACAAGTCTTGGAGGAAAAAGGTACTGTTGGTGATAGTAGATGAGTACTCCAGATACACTTGGGTATTCTTTCTCAAAGCCAAAAGTGAAGCTGCCAGCGAGATCATATCCTTTGTCAGGAAAATGGAAAATCTAAATGATGTCACGGTAAAACATCTGAGAAGTGATAATGGTACTGAATTTCGAAATTTTGACCTTGAAAATTTTTGTGATTCAAAAGGTATTTCTCAAAATTTTTCAGCACCACAAACACCCCAACAAAATTGGGTGGCAGAAAGGAGAAATAGAACCTTGATTGAATCTGCAAGATCAATGCTTATTGATGCTGGTCTTAAGACCTATTTCTGGGCTGAAGCAGTGAGTACTGCCTGCTACACTCAAAATAGGTCACTGATTGTCAAAAGGCACAATAAGACAGCATATGAGCTATTAAGGGGGAGAAAACCTGATATAAGTTTTCTTCATGTTTTTGGTAGTACCTGCTACATTCTAAACAAAAGAGATCACTTAGGAAAGTTTGATCCCAAAGCCGATGAAGGAATATTTGTTGGTTACTCAATCATCTCTAATGCTTTCAGAATTTATAATAAACGAAGAGAATGTATTGAGGAATCAATGGATGTTACTTTTGATGAATCATATGATGAGTCACTCACTGATCCAAAAGAATATGAAAATCTTGTTTTTAACAAAATGGATGGTGACTTATCAAATGAAATCAAATCAAATGATAAGAAATATAAAAATTTCTCATCTGATTCTGAAGGTGAAGATAATGTTCCTGAAATCAATTCCAGTTCTACTTTAACTGTGAATAATTCAGGAACATCATCCTTACCTACAGATGTTCCATCATCATCATCAACTCAATGCCCAAACCAAAACTCGCATAACAATAATACTCATGCTACAGATGTTGATGCCCTCTGAACCCTCTCAAAGTATGCAAGTCACTGCTGAACCTCAGCGAATGACTAAGTGGACAAAACATATTGATAATCAATTGATTATTGGTAATCCACAATCCAGGGTTCAGACAAGATCAGCAACTGCTAACTTCTGTTTGTTTGTAAGTTTTGTGTCTCTAATAGAACCAAAGAAAGTTGATGAAACACTTACTGATCATCACTGGATAGCTGCCATGCAAGAAGAGCTATCTCAATTTGAAAGAAATAAAGTTTGGAAGCTTGTACCACATCCCACTGGTAAATCAGTGATTGGAACATGATGGGTGTTCAGAAATAAAATGGATGCTGATGGTGTGGTTACAAGAAACAAAGCTAGACTTGTTGCACAAGGTTACTGTCAACAAGAAGGCATCAATTATGACGAAACCTTTGCACCAGTAGCTAGGCTTGAAGCAATTAGGCTATTTCTTGCTTATGCAGCTCACAAAAAGTTTAAAGTATATCAAATGGATGTGAAAAGTGCCTTTCTGAATGGCAAGCTGCAGGAAGAAGTGTATGTCAAGCAACCACCTGGATTCATTGATCCAAAACATCCAGGTTACGTTTACAAACTTGATAAAGCCCTGTATGGACTTAAACGAGCTCCCAGAGCGTGGTATAATACTCTCTCTGTCTACCTGATAAAATGTGGCTACGTCAGAGGCAAAATTGACAGCACATTATTTATCAAAAGAGATAAGAGAGATGTCATATTAGTCCAGATCTATGTTGATGATATCATTTTCGGGTCTACTAACAGTGACATGTGCAAGGAATTTTCTGATCTCATGACCAAAAGTTATGAGATGAGCATGATGGGTGAATTAACATTTTTCCTTGGTTTGCAAATAAAACAAACCAAAACTGGAATTTTCATTAATCAAGGAAAATATGTTAAAGATCTGTTAAAGAAATTTGAATTTGCAAATTGCTCAACCCTTGCTACACCCATGTCACCTGCAGTAAAGCTACATGCTGATCCTGATGGTAAATCTGTAAACATTACTGCTTACAGAGGAATGATCGGGTCGCTGCTGTATCTAACTGCTAGTAGACCAGACATTATGTTTGCTACATGTCTCTGTGCTAGGTATCAAGCTGATCCTAAGGAATCACATTTGCTTGCTGTCAAAAGGATATTCAGATATCTGAAGGGTACTCCTAATCTTGGTCTCTGGTACCCATCTGGTTCAGACTTCTCCCTGAAAGGATACTCTGATTCTGATCATGCTGGATGCAAACTGGATCGAAAAAGTACATCTGGTAGCTGTCAATTTCTTGGAGAAAAGCTAGTAAGCTGGTCCAGCAAGAAACAAAACTCAGTCTCAACTTCAACTGCTGAAGCTGAATATGTTGCTGCAAGTGCCTGTACTGCTCAAATTCTCTGGATGAGAAATCAGCTTGCTGACTATGGCTTTGACTTCAATGAAATACCAATCTACTGTGATAGTCAAAGCGCTATAGCCATTGCCAACAATCCAGTAATGCACTCAAGGACAAAGCACATTGATGTCCGATATCATTTCATCAGGGACCATGTGATGAAAGGTGATATTGAATTGCATTTTATTCCAACTGATTACCAACTCGCTGATTTATTCACAAAACCTTTAGATGAGAAAAGATTTAATTTTCTTATCAGCGAGCTTGGCATGTTAAACTTAAATGACTAGCTCAGCTTTCAAGCTCAGTTAGTTATTTTCGTTTAAAGTTTTTTTTTTATGCATATGTTATGTCTTTATGTGACCTATCTTATCATTGTCCTATTTTTTTTTGCTGATTGTGTTAGTATTCTAAGCTGTAACTCTTTCAGCGAAAGATAAAAATAGTAAAATAATACATAGTTCATATTAGACATATTCTATATCTTAAAAAAAAAAAAAAAAAAAAAATGGAGACCTTTTCTTTAGCTGATCTTGTTAGTATTCTAAGCTGTAACTCTTTCAGCGAAAGATAAAAGTCTCTATTTTTTTTTTTAAATCAACACTCATTCTCAATGCATAAAAATTATGATTCATATTTACCAGTGATCAAATCTCTCTGATTTTGTTAGTATTCTAAGTTGTGACCAAATCAGTGAGATTACATCTCAGGCAAATTTAATCTTATAATTTTTATGAGTGTTATTTCTTTTCAATTCAAGGTCTCCCTGATTCTTTCATCATTATTTGAAGGGAAGTGTCACTAAATTGCACCTCTGACACTATTTCTTCCTTACGTCACATATACTTTTCCGGCGCACCTTTCAAATCACCATTAATAACCACCAAGCTCCACAATCATCACCCCTATTTCATTTAAACATCATAAATTATCACCCCTATGCCACCGCTATTTACCACCACCATCAACCACGCTTTCCCAATCCTAACCACTTGTTTAATCAAGAGTTCCTATAAATCAAACAAAATGATTTTTTTTTTTTCAAATCAAAACAAACTCTTGGTTTTCATGATCCTTTTCAAAATACCCAAACAAATAAAAGTCTTTCCGATTTCTGTAACGACAAAATCAAACGTTTTAAAAACTTTCATACATCACTGGAAATCTTCTACTTCTTTCAGTTGATACAAAATTTTGTCATTACAGTATTCAAAATCACTTTTATCACCATAAAATATCTTCTTCATAAAAACAGAGTACGATATTTATCTCATCACTGGATAGATCAGGATAAATTTCTCTTTTAAAATCAACCTGGTATGTAATCGCCTTGTTTTTACTTGATCTAGTGATGCCATTTTTATCTACTCTGCTTGGATTACAAGGTTTTCTTGTAATCCAGTATGAAACTGATGTACACTCGTCTGATTCTGCCCCACCATCGATCATGTCACTGCTCACACCCCCAGTGACCAAAACTGATCATCCTCCATCCAAGAAAAACTCAAACTCTTCTACCAAAGGTTTGAAAATAAAAGCCTTGTTTCTAACAAATCAAGGGATCAAGAGTGAAATAGTCACTGAACGTTCAGTCTCTATGGGCACTCTTGCTAAAACCAAAACTTACTTATCGAGTCAACCCATGAGCCACTCATCATCCTCACAAAAGGATGCTGATTCATTCAAAGGGCAAGTGACATCAGTGGGTGATAACACACTCATATCTGGTGTCACATTACTGGCTACAGACCCGGGCCAACTCTCTTCTATCACTACACCAGTTGTCAATATCACTCTCCAGTCATAGAGAGTGATACAGGCTGCACTTTCTGTTTTTAAAGATCCATCAGTTAAAACACAAGCTGATGATGAGAAAACCAAAACTGTTTCACAACATGCTCACATAGTTACTATCGCATTTTCTGATATCATCAAGGGGGAGAGATATCTACATAAAGAAATTGCTGATGCTTACAGAAAAATGTTAATCTACTTTAGGATATCATCAAGGGGGAGAAAACGTGCAAATGAATGCAAAAACCAATGGTGCTCATATGAAAAATTGTTGCTGATTGGAAATCATCTATTTGGATCCTATCGCAGGAACAACATTTCTACAACTCATGTGGAAAAGTTGCTGACGCTATTAGAACCATGTAGAAAAATTGCTGACGCTATATGGAAAAATTGCTGACGCTATGAAAGTTACTGATACATGGGAATCATCTTTGCGGCTTCTATTTCAAAAAATACATATTCCCTGTATTAGAATTGCAATTCTCTTGGCAATTTTTATTCCATATCAGCTTAGCAATGAATCCTTCTCCATCAACTGCAGCTCAGATATATCTCATTGATTTTCAGTCGGTTAAAGCTGCATGAGAAGGATATTTGCATATAATATTTCCTTCACAGCTGTCTTCTCTCTGATGACAAGTGCACTGTGATGAGGTATATTCTCACTGATGAGATTGTGTTCACTGACGCCATCTCTATATCTTTCCCTGATAAAGCTTTGAATCATATGCTAAGAAGGATGAATGTTTGGCCTAATTTCACTCTGGTTGAAGGTCTTCCCGTTTACAAAATGACTTTTATCAAAGGAATGTGAGTCAAAGCTGAAGATATCAAAAGTTGCTGAATCTCTTGATCACTGAAGAAGATTGTCTTATCTAAATCAGATTAGAGTATTGTAACTAAAAATGATCATGTACTTTATATTTTTAGTTTCAATAATATTTGAACTTTTGTGCAAAACTCAGATCATATCAAAAGAATCCAAAAAGAAAGATGAATGGATCACAAGTATACAGTCACTGAATGTTTAAATTCTTAAACACTGACTATAAACTTTCACAGCAACAAGTTTGTCTAAGGAGCTTCAATCACAATCATTTAGGGGGAGATTGTTGAGTCACTGGTCGCTGACCACGATAAAGTCACTGGTCGCTGACCAACTCAACTATACACTACTCAATGAAGAAATGGATTGTATCGAAGCTGCTGTTGCTAATGATAGTTTTCGCTGATTGTCATTCATTCTGTTCGATATTCTGAGCAAGATTTAAAGCTCAACTTGGTGTGTCGCTGATCTACGTCAGCGAGAGCATTACTTCTTCAAATCAATAAAGGCAAAAGTCACTGCCAGAATAACAGCTAGTCACTGAAGATCTTTTGTTCAATTCATTCTACAAGAGCATGTTAGCTCGCAGTGAGTGAGGAGGATTGCTGCATCTTCAGTGACTATTCAATAAAGCCTCTCTATCATCAAGTACTGTACTTATCTATACATCAGCAAGAGTGTTCCAGTTCGAAGTATGCCCGAAAGATTACGTGGCAGCAAGTGATTGGTTTTAAGGTAACGAGATATTTGCGGTAACAGAATTGGGACCCGCAGAATGTCGGTTTATCAAAGATCAGGACCAATCAAGCAGCAACACGTGTCCTTCCAAGATCCTATTTTGTAGGCGATATTTTAGGAACTCTTATAGTATAAATAGTTCAGTGTTTTGTACTATTGAGGCTAGTCGTCATATGCACCGTTCTTCTGTTTGTCAGAGAACTAGTTTGTCTAGGTGTGTATTAAGACTCAGCGAAGTTAACTATCAGCGTGTATGTCCACTGTGGTTAATACTCTTCATTGTAATAATTTAGCTAAGTGTTTGTTAATCCATTCCGCATTCAACACTTCGTGAATTTAATCAATACAATTCACTTTCAGCTACTATTACTTGTCGTTCTTTGATACTGTTATATCTTTAATCTGTTATTTCAATACCGTCATACTCTGTTATAGATAATTAATTTAAAACAAACTGAAACACTTGGTAAGATCTGAAATTGTTTTAAATTGTATTCAACCCCCCCTTCTACAATTAAACTTTACACTTTGTGATTCCAAATCACTAACTAATAGTGATTACGGGACTCTCATTGATCTTTGGGTGTTTGGTGGTGGTTGTAGAGTGGTATTTGAGTCTGGTTTCTCAGACTTTGAGAGAGAGAAATGAGTGAGTTCTTGAGTGAAAAGTGGTGAAGTGAATGAGAGTGTAAGTAAGCATGTGGGTGTAGTGTTAAATGGAAGGATTTTAATCATTTCATTGCATGAAATATAAGAGGGGAGGGTGGAGGTGGCACATGGGCTGGCCATGGAGCCCCATGTTCACGTTTTGTGTTTAAATTTTAACTTCCAGACTGTGTTGTGTTCTGTAGTCGTTTACCCGTTATTTTCGTTATTCGGTTAAATCGCGTAACGTTATTTTGAGTCGTTTAAATTAACGATATATTTTGAATAAATTTTCATCGAAGTCTTATTAGAATACTTTAATTTGAGTTGTCAATTTATTTATTGACTTTCGTTTGGTTGCCGAATTCGATTCGCGCATTTTCGTTACTTTATAGGATATAATTAACGTGTTAAATATTATCACCATAATATTTGTAAGTTTTTGAGTTTATTAAATGATTTTATATTATTTAATATTTTGTTCACCAACATCCGTATTTGTACTGTGTCGGACTCCGTCCGGTTGTTTCGCACAATTTCACCAAATTGGATAAGTGTAATTACAACTAATTACGTAAGCGTAATATAAATCAATTACAGGAGTGTATATTCACATAAATATACAAATAGTTACAAGTAATTACAAGTATTTAGCCTAATACTAAACTAAACACACATAATTAGGGTTTCTAGTAGGTTAATCAGTAACCCTAAATTGTCGGGTGTCACAGATTAGCACGAAGCTAAGTGAATGAAACTATAGCCATCAGCACAACTTAGCATAACAAAATCTGTCTACAACAAATAATCGTAAACACACAGATATCAAAGAGGATCGGTGGTCCTTGAGGCGCCCTGAAGCCCGGGTGGCTGTCAAGCAACACTTATAAACCCCACTGAGCTGCAGGCTAATACAGCGGTTTACCGATAGCCTGTAACTATTCTTCCTCGCGACTATGATTCCTATTAACGATATGTACAAGGAACCCTCCGTCGGCCAAACAATAGCAACCAAGCCCAACCCATGTTGACCTTTTTAGCATCACATATGCCCAAAGGCCATGTAGCACATAATCACATGTATCAGGTCAGACTAACAGTCTATCAACAGTGAAATCTACGGTTACTCATTGTAACCAAACCTGTTACAACTAAATCACACTGAGAGTACAAATCCACTCACCAATACCTCAGTCGTCCACTCAGTAGTCTAATATCACTAAACCTTTTAAATCTGAGAATAAAACAGAATAACGAGTCAGTAACTCATTAATAATAACGAGAGTACAATGGACTTATGTTATAATTATATAACATATTTCAATATACTATTCAGCTACACAATATACTATATCAACATGGTAATAATAATAATCGAATGGTAATTCATACTTATATCATTTCATTTGTAAGTATACAACTTATCACAAAAGCATAGCATCAATTAACATCTAACTAAGTCAATTCAATTCATAATTGACATAACTTGATGTAGCCATGTAATATCAAATAATATAATGCTACATCCTTTAAATCATACATATAAAGTACTTGTACTAAAACTTAAACAAAAGTCACCAAAGTATATGAGTTAAAACTCAATTTCTGGAATACACTTAGTACCCGCCGGGTAGGGGTAATACCCGCCGGCAAATAGTAGTACCCGCCGGGTACTAGGTGTACGCACTGGGTACTCAGTTTAAGGCCACCTTCTGGTCAAAATTATACACAAGTATCCGCCAGCTAAGAAGATTACCAGCCGGGTACCCGATTTCATAGGGCTTACCCGCCGGGTACCCGATTTCATAGGGCTTACCCGTCGGGTAAGGGGAGTACCCGCCTGGTATTGACCCTTCACCAGCGACCTGCAACAAGCTTCAAACCCTAACCCGAATTTTTAAACAATCACATCAAAACCCCAGGTTCTATAATCAGTCCTATACTTCAATCATCATCAATAAACATCAACAACATGATTTCAACCTCAATTTCATCTATAAATTATAAACCCTATAATTAAACAAATTCATGTTTATAACTTAATAGAACACAAAGAAATTATTATTAAAGACTATTTCTTTCTTTTAACACAAGAAAGTAAAATGGGCTTTAACATAAATTAGTGGATTTTCTTGGGGCTCGAGAGGAACCGGGGTAATCCCTTTTACCCAAAAAAAAAAACTTAATAGAACAAAGCAATAACTTACAAGTAGATGATGAACAAGATGAGGATGATGATACTTGAAACAAAATCAAAGGCACAACCTTATTGATGATTTTCCAGATTAGAGTTTAAGGTTCTTGTTCTGAGTTTTCAAGAATTGAAATGAATTAGGCAAAATAATGGGGAACCAAGAATCTTAAGGTTTGCTCCATCTAACCGACTTCAAATATTGATATAATTTTAGTTCCCTTCTAAACCTATTGTCTGGAACCCGAAAACCATTTGCGATTTCAAATATTTTAATTCTCTTACAACTTTATTAATTTAAAACAATTAATAATTCACTAGTCACAATACTTCATTTGATTCTTTTTTCAATTAATTTCAGATAAACAAAACGAAAACATTTCCTAACACATTAAATATAAATTTGAAGTCAGGAAATACTATAATACTACTAGGCCCAGAAAGCGGGTGTTACACTTAAAGTCCCAAAGACTTCACGAAGGTGATTCAAATGTTGATTCTTATTCTTGCTATAGCCAAGAATATCATCAAATAAAATGACAACAAACTTTCCAATAAATCTCTAAAAATGTCATTCATTAGCCGCATAAAAGTGCTTGGCTCGTTCGAAACGCCGAAAGGCATGACAAGCCACTCATAGAGTCCATTCCTTGTTTTAAAAAATGTCTTCCATTCATCTCCTGGTCTCATATGGATTTGATGGTAACCGCTACGAAGATTACGTGAATATACAATGGCGCCATATAGTTGATCTAAAAGGTCATCCAAACAAGGAATAGGATAGTGGTAGCTTATAGTGATTTTATTTACAGCCCTACTATCAACACACATACGCCAAGTACCATCTTTTTTGGTACAAGAAGGGTCGGTACTGCACATGGACTCTTACTTTCTCTTAAGTATCCCTTAGCCCCGGGTATCAAATCAATTCCATGTTGAATGTCTCTCATCGGGGGAAGACCCGGTGGCATTTCTTCCAGAACAACATCGGCGAATTCATTACGAAGAGGTTGAACTATAGAAGGATGATCAATAGTTACTTTATTTTCTTCAAACATCACAGGCATAACATTCTTTTACATCTTCAACCTCCTCAAGATGGCAGATTTTGATAGAAGAGCAGTGCCCTCTTTTTGTGGTGATTTAGGGTTGTTAACCAATTTAGAAGGAGCCAAAACAATTTTGAATCCATCCTTGTAAAAGGTGTAAGTATTTTTGTAACCATCATGAACCATTTTTCTATCGTATTGCCATGGTTTACCAAGAAGCAAATGGCATGCATCCATGATATCGTGTAAAAAGTCACGTTTTTACTACCGATATCTCTCTCATTCTGGAGCAAATACTTGGCATTTGAACTTAAACAACGCGCAAATCAATGATAATATGTTAAGAAGATCAAAACAAGGTTGCACGATAAAAATCAAGCAAAACGGTAGAGAAACGAAGATTCCACATACGTTTGAAGATTCAAGGCTTAAAAACGAGATTTCAAGACTAAAGTGCCCTCCATCAACATCCAATATTTCCAAGATGTTCTTTTTAAAATTCGAATCCAACAGAAGAAGAATCAACCAAAATGGGTAAAAAATGAAGATTTTGCGCCCGCCGGAAGATCCAAATGATCCGAACGCAATATCTGGAGCTAGGGACCTCATCTCAGGGCCTATCTTATGTCAAAATATTCGTTTTTGAATTACAAATCCAACAAAAAAAGAATCGACGAAAAGGGGCGTATAACGAAGAAAACACGAACGAATCAGCAAACGAAGCAAAAGACCGCGCAACGGGGCGGGGGTGGGCCCACCGCCGCCGGGCACCAGCCCACCGCTGCCGGCCACACCTTGGGCGACGCCGGCCTCCCCTATCCCGCCTCGGTTTCCGTTTTTGGTAACTTTTGGTACCTGGTGCGCCTACTTTTCGTGTTGTACGGTACCCGGTGCGCCTACTTTTCGTGTTGTACACACCATTTTTGGAAAGCTTTCTAACATGCACCTCATGGTGCTAATGTGAGCCAAAGCTCACCTATAATTAGGTTGCCTAGGTTCATTTGTAAAACACACCAATATATGCACACATTCTAGCATATTTCACACTTTCTCACCATCCATTGTTTTCTTTCTAAAATTGTAATATTTCCTTAGTTAATTAGACTAGCTAATTAACTAGTCAAGGAAGACTTGTACGGAGGTGCTCCGGGACGCATTTGTAGCTACGAGTTATTGTATTTCTTTATCAGGTTTTAATCTATCTTCCATATTTAATTATGTTCGTTCTTTCTTTAATAAATTTAAATATGTATGCTAGAATTGTCATGATTAACTAAATAACTCAATTGTCTGCTATGATAGTCGTTTAGGAGAGATGTAAATATGTGATTATATTGTATGCTATGAGATTTCGGGTGTTGTGTATTATGAATAGATGTAGGAATCAAATCTTTATCGATTATCTACCCAACTCATGTTGTGACTAAAACCTTATCCAAAAATGAACGTAGCTAACTCATAGGGTACAGGTCACTTAGTTATACTATGTTTGATTGAATCATTGAGCTCGGCATGGCCGGTGTTCTCTAGACCAAATTAGGATCCAAGAGACACGGAATATGGGAATATAGGTAGATTAAGATTTAATTCGGACAGACGGTATTTTTGAGACAACTTTCGGAATATCCTCGATTTAATTAATACATTTGTATGCTTAGGTTTAACTATTGTCTTGATTGTCTTATTGCATGTTCTTGTTTGATTGTTGCCTTAGGATTATCGTACTAGTAAAATACACCTAGCCTTAATTGTTGTGAAATAACATGACGGCCCCTATTCAACTGTTCTTCGATATAGTACTGGAAATGCTTATGGCAAAGTACAAACGTATGGAAGTCGAGAACGACCGAAGGTAGTTGTGTTATGGATCAATTAACAAATGTGTTACTTAAGTTTCTATTTGTAATATAAACCACCCCTGTCTTGTTACATACTTGAGTAATGTTGATAATTCATACGAATAAGTGATGACATCTTATCTGACCGCTTAGACCAGTTCTTCCAACTTATTCCGACGAGGGTAAAACCCGTTTACAAGATTGTTTATTCAGCAAACTGTGCCATGATTCGGACGTCTACGATGACCGAGATTGGGGAACAGGATTCGAGATTAACTGTCAGATAATATGGACATGCATTTGAGAGAACTTTCGGTGTATGTTTTAATATATTCAGCAACCCACGTGACATTCTATTTGCCTGCTCCGCGTTAGCCCGATAGTAGGATTGTAGCAATAACTCACATTAACTTATGACTTATCCTCATTAGAACTCTTCACGCTTTAATATCACCTGAACCACTTCATAGTAGACAATCGCTTTTAACTGCTGAACGCCCGAAGTAACCTCCATCTCCATTTCTGATTTAATTTAGTTTAATCTTAGAATAGAAAACCCAAAATCCAAACCAACTCTCTTCCGCCCTAGCTAAATTCATAAAAGTCTCTAATTTCTCCTAGTTTCAATTCGTCGCGCTTTGAAGAACGATCCTAGGTCATACTTATCCTTGCTAGCCCTTAGATTAGCAATAATAGTAACCCTAGGCCCCAGCCTTATAAATTTAAAACTCACTGTTGTAACCAGATAGTTATCGTTAACGACACCGACCTATCAGGGCGCAACAAGTTTTTGGCGTTGCTGCCGGGGAGCGTCGGCGACCGATTTTAGGAAATTTAGTAACTTTAGTATTTAGCGATCCTTTTGAAAGATTAACATCAATCAAAAGTTACACTTTTTGCTCTTAGGATTAGTTTAGATTAGTTTTAATAACCAACCATGTCAACCCCTTATTTTAATTTAACCAACCTTACACCAAATGGAACATCAAACCAACTTTTGGCCATTCCTTCACCAATAACCCACTTACATTCCTCTAAACAACTTTTATCTGACTTTATACTAGAACAAAATGTTATAAACAATAGGATAGCCGGATTTCAAGACAACATTGATGCCATGATAAAAATTTCTGACAAATTAATTTCTAACATGGAGTCTATTTTGGAAAACTTGAATTTTATTGAGGAAAGTACGTTGGCGACTACTATTCAACCCAATGATGTGTTAATCATCACTAGGGGAGGAAAAATAACCAAAGTTGATCCACCACCACCAGATAACACCCCCGAAAACACTTCTTCGCCCACACCTACACTAAGTGAACATGTGTCCATTGACATCCCTGTCACAACACCTGACTCATCACCAACCAAAACTCCGGATAATGCACCTCGTACGAGAATACCTTATCCCGGTAGACTTAAAAAGGAAAAGCAAGAAGCCCAATTCGGTAAATATCTGGAAATGTTTAAAAGCTTGCACTTGAATGTTAGACTATTAGATGCTTTAGTAGAAATGCCCACATGTGCCAAATTCTTTAAAGAACTTCTTTCAAACAAAGAAAAACTTAGGCAAATAGTTAGTTTACCCTTAGATGCTGAATGCTCTTTAATTGTACAACATGGTCTTCCACCTAAGTTAGGAGACACTGGACGTTTTACAATACCTTGTTTTCTCCAAGATATCCAAATTAGTAATGCTCTAGCTGACCTAGGTGCTAGTGTTAATCTTATGCCTTATTCCCTCTATAAGAAATTAGGATTAGATAACCTACTGCCTACTCGTATGACCATTCAATTAGCAGACAGATCAGTTAAACTCCCTCGAGGAATCGCTGAAGATGTCATGGTCAAGGTCGATAAGTTCGTCTTTCCAGTGGACTTCATCATCATGGATATAGAGGAAGACACCCACATCCCACTCATCCTTGGCAGACCTTTCTTAAATACTGCCAAGGCCGTAATGTAAACGAAAAATCTTTAAAACTAAGAGTCGGGAAAGAGGAGGTCACCTTTAATGTCGATCGATTAATGAAGCAACCTCTGGAAGAGGACCTTGGTTTGTGCGATACTATGCAGGACATTTTTTATGAACATCTCCACGAAGTGTTGGCACTATCCAGCCAGAACCCGATACCTACCACGGTAGTCACCGTTCGAAGATTATATAACGAGGATCCTGGGCTGCAGTCCGCAATCACTTCGCCAGCAAAGTCTGAAGAACTTCTATTTCCCTTGTTTAAAAAGAAGCTATCTTGCACCAGTGGCAAAACGATAGCCGTCCCATTGGGATGCGGTACACCGATACCTTGGCTAAAAAGAGATACATCCACACTCGATGCCCCGAATCCAGCTCCTTCAATTAAAGAAATCCTGGATTCCTTCAAAGGGATGAGTATTGATCCACCACCATTTGAATCTCAATTAATCAACCAACCCGAACCTCTATCATTTCCAAACCCTGAATTAACCATAAACCAATCCTCAACCGCTCAATTTCAAGAATTCCAATTCACCGACGACGGAGAAATTATTCTCACCCAAAATGACGAAGTGTCCTCATCATCGGTCAACAAATACGAGCTAAAAGCGAACGAATTCTCAAACCAAACCGAATGGGTCGAAATAGCGTCCATCTCAACATCCGAACCTGAGATAGACGAGGCACCCTTCCAAGCTGAATATGAGAAGCTGAATAGAGACGAAATAGCTAGAATGAAGCCGTCTATCGAGGAACCACCAAACTTGGAATTAAAGGAATTACCACCTCACCTTGAATACGCTTACCTCCAAGGAACCTCCCAACTCCCGGTGATAATCTCAAAGGAGTTGAAACCAAAAGAGAAAGCCCATCTAGTTGATGTGTTGAAATCACACAAGAAGGCAATCGCATGGAAAATTTCTGACATACAAGGAATTAGTCCTAACTATTGCACGCATAAGATCCTGATGGAGAACGATTTCAAACCATCCGTTCAAAGGCAGAGACGAGTAAACCCTAAAATTCAAGACGTAGTGAAACAAGAGGTTATCAAACTCTTGGATGCTGGACTAATATACCCAATATCTGACTCACCTTGGGTTAGCCCTGTTCAAGTCGTCCCAAAGAAAGGAGGAATGACGGTCATTACAAATGAAGAAAATGAGCTCATACCAACTCGGACCGTCACCGGTTGGAGGGTTTGTATTGACTACCGGAAGTTAAACGAAGCAACTCGCAAGGCTCACTTTCCACTTCCGTTTATTGACCAAATGCTCGAGAGGCTGTCGGGAAACGAATTCTACTGTTTCCTTGATGGATTCTCCGGTTATTTCCAAATTCCGCTCGATCCAAAAGACCAGGAGAAGACGACGTTTACATGCCCGTATGGAACATTCGCATATCGACGAATGCCATTTGGATTATGCAATGCACCTGCAACATTTCAGAGATGCATGGTTGCAATTTTCCATGACATGATCGAACAATGCATGGAAGTTTTCATGGACGACTTCTCTATCTTTGGAGACTCTTTTGCATCTTGTTTGTCCAACCTCGATAGGATGCTCGCCAAGTGTGAAGAATCGAATCTCGTTTTGAATTGGGAAAAATGTCACTTTATGGTGAAGGAAGGAATAGTCTTAGGACATAGAATATCAAAGTCAGGAATCGAAGTAGACAAAGCCAAAGTCGAAACCATTGCGAAACTTCCACCACCCACCAACGTTAAAGCCATTCGAAGTTTCCTAGGCCACGCTGGGTTCTACCGTCGTTTTATCAAGGACTTCTCCAAGATCTCTCGACCTATCACCCACCTTTTAGGAAAAGACATCAAATTCGCATTTGACGAAAGTTGTATGAAAGCCTTTGACTACCTAAAGAAAGAGCTAACTAATGCACCGATCATGGTCGCTCCGGACTGGAGCCTTCCATTTGAAATCATGTGCGATGCAAGCGATTTCGTTGTAGGGGCAGTTCTCGGGCAACGGAAGGATAACCACTTTCGACCAATCTACTACGCTAGCAAAACTCTCACAGATGCTCAAGAGAATTATACAACCACCGAAAAGGAGCTGCTAGCTGTAGTATTCGCCTTTGATAAATTTCGATCCTACCTGATATTGTCAAAGACAATAGTGTACACGGATCACTCAGCTCTGAAATACCTCTTCAAGAAGCAAGACGCAAAACCAAGACTGTTACGATGGATTCTACTCCTACAAGAATTTGACATTGAAATAAAAGATAAAAAGGGAGCCGAGAATGTCGCTGCAGACAATCTGAGTCGACATGAAAATCCATCAATGGAACAACTTGCAGAAGGGGACATCAAAGATCGATTTCCAGAAGAGCAGTTAATGAGTTTGGGAGGACAATTGCAAGGATCACAATTCACGGATGATCCTTGGTTTGCAGACATCGCCAATTTCGTAGTTGGAGGGATCACAAGAAAAGGAATGCCGTCATCACGAAGACAAAGGTTCTTCCGCGATGTCAAGCACTACTTTTGGGATGATCAATATTTGTTTAAGGTCTGTCCCGACCAGATTATAAGAAGATGTGTTGATGGGAAGGAAGCCGAACACATCCTCCATCAAAGCCATCATGGACCCACCGGAGGACACCACGCAGCCAACTTGACAGCAAAGAAAGTATACGACTCAGGATTCTACTGGCCAACTATTTTCAGAGACGCACAAGACTTGGTGAAACGTTGCGATATTTGCCAAAGGTTTGGAAATATCACAACGCGTAGCGAAATGCCGCTAACGAATATCCAAGCGTGTGAAATATTTGATATATGAGGATTAGACTTCATGGGGGCATTTCCGAAATCTTACGGAAAAGAATACATTCTAGTAGCTGTCGATTACGTGTCAAGATGGGCAGAAGCTCAAGCCTTTCCAACAAATGACTCAAGAGTAGTGACCAAGTTCTTAAAACAGCTGTTCTGTCAGTTTGGAACACCTCGAGCGATCATCAGTGATCGAGGCACCCACTTTTGCAATACTCAGTTTATGAAATTATTGCAACAGTATGGTGTTACTCACAAGACCTCTACGGCCTACCACCCGCAGACGAATGGGCAAGCAGAAATTACAAACCGAGCACTAAAAAGGATCTTGGAACGAACAGTAGGTCAACACAAGGAAAGATGGGTAGATAAGCTTGATGATGCTTTATGAGCATTTCGAACGGCTTATAAAATGCCATTAGGAACAACTCCCTATAGGCTCGTGTATGGTAAAGCATGTCATCTCCCGATTGAACTCGAATACAAAGCTTACTGGGCATTGAAGAACTGTAGTTTAGATCCTACGATAACGGGAACACACCGGAGAATGCAACTGAATGAACTAGCAGAGTTAAGGGATCAAGCTTATGAAAGTTCTTACAAATTTAAGGAAAGAACCAAACTGCTCCACGATTCCAAGCTCCGCCCCACACGCTTCAATCCAGGTGATAAAGTTCTACTCTTTAACTCCCGATTTAAAAAGTTTTCTGGTAAGTTCAAAACGCGATGGAGCGGTCCTTTTACAATCTCTAAAGTATTTCCTTATGGTGCCATAGAACTCGAGGCTCCAGACGGAAATTTCAAAGTAAACGGTCACCGATTAAAACACTACGTAGAAGACTTTCCCTCAATTGAGGAAGTCTACAACTACGAATCGTCTTAATAAATTAGTAGTTATCAAAGAGTCAAGCTACGAGACTCGATAAACAAAGCGCTCTTGGGAGGCATCCCAAGCCTATCTTATGTTTCCAGAATTAATTTCATTTTACTATTGTGTTTAAGCTAATCCAATTTTCTATGCAGTACCTCATGAAGGACTAATGATCTTAGACCATTAACCTTTTATATTTTGCAGGATGAGTTCGCAGTGAGACAGAGCATGAGCCCCCAGACAGAGACGCTCGCATACCATGCACCACTCCCGGAGTTCATCACCGGGTAGTAGCATGAGGACTGTCAGAGGATCCCAGTCACCACCTCCTAGTTTGGATGAGATCTCGGCAGACTTGGTGGAGGTGCACGTTCAGGAGTCATTCCTGTTACGTCCCATCCAGGCCAGGTTACCTTCACCTCACCGACCAGCGGGACAGACTGCAGGGACCTCCAGAGTACCCATCTTCGAGCATGGGGTTACTACTGCGGACCCTGCTGTCACTTGGTCTATACTGAGAGCCCTTGAGGTCCAGCACACCGCCATCTCTGAGATCCACACTGCTTTAGGCTTTACCTCTACACCTGTGTGCCCCTTTCAGATGGGACCTAATCCCGCTCCGCACATTCCACCATGGGATTTATTCCCATCTTGGAGCTTGACTGCGCAGGACCACCCCATTTTTATGGTCCCACTAGAGGAGGAGGCTGCTGCACTGGACGCTTGGATCCAGGATCCAGAGGATGGTACTGCATCTCCTGTCTATACCATCGAGGAGTCAGCATCTCCTACATCGATCGTGGAAAACACGATCTTTATGGATGATGACTTCACCGACTCGGAGGCGCTCTATGCTGACACAGATTAGCTACTTTTAGTTATTATTATTTATGTTTGGTATTAACTTGTTTTAACATTTGTGTCTTATGAAGGATGTGTACTATGCAGAATTGAAAATAGAATTTGCGGAACAAGTTCATTCTTAATGAGCCTGGTCCATCTCCAGCAAATTCACATACACTTGAACCTGGTCCTTTAAATCCAGTGGCATCACACGTAGCGCAAGGAAGTATCTCTTCTAACCTTACTTTGCTTGAACCACACAAGAATTTTAAGAAAAACTCTAAGTGTGGGATTATTACCCACAAATGGAGAATAACTTTGAAAATATTGATCCGTATTAAAACTCTAAGTGTGGGATTAACCTAACTTAGAGAACATTAGGGACAATGTTCTTTTAAGTGTGGGCTAGCAGTAGCATTCACTAGGGGTGAGCATTCGTACCCGAATCCCGATCCCGTACCGGTACCGTCCCGGTACCGTACCACTTTAAACGGTCGGGTATTCGGTACTCACTTTAGGGGAAAAAAATAACCGGTACCAACTGGTTCGGTACCGGTATTATACCACTTTTCCCGCTTTGGTACCATATCCGAAATATCCATATTTTTTTTTATAGTTCCATAGGTTCTTTTGATATCTTAAAGAGATTAATTTGAAACCTCATTTCTATGATCATATGATATATCTATGAATATAACAATGATCTTTTTTGGGTAATTAAGAAGTATAAAATAGGTTAGACTCAGGGTACAATAACGTCGTTGTATATATTTGTTTTTCTTTGTCAATATCCATCTGTCACTTTATGATGTTTTTATTTATTTGAGATTCATTAATATTTATCTTCTTTGAATTTTATCGAATACAAAATACAAAGATAGGTTTACTTATTATATATTCTACTATTTTTTGGTACCAAAGCGGTATAGTACCACTTTTACCCGTACCGGTACCGGAACCGTACCGGTACCGTACCGCTTTAAAAGATCCGGTATTTGGTACTCACTTTAGCGCCAAAAAGATAACCGGTACCAACCGGTTCGGTACGGTTCGGTACCGGTTCCGTACCACGATCACCCCTAGCATTCACTACTGCATTGCAACATAAACGTTTGATCAAACTTCTTAGCAAAAACTCATATTTTCAAAAAAAAAAAAAAAATTTCAAAATTTTTCATGGAAAGCCCACAAAGGGTATTTTCGGTCAACAAAAATCCGAATGGTTTGGCAAATCGACTACGACAGGTAAAACTCTTTGATAAATTTCCAAACTGAGTTTCAAACAAGCAATCGCATGACTAGGCACAAAACCACCAAAATTAAGTGAGGAATTTTGAGCCATGCAAAAGCATTCACTTTAATGCTTCACTTATTCGTTTGTGAGTGTGCCGATGTATGCCTTCTTGAGTCAGAACTTGCTCGATGAATGCAATTCGAAACTACAAAAGTGAGCATCATACGTGACGAAGGTGCAATTAAAGGATCTCGACATTCACTAGGATAGAACCCTCTCGTAAAACCCCCGTTTTCAAGACTAACCCTACCAATGCCCATTTTCGGCATTGAGGATCATTTAGAAAAACTGTTGAGCCTCAGCCTTTTCGTTTCAAATACTCACTTTAAAAACCAACCCTTTCTTTACATCTCTTGGTCATAGCCTAAGTTTCTGTTCTGTCAGCGAAACATTGCAAGAAACAAAACTCTTTAGAAGGAATCCACAAAGAACATCAAAGAGGAGTCCAAGGAAAGCACAAACATGCTGCCGAAGGAATCAAAAAGCTAAAAGACCCAAGGATCATTTAAAGCCGAGGGAAATGTTATTCAAAACAAGAAAAAATTACGAAAAGAAGGCTCTCAAAGAGAGATATCCAGAAAGAGGTACTATCTAAAAACGTCAAAGAAAAGTCATTACAGACAACTCTTAGGCTATATTAAACTCCAATTCAAACCTCCTACCAAAATCCTTATCCCATACACTGTCTTTACCCTCTTACGAATGTCTAGGGATAGTTAGCACCGTCCTCACTTAAGTATTGTAGATTTGATTCTCGATCAAGCTTATGACAACGGAAGAGCTACATGACTGGCCCTGAGTGATTTAGAAGTTAGGAAACCCGATACACTTGAGTGAATTGAGTGACCACCTATGAGGGCCCCAGTCATTTATATCTTACATTTATGAAGATTAAAAAGAAAGCTTGCTAGAACCAAAAGTTTGGGGGAACATCGAGGGATGGAACTTCGTCCGAAATCTTTTTACCAACCCTGCAGGAACCAAAGTTCTCGAAATATGAAGACACCCCTCCAGCTTTTTCCAGATTTGATGAAGACTTGCTTGAGGACAAGCAAAATTCTAAGTGTGGGATACTTGATATCGTGTAAAAAGTCACGTTTTTACTATCGATATCTCTCTCATTCTGGAGCAAATACTTGGCATTTGAACTCAAACAGCGCGCAAATCAATGATAATATGTTAAGAAGATCAAAACAAGGTTGCACGATAAAAATCAAGCAAAACGGCCGAGAAACGAAGATTCCACAAACGTTTGAAGATTCAAGGCTTAAAAACGAGATTTCAAGACTAAAGTGCCCTCCATCAACATCCAATATTTCCAAGATGTTCGTTTTTAAAATTCGAATCCAACAGAAGAAGAATCAACCAAAATGGGTAAAAAATGAAGATTTCGCGCCCGCCGGAAGATCCAAATGATCCGTACGCAATATCTGGAGCTAGGGACCTCATCTCAGGGCCTATCTTATGTCAAAATCTTCGTTTTTGAATTACGAATCCAACAAAAAAAGAATCGATGAAAACGGGCGTATAACGAAGAAAACACGCACGAATCAGCAAACGAAGCAAAAGACCGTGCAACGGGGCGGGGGTGGGCCCACCGCCGCCGGCCACACCTTGGGCGGCGCCGGCCTTCCCTGTCCTGCCTTGGTTTCCATTTTTGGTAACTTTTGGTACCTGGTGCGCCTACTTTTCGTGTTGTACGGTACCCGGTGCGCCTACTTTTCGTGTTGTACACACCATTTTTGGAAAGCTTTCTAACATGCACCTCATGGTGCTAATGTGAGCCAAAGCTCACCTATAAATAGGTTGCCTAGGTTCATTTGTAAAACACACCAATATATGCACACATTCTAGCATATTTCACACTTTCTCACCATCCATTCTTTTCTTTCTTTATTGTAATATTTCCTTAGTTAATTAGACTAGCTAATTAACTAGTCAAGGAAGACTTGTACGGAGGTGCTCCGGGACGCATTTGTAGCTACGAGTTATTCTATTTCTTTATCAGGTTTTAATCTATCTTCCATATTTAATTATGTTCGTTCTTTCTTTAATAAATTTAAATATGTATGCTAGAATTGCCATGATTAACTAAATAACTCAATTGTCTGCTATGATAGTCGTTTAGGAGAGATGTAAATATGTGATTATATTGTATGAGATTTCGGGTGTTGTGTATTATGAATAGATGTAGGAATCAAATCTTTATCGATTATCTACCCAACTCATGTTGTGACTAAAACCTTATCCAAAAATGAACGTAGCTAACTCATAGGGTACAGGTCACTTAGTTATACTATGTTTGATTGAATCATTGAGCTCGGCATGGCCGGTGTTCTCTAGACCAAATTAGGATCCAAGAGACACGGAATATGGGAATAGAGGTAGATTAAGATTTAATTCGGACAGACGGTATTTTTGAGACAACTTTCGGAATATCCTCGATTTAATTAATACATTTGTATGCTTAGGTTTAACTATTGTCTTGATTGTCTTATTGCATGTTCTTGTTTGATTGTTGCCTTAGGATTATCGTACTAGTAAAATACACCTAGCCTTAATTGTTGTGAAATAACATGACGGCCCCTATTCAACTGTTCTTCGATATAGTACTGGAAATGCTTATGGCAAAGTACAAACGTATGGAAGTCGAGAACAACCGAAGGTAGTTGTGTTATGGATCAATTAACAAACGTATTACTCAAGTTTCTATTTGTAATATAAACCACCCCTGTCTTGTTTACTTGAGTAATGTTGATAATTCATACGAATAAGTGATGACATCTTATCTGACCGCTTAGACCAGTTCTTCCAACTTATTCCGATGAGGGTAAAACCCGTTTACATGATTGTTTATTCAGCAAACTGTGCCATGATTCAGACGTCTACGATGACCGAGATTGGGGAATAGGATTCGGGATTAACTGTCAGATAATATGGACATGCATTTGAGAGAACTTTCGGTGTATGTTTTAATATATTTTGCAACCCACGTGACATTCTATTTGCCTGATTGAGGACACCTCCGCGTTAGCCCGATAGTAGGATTGTAGCAATAACTCACATTAACTTATGACTTATCCTCATTAGAACTCTTCACGCTTTAATATCACCTGAACCACTTCATAGTAGACAATCACTTTTAACTGCTGAACGCCCGAAGTAACCTCCATCTCCATTTCTGATTTAATTTAGTTTAATCTTAGAATAGAAAACCCAAAATCCAAACCAACTCTCTTCCGCCCTAGCTAAATTCATAAAAGTCTCTAAATTCTCCTAGTTTCAATTCGTCGCGCTTTGAAGAACGATCCTAGGTCATACTTATCCTTGCTAGCCCTTAGATTAGCAATAATAGTAACCCTAGGCCCCAGCCTTATAAATTTAAAACTCACTGTTGTAACCAGATAGTTATCATTAACGACACCGACCTATCGGGGCGCAACAATCCATAGGCACAACATCGCACATAACTTCATCTTTATACTTCTCACCAATAGAAAATTGCAAAAGATAAAGCGATGTTAGGTGATAAGGATGTGGATGATCCTCCGTCTTCAAGTGTAACTTATCCACCATATTTGAAGAAACCCCATTTTCAAAGCTTCCTCCATCAATAATAATATCACAAACTTTTCCATGGGAGGTGCATCTTGTGTGAAAGATGTTGTGTCGCAACCAATCTTCTTCAACTTTTTATTGCACTTTAAGATTCCTACAAACAAGAAGCTCTCCTTGGTCGGCATATAATACTTCTTCATTTTCAGATTCCATTGCAGAAAAATTATGTTCCTCTTCACTTTCTTCCTCAACAAGGGAAATAATTTTTCGATTAGGACAATCGGATGCAATGTGACCATAGCCTTGGCACTTAAAGAATTTTCTAGATGTCACACCCCACCAAAACCAGTAATCTACGATTAAGGAAAGTAAGTGCGAAAGCAGGTGATGTGGCGGGGCGCGGCAAGAGTATTAAACAATACCTTCACAGAGCATATGATTATCGCAGAACATATAATATTAAGATGCCAAAAGTAATAGTTATTACAAACATTATGACTTATCATATCGTAGTAGTAGTAGCGTTGTCGAAACAACAAATGTTATAGTGAATACATGATTCAAAAATGGATTTCATAAATATGAATGCAATGAATTGTAGTTATATAAACGAAATCTCATTTGTCCCAAAAAGTGGCATCCTAATACGTCATGGTGTTGTCATTCCAAAATGCATGCAGATCTTACGTGTATGCTAATTCCCTGAAAAACATATTAAAATGTCAACATGGTTGTTGAGTGAATTCACAGGTTTGAAAGTAGTGGTTAAACCAAATTATTTGTAAATCGTTGACTTCCAGTCAAAATCGTAATCAATTCATGATTAAATAAGTCGGTTAGATAACCGTTGGATCAAAATCCAAATGTAATAGTTGGAAAATCATTCCAATGAGTTGTCATTAGAAAACATTTGATATAATCAAATATAATTTGTTGGAAACGCATTTCCAAAATGTAATCGTTAGAAGACGCACAGGTATTCTAATAAGTCGATTGTATCGTTTGAAAACCCGTAGGTGATCAAATGCATAAATAGTTGTTTCTTCTTATCATTTGTTATTGTCCATTGTTATTTGTTGGGAAAACATAGACGATGATCCCCCCAAAGGTTAGCTAGACCTTTTAGGTTAAAGTCACGACACCTAATCCTATAACCAATCCACGACCAATTTCGTTTTTGCCATCGTAACAGGTAAATATACGCTCCTCATTGTGACATAAAGTCAGGGGTTGGAATGACCAACAATTAGTGGGAGGGCTGTCAACTCGACAGTACTATCCGTATATTCAGTGGCTAGAGTCACATAGCTAATGGTTATAGTTTGCAAGCATTATGACTTCTATGCATTACAACATGTAAAACTAGGCTCGTACCAGGATTCGTTGTCGTGTTCCCAATATAGTATGAAAGTCGTTTCATAAGTAAACAGTTTCATTGTAGTCGTATGAAAACATTCATAAGAAACCAAGTTTCACATTTAGTATTAAAACAGTTCTATGTTTTCCACCCCTACTTTAAAAGCAGTGAAAACAGTAAAAATAGGGGCTCTGAACTAACCTTTTGTGCTTTGATGAGAGAGCTAGCGTGTAGTGGTAAAATGTCGCCCAAATATCGTCTCTTAGCGTCCTAAACGCAAGAGATACTAACATAAGTAATTGACTAAACGTCAAACTATGTTAATGGTTCACTTGTTTCGAAAGATCGTTTGATTTAAAATGTGTACGATTCGTTGGTGATGTTTCCGACAATGTTATTTTTTTGGTTGTTGTTTTTTTGTTTTACAATTTATGATTGTATTCGTTGTTGAACACTAGTGTTATATAATAGTTTGTTGCACGTAATATATATATATATATATATATATATATATATATATATATATATATATATATATATATATATATATATATATACATATATATATATACATATATATATATACATACATATATATATATACATACATATATATATATATACATACATATATATATATATACATACATATATATATATATATATATATATGTATATATAAGAGTGTACATATATATATTTGTATAGTTTATTTCGTTGTATATATATATGTACCGAGTTATAGTCATTATATCTACATATATATATAATTAGTTTATCAATTTCGTATAAATATATACATTTTACTCGTTCGTTTCGTCGTGGATATATTTATCCGTATGTATATATATATATGCATAATGTGTCGTTGGGTGAGTACGTACATATATAAGGTTAATTGTTGTGTATACAAAATACTACACACACATTTGTTTAATTCGTATTAGTTTACTCTATTTATTTAGCTACTAAAAGTTATCATTTGGAATAATTTTAGTGTACACTGAGTTGTACTTCTGTGACGAATTTGAACTAAAACACGCGGTCGGGTAGAAGTATGAGATCGCATATTGTTTATTAATTTGGAAGCTTCACCAATCGGGTATGCAATCTCACCCAATCGCGTATGTATAACCCCGATCATGTATTGTCATTTTTGGTCCTCACCCAATCGGGTATAAAATTTCACCCAATCGGGTATTAGTGCTTTTGTGTACAAAACAGTTTATCCAAATCGGTGTATTTTCGAGGGAAACATTCTACACGAAAGTTGTTCCTAACACACATACGAAGATTTTGGGAGTGGTTTCTTGCGTTTATTTTACTCACACGATTTTATATGATTTTTCTTCCGAAACTTAAAAATCTGTCCAACATCATCATCACTGTAACTTCATGTTTTACTTAGTTTTTGCTAGGTTTTCATGTAAGATCTTTCAAGATGTGAACAATTAACAAGTTTATAACACTTAATTACATGCAAGGAAATGAAAGAAATATTGTCCTTACAATGTTTTGAATAACAGAGAATGAAAATGGTGATGAGCAGAGGATGATGATAATGTTGATGATGAGTTTGTTTTTCCTCCTTTTCGTTGTGAAATTTGTAGTTGATGATGATGATTATAGTGTTTATGTTGGTGTTGTTGCTTCTGATGCTTATTCCGATTGAGAGCAAAAAGGGCACCAATAATGGAGGTGGGTGAGGGTGTGTGTGTTTGATCACTCGAGTAATGGAGGGAGTATATTATAATTGAGTCTGGGTAAATTTTTCAACGAGAGAGTATGGCTCGAGTATAGTTTTGTCCCCAGATATTTTGTGGTAATAATATTTTAGTTATTTAACCCGTTAATTGCCTGTACGTTTTTAATTATTTTAGTTAACGGATGAATTTTTATTTCGAAGTATTATTCCAAATACTTTATTCGAAATTATAAAAATATAATTTTTATTAGTTTGGTTGTCGAGTTTGCTTCGTATGTTTTCAGTCGCGTACGATACGTTTTGTTTTATAGTTATACTTTATTGTTCGCATAATACTTTAAGCAAATAACTTATTAAAATAGTTTCACATTATTTATAAACTTTGTATCACCAATGATCGTATTTGTTTTTTTCGGACTCGTTCTGATAATGTTTCACGTAATTACAAATAATTACGAAACTCTAAATACATTTTGTATTAAAATCATGGGCACGCTAGACTTATCTCAAAAATAGTTAAATTTTCTTTTTCGTAGGGAATTAGCATAAGAAATGCACGTGATTAAGTGTAAGTTTATACCTAAATTGGAGGAGTGTCACATTCTCCCCCCGTTAGAAAAATCTCGTCTCGAGATTTAAGTCGAGTCGTGAGTCTCGGATGCGTGCTTGAAAAGGTGAGGATATTTCTTTCGCATTTCATCCTCGCGCTCCCATGTAAACTCTGGGCCGCGCTTTGAGTTCCAACGAACTTTGACGAGTTTAATTTGACTACGTCGGAGCTTCTGCATTTTCCAGTCCATCACTTCAATAGGTTCCTCCACAAAATTTAGTTTTGTATTAATGAAAACTTCGTCGGGAGGAATGATTAGGGTTTCGTCCGCGAGACACTTCTTCAAGTTGCTTACGTGAAAAGTGTCGTGAATGCTACTAAGCTCTTGTGGCAGTTTGAGCTTGTAAGCGACAAGACCAATCCTCACAAGGATTTCGAAAGGTCCGATGTATCGCGGGTTCAGCTTTCCTCGTTTACCAAATCGTGCTATCCCCTTCCAGGGTGATACTTTGAGTAGGACTTTGTCTCCTACTTGGAACTCAAGAGGTTTTCGGCGGTTATCAGCATAACTTTTCTGTCGGTCTCGTGCCGCTTTTAATCGATTCAATACTTAGGTTATCTTATCCGTGGTTTCTTGGACAATCTCCGGGCCAGATAAATGTCTGTCACCCAACTCTGCCCAACAGAGTGGTGATCGGCACTTGCGTCCATATAGTGCTTCGAATGGTGCCATTTGTATACTGGTGTGATAACTATTGTTGTAGGAGAACTCTGCTAAAGGTAGGTGAGTATCCCAGCTACCCCAAAGTCTATCACACATGCTTGCAACAAGTCCTCGAGCGTTTGTATTGTTCGCTCGCTTTTGCCGTCGGTCTGAGGATAATAGGCAGTGCTTATATCGAGTCGAGTGCCCAATACCTTTTGTAGTGATTGCCAAAAGCGAGATGTGAATCGGCTATCTCTATCAGAGATAATGGATAACGGTACACCGTGTCTGGAAACGATCTCTTTCAGATAGATTCTAGTCAGCTTTTCCGTCTTGTCTGTTTCCTTGATGGCTAGAAAGTGGGCTGATTTCGTTAGTCGATCGACAATCACCCATATAGTATCAGTTCCAGATGATGTTTTGGGTAATTTCGTGATGAAGTCCATCGTGATTTGTTCCCATTTCCATTGTGGCATTTCGGGTTGTTGTAAAAGTTCAGACGGTTTTTGGTATTCAACTTTGACTTTCAGACAAGTCAGGCATTTGCTAACATAGGTTGCGATATCTCGTTTCATGCCAGGCCACCAATAGAAACCCTTCATATCTTGGTACATTTTATCTGCACCAGGATGTATCGAGTAATTGGACTTATGAGCTTCGTCCAGTATCAGCTTGCGCAATTCATCTACACACGGAACCTAAATTCGGTTCATAAAGTAAAACACTCCATTGTCCTTAGTTTCAAGTTGTTTTTCCATCCCCTTTAGGGATTCATCCGTCAAATGTTCAGCAGTGAAGGCTATTCGTTGAGTGTCACAAATTTATGTAAAAAGGTTCGAGTGGATAGTCAATCCCAAAGCTCGAACTCTACGGGATTTGATTCTTTCCTTACGACTCAGGGCATCCGCTACTACGTTAGCCTTGCCCGGATGTTATTTGATTTCACAGTCATAATCGTTTAGCAATTCGACCCAACGTCGTTGTCTCATGTTGAGTTCCTTCTGGTCGAATATGTGTTGGAGACTTTTGTGGTTGGTGAATACTGTACACTTGGTTCCGTACAAGTAATGTCTTCGAATTTTGAGTGCGAACACGACTGCTCCCAATTCTAAATCGTGAGTCATATAGTTTTTCTCATGCACTTTTAGTTGACGAGATGCATAAGCGATGACTCTGTCGTTTTGCATTAATATGCAACCAAATCCCTGATGCGAAGCATCGCAATAGACAATGAAGTTTTCTACCCCTTCAGGTAATGATAGGATGGGTGCGGTGCTCAACTTTTGCTTCAACAATTGGAAAGCGTTTTCTTGCTTCTCGTCCCATTCGAATTTCTTGTCTTTTTGAGTTAGAGTGGTAAGGGGCTGGGCTATTTTTGAAAAGTTTTCGATGAGTCGACGGTAATAGCCAGCTAGATCAAGAAATTTTCGTACTCCAATTGGGGTTTTCGGGGCTTCCCATTTTTTGATTGCCTCGATTTTGGATGGGTCCACATGGATTCCTTTATCGTTTATGACATGACCAAGGAAATAAACCTCTCGCATCCAAAATTCGCATTTAGAGAACTTTGCATACAACTTCTCTTTCTCTAGCAGTTCGAGGATTAACTTCAGGTGTTGTTCGTGGTCTTCTTTCGTTCTTGAGTATATAAGAATATCGTCAATGAATACGATGACGAACTTATTGAGGTAGGGTTTGCATACACGGTTCATGAGATCCATGAACACTGCAGGCACGTTTATTAGACCGAAAGGCATGGCTAAGAACTCGTAGTGACCATAACTAGTCCTAAACGCGGTTTTTGGTACATCCTCTTCTCGAACTTTCAGTTGGTGGTAACCAGATCGTAGATCGATTTTCGAATAGAAGCTTGACCCTTGGAGTTGGTCAAATAGATCATCGATGCATGGTAATGGGTATCAGTTTTTGATAGTTACTTTGTTCATCTCCCGATAATCTATGCATATCCGCATAGATCCATCTTTCTTCTTGACAAACAAAACCGGAGCTCCCCAAGGCGAAAGCTCGGTCGGATGAAGCCTAAGTCTAGGAGCTCTTGTAACTATGTAGACAGCTCTTGCATTTCCGAGGGAGCAAGACGATAAGGTGAGCGAGCGATTGGTGCGGCTCCAGGCACCAGATCGATACGAAACTTGACTTGTCGCGAGGGCGGTAATCCTGGTAAATCCTCAGGAAACACTCCCGTACAGTCACGTACGACAGATATATCGTCTATGCGCCGCTCCTCGGGTTTCTTCTCCACAACATGTTCCATAAACGCTTGATATCCCTTTCATAGATACTTACTAGCTTTCATGCAAGTAATCATCTTTACGGCACTCTTTCTTTTTTCCCCTTGTATCACCAATATTTCTCCTGTCGGTAATGGTAGGTGTACCAATTTTTCGAAACACACAATTTAAGCACGATCTTTCGACAACCAGTCCGTACCAACTACGATGTCGAAACTCCCCAATTCTACCGGTAGTAAGTCTATGTCGAAGGAATGACCCTCTAACGTTAAGGTAAATCCCGGTAATATTTTTCCTGATTCGATCAACTTATCATCGGCTAGTTCTACAGTGTATTTGTCATTTAGTTTAAGGGATTCAATTTCTAATAGTGTTCTAAACTTGATAGACACAAAGCTTAAATCAGTGCCTGAATCAAATAACACAGAGGTATAATGGTTGTTTACTAGAAATGTACCAGTGACGGTGTTAGGGTCCTGGCGTGCCTCCTGTGCTCCAATCACAAACGCTCTTCCCTGAGACGGTGGATTGTTGTTGTTGTTGTTACCACGGTTGTTGTCATTGTTTTTGCGGTTGTTGGTGTTTTGGTTGTTGTTGTTGCGGTTTTGGTTGTTGAGTTTTGGGCACTTGTTTCGGTAGTGTTTTAGGTCACCACACTCAAAACACCTAGTGTTTTGTCGTTCCTTGTTTGCTTGGTTTGGAGGAACTCTGCAATATTGGGTCAGATGACCCCAGCGTTTGCAGTTGCCACAGTAGGTACAACCGCCCTCGTGGTGTCGATCACACTTACCACACTTGGGTTTGTTACCCAGGTATGGTTTCGATTCAGTAGTGGTGGCAGTGTATGCCCTAGGTTTCCCGAATTCTTCTTGTTTTGTTGACCCTGACGGTCATTTCCTCCGCTATTCCATTTCCGTTTCACGTTCCCAGAACTACCAACATCGGTACTGTTCGATTCACCTTTTCCCGACACAGCTTTCTTAGACAATGTTCCCTTAAAACTGTCTTAGCAAATGAAACCCCTTGTTTCTCTCTCAAAAAAAGGCAATTTCCTAAAACCCAAAAATTTCTTTCGTTGTACCATGAAGCGGCTTGGATATAATTTCTTGATCCATATCAATCACGTTAGATTTTGCACATTTCAACATATATTTTAATCGTATAAATTCCCTTGTTGTTAACCGACTTGAATTTCTTGATTCTTGTTTTGAGCCAACGTGGGTTTCTTTACCTTCTAGCCGACGTATTGAATTGGTAATTATTATTATATTTGCAGCTGGCCTTTGTTTGGGATTGAATTAAATATTCAAAACTAGCCGCATGATGGATGCTTGCCAAGTGATCTAAGATATATTTTATTCTTTGTTTTGAACTTCGATTAAAATTATTGTTGCTGCTCGCCAATTATTGCTGCTGGCCGATCTGAATAATATTTATTTAGGGCTTATTACGTTCATCTTTTGCTCAGATTGTTGCATTGATCAGGGTTTGTTTTGGTGTATTATGCGTATAAAATTTGACCAGATTGTATGTAACGCCCCAAATTCTGTAAGTTTAAAACTTTAAAATATATTATATTAACTGTTTAAGTTAGTAGGACTAACTGTGTAAAGTCTTTTATGTTTATAGGACTTGCCATTTAATGAATTAGTAGTAGAGGGGTATAATGTGACAAGTGCCATAAGTTGAGGGGCTTAGATGAAATTAACAGTATAAAAACACAGATTATGTATCCTTCTATTATAATTCTCAAATACTGAAAATAAGAAAATCACGTACGAGGTTTTGTATAAGTCGGTTCTTGAAGGAAACAAGGAAATTACTAAATTAAAGCTAGGGTTTTGAGTGATTAGAGATTCTAACTACAAATTATTCATCCTAAAGGTATTACTAACCTTCCTTTGTGTTTAATTGATGATTTGAATGAGTTAAGTTAAACCCTAGATTCTTGAAATTTAATGGGTTAGTGATTTAATGAATTATATATGTTTCATACACATGATTAAGTTATTTATTAGGTTTAAATGATGTTAATTTTTATAAAAGAACTCATAACCTTGTGTTTATGAGTAATTGAATGAGTTTGATTATGTATATGATGATTTAAAAGATTGTGATCATTGTTTTGATAAGAACAATGATGATAATTATATGTAAATGGGTAGTAGATGGTGATGATGATGTTGATGTATGTGAAATTACACTAAGGGGTGGTAGCCTTGGTGTAAGTTGATGATTTCGATTAATAATGATATTAAACTACCCATTTATGTGTAATTAGTTGATTAAGTGTATGAAACTTAACACTTGTATAACTTAATGCAAGTAATGAGTTGAAAGTTGAATGTGTATTTGATACTTGGCTACATGATTACATGATTAGGTGATAAACGTGATCAAAGTGTTGATACAAGTAATTTTATACGTGGGCTATTGCAAGGTAAGTTAATGGATGATGCTATCTTTCTTCAAGTAATGCTTATTCCATTTACTTGGAAGGACCGGTAATGGATATGTCATTTACTTGATGAGTTATGATTATATACCGGGGTGTAGGCCCGAAGATGTTAATTCTTGCGGGAATTAGCATATGATATTATGGATCCTTAATATACGTATGTTGTGATTTGATATTGATTATCATTGATAGCCCATTGCTTACTAAGCTATATGCTTACTCGATTATGTTTACGTGTTTTTAGGTGAGCCAAGTGGGACCCAACGAGATTCGGGCAAGAGACCCGAGGGATGCTAATGGTGGAACTTGTTGCTTTGTCAGTAACAAGTTACTTCTCTTAATCATGCCCATGATATGTTGTTATAGCCCTTTTATGAAGAAAACAAGGTTTTGACACTTGGTGTTGTAAATGTAAACCTTTTGGTCAAAGTCATATATAACATGTTGAAAGTCAACGGATAGTATAGTCAATGAGCATGTTATGCTTGTTGATAGTTTTGAATGTGCAAATCTTGAATTTAAAGAATTATGATGTAAATATTTTAATTATAATAGTTTCCATGGAATAATTGAGATTTTATAGTCTTAATGAGCTTTGATAGAAACATCAGCTTAGTTTGACTTAAAATAGTCAAAGGAAAGTGAATTGGGTGTTGGAATGGTGGTTATATGGGTCAAGACCCAAACGGGTCGTTAAAGTGCCCAACTGGGTCACTAATAGGTCTAGAGGTCAAAATGAGTATGACGAATGTTAAAGTGGCCTTAGGTTCTAAATGTAGTATTGAATGAGTGGTAAAAATGCTAGAACCTGAATGCACATGGTTTAGAACTTAGTATGTCAACGAAAACGAGTAAAAGTGGTCATTTTGGGGTCAACGGTCCAAATCATGATAAAACACGAATTTGCGAAAAGTGGAAATTGGAAATTGGGGAACTTTTGTATTGTCATTATACACGTGCCTGCAAATTTTCATGGTCATTGGACTTGTCATTTTCAAGATATGCACGTTTGAAGTTCAATAAATGGTAATTAAGTGTGCAGGCTTGATTCCCGGGGAATGAGAGTCATTCCTGGGGAATCCGAAGTATGATGGGTAACAGCAGGCTTCATTCCTGGGGAATGCGAGTCATTCCCGGGGAAACACTTATAAATTCAACATTTTTATTTAAATCCTTATTTGATCTAGGGAATGATACAACAAGTCTAAAATGTCATATTTTAAACGTGGGACTTTACGAAATGAAAAAAAAAATAAATAAATAAGTAAAAATTTGTTCTAAATTTCGGGGTGTTTCATTGTATCTCCTCTTAGGGGTTTGATTTGGCTCAGATTTATCTGTATTGTGGATCGTGATTGCTGCTGGTTTCACTTGATCTGATTGTGGTTTTATAGTTGTTCTACTTGGCTAGTTGTGGTTTGATCTTGGATACTTGCTGGTTTGAGGGTCGTTAGGGCTTGTGTGGATTAAACTAAATGACGGGGGATAAGAGAGATGGACTACCTACAAAGACTACTGATGTTGGTGCAAAACCTAATGTTGGACCTACAAAGGTTCCAAAAGTCAACCTCGGTACTAAATCGCTTAGAATGATTGATGGAAAATTGGTTGGAGCCGACGGACTTCCTGTTCCGTCTTCCTGTCGTGGAAATGAACAAGATACTAGTTCTAGTGATATTACACCACAGAAGGTTTTTGGAGAGCCGAACGCATTAAGGGTCAAATTCCAAACATTTATGATGATTCACGTGGGATTAAAACCCGTTATGGAAGAATCTGGATTCCGAATTCTCCGGAGTTAAAGAAATTATTACTTGATGAAGCTCATAAATCAAGATATTCCATTCATTCTGGTGCAACCAAAATGTACCATGATTTGAAAGTTGATTATTGGTGGCCTGGGATGAAGCGTGAAATTGTGAAATATGTCGAACAATGTCTAACGTGTTTGCAGGTTAAAGCAGAACATCAAAAGCCATTTGGTAAAATGCAACCGTTGGACATACCTGTTTGGAAATGGGAGCACCTTACCATGGACCTTATCACTAAATTACCCAAAACTCAACGTCATCATGACACTATTTGGGTGATTGTTGATCGGTTGACAAAAAGTGCTCTATTCTTGCCAATTAAGGAAACTTATACTTCTAAGGCACTTGCTGATTTATATGTTAAAGAAGTTGTGGCACAACATGGTATGCCTATCTCTATTGTCTCTGATCGAGATAGTAGATTCACTTCTAGATTTTGGAACAACTTCCAAGAAGATATAGGTACTCGTATTCATTTAAGTACCGCATATCATCCCCAGACTGATGGGCAGAGTGAAAGAACCATCCAGACGCTAGAAGACATGTTGAGGGCATGTGCCATTGATTTCGGTGGTAGCTGGGATACTCATTTACCGTTGGTTGAGTTTTCTTATAATAACAGTTATCACGCGAGTATTGGCATGCCTCCTTATCAAATGTTATATAGCAGAAAATGTAGAACTCCAATATGTTGGGATGAGATTGGGCAACGAGAACTGGGCAGTACTGATATTGTCCAGAAGACGACAGAAAAGATTGATCAGGTCAGAGAACGGTTGAAAATAGCCCAAGATCGACAAAAATCTTATGCTGACAACCGAAGGCGTCCAATCGAATTCCAAGTTGGAGATTTTGTTATGTTAAAATATCTCCATGGAAGGGTATCATTCGGTTCAGAAAGCGGGGAAAATTGAGTCCTCGATACATTGGTCCCTTTTTTTTTTTTTTTGGGTAAATACATTGGTCCCTTTAAAATTCTTGAAAAAGTTGGAACGGTAGCTTATCGCCTCGAGCTGCCTAATGAACTAGCTGGAATACATTCTACGTTTCACGTATCCTATTTGAGAAAGTGTTTGGTTGATGAATGTGACACCCGTCAAATTAGGGCTATTAATTAGGTCCTAATCAAGTTTTAATACATGTAATTAGTTCTGTGTTAGGCTAATTTGTGTATCAAGTAATATATATTGTGGAATATATACAAGTATGCGAGTTGGTTAAATCGAATGTAGGTCGGTTCAATTAAATACGGACGTTGGTGAACTATTTTATTAAATAATATATTATTATTTAATAACACTATTATATCCAAAATATTATTTTAATAATATTTCACATTCAATCCGAATAATGCAATTAACAATTTATGCGATTAAAAATACCAAACGCGCAAACAAACCAAAATAAAGATAAGTTATATTTTATAACTCAAATATAAAGTATTTAATAAAATACTTTAACGAAAATATCGGGTAATTATTCGTATTTTAAAACGCATATTTAAACGTATAAAATAATTAATTAACGTTTAAACGATCGGGAAAACAAACACCGCACGGAGCACAAACGCAGGGGACAAAGTTTGGGACACACCCACAAGGGGGTGGGCCCCACTAACCGGCCAAAAAGGGGAGGATTCCCTCCCCACCTTCTCATTTCATCATCACCATTTCTTTCTATCTCTCTTTCTCATCCTCTTTTCTCTCTCAAATACCACACCACCACAATCTCTTAAAATCGCAAAATAACACCACGAAACAACCTTAAATCATCAAGCTCCTTTGGGGAAAAAGATTCACGGAGTCACGATCTACATTCCTATCTTTCCGGTTTTTCACAGCGTTAACTTTGTAAGTTTCCGACAAATTCTCGAAACCGCTTAAATCTTCGTTATAATACTTGATTTTGGTTTAGATATGCTTAAAATGTCCATATATGGGTTGGGTAAAAGGATCGGACCAAACTATGGCCGGAAAACTCATTTTTGGCTCAAAAATCCGTCAACAGCTTTAAGTGTCGCAACGAAGACTGCAGTATAGCGTCACTTCGTGCGTCACTTAAGTGACGCATTGAGTGTCGCTAAAAGCCCTAATTTTGCGTCACTTGCCTAAGTGCCGCATAAAAACCCTTTTTCCCGACACTTGCCTAAGTGTCGAAAATTCAATATCCGTCACTCCAAACCGACACTTCTAGCGTCACTTGTCCAAGTGACGCCTATAATCGAAAACTGATTTCACCCGTCACTAACCTTAGTGACTTAGGACACTGGAACCGACACTTACAACCTACACTTCCTTGAGTGTCGTACTATATGCGTCACTTGCACAAGTGACGCCATTAATCAGAATCCGTCATTTCATGCGACACTTCCTAAGTGTCGCCTAAACCCTTGAGTGTCGCTATAAGTAACACTGAAAACAGAATGTTTACAACTCATTTTTACTAAGTGTCGAGACCTAAATTTTATCACTTGATTTCACCCAAATTCAAGTCCAGATGCGTTTTTCACCAAAGCAATTTAGTAGAAATAAAAATTTTTCGAGCTGACTTGGCATCTCGACCCCAACCAGGGCCCAGCCCCTTAGACCCCGCCAGGGGTTGCCACCCCTGGAACCCCGCTAACCAGGGGCGCTGCCCCCGGACCCCGTCACCTAAAAATTTTAAACACTTTTTAAGTACAACACTTCAAAATCAAAATAATAATGTTGAAAATTTTTATTACGAACAATCACCAACGGGCCGTACACACTTTCTAAACACAAGTTAATAAACCAAATGATAGTAATTTGGACAAGTCAATCAACCAAATGGGGATAATTTGGACATTATAGTTGAACGAACAACTACAAAGGTAGTCTTTTAAGATACCTATTCAATTAATAATCATCACGCGTATTGAACGCCCTCAGGTTACAAGTCTTCGGACATCAATTCACAGCTAATCAATTCAAGTTATTTCGATAAACACTCAAGGCTCAGGTGAGTCTCATGGCCCCTATTTTACCGCTTTTCAATCAGGGGTGTGATATTATTGCTCGTTTTGTTTTACAAGTTGAACGCAAGTACAAATCAAAATCAAATACTACATGAGTTACTTCAACTAATCAATTTAAAGCCCTCCATAGCATAGTCTGGTAACACATAGTAGCGTGAATGTTAGTATATGATATCATATAGGATTGACAATCCTCGTCCGGGTTAGCACGCACTAACTGGTCAAACGGACGTATTAGCATTTGGGAAGACGAGTGTAGATTAGGCACTCGTAGGAGGCACCTCAGTTGGGTTTCCTTAATTGGACCTGACAACTCAAGTTAAGCTCAGACTATGTGCTCATGGCTGTATAACTTTTATTTTGCTTAATTGCACTTTAAATTCAATTATAAATCTTGCGGTTCATACAATTATGTGTTGACATACAAACTTGTGAGCTCACCAGCGTTTCGCTGACCTATTTTAGCATGTATCACAGGTAACCAGCAGTAGGTTGGACTGCTCAATCATGATCAATTAGCTCGAGTCAGCATGCAAACAATCAAAGATTTAGCTACATTATTATATTTTGTATAGATTAATTATGTACTTAAATCTCTCAATTTCAACCGAACTAATGTAACTATATTTTTGATGTAAATTTGATTTTATCAATACAAGTTGTAAACGACGCATATAGAGTCGTTCATTATATCTTATGTGCTGTGATATGTAATTAGTCGCACCCCGACCCGAACCGCTTCCGCATCATAATTTGGGGGTGCGACAATGAAGCCGCATATGTACCATTGGATGAAATTGAAATTAATGATCAGTTGAATTACGTTGAACAACCAGTGATGATTTTTGATGAAAAGATAAAGAAGCTGAGAAATAAAGAGATCAAATTGTTCAAAGTTCAATGGAAACATCGCAAGGGTTCAGAATTCACATGGGAACCCGAGGAGGAGATTCTTCGTTATTATCCAGCTATACATCAGGAATGGATTGTGAGGACACAATCCTAAATAAGTGGGGGAGAGTTGTAACGCCCCAAATTCTGTAAGTTTAAAACTTTCAAATATATTTTATTAACTGTTTAAGTTAGTATGACTAACTGTGTAAAGTCTCTTATGTTTATAGGACTTGCCATTTAATGAATTAGTAGTAGAGGGGTATAATGTGACAAGTGCCATAAGTTGAGGGGCTTAGATGAAATTAACAGTATAAAAACACAGATTATGTATCCTTCTATTATAATTCTCAAATACTGAAAATAAGAAAATCACGTACGAGGTTTTGTATAAGTCGGTTCTTGAAGGAAACAAGGAAATTACTAAATTAAAGCTAGGGTTTTGAGTGATTAGAGATTCTAACTACAAATTATTCATCCTAAAGGTATTACTAACCTTCCTTTGTGTTTAATTGATGATTTGAATGAGTTAAGTTAAACCCTAGATTCTTGAAATTTAATGGGTTAGTGATTTAATGAATTATATATGTTTCATACACATGATTAAGTTATTTATTAGGTTTAAATGATGTTAATTTTTATAAAAGAACTCATAACCTTGTGTTTATGAGTAATTGAATGAGTTTGATTATGTATATGATGATTTAAAAGATTGTGATCATTGTTTTGATAAGAACAATGATGATAATTATATGTAAATGGGTAGTAGATGGTGATGATGATGTTGATGTATGTGAAATTACACTAAGGGGTGGTAGCCTTGGTGTAAGTTGATGATTTCGATTAATAATGATATTAAACTACCCATTTATGTGTAATTAGTTGATTAAGTATATGAAACTTAACACTTGTATAACTTAATGCAAGTAATGAGTTGAAAGTTGAATGTGTATTTGATACTTGGCTACATGATTACATGATTAGGTGATAAACGTGATCAAAGTGTTGATACAAGTAATTTTATACGTGGGCTATTGCGAGGTAAGTTAATGGATGATGCTATCTTTCTTCAAGTAATGCTTATTCCATTTACTTGGAAGGACCGGTAATGGATATGTCATTTACTTGATGAGTTATGATTATATACCGGGGTGTAGGCCCGAAGATGTTAATTCTTGCGGGAATTAGCATATGATATTATGGATCCTTAATATACTTATGTTGTGATTTGATATTGATTATCATTGATAGCCCATTGCTTACTAAGCTATATGCTTACTCGATTATGTTTATGTGTTTTTAGGTGAGCCAAGTGGGACCCAACGAGATTCGGGCAAGAGACCCGAGGGATGCTAATGGTGGAACTTGTTGCTTTGTCGGTAACAAGTTACTTCTCTTAATCATGCTCATGATATGTTGTTATACTCCTTTTATGAAGAAAACAAGGTTTTGACACTTGGTGTTGTAAATGTAAACCTTTTGGTCAAAGTCATATATAACATGTTGAAAGTCAACGGATAGTATAGTCAATGAGCATGTTATGCTTGTTGATAGTTTTGAATGTGTAAATCTTGAATTTAAAGAATTATGATGTAAATATTATAATTATAATAGTTTCCATGGAATAATTGAGATTTTATAGTCTTAATGAGTTTTGATAGAAACATCAACTTAGTTTGACTTAAAATAGTCAAAGGAAAGTGAATTGGGTGTTGGAATGGTGGTTATATGGGTTAAGACCCAAACGGGTCGTTAAAGTGCCCAAATGGGTCACTAATAGGTCTAGAGGTCAAAATGAGTTGTGATTATGGTATGACGAATGTTAAAGTGGCCTTTGGTTCTAAATGTAGTATTGAATGAGTGGTAAAAATGCTAGAACCTGAATGCACATGGTTTAGAACTTAGTATGTCAACGAAAACGAGTAAAAGTGGTCATTTTGGGGTCAACGGTCCAAATCATGATAAAACACGAATTTGCGAAAAGTGGAAATTGGAAATTGGGGAACTTTTGTATTGTCATTATACACGTGCCTGCAAATTTTCATGGTCATTGGACTTGTCATTTTCAAGATATGCACGTTTGAAGTTCGATAAATGGTAATTAAGTGTGCAGGCTTGATTCCCGGGGAATGAGAGTCATTCCTGGGGAATCCGAAGTATGATGGGTAACAGCAGGCTTCATTCCTGGGGAATGCGAGTCATTCCCGGGGAAACACTTATAAATTCAACATTTTTATTTAAATCCTTATTTCATCTAGGGAATGATACAACAAGTCTAAAATGTCATATTTTAAACGTGGGACTTTACGAAATGAAAAAAAAAAAAATTTGTTCTAAATTTCGGGGTGTTTCAAGTTGGTATCAGAGCTTGGTTTAAGGGATTCGGGTATCCACCATTAGTGGGTACTTGATCTTAAGCCATCATTATCTATATTGAGCATGATATTGAACTGTTATATGTTATAATTGTTATAGTTGATTAATTTGCTAAGATTTTTGAATCGAAATGTCACGTGGTAACCTTAAAAGCGTATAATTGTGATATGATAATTAGTATGTCTGGCCAACATAATAATTATCATATAGCATTGTACGAAGCCAAGGAAGTCACGAGGTGTTGAGAGGATGAAGTCTTGGCGATTGTAGACTGTTATGTGATTTTGCTTAGATAAAGTAGACATGTAATTATTAAATGAGTATGTGTATTGAATAATTTGTCTACTTTCAGTCATAAGATGAATGATCAAGATATAGAACTGACACTTGGGCCGCGTCCACGAGACTAAGCCCAAAATGTAAGAACTGGAGGTGATGATGATAGACAAAGACCTCCAGCAGACGATGCTAGGTTATCTTTGATTGAGTTAAAAACGTTAATCTCAGCTGAAGTAGCAAAGGCTTAAGAGGCGTCCCTTCCCCTCTTATTGAGCCGTATTTCTGAAACCATTCGTGAGACTGTTGTTGATGAATTTCAAAGGCGAGATGATGAAAATGAAATTGATCTAGAAAGACCTCCTCGCGATGAAGGAAGAAATGAAGAAAGACCACCGACACCGATTGTTCAACGGGTGGTACAAGATCGTGATGAAGATCGTAAGTTCAGTTATAAAGATTTTTCTGTTTGTAATCCTCCGAAATTCGAGGGGGATATGGATCCAATTAAATGTCATAGGTGGTTGTCTGAGGTCGAGGGGGCATTCACCACTACGGAAGTCCCTAAAAGACTACAGGTAAGGTATGCCTCAAATCTTCTTAAATCTAGAGCCAAATTTTGGTGGGAAGTTCAATGCCGTACCTTGGGTAATGAAGTTATTGAAAACATGACTTGGGAAGAATTCAGGAGGATGTTTGTGGATAATTTCTCTCAAGATTCTGATTTAAGGAGAATTCGTCGTGAGTTTCTTTCTATGGAGCAAACGACTGAATCAATTAATGAACTTGTGGGGATTTTTCTGGATCGAGCTCAATTCTGTCCAGAATACATGGCTGATCCTAAATTACTCATGGATCATTTTCATACTATTCTGAAAAAGGAAATCCGACAGTTTGTCAATCCAAAGAAATGTAGTACTTTTTCTGAAATGGTAGACGAGGCTCGATTTCAAGAGCTGGAGTTAAAGAAGGATGAGAAAAGTTCAACGAAAAGAAAAGCTGAATCCACTTCTACCCCATCCAAAAAGTTTAGATCTGGTGGAAGTTTTGAAAGAGATGATCGAACTGAAATCCCAGAATGCAAAATATGCCATAAAAGGCATCGTGGGGAGTGTAAGAGCGGGACTCTTAATTGTTTTTCTTGTGGAAGACCGGGACATTTTAGAAAAGATTGTCCCAATCCAATCAGAGTTTGTCATCATTGTCTGAAACCGGGACATATCCGACCTGATTGTCCTGATTTGAAATCTCAACCTACCACTTCTGCACCTCGCCGAAATACTGACAAGAAAACGGGGGAACCACCAAAGCCTAGACACCGTTCCTTTCAGATTACTGCAGAAGAAGCACAAAGAGCCCCCGGTGTGTTAACAGGTACCTTTTTTGTAAATCTTAAACCTGCATACATACTGTTTGATTCGGGAGCTTCACGATCATTTGTGTCTGAAAAGTTCTGTCGATATTTCTCAATCCCTCTTACTGAGTTAGATGCTCCACTAGATGTGGAAGTTGCTGATGATAGAATTATCTTTGTAACTAATGTGTATAGAGGGTGTCAATTAGTGATTAACAATGAAACCTTTCTCATAAATTTAATTCCAATGCAAATGGGTGAGTTCGATGTAGTTGTGGGTATGGATTGGTTAGGCAAACATAATGCTATAATCCAGTGTGAGAAAAAGATTATTCGTATTACTTCACCAAGTGGGGGAGTGATAGATATTTATGGCGAAAAGAGAAAACTTTCAATTCCAATTTGTACCTTTGCTCGTGCTAAACGCCATTTATCACATGGTTGCCAGGCCTTTTTGGCACATGTGATTGATACTCAAAAGCAAACTCCCAAATTATCTGAAATTCCTATTGTTAATGAGTTCCCCGATGTTTTTCCCGACGAGCTACTGGGCATTCCGCCCGATAGACAAGTCGAATTCCGTATTGAATTAGTACCGGGAGCTACACCAATTGCTAAAAGTCCTTATAGGCTCGCCCCCTCTGAAATGCAAGAATTGATGAAACAATTGCAAGAATTACTTGACAAAGGTTTTATTCGTCCGAGTAGTTCACCATGGGGAGCACCGATACTCTTTGTTAAAAAGAAAGATGGCACCATGAGAATGTGCATTGATTATAGGGAATTGAACAAGGTTACCATCAAGAATAGGTATCCCCTGCCTAGGATTGATGACTTGTTCGATCAATTACAAGGTGCTAGTTTCTTCTCAAAGATTGACTTACGTTCTGGTTATCATCAATTGAAAGTTCGAGAAGAAGATGTTTCTAAAACTGCTTTCAGGACGAGGTATGGTCATTATGAATTCGTGGTTATGCCTTTTGGTCTGACAAATGCTCCTGCCGCTTTTATGGATCTAATGAATCGAGTGTGCCGACCTATGCTCGATAAGTTTGTAATTGTATTCACAGATGATATCCTTATATATTCCAAATCTGCTGACAATCATAATGTTCATTTAAGGCAGGTATTACAAACTTTGAGAAATGAGAAACTTTATGCCAAGCTCTCCAAATGTGAATTTTGGCTTCGTGAGGTACAATTTCTGGGTCATGTTGTAAATAACCAAGGTATTATGGTTGACCCCGCAAAGGTTGAGGCGGTGATGAAATTGGAACCTCCAACCAATGCAACAGAAGTTAGGAGTTTTCTGGGTTTAGCTGGTTATTACCGACGGTTTATCCAGGATTTCTCCAAGATTGCTACTCCTCTCACAAAGCTCACTCGTAAAAATATTAAATATGAATGGAATGATGCAGCTGAGCAAGCTTTCCGTACTTTGAAATTTAAGCTTAGCCAAGCACCAGTCCTAGTACTTCCTGATGGTACTGAGGACATGGTAGTTTATTGTGATGCTTCACGTATTGGGTTAGGCTGTGTTCTGATGCAGAGAGGTAAAGTGATTGCTTATGCTTCTCGAAAGTTGAAGGAACACGAGAAAGGGTATCTAACTCATGATTTGGAACTGGCAACGGTTGTTTTTGCTTAAAAAATTTGGAGGCATTATCTTTATGGTGTAAAGTGTACCATATACACTGATCACAAAAGCCTCAAATATTTCTTTGATCAGCGTGATTTAAACATGAGACAAAGACGTTGGCTTGACTTGGTAAAGGATTATGACTGTGAAATTCTTTATCATCCAGGAAAGGCTAATGTTGTTGCTGATGATCTCAGCCGAAAAGCTATGCATCATGCTTTGATTGTCAAATCTCTTCGTATTACTATTATTCCTGAATTACTTGATCAAATTAAAGAAGTTCAACAAAATGCATGGCAAAAAGGTTTTTGGAGAGCCGAACGCATCAAGGGTCAAATTCCAAACATTTATGATGATTCACGTGGGATTAAAACCCGTTATGGAAGAATCTGGATTCCGAATTCTCCGGAGTTAAAGAAATTATTACTTGATGAAGCTCATAAATCTAGATATTCCATTCATCCTGGTGCAACCAAAATGTACCATGATTTGAAAGTTGATTATTGGTGGCCTGGGATGAAGCGTGAAATTGTGAAATATGTCGAACAATGTCTAACGTGTTTGCAGGTTAAAGCAGAACATCAAAAGCCATTTGGTAAAATGCAACCGTTGGACATACCTGTTTGGAAATGGGAGCACCTTACCATGGACCTTATCACTAAATTACCCAAAACTCAACGTCATCATGACACTATTTGGGTGATTGTTGATCGGTTGACAAAAAGTGCTCTATTCTTGCCAATTAAGGAAACTTATACTTCTGAGGCACTTGCTGATTTATATGTTAAAGAAGTTGTGGCACGACATGGTATGCCTATCTCTATTGTCTCTGATCGAGATAGTAGATTCACTTCTAGATTTTGGAACAACTTCCAAGAAGATATAGGTACTCGTATTCATTTAAGTACCGCATATCATCCCCAGACTGATGGGCAGAGTGAAAGAACCATCCAGACGCTAGAAGACATGTTGAGGGCATGTGCCATTGATTTCGGTGGTAGCTGGGATACTCATTTACCGTTGGTTGAGTTTTCTTATAATAACAGTTATCACGCGAGTATTGGCATGCCTCCTTATCAAATGTTATATGGCAGAAAATGTAGAACTCCAATATGTTGGGATGAGATTGGGCAACGAGAACTGGGCAGTACTGATATTGTCCAGAAGACGACAGAAAAGATTGATCAGGTCAGAGAACGGTTGAAAATAGCCCAAGATCGACAAAAATCTTATGCTGACAACCGAAGGCGTCCAATCGAATTCCAAGTTGGAGATTTTGTTATGTTAAAATATCTCCATGGAAGGGTATCATTCGGTTCAGAAAGCGGGGAAAATTGAGTCCTGGATACATTGGTCCCTTTTTTTTTTTTTTTGGGTAAATACATTGGTCCCTTTAAAATTCTTGAAAAAGTTGGAACGGTAGCTTATCGCCTCGAGCTGCCTAATGAACTAGCTGGAATACATTCTACGTTTCACGTATCCTATTTGAGAAAGTGTTTGGTTGATGAATGTGACACCCGTCAAATTAGGGCTATTAATTAGGTCATAATCAAGTTTTAATACATGTAATTAGTTCTGTGTTAGGCTAATTTGTGTATCAAGTAATATATATTGTGGAATATATACAAGTATGCGAGTTGGTTAAATCGTACAAGTTTCAAATCGAATGTAGGTCGGTTCAATTAAATACGGACGTTGGTGAACTATTTTATTAAATAATATATTATTATTTAATAACACTATTATATTCAAAATATTATTTTAATAATATTTCACATTCAATCCGAATAATGCAATTAACAATTTATGCGATTAAAACTACCAAACGCGCAAACAAACCAAAATAAAGATAAGTTATATTTTATAACTCAAATATAAAGTATTTAATAAAATACTTCTACGAAAATATCGGGTAATTATTCGTATTTTAAAACGCATATTTAAACGTATAAAATAATTAATTAACGTTTAAACGATCGGGAAAACGAACACCGCACGGAGCACAAACGCAGGGGACAAAGTTTGGGACACACCCACAAGGGGGTGGGCCCCACTAACCGGCCAAAAAGGGGAGGATTCCCTCCCCACCTTCTCATTTCATCATCACCATTTCTTTCTATCTCTCTTTCTCATCCTCTTTTCTCTCTCAAATACCACACCACCACAATCTCTTAAAATCGCAAAATAACACCACGAAACAACCTTAAATCATCAAGCTCCTTTGGGGAAAAAGATTCACGGAGTCACAATCTACATTCCTATCTTTCCGGTTTTTCACAGCGTTAACTTTGTAAGTTTCCGACAAATTCTCGAAACCGCTTAAATCTTCGTTATAATACTTGATTTTGGTTTAGATATGCTTAAAATGTCCATATATGGGTTGGGTAAAAGGATCGGACCAAACTATGGCCGGAAAACTCGTTTTTGGCTCAAAAATCCGTCAACAGCTTTAAGTGTCGCAACGAAGACTGCAGTATAGCGTCACTTCGTGCGTCACTTAAGTGACGCATTGAGTGTCGCTAAAAGCCCTAATTTTGCGTCACTTGCCTAAGTGCCACATAAAAACCCTTTTTCCCGACACTTGCCTAAGTGTCGAAAATTCAATATCCGTCACTCCAAACCGACACTTCTAGCGTCACTTGTCCAAGTGACGCCTATAATCGAAAACTGATTTCACCCGTCACTAACCTTAGTGACTTAGGACACTGGAACCGACACTTACAACCGACACTTCCTTGAGTGTCGTACTATATGCGTCACTTGCACAAGTGACGCCATTAATCAGAATCCGTCATTTCATGCGACACTTCCTAAGTGTCGCCTAAACCCTTGAGTGTCGCTATAAGTAACGCTGAAAACAGAATGTTTACAACTCATTTTTACTAAGTGTCGAGACCTAAATTTTATCACTTGATTTCACCCAAATTCAAGTCCAGATGCGTTTTTCACCAAAGCAATTTTGTAGAAATAAAAATTTTTCGAGCTGACTTGGCATCTCGACCCCAACCAGGGCCCAGCCCCTTGGACCCCGCCAGGGGTTGCCACCCCTGGAACCCCGCTAACCAGGGGCGCTGCCCCCGGACCCCGTCACCTAAAAATTTTAAACACTTTTTAAGTACAACACTTCAAAATCAAAATAATAATGTTGAAAATTTTTATTACGAACAATCACCAACGGGCCGTACACACTTTCTAAACACAAGTTAATCAACCAAATCATAGTAATTTGGACAAGTCAATAAACCAAATGGGGATAATTTGGACATTATAGTTGAACGAACAACTACAAAGGTAGTCTTTTAAGATACCTATTCAATTAATAATCATCACGCGTATTGAACGCCCTCAGGTTACAAGTCTTCGGACATCAATTCACAGCTAATCAATTCAAGTTATTTCGATAAACACTCAAGGCTCAGGTGAGTCTCATGGCCCCTATTTTACCGCTTTTCAATCAGGGGTGTGATATTATTGCTCGTTTTGTTTTACAAGTTGAACGCAAGTACAAATCAAAATCAAATACTACATGAGTTACTTCAACTAATCAATTTAAAGCCCTCCATAGCATAGTCTGGTAACACATAGTAGCGTGAATGTTAGTATATGATATCATATAGGATTGACAATCCTCGTCCGGGTTAGCACGCACTAACTGGTCAAACGGACGTATTAGCATTTGGGAAGACGAGTGTAGATTAGGCACTCGTAGGAGGCACCTCAGTTGGGTTTCCTTAATTGGACCTGACAACTCAAGTTAAGCTCAGACTATGTGCTCATGGCTGTATAACTTTTATTTTGCTTAATTGCACTTTAAATTCAATTATAAATCTTGCGGTTCATACAATTATGTGTTGACATACAAACCTGTGAGCTCACCAGCGTTTCGCTGACCTATTTTAGCATGTATCACAGGTAACCAGCAGTAGGTTGGACTGCTCAATCATGATCAATTAGCTCGAGTCAGCATGCAAACAATCAAAGATTTAGCTACATTATTATATTTTGTATAGATTAATTATGTACTTAAATCTCTCAATTTCAACCGAGCTAATGTAACTATATTTTTGATGTAAACTTTGATTTTATCAATACAAGTTGTAAACGACGCATATAGAGTCGTTCATTATATCTTATGTGCTGTGATATGTAATTAGTCGCACCCCGACCCGAACCGCTTCCGCATCATAATTTGGGGGTGCGACAATGAAGCCGCATATGTACCATTGGATGAAATTGAAATTAATGATCAGTTGAATTACGTTGAACAACCAGTGATGATTTTTGATGAAAAGATAAAGAAGCTGAGAAATAAAGAGATCAAATTGTTCAAAGTTCAATGGAAACATCGCAAGGGTTCAGAATTCACATGGGAACCCGAGGAGGAGATTCTTCGTTATTATCCAGCTATACATCAGGAATGGATTGTGAGGACACAATCCTAAATAAGTGGGGGAGAGTTGTAACGCCCCAAATTCTGTAAGTTTAAAACTTTCAAATATATTTTATTAACTGTTTAAGTTAGTATGACTAACTGTGTAAAGTCTCTTATGTTTATAGGACTTGCCTTTTAATGAATTAGTAGTAGAGGGGTATAATGTGACAAGTGCCATAAGTTGAGGGGCTTAGATGAAATTAACAGTATAAAAACACAGATTATGTATCCTTCTATTATAATTTTCAAATAATGAAAATAAGAAAATCACGTACGAGGTTTTGTATAAGTCGGTTCTTGAAGGAAACAAGGAAATTACTAAATTAAAGCTAGGGTTTTGAGTGATTAGAGATTCTAACTACAAATTATTCATCCTAAAGGTATTACTAACCTTCCTTTGTGTTTAATTGATGATTTGAATGAGTTAAGTTAAACCCTAGATTCTTGAAATTTAATGGGTTAGTGATTTAATGAATTATATATGTTTCATACACATGATTAAGTTATTTATTAGGTTTAAATGATGTTAATTTTTATAAAAGAACTCATAACATTGTGTTTATGAGTAATTGAATGAGTTTGATTATGTATATGATGATTTAAAAGATTGTGATCATTGTTTTGATAAGAACAATGATGATAATTATATGTAAATGGGTAGTAGATGGTGATGATGATGTTGATGTATGTGAAATTACACTAAGGGGTGGTAGCCTTGGTGTAAGTTGATGATTTCGATTAATTATGATATTAAACTACCCATTTATGTGTAATTAGTTGATTAAGTGTATGAAACTTAACACTTGTATAACTTAATGCAAGTAATGAGTTGAAAGTTGAATGTGTATTTGATACTTGGCTACATGATTACATGATTAGGTGATAAACGTGATCAAAGTGTTGATACAAGTAATTTTATACGTGGGCTATTGCGAGGTAAGTTAATGGATGATGCTATCTTTCTTCAAGTAATGCTTATTCCATTTACTTGGAAGGACCGGTAATGGATATGTCATTTACTTGATGAGTTATGATTATATACCGAGGTGTAGGCCCGAAGATGTTAATTCTTGCGGGAATTAGCATATGATATTATGGATCCTTAATATACGTATGTTGTGATTTGATATTGATTATCATTGATAGCCCATTGCTTACTAAGCTATATGCTTACTCGATTATGTTTATGTGTTTTTAGGTGAGCCAAGTGGGACCCAACGAGATTCGGGCAAGAGACCCGAGGGATGCTAATGGTGGAACTTGTTGCTTTGTCGGTAACAAGTTATTTCTCTTAATCATGCTCATGATATGTTGTTATACTCCTTTTATGAAGAAAACAAGGTTTTGACACTTGGTGTTGTAAATGTAAACCTTTTGGTCAAAGTCATATATAACATGTTGAAAGTCAACGGATAGTATAGTCAATGAGCATGTTATGCTTGTTGATAGTTTTGAATGTGTAAATCTTGAATTTAAAGAATTATGATGTAAATATTATAATTATAATAGTTTCCATGGAATAATTGAGATTTTATAGTCTTAATGAGTTTTGATAGAAACATCAGCTTAGTTTGACTTAAAATAGTCAAAGGAAAGTGAATTGGGTGTTGGAATGGTGGTTATATGGGTTAAGACCCAAACGGGTCGTTAAAGTGCCCAAATGGGTCACTAATAGGTCTAGAGGTCAAAATGAGTTGTGATTATGGTATGACGAATGTTAAAGTGGCCTTAGGTTCTAAATGTAGTATTGAATGAGTGGTAAAAATGCTAGAACCTGAATGCACATGGTTTAGAACTTAGTATGTCAACGAAAACGAGTAAAAGTGGTCATTTTGGGGTCAACGGTCCAAATCATGATAAAACACGAATTTGCGAAAAGTGGAAATTGGAAATTGGGGAACTTTTGTATTGTCATTATACACGTGCCTGCAAATTTTCATGGTCATTGGACTTGTCATTTTCAAGATATGCACGTTTGAAGTTCGATAAATGGTAATTAAGTGTGCAGGCTTGATTCCCGGGGAATGAGAGTCATTCCTGGGGAATCCGAAGTATGATGGGTAACAGCAGGCTTCATTCCTGGGGAATGCGAGTCATTCCCGGGGAAACACTTATAAATTCAACATTTTTATTTAAATCCTTATTTCATCTAGGGAATGATACAACAAGTCTAAAATGTCATATTTTAAACGTGGGACTTTACGAAATGAAAAAAAAAAAAAATTTGTTCTAAACTTCGGGGTGTTTCAAGTTGGTATCAGAGCTTGGTTTAAGGGATTCGGGTATCCACCATTAGTGGGTACTTGATCTTAAGCCATCATTATCTATATTGAGCATGATATTGAACTGTTATATGTTATAATTGTTATAGTTGATTAATTTGCTAAGATTTTTGAATCGAAATGTCACGTGGTAACCTTAAAAGCGTATAATTGTGATATGATAATTAGTATGTCTGGCCAACATAATAATTATCATATAGCATTGTACGAAGCCAAGGAAGTCACGAGGTGTTGAGAGGATGAAGTCTTGGCGATTGTAGACTGTTATGTGATTTTGCTTAGATAAAGTAGACATGTAATTATTAAATGAGTATGTGTATTGAATAATTTGTCTACTTTCAGTCATAAGATGAATGATCAAGATATAGAACTGACACTTGGGCCGCGTCCACGAGACTAAGCCCAAAATGTAAGAACTGGAGGTGATGATGATAGACAAAGACCTCCAGCAGACGATGCTAGGTTATCTTTGATTGAGTTAAAAACGTTAATCTCAGCTGAAGTAGCAAAGGCTTAAGAGGCGTCCCTTCCCCTCTTATTGAGCCGTATTTCTGAAACCATTCGTGAGACTGTTGTTGATGAATTTCAAAGGCGGGATGATGAAAATGAAATTGATCTAGAAAGACCTCCTCGCGACGAAGGAAGAAATGAAGAAAGACCACCGACACCGATTGTTCAACGGGTGGTACAAGATCGTGATGAAGATCGTAAGTTCAGTTATAAAGATTTTTCTGTTTGTAATCCTCCGAAATTCGAGGGGGATATGGATCCAATTAAATGTCATAGGTGGTTGTCTGAGGTCGAGGGGGCATTCACCACTACGGAAGTCCCTTAAAAACTACAGGTACACGGTATGCCTCAAATCTTCTTAAATCTAGAGCCAAATTTTGGTGGGAAGTTCAATGCCGTACCTTGGGTAATGAAGTTATTAAAAACATGACTTGGGAAGAATTCAGGAGGATGTTTGTGGATAATTTCTCTCAAGATTCTGATTTAAAGAGAATTCGTCGTGAGTTTCTTTCTATGGAGCAAACGACTGAATCAATTAATGAACTTGTGGGGATTTTTCTGGATCGAGCTCAATTCTGTCCAGAATACATGGCTGATCCTAAATTACTCATGGATCATTTTCATACTATTCTGAAAAAGGAAATCCGACAGTTTGTCAATCCAAAGAAATGTAGTACTTTTTCTGAAATGGTAGACGAGGCTCGATTTCAAGAGCTGGAGTTAAAGAAGGATGAGAAAAGTTCAACGAAAAGAAAAGCTGAATCCACTTCTACCCCATCCAAAAAGTTTAGATCTGGTGGAAGTTTTGAAAGAGATGATTGAACTGAAATCCCAGAATGCAAAATATGCCATAAAAGGCATCGTGGGGAGTGTAAGAGCGGGACTCTTAATTGTTTTTCTTGTGGAAGACCGGGACATTTTAGAAAAGATTGTCCCAATCCAATCAGAGTTTGTCATCATTGTCTGAAACCGGGACATATCCGACCTGATTGTCCTGATTTGAAATCTCAACCTACCTCTTCTGCACCTCGCCGAAATACTGACAAGAAAACGGGGGAACCACCAAAGCCTAGACACCGTTCCTTTCAGATTACTGCAGAAGAAGCACAAAGAGCCCCCGGTGTGTTAACAGGTACCTTTTTTGTAAATCTTAAACCTGCATACATACTGTTTGATTCGGGAGCTTCACGATCATTTGTGTCTGAAAAGTTCTGTCGATATTTCTCAATCCCTCTTACTGAGTTAGATGCTCCACTAGATGTGGAAGTTGCTGATGATAGAATTATCTTTGTGACTAATGTGTATAGAGGGTGTCAATTAGTGATTAACAATGAAACCTTTCTCATAAATTTAATTCCAATGCAAATGGGTGAGTTCGATGTAGTTGTGGGTATGGATTGGTTAGGCAAACATAATGCTATAATCCAGTGTGAGAAAAAGATTATTCGTATTACTTCACCAAGTGGGGGAGTGATAGATATTTATGGCGAAAAGAGAAAACTTTCAATTCCAATTTGTACCTTTGCTCGTGCTAAACGCCATTTATCACATGGTTGCCAGGCCTTTTTGGCACATGTGATTGATACTCAAAAGCAAACTCCCAAATTATCTGAAATTCCTATTATTAATGAGTTCCCCGATGTTTTTCCCGACGAGCTACTGGGCATTCCGCCCGATAGACAAGTCGAATTCCGTATTGAATTAGTACCGGGAGCTACACCAATTGCTAAAAGTCCTTATAGGCTCGCCCCCTCTGAAATGCAAGAATTGATGAAACAATTGCAAGAATTACTTGACAAAGGTTTTATTCGTCCGAGTAGTTCACCATGGGGAGCACCGATACTCTTTGTTAAAAAGAAAGATGGCACCATGAGAATGTGCATTGATTATAGGGAATTGAACAAGGTTACCATCAAGAATAGGTATCCCCTGCCTAGGATTGATGACTTGTTCGATCAGTTACAAGGTGCTAGTTTCTTCTCAAAGATTGACTTACGTTCTGGTTATCATCAATTGAAAGTTCGAGAAGAAGATGTTTCTAAAACTGCTTTCAGGACGAGGTATGGTCATTATGAATTCGTGGTTATGCCTTTTGGTCTGACAAATGCTCCTGCCGCTTTTATGGATCTAATGAATCGAGTGTGCCGACCTATGCTCGATAAGTTTGTAATTGTATTCACAGATGATATCCTTATATATTCCAAATCTGCTGACAATCATAATGTTCATTTAAGGCAGGTATTACAAACTTTGAGAAATGAGAAACTTTATGCCAAGCTCTCCAAATGTGAATTTTGGCTTCGTGAGGTACAATTTCTGGGTCATGTTGTAAATAACCAATGTATTATGGTTGACCCCGCAAAGGTTGAGGCGGTGATGAAATGGGAACCTCCAACCAATGCAACAGAAGTTATGAGTTTTCTGGGTTTAGCTGGTTATTACCGACGGTTTATCCAGGATTTCTCCAAGATTGCTACTCCTCTCACAAAGCTCACTCGTAAAAATATTAAATTTGAATGGAATGATGCAGCTGAGCAAGCTTTCCGTACTTTGAAATTTAAGCTTAGCCAAGCACCAGTCCTAGTACTTCCTGATGGTACTGAGGACATGGTAGTTTATTGTGATGCTTCACTTATTGGGTTTGGCTGTGTTCTGATGCAGAGAGGTAAAGTGATTGCTTATGCTTCTCGAAAGTTGAAGGAACACGAGAAAGGGTATCTAACTCATGATTTGGAACTGGCAGCGGTTGTTTTTGCTTAAAAAATTTGGAGGCATTATCTTTATGGTGTAAAGTGTACCATATACACTGATCACAAAAGCCTCAAATATTTCTTTGATCAGCGTGATTTAAACATGAGACAAAGACGTTGGCTTGACTTGGTAAAGGATTATGACTGTGAAATTCTTTATCATCCAGGAAAGGCTAATGTTGTAGCTGATGATCTCAGCCGAAAAGCTATGCATCATGCTTTGATTGTCAAATCTCTTCGTATTACTATTATTCCTGAATTACTTGATCAAATTAAAGAAGTTCAACAAAATGCATGGCAAAAAGGTTTTTGGAGAGCCGAACGCATTAAGGGTCAAATTCCAAACATTTATGATGATTCACGTGGGATTAAAACCCGTTATGGAAGAATCTGGATTCCGAATTCTCCGGAGTTAAAGAAATTATTACTTGATGAAGCTCATAATTCTAGATATTCCATTCATCTTGGTGCAACCAAAATGTACCATGATTTGAAAGTTGATTATTGGTGGCCTGGGATGAAGCGTTAAATTGTGAAATATGTCGAACAATGTCTAACGTGTTTGCAGGTTAAAGCAGAACATCAAAAGCCATTTGGTAAAATGCAACCGTTGGACATACCTGTTTGGAAATGGGAGCACCTTACCATGGACCTTATCACTAAATTACCCAAAACTCAACGTCATCATGACACTATTTGGTTGATTGTTGATCGGTTGACAAAAAGTGCTCTATTCTTGCCAATTAAGGAAACTTATACTTCTGAGGCACTTGCTGATTTATATGTTAAAGAAGTTGTGGCACGACATGGTATGCCTATCTCTATTGTCTCTGATCGAGATAGTAGATTCACTTCTAGATTTTGGAACAACTTCCAAGAAGATATAGGTACTCGTATTCATTTAAGTACCGCATATCATCCCCAGACTGATGGGCAGAGTGAAAGAACCATCCAGACGCTAGAAGACATGTTGAGGGCATGTACCATTGATTTCGGTGGTAGCTGGGATACTCATTTACCGTTGGTTGAGTTTTCTTATAATAACAGTTATCACGCGAGTATTGGCATGCCTCCTTATCAAATGTTATATGGCAGAAAATGTAGAACTCCAATATGTTGGGATGAGATTGGGCAACGAGAACTGGGCAGTACTGATATTGTCCAGAAGACGACAGAAAAGATTGATCAGGTCAGAGAACGGTTGAAAATAGCCCAAGATCGACAAAAATCTTATGCTGACAACCGAAGGCGTCCAATCGAATTCCAAGTTGGAGATTTTGTTATGTTAAAATATCTCCATGGAAGGGTATCATTCGGTTCAGAAAGCGGGGAAAATTGAGTCCTCGATACATTGGTCCCTTTTTTTTTTTTTTTGGGTAAATACATTGGTCCCTTTAAAATTCTTGAAAAAGTTGGAACGGTAGCTTATCGCCTCGAGCTGCCTAATGAACTAGCTGGAATACATTCTACGTTTCACGTATCCTATTTGAGAAAGTGTTTGGTTGATGAATGTGACACCCGTCAAATTAGGGCTATTAATTAGGTCCTAATCAAAATACATGTAATTAGTTCTGTGTTAGGCTAATTTGTGTATCAAGTAATATATATTGTGGAATATATACAAGTATGCGAGTTGGTTAAATCGTACAAGTTTCAAATCGAATGTAGGTCGGTTCAATTAAATACGGACGTTGGTGAACTATTTTATTAAATAATATATTATTATTTAATAACACTATTATATCCAAAATATTATTTTAATAATATTTCACATTCAATCCGAATAATGCAATTAACAATTTATGCGATTAAAAATACCAAACGCGCAAACAAACTAAAATAAAGATAAGTTATATTTTATAACTCAAATATAAAGTATTTAATAAAATACTTCAACGAAAATATCGGGTAATTATTCGTATTTTAAAACGCATATTTAAACGTATAAAATAATTAATTAACGTTTAAACGATCGGGAAAACGAACACCGCACGGAGCACAAACGCAGGGGACAAAGTATGGGACACACCCACAAGGGGGTGGGCCCCACTAACCGGCCAAAAAGGGGAGGATTCCCTCCCCACCTTCTCATTTCATCATCACCATTTCTTTCTATCTCTCTTTCTCATCCTCTTTTCTCTCTCAAATACCACACCACCACAATCTCTTAAAATCGCAAAATAACACCACGAAACAACCTTAAATCATCAAGCTCCTTTGGGGAAAAAGATTCACGGAGTCACAATCTACATTCCTATCTTTCCGGTTTTTCACAGCGTTAACTTTGTAAGTTTCCGACAAATTCTCGAAACCGCTTAAATCTTCGTTATAATACTTGATTTTGGTTTAGATATGCTTAAAATGTCCATATATGGGTTGGGTAAAAGGATCGGACCAAACTATGGCCGGAAAACTCGTTTTTGGCTCAAAAATCCGTCAACAGCTTTAAGTGTCGCAACGAAGACTGCAGTATAGCGTCACTTCGTGCGTCACTTAAGTGACGCATTGAGTGTCGCTAAAAGCCCTAATTTTGCGTCACTTGCCTAAGTGCCACATAAAAACCCTTTTTCCCGACACTTGCCTAAGTGTCGAAAATTCAATATCCGTCACTCCAAACCGACACTTCTAGCGTCACTTGTCCAAGTGACGCCTATAATCGAAAACTGATTTCACCCGTCACTAAGCTTAGTGACTTAGGACACTGGAACCGACACTTACAACCGACACTTCCTTGAGTGTCGTACTATATGCGTCACTTGCACAAGTGACGCCCTTAATCAGAATCCGTCATTTCATGCGACACTTCCTAAGTGTCGCCTAAACCCTTGAGTGTCGCTATAAGTAACGCTGAAAACAGAATGTTTACAACTCATTTTTACTAAGTGTCGAGACCTAAATTTTATCACTTGATTTCACCCAAATTCAAGTCCAGATGCGTTTTTCACCAAAGCAATTTAGTAGAAATAAAAATTTTTCGAGCTGACTTGGCATCTCGACCCCAACCAGGGCCCAGCCCCTTGGACCCCGCCAGGGGTTGCCACCCCTGGAACCCCGCTAACCAGGGGCGCTGCCCCCGGACCCCGTCACCTAAAAATTTTAAACACTTTTTAAGTACAACACTTCAAAATCAAAATAATAATGTTGAAAATTTTTATTACGAACAATCACCAACGGGCCGTACACACTTTCTAAACACAAGTTAATCAACCAAATCATAGTAATTTGGACAAGTCAATAAACCAAATGGGGATAATTTGGACATTATAGTTGAACGAACAACTACAAAGGTAGTCTTTTAAGATACCTATTCAATTAATAATCATCGCGCGTATTGAACGCCCTCAGGTTACAAGTCTTCGGACATCAATTCACAGCTAATCAATTCAAGTTATTTCGATAAACACTCAAGGCTCAGGTGAGTCTCATGGCCCCTATTTTACCGCTTTTCAATCAGGGGTGTGATATTATTGCTCGTTTTGTTTTACAAGTTGAACGCAAGTACAAATCAAAATCAAATACTACATGAGTTACTTCAACTAATCAATTTAAAGCCCTCCATAGCATAGTCTGGTAACACATAGTAGCGTGAATGTTAGTATATTATATCATATAGGATTGACAATCCTCGTCCGGGTTAGCACGCACTAACTGGTCAAACGGACGTATTAGCATTTGGGAAGACGAGTGTAGATTAGGCACTCGTAGGAGGCACCTCAGTTGGGTTTCCTTAATTGGACCTGACAACTCAAGTTAAGCTCAGACTATGTGCTCATGGCTGAATAACTTTTATTTTGCTTAATTGCACTTTAAATTCAATTATAAATCTTGCGGTTCATACAATTATGTGTTGACATACAAACCTGTGAGCTCACCAGCGTTTCGCTGACCTATTTTAGCATGTATCACAGGTAACCAGCAGTAGGTTGGACTGCTCAATCATGATCAATTAGCTCGAGTCAGCATGCAAACAATCAAAGATTTAGCTACATTATTATATTTTGTATAGATTAATTATGTACTTAAATCTCTCAATTTCAACCGAGCTAATGTAACTATATTTTTGATGTAAACTTTGATTTTATCAATACAAGTTGTAAACGACGCATATAGAGTCGTTCATTATATCTTATGTGCTGTGATATGTAATTAGTCGCACCCCGACCCGAACCGCTTCCGCATCATAATTTGGGGGTGCGACAATGAAGCCGCATATGTACCATTGGATGAAATTGAAATTAATGATCAGTTGAATTACGTTGAACAACCAGTGATGATTTTTGATGAAAAGATAAAGAAGCTGAGAAATAAAGAGATCAAATTGTTCAAAGTTCAATGGAAACATCGCAAGGGTTCAGAATTCACATGGGAACCCGAGGAGGAGATTCTTCGTTATTATCCAGCTATACATCAGGAATGGATTGTGAGGACACAATCCTAAATAAGTGGGGGAGAGTTGTAACGCCCCAAATTCTGTAAGTTTAAAACTTTCAAATATATTTTATTAACTGTTTAAGTTAGTATGACTAACTGTGTAAAGTCTCTTATGTTTATAGGACTTGCCATTTAATGAATTAGTAGTAGAGGGGTATAATGTGACAAGTGCCATAAGTTGAGGGGCTTAGATGAAATTAACAGTATAAAAACACAGATTATGTATCCTTCTATTATAATTCTCAAATACTGAAAATAAGAAAATCACGTACGAGGTTTTGTATAAGTCGGTTCTTGAAGGAAACAAGGAAATTACTAAATTAAAGCTAGGGTTTTGAGTGATTAGAGATTCTAACTACAAATTATTCATCCTAAAGGTATTACTAACCTTCCTTTGTGTTTAATTGATGATTTGAATGAGTTAAGTTAAACCCTAGATTCTTGAAATTTAATGGGTTAGTGATTTAATGAATTATATATGTTTCATACACATGATTAAGTTATTTATTAGGTTTAAATGATGTTAATTTTTATAAAAGAACTCATAACCTTGTGTTTATGAGTAATTGAATGAGTTTGATTATGTATATGATGATTTAAAAGATTGTGATCATTGTTTTGATAAGAACAATGATGATAATTATATGTAAATAGGTAGTAGATGGTGATGATGATGTTGATGTATGTGAAATTACACTAAGGGGTGGTAGCCTTGGTGTAAGTTGATGATTTCGATTAATAATGATATTAAACTACCCATTTATGTGTAATTAGTTGATTAAGTGTATGAAACTTAACACTTGTATAACTTAATGCAAGTAATGAGTTGAAAGTTGAATGTGTATTTGATACTTGGCTACATGATTACATGATTAGGTGATAAACGTGATCAAAGTGTTGATACAAGTAATTTTATACGTGGGCTATTGCGAGGTAAGTTAATGGATGATGCTATCTTTCTTCAAGTAATGCTTATTCCATTTACTTGGAAGGACCGGTAATGGATATGTCATTTACTTGATGAGTTATGATTATATACCGGGGTGTAGGTCCGAAGATGTTAATTCTTGCGGGAATTAGCATATGATATTATGGATCCTTAATATACGTATGTTGTGATTTGATATTGATTATCATTGATAGCCCATTGCTTATTAAGCTATATGCTTACTCGATTATGTTTATGTGTTTTTAGGTGAGCCAAGTGGGACCAAACGAGATTCGGGCAAGAGACCCGAGGGATGCTAATGGTGGAACTTGTTGCTTTGTCGGTAACAAGTTACTTCTCTTAATCATGCTCATGATATGTTGTTATACTCCTTATATGAAGAAAACAAGGTTTTGACACTTGGTGTTGTAAATGTAAACCTTTTGGTCAAAGTCATATATAACATGTTGAAAGTCAACGGATAGTATAGTCAATGAGCATGTTATGCTTGTTGATAGTTTTGAATGTGTAAATCTTGAATTTAAAGAATTATGATGTAAATATTATAATTATAATAGTTTCCATGGAATAATTGAGATTTTATAGTCTTAATGAGTTTTGATAGAAACATCAGCTTAGTTTGACTTAAAATAGTCAAAGGAAAGTGAATTGGGTGTTGGAATGGTGGTTATATGGGTTAAGACCCAAACGGGTCGTTAAAGTGCCCAAATGGGTCACTAATAGGTCTAGAGGTCATAATGAGTTGTGATTATGGTATGACGAATGTTAAAGTGGCCTTAGGTTCTAAATGTAGTATTGAATGAGTGGTAAAAATGCTAGAACCTGAATGCACATAGTTTAGAACTTAGTATGTCAACGAAAACGAGTAAAAGTGGTCATTTTGGGGTCAACGGTCCAAATCATGATAAAACACGAATTTGCGAAAAATGGAAATTGGAAATTGGGGAACTTTTGTATTGTCATTATACACGTGCCTGCAAATTTTCATGGTCATTGGACTTGTCATTTTCAAGATATGCACGTTTGAAGTTCAATAAATGGTAATTAAGTGTGCAGGCTTGATTCCCGGGGAATGAGAGTCATTCCTGGGGAATCCGAAGTATGATGGGTAACAGCAGGCTTCATTCCTGAGGAATGCGAGTCATTCCCGGGGAATCTCTTATAAATTCAACATTTTTATTTAAATCCTTATTTGATCTAGGGAATGATACAACAAGTCTAAAATGTCATATTTTAAACGTGGGACTTTACGAAATGAAAAAAAAAAATAATAAATAAGTAAAAATTTGTTCTAAATTTCAGGGTGTTTCATTGTATCTCCTCTTAGGGGTTTGATTTGGCTCAGATTTATCTGTATTGTGGATCGTGATTGCTGCTGGTTTCACTTGATCTGATTATGGTTTTATAGTTGTTCTACTTGGCTAGTTGTGGTTTGATCTTGGATACTAGCTGGTTTGAGGGTCGTTAGGGCTTGTGTGGATTAAACTAAATGACGGGGGATAAGAGAGATGGACTACCTACAAAGACTACTGATGTTGGTGCAAAACCTAATGTTGGACCTACAAAGGTTCCAAAAGTCAACCTCGGTACTAAATCGCTTAGAATGATTGATGGAAAATTGGTTGGAGCCGACGGACTTCCTGTTCCGTCTTCCTATCGTGGAAATGAACAAGATACTAGTTCTAGTGATATTACACCACAGAAGCCTTCTTATGCTAGTGTGGTGACCGAGGAAGTTAGCAAACAGGCTGATACATGTATTAAGAAGGTTAATTTTCGAATTCTTGAAGTGGAAAAACCACTTAATGATACGGCTGATGTTCACATTCCTATGTCTTCGGTTCTGGAGGAAAATTCTAGGTTTGAGAACATTTTATATGGATATTTTCATGGTAAACGGGTTGCTTTTCATGTTGTTGAGCATTATGTCTTGAATGCTTGGAAGAAATATGGCCTTACTAAAGTGATGATGAATGCGAAGGGTTTCTTTTTCTTCCGGTTTAATGCTGATACAGGTTTGGATGCGATTTTGGAAAATGGTCTGTGGTTCATTCGCAACGTGCCAATTGTTCTAAAGAAGTGGTCTTCTACGGCTAGTTTGCTAAAAGAGGATCTTGTTTCTATTCCAGTGTGGGTCAAGTTTCATGGTGTTCCAATAGCTGCGTTTACTGAGTATGGTTTGAGTGTTATTGCTACTAAATTGGGTACTACGTTAATGCTTGATTCTTATACTAGCTCGATGTGTTTAAACTCATGGGGTCGGCTGAATTTCGCTCGCGCTCTTATTGATATTAGGGCTGATTGTGTTCTTAAGGAGTCTTTGGTAATTTCTGTTCCGTTTGTTGAAGGTAATGGGCACTCTTTACATACGGTTCAAGTGGAATATGAATGGAAACCCCCTCGATGTAATACTTGTAAGGTATTTGGGCATGCGGAGGACCAATGTCCAAAGCTGTAACACCCCCAAATTTACTGTTTAGCGGAAGCATACTTTGGGTGTTACTAATTAAATATCAAAGCACACAAGATATAGCAAACGACTCTATATGCGTCGTTTAAACAAAATATATTAATATAAAAATGTTTACAACATTTAAAGCTATATATAGCTCGTGTTCGATTAAATGAGAGATATCAGTACATAAGTACTTGTACAAAATATACTAATGCAAGAAAATCTCTAATGTCTGCATGCTGACTCGAGCTATAGTAATCCTGAGGCAGTCCAATCTACTGCTGGGTACCTGTGATACATGCTAAAATGGGTCAGCTAAAGCTGGTGAGCTCACAGGTTTGAAATCAGATAATATCGTATGAACCGTAAGATTTAAGTAATGATTTGCATCCAGCAAATAAATAGTAATGTATACAGCCATGAGCACATAGTCTGAGCTTAACTCGAGGGTCGGGTCCCATATAGAGAATTCCGAGCGAGGTGCCTCCACGAGTGCCTAATCTACACTCGTCTGAACAATTATTAGTACGTCCGTTTACCCAGTTAGTGCATGCTAACCCAGACGAGGAGGGTCAATCTGTAACACCCCCAAATTTGATGATTTGCGGAAGCTTGATTTGGGTGTTACTAATCAATAACAAAGCACAAAGATAAATAGCAAACGACTCTATATGCGTCGTTTTAACAAAATATATTGATAATTGAAATGTTACAACATTTAAAGCTTTACATAACTCGAGTTTAATAAAATGAGATTTCAGTACATAAGTACTTGTACAAAATATACTAATGCAAGAAAATCTCAATCGTCTGTATGCTGACTCGAGCTAAATCCTGAAGCAGAAACATCCTACTGCTGAGTACCTGCGATATATGCTAAAAGGTCAGCTATAAAGCTGGTGAGCTCACAGGTTTGAAATCAAGTAATATCGTATGAACCGCAAGATTTAAATAATGAATTGCATCCAGCAATTAAATAATGAATTGCATCCAGCAATTAAATAATGAATTGCATCCAGCAATTAAATGATAATCATCGTGTATACAGCCATGAGCACGTAGTTGAGCTTAACTCGAGGGCCGGGTCCCCTATAGAGAATTCCGGGCGAGGTGCCTCCACGAATGCCTAATCAACATTCGTCTTCCCAAATATTAGTACGTCCGTTTACCCGGTTAGTGCTTGCTAACCCGGACGAGGAGGGTCAATCCTATATGGTACCATATACTAATATTCACGCTACAACGTATTAACAACTATGCTGACAGAGGACTTTAAAATGATTAGTTTCGAAAAACTCATGTAGTATATGAAAAGTTGGTACTTGCGTTCACATGTTAAAAGTTGAGCAGTATATCACACCCCTGAGTAAAACAGTAAAAGAGGGGCTATGAGACTCACCTGGGTCTGAATGCGTTTAAACAAACGTAAGTTGATTAGCGAGTAATGAAGTCCAAAGACTTGTAACCTGAGGGTGTCCACGACACGCGATGGTTATAATCATGATTGGGTATCTCAAAAGATCACCCTTGTAGTTGTTACACAACTATATATGTCCAAATTACTTCGATTTGGTTGATTCGTTAAGCGTTTGAAAATGTGTACGGCCCGTTGGTGATGGGTTTGGAATAATAAACTTTAAGTATTATTATTTTGAAATTGGCGTTTTGCACTTAAAAGTGTGTCACGAAGTGTTTTATAAGTCGTATCGTATAAGGGTTTGAAGTTATATAGTTCCAACACTTGGTGAAATTGAGATTTGAAAACCTACTGTTTTATGCGACACTAAATGCGACACAAAGTTCGTTATGCGACACAAGGGTTGTGTCGCATAGGAGTGCGACACAGTGTCCATACGACACAAGGGTTGTGTCGCATGGATGCGAAATGCTGATTCAACAGCGACATAGTGATTGTGTCGTAGGGGTATGCGACATAGTGGTTGTGTCGCAGGACTTGCGACACAAATTATTTGGTACGACATAAGGTACGACACAAGGGATATTATGCGACACTAAAGTCAAAATACGACACAACATGCGACACAATGCTTGTGTCGCATGGATGAACACCAGCCCAGAAAGTCCGGCTGTTCAACATTTTCCGGCCAAAAAATCCGTTTTTAACCCGTTTTTAAGCTGTAATTTCGTGTTCTATACATTGTAATGGACATATACAAGTGATAATAACAACCACAAATGAAAAATACTAAGAATCGAGAGATTTCGGGATTTTGTCGGAAACTTACAATTTGCCGAAATGAAAATCCGGAAAGGTAGAAATGTAGATCGTTGCGAGGTGGTCGTGAATCTCTGAAAATATTTGTGATCCGGTCGCGTTTCGTGGTAGTATTTTGCGATTTAGGTGGATTGGTGGTTTGTTTGTTTTTAGAGAGAAAAAGAAGAGAGAGAGATAGAATGAAAGATGAAATGAAGAAAAAGATGGGAGGTGGGGGTTTATCCCCACTTTCCAGTTTTCGCCCCGCGTCCCGTGTGGTGTTCGTTTGCTCCGTCGTTTAAACGTTAAATAATTATTTACATTTTAATTATAAGTTTTAAATTACGATTTATTACGCGATATATTATTTAAATATTTTACAAATCATTTTATATTTGTGTTATAAAACGTAAGTTAGTTTATTTAGTTTGCGCGGTTTAATGTTTTAAATCGTGTAAGTTTGGTTTGTACGATACGAATGAATACGAAATATTATCAAAATAATATTTTTGACATAAAAGCGTTATTTAATAAAAGTGGTCACCAACGTCCGTATAAAATTGAATCGAAATACATCCGATTTAAATTGCGTACGATTTAATCAAATCGCATTTTCGTATATATTCAACAATATATATAATTCGATACATTAATTAGCCTAACACAGAACTAATTACATGTATTAACATCTGATTAGGCACTAATTACTAGTCCTAATTTGGCGGGTGTTACATTCTCCCCCTGTTAAGAGAATTTCGTCCCGAAATTTAGCTCGAAGTCGTGTTTGATGTAGAATCAGTGAATAGTTGCGGATATTTGAGTCGCATTTGGTCTTCCCGTTCCCAGGTGAATTCCGGACCACGCCGCGAATTCCATCTGACCTTGACGATGGGAATACGACTTTGTTTCAGTTGTTTGACCTCACGGTCCATAATTTCAGCGGGTTCCTCAACGAAGTGAAGTTTATCGTCAACACGAATTTCATCTAGTGGAATAATAAGTGTCTCATCAGATAGACACTTCTTCAAATTTGAAATATGAAAAGTAGGGTGCACGCTGCTGAGTTCGGATGGCAGCTGCAATCGATAAGCTACGGGGCCAATCCGTTCGAGGATCTCAAAAGGCCCGATGTACCTGGGATTTAACTTCCCGCGTTTGCCAAAACGGATGACGCCTTTCCAAGGCGATACTTTTAAGAGTACTCGATCCCCAACTTGGAACTCGAGTGGTTTGCGTCTCACGTCAGCATAACTTTTCTGACGATCACGTGCGGCTTTGATTCGGTTTTGGATTTCCACTATTTTCTCAGTGGTGGCGTGAATGAGTTCAGGACCAGTGAGTTGACTATCTCCCACTTCAGTCCAACAGATCGGTGATCGGCACTTACGACCGTACAGTGCCTCAAAAGGTGCAGCCTTAATGCTGGCGTGATAGCTGTTATTGTACGAGAATTCGCACAACGGTAGATGTCTTTCCCAGTTTGTACCGAAATCAACTACGCAGGCGCGTAGCATATCTTCCAGGGTTTGGATGGTTCGTTCACTTTGGCCATCGGTTTGAGGATGGTACGCGGTACTCATATCGAGACGGGTACCCATTGCTTTTTGAAGTGACTGCCAAAAGTGAGAGGTGAAACGGGCATCCCTATCAGAGATGACCGAGATTGGAACGCCGTGATGAGAAACGATTTCCTTGATGTAGATTTGTGCAAGGCGTTCCATTTTATCGTTTTCTTTGATTGCCAGGAAATGAGCAGATTTGGTGAGACGATCGACGATCACCCAAATGGTATCGCAACCGCTCGTCGACTTGGGTAGTTTGGTTATGAAATCCATGGCAATTTGTTCCCATTTCCATTCAGGGATTTCAGGTTGTTGGAGTAAACCAGGTGGTTTCTGATGTTCGGTTTTGACTTTCGAGCAAGTAAGACACTTGCTGACATAAGTGGCGATTTCGGCTTTCATGTTTGGCCACCAATAAAATTCCTTGATACCGTGGTACATTTTATCGGATCCCGGATGAATAGAATATTTAGACTTGTGAGCCTCGTCCATCACCAAGTCTCTTAGGTTCCCAAAACTAGGCAACCAGATTCGGTTTGAGAAGTACCTAATCCCGTTAGATTTGATTTCAAATTGTTTGTCAATGCCCCGCAAGGCTTCATGTTTGATGTTTTCCGGTTTCAGGGCTTCGATCTGAGCGGTATGAATTTGAATGGTAAGATCGTTATGAATGGTCATACTGAGGGCTCGGACTCGAAGGGGTTTTGATCGTTCCTTTCGACTGAGGGCATCGGCTACAACATTAGCCTTCCCTGGATGGTACTTGATCTCGCAATCATAATCGGTAAGCAACTCGACCCATCGACGTTGCCTCATATTGAGATCCTTCTGATCGAAGATATGTTGGAGACTTTTATGATCGGTAAAAATGGTGCACTTAGTGCCGTAGAGATAATGTCTCCAGATTTTGAGAGCAAAAACAACAGCTCCAAGTTCGAGATCGTGAGTGGTGTAGTTCTTTTCGTGAATTTTCAGCTGTCGTGAGGCATAAGCAATGACCTTGTCTCGTTGCATCAGCACGCAACCAAGACCTTGGTGAGAAGCATCGCAGTATACCACGAAGTCATCGGTGCCTTCGGGTAGGGATAGAATTGGAGCACTGCAAAGCTTTTGTTTCAAAAGTTGGAACGCTGACTCTTGTTTTTCGGTCCAATCGAACCTTTTGTCTTTCTGAGTCAGTACCGTGAGTGGTTGAGCTATTTTGGAGAAATTTTCGATAAATCGTCGATAATACCCAGCAAGACCCAAAAATTGTCGTACTTCAGTTGCAGAGGTGGGTGCTTGCCAGTCTTTGATAGCCTCGATCTTCGATGGGTCCACGTGAATTCCCTGACTGTCGATCACGTGACCAAGAAATTGAACGGTTTGAATCCAGAACTCACACTTAGAGAATTTAGCATAAAGCTCCTCGTGTCTAAGTAGTTCAAGGATAGTCTTAAGGTGTTGCGCATGTTCTTGCTCGTTGCGCGAGTAAATGAGTATGTCATCAATAAAGACAATGACAAACTTGTCGAGGTAAGGTTTGCACACCCGGTTCATGAGGTCCATGAATACAGCCGGTGCGTTTGTTAGACCGAAGGGCATCACTTGGAATTCGTAGTGCCCGTAACGAGTTCTGAAAGCAGTTTTTGGAATATCGGTGTCGCGAACTCGTAACTGATGATAACCTGATCGCAGGTCGATTTTTGAGTAGAAACTTGAACCTTGAAGTTGGTCGAATAGATCATCAATGCGAGGAAGTGGATAACGGTTCTTGACGGTCAATTTGTTCAATTCTCGGTAGTCGATGCACATTCGGAAAGAACCGTCCTTCTTTTTGACAAATAAGACCGGAGCTCCCCAAGGTGAAGAACTCGGTCTAATGAATCCTCGATCCAGAAGTTCCTGTAACTGAGAGGACAACTCCTGAAGTTCAGATGGGGCTAAACGGTACGGTACGCGGGCCACCGGTGCGGCACCCGGCACAAGATCAATCGAGAACTCAACTTGTCTAGGCGGAGGTAGGCCAGGTAGTTCTTCCGGAAAGACTTCGGGAAAGTCTCTAACAATCGGCACATCCTCAAGTCGCTTCTCTTCCGACTTCTTCTCCATGATGTGTGCGAGTATGGCAGGGTAACCCTTTCTCAGAAATTTTCGGGTTTTTAAGCAGGAGATTATATTGAGTCCCGTCCCACCGGTCTCCCCCTGTATGATCAAGGTTCCACCAACGGCGAGTGGGATACGGACGATTTTATCATGACAAACGATTTCAGCTCGATGCTTGGATAACCAGTCCATTCCGATAATGACGTCGAAACTTCCGATTTCAATGGGTATAAAGTCGATCGAAAAGGTTTCGTCAGCTAGGTTTAAAGTGCAATTAGGTATCACACTGGTGGTTTCTACAAGTTTTCCATTTGCTAGCTCTATAGTGTACTTAACATCTAAGGCAACAGGAGTGATGTCAAGTAATGGGCAAAAATCATCGGAGATAAAGCTTCTATCAGCACCAGTATCAAATAAAACGGAAGCAGTTAAGTTGTTGAGGAGGAACATACCCGAGACCACATTCGGGTCTTGGCGGGCGTCCCCAGATTTGATGACGAAAGCTCTGCTGCGGGTGTTGTTGTTGTTGTTGCGGTTGTTGTTGTTGTTGCTCTTCAGTTTTGGGCACGAATCTCTGAAATGCCCAGGTTTCCCACACTCAAAGCATACTTTGGGTGGTCTGGTGTTGTTGTTGGAATTGTTGTTGGCGGGTGAGCGGCAATCTTTTGTGAGGTGGTCGTACCTCTTGCAATTGTTGCAACAGGGACCACAGGAGCCTTCATGGTGGCGACTGCACTTGGAACAATAAGGTTTGCTCCCAGTGTAGCCCCGGATGATGTCAGTGGTGGTGTTGTAAGCTTTGATGGTGTCGGGTTTCTTGTTTTGTTGGTTGGAGGGGTTGTTGTGGTAGTCAGACCACTTGCGTTTGTTGTTGTGAGAGGATGAAGTGGGTGGTTCAGGATCTTGGCTCATAGACATCAGGTCTTGGGCCAATGAGATTGCACCGTCAATGGTGGTTGGTTTGGAAGAGATGACGTGTCCCCGAACAAAATCAGGGAGACCAAGGGCGTACTTCCTGATTTTATCAGGTTCAGTGCTTACCATAGCTGGGCGGAGGGCAGCTAGTTGTTGAAACCTGGTGGTATAACCATCGATGTCACCACCCTGAACCTTCAAATTCCAAAACTCCTCATCTAGCTTTTGGAGTTTGGCGATCGAGCAGTATTTGGCAGTGAGTTTTGCCTTCAATTCCTCCCAAGTGAGTTGGTAGGCAATGTCAGCACCCACTGATTGGGTATATGAATTCCACCAAGAGTGGGCATCATCTTCAAGAGAGCAGGTGGCGAAGTTTACTTTGTCGTTCTCCGCGCATTTACTGACACGAAAAACAGTTTCCATTTTCTCGAACCATCTGATCAGTCCGATGGCTCCTTCAGAACCCTTGAAGCTCGAGGGTTTGCAGCTTTGGAAGTCCTTGTAAGAACAAGGTTTGACGGCAGAGGTTCCAGCGGTATCGCTGTTTCTTGTGGAGTTGGGTGGGGTATTCCGAGCCAAGGCTTTAGTAACAGCCTGGGTTATGAGTGACGTGATCTGAGCATCTGTGTAAGGTCGTGTCTTTGGCGGCATGATTCTTCAATAAAAGAAATGAAGATACATGAGATTTTGTAAGAAAATTGTATTTATTTCAGATGTACATGTATAAAGGTGGTAATACATAACATCAATATGAAAAAGAATTATGGCAATTAATATGAGTTGAACGACAAGAAATGTTTGATAGCTAATACGAGTTCAAAGGTTACATCCTACAGATGTATTACAAAAGATGTCGGGAATTGTTACATCCGACTGAATTATAGAGTAGCGCGTAGATAGTTACTAGATTACATGATAGATTACAAGACAAAGACTACACTAGTCTTGACGTAGATTAATTTGTTCCATCATCGTGACAAGAAGGTCCACAGTGTTTGCAAGCCTGCTAGCTTGTCGGGCGTTGTCTTCTGCTAGCGCAAGTCGTTGTGTTATTCCGCGCGCATACTCTTCTGCTTCACGTGAGCGTTGCTCACATTCTTCCATCCTTTGTTGTAGAAGGGCATTTTCCACCCTTATTTCTATAATTTGGTTGCGAAGGACATCCATGTTGTTGTTTGTGGTTTCAAGGTCGTCGGAGACCTGTTCTATGCGTTCAAGAGACGTAAGTCGCCAGTTTTCATTTGTTTCCTGCAACACGACATCCATGGTGCGAAGTCGCTGCTCGTGTTGATTTACCCTAGCAGTTAAAGCCGGTAAGGCGATGTGAGTGGGATACGGGCCAGCTCGAGGCAACCTGTTGTTCCTCCTTGCTACCCTTGGGTTCTGCGACCCGGATGGAGAATGAGATGAATTTGATGGGATGTTTGCCATTTCTGAGACAAAGCGTTAGTAAGATTGAGGCCTTTATTCATATAGCTCCTATATAATATAGCCTATTGAGTGTCTAGCATAAACATGTTTGAGTCTCGGTTCTCTCGAGGTCAGAGTCTTCTATTGTATCCTGTTCAGCCATAACTACTTTCAGATCTTACATCATCTTTGCTTAATTGTACATAGTTGATCAGGCTATGTTAAATTAAACTCGTATGCTGTAATCCCTGAACCAGTCATACCTAATAAGGAATACTGCCTAATGGTCATAGTCTAGGCTCACTAAATGCAACCTAGTTCACTATAACCTTAGGCTCTGATACCAATCTGTAACACCCCCAAATTTGATGATTTGCGGAAGCTTGATTTGGGTGTTACTAATCAATAACAAAGCACAAAGATAAATAGCAAACGACTCTATATGCGTCGTTTTAACAAAATATATTGATAATTGAAATGTTACAACATTTAAAGCTTTACATAACTCGAGTTTAATAAAATGAGATTTCAGTACATAAGTACTTGTACAAAATATACTAATGCAAGAAAATCTCAATCGTCTGTATGCTGACTCGAGCTAAATCCTGAAGCAGAAACATCCTACTGCTGAGTACCTGCGATATATGCTAAAAGGTCAGCTATAAAGCTGGTGAGCTCACAGGTTTGAAATCAAGTAATATCGTATGAACCGCAAGATTTAAATAATGAATTGCATCCAGCAATTAAATAATGAATTGCATCCAGCAATTAAATAATGAATTGCATCCAGCAATTAAATGATAATCATCGTGTATACAGCCATGAGCACGTAGTTGAGCTTAACTCGAGGGCCGGGTCCCCTATAGAGAATTCCGGGCGAGGTGCCTCCACGAATGCCTAATCAACATTCGTCTTCCCAAATATTAGTACGTCCGTTTACCCGGTTAGTGCTTGCTAACCCGGACGAGGAGGGTCAATCCTATATGGTACCATATACTAATATTCACGCTACAACGTATTAACAACTATGCTGACGGAGGACTTTAAAATGATTAGTTTCGAAAAACTCATGTAGTATATGAAAAGTTGGTACTTGCGTTCACATGTTAAAAGTTGAGCAGTATATCACACCCCTGAGTAAAACAGTAAAAGAGGGGCTATGAGACTCACCTGGGTCTGAATGCGTTTAAACAAACGTAAGTTGATTAGCGAGTAATGAAGTCCAACGACTTGTAACCTGAGGGTGTCCACGACACGCGATGGTTATAATCATGATTGGGTATCTCAAAAGATCACCCTTGTAGTTGTTACACAACTATATATGTCCAAATTACTTCGATTTGGTTGATTCGTTAAGCGTTTGAAAATGTGTACGGCCCGTTGGTGATGGGTTTGGAATAATAAACTTTAAGTATTATTATTTTGAAATTGGCGTTTTGCACTTAAAAGTGTGTCACGAAGTGTTTTATAAGTCGTATCGTATAAGGGTTTGAGGTTATATAGTTCCAACACTTGGTGAAATTGAGATTTGAAAACCTGCTGTTTTATGCGACACTAAATGCGACACAAAGTTCGTTATGCGACACAAGGGTTGTGTCGCATAGGAGTGCGACACAGTGTCCATACGACACAAGGGTTGTGTCGCATGGATGCGAAATGCTGATTCAACAGCGACATAGTGATTGTGTCGTAGGGGTATGCGACATAGTGGTTGTGTCGCAGGACTTGCGACACAAATTATTTGGTACGACATAAGGTACGACACAAGGGATATTATGCGACACTAAAGTCAAAATACGACACAACATGCGACACAATGCTTGTGTCGCATGGATGAACACCAGCCCAGAAAGTCCGGCTGTTCAACATTTTCCGGCCAAAAAATCCGTTTTTAACCCGTTTTTAAGCTGTAATTTCGTGTTCTATACATTGTAATGGACATATACAAGTGATAATAACAACCACAAATGAAAAATACTAAGAATCGAGAGATTTCGGGATTTTGTCGGAAACTTACAATTTGCCGAAATGAAAATCCGGAAAGGTAGAAATGTAGATCGTTGCGAGGTGGTCGTGAATCTCTGAAAATATTTGTGATCCGGTCGCGTTTCGTGGTAGTATTTTGCGATTTAGGTGGATTGGTGGTTTGTTTGTTTTTAGAGAGAAAAAGAAGAGAGAGAGATAGAATGAAAGATGAAATGAAGAAAAAGATGGGAGGTGGGGGTTTATCCCCACTTTCCAGTTTTCGCCCCGCGTCCCGTGTGGTGTTCGTTTGCTTCGTCGTTTAAACGTTAAATAATTATTTACATTTTAATTATAAGTTTTAAATTACGATTTATTACGCGATATATTATTTAAATATTTTACAAATCATTTTATATTTGTGTTATAAAACGTAAGTTAGTTTATTTAGTTTGCGCGGTTTAATGTTTTAAATCGTGTAAGTTTGGTTTGTACGATACGAATGAATACGAAATATTATCAAAATAATATTTTTGACATAAAAGCGTTATTTAATAAAAGTGGTCACCAACGTCCGTATAAAATTGAATCGAAATACATCCGATTTAAATTGCGTACGATTTAATCAAATCGCATTTTGGTATATATTCAACAATATATATAATTCGATACATTAATTAGCCTAACACAGAACTAATTACATGTATTAACATCTGATTAGGCACTAATTACTAGTCCTAATTTGGCGGGTGTTACACAATCCTATATGGTACCATATACTAATAATCACGCTACAACGTATTACCAAACTATGTTGATGGAGGGCTTTGAAATGATTAGTGGAAAACAACTCATGTAGTATATTGTAAAGTTTTTTCTTGCGTTCACATGTTAAAATAAGCACTGACTCACACCCCTGAATGAAAAGCAGTAAAAATAGGGGCTATGAGACTCACCTGAGTCTTGAGAGTTTAACTTAATAAACTTGAGTTGTGATGCGTGCGAAACGAGTCTAGTTTAATTTATTTATAAATGGAAATACCTTATTTATACCTTTCACATAACCAGGCAAGAATACCCGATTGAATGTAAGTATAGACTTGGTAACTCCGAGTCGATCACAGGGAACGGTGGTATTTATAAAAATAGAAAGTACTAATTAACTAAGAAAGCAGTAAACAGGGGGGCGTTTTAGTTCCGTTCGAACAGTTGTTTATAAAATAATAAATAAAAATAAATAGATAAACTAAACAAAACTTAAATTAAAATAATAAGTAACTAACAATAGGAAGGAATAAGTAATTGTATAATTAACTTCACTCATATTCATATATCAGGATTTATTACGTATTGATTATCTAATTGTGATTTCTTTTATATCAACTTAATGCCAAATTCTTCAATGATATTAAGTTGAATGTGAACTAGCAAACGTTTCGGGTCCAACTAATTCCTACAATCTAGGGTCCACATGAAACATCGATCCAATGTCACAAGATGATCAGTCAATTGTGTGCTTTTCCCTAAACTGAGCATTAAACATTCACAACTCATTATAATTAACTCTAGTGGTATGACTCAACAATACCCAATAATTACTTATTGTCTTGTTCATTTTAAAGTAGACAATTATCATTTACTCAACCTATCAGACTCAACATATTTAGCAATAGTCACAACCCTAAGATTATAACCACCAATAATTAATAACATTAAAGGAAATCAATCTCATCAATCTTATTAACCACGTTGAGCAACAATAACCACTAGTTACCAATAAACAAGGATCCGCGAGTAATATTATCGTTTTCAATTAAATAACCTAGTCAATACGCAATTATAATCATTCAATAATCATAATCCGAGTTTAATTAACTACACAATCACTTTGGATATTCAATTTATAATCAGAAACATAAAACTCAGATCATTCAATAACAAAATCATCAATGAAATCGAGATAATCAAAGTAATTACAAACCGAAATAACGAATCATAAAGAGAATAAAGTGAATTACCCTCAACTTTAGCTCTTTATACCTCCAAAATAACCCTAATATTCGTACAAAGTCGTCTAGAATCGAAAACTTCAAACCACAGCCGAAAATCTCTGTTTTTAGGTTAAAAATAGCGTTTTATACTTCCTGTGAAAAGCCATCCATACGGCGTATGGATGCAAAATAAGCCCAGCCCAAGTCCGCGTAAACCTGGGCGTTCACCGCCTCAATCCATACGGCGTATGGAAATCCATACAGCGTATGGATTGATTTTCGAGCCGGTTTTCATGTTTTTCTTCTTTTAATCTTTCCTTCACTTCGGCTTCGCTTAATTCTTCAAAAATGCATCATTTAACTCGATTATTGACTGTTTTCCGTTCCTTTCTTCATAACGCTCAATTTCCACATCTAATTGCAAATATGAACGAAATCAATATCTATTTTTATATAAATGCAATAGAAACATCCAAGAATCGGGGTAAAATACTACTAAAATATAGTACTTTTGAGCGTTTATCAAACATCCCCCACTTGAAACCTACTTGTCCTCAAGTAGACTATCGATTCAAAAATCAAATTCTTAAGAAAACAGTCATCTTCATTAATCTAAATAACTCATAAAGAAATTACACAACATTACCTTTCTTCAACTCAAAAATTTTAAATTAAAAATCTGTTAATTCTAAAAACAATTATTAAGAAACTACGAGATTACAAAAATAATCTACACATAAAGTTATTATTCTCAAAATATTAAATAGTTCACGATGATTACTGATATTGTTATCCACTTAAACAATCTATATTCAAATAGTTGAGCTCAACTTATTATTATTCACGTAGATGTTCCCTTAAACTCCCAAAAGTTATATACTTTCATACTCATAACATGCCAATATTACATATTTTAAAATTTTAATTAAAACAATCATTTTTCAAATCAAGACAGAGGTGACAGGTCTGTGCCTCAACACAACAAAGCGACGTAACTTGATTTTGGTTTAGCAATATAAAACTTTTAGTCAAACCATTGGTGGCAGGTCTGTACCTTAGTACAACAAAGCAACTTAATTTGACTACATTTTAAAATCACGAGTTATTAAACTCTTTTGCTCTTTTTCATTAGATATACTGACGGAGACCAGGTCTGTACTTTAGTACAACAGAGGAAACAACACCCAGTATATCCCCAAATGATGTTAATTAAATTTCCAAAAATATGGCATATCGCACGCTAATAATATAAAAATTAAGACATACGTCATACATAACTAAAGTTCATCTAAAAGTAACATCCACTCCTTAATTTTCATTTCTTAAAAGCTCAAGAATTCAAACATAGATCGCCTATCAATACATCATATAATGAAACAAAATAACATTTTCCACAATTTAATATTTAATTATAAGTGTATAGAAAATTTTTAAATTAACCTACATTGTTACAAAATAATTATCTATAGAAAAACAAAATTTAAAAATTTGGTTGAAAAATGGGCAACTCATAACCTCCTAGTTACATATCTTAATGTGATAACTATTAATCCAAATTACACATTCTCTACTTACTCAACAGGACACTTATGTGGAAACTTAACTCTCTTTTCTCTCTCATCCCCCACTTAAAGATGTACAATGCCCTCATTGTACAAATAATGAATTGCTAAAATGGGAAAAAGAGAAAAGAAATAAGACAGAAAAAATCCCCTGGAATAGTGTGCTTAACGGTCATGACAAGGATGATATGAAATTCCCACATCCTCTCGATTCAATTTGTTGCGCTGAACTTACTGCCAGCATAACAATTACTCACAACACAATTCTGAGGGATCAATCAACACACAAAATTAAACAATACCAAATATAAACATCTAAAATAAAAACAACCAAACCTAAAACTACCAATCCAACATAATTAAAAATACTACAAATAAAATCAGTCATAATAATAATAAAAATAGAAATAGTGTCTGGAATCATAAACCACATAGGATGAACAACATCCTAATCACTATCATCCTCCTGGCTCCGGTACTGATGGGATGGCTCTGGCTGCTGATATGTATAAGATGGGCCGGCCTGATCTGGCTGTGGTGGCGGTGGTCGCATAAACTCCTGCGGCATATGATACTGGAAAGGCTGATAGGTAAGCTCAGCAGGATACTGACCAAACAGCTGCTGAAACAGGCCATCCTGATAATCCAAATGAGCAGCGGTCTGATGAAAATGTTGTCTCTGCATAAACTCAATCTGGTCAAATCTCTGAGTGTGGCGCAGGGACATCTGATCTATCTGTTGCGATAAACGGTCAAACTCAGTAGCATATCCTCTGTTACGGCTACCAGTCGTACCTCTACCTGCATCACTCCCACTAGTATCTCATCTGTCTCTACCCTGCCTGGACTGCAAAGTCTGCCCCACAGCAGTGGTAGGAACCCAATAATACATATCCGCAGCACCACCATAATTACTACATGGCTCAATAAGAACAAAAACCTCCAACCGTCGTGCAGTCAACCAACCCATGCCAGGCTGAACAATCGTACATGAGCCCATCTCATCCTGAGTCGCTAGCCCAAAATGTCTAGCCAACCTAGTAACAAAATGACCTCCACACAAACTGCTCCCATCTCTAGTACCAGTGGCTCTCTTGGACATCCACTTCGCCAATCTCCAAGGCACATTCACTAACCGCTTCCTGATAATCGAGCTCAAATAAAAAAAGTCAGGCCTAGAAACTTTCTCAGGCCCCTCCTTACGACCAACGATGGTATAAGTCAACAATATGTGGATGAGTCAATGACGGTGATCTCGAATAGCTCTATAAGAAGGTGTCGAACTACCATAATGACCCTGGGCAATAAACTGCCACTCCTGTGCAACCTCCAAATCAGTGAGCTTCTTCACAGCACCCGCAGAAATATGATCTAGAAAGTAGGGATTATTAAGCTCGTTCGGCTCATATAACCCAATCCCAAGAGCAAACTGAATCAACGACATCCGTCTAGGTATCCCACCAAGCTGAAAGTAAATAGATACCTCAGTCCACTGAGTCGACCTGTGATCAAACCTGAATGTGCTATAAAACTCAACAACCAACTCTCTGTAGATATCCTCCCTGATAATGAAAAACCGAGACCAAGCGTATGAAACAAACCCAATGTTTCCATCCGGAAGTACGTATGGGGTGGCAAGCAAATTCCTAATAGCCTCAGCACCATTAGTAAACCCATCTCTAGCAATTACATGCTCTAAAACGTTCCAATTGATAGCATCAAAAACCTCAATCGACTGTCCAACATTAGCTGTCAGACGCTCTCTAAACTGATTTCTGATGGTCTCAGAGTATGATTCATGAAAATTGAGATATCTATGGGGTCTAATCATTGGATTCCCCAGAGTCTGACCTCCTCGAGCTCTTCTGCTAGACATTTAAACTGCCAAACAAAACAATTTATTAATAAAACGGGAAATAAGCAGTTAATGCAAAAAGGTTACTAAAAATTTCGGCAGCATTTCGGCTAAAATTGGAATAATCCACCATAAAAGTTTAGCCTAAAAACTACCGCAACAATCAATTTCAAATCCCTAATTTGCATCTCGAAACAAAATTACTCAAATTGCTAATAATATATACTTAATTAATAATCATGGCAATTGTCAATTCAAAGTGAACTATAATAATTTGGTACCAAAATGAACATAAAAATAATCACTTTTTACCATCACTAGTAATTAGTCTCAGTAACTAGCAATCATTCATAATATTCAACATGAATTATCACAATCACAAAATAGAACACGACAATTTTATTACATAACCGTAATCACAAACATTCGTTTACCAAACAAACATTTGCATTAATCATCATTTATCCAGAAAATCAACAAGTATTAAATCAAAACATAGCAAAATTGAGTACATATCATAGCCACATTCTTTAAACATTAACGGATAAATCGAATAACAAAACATATGTAATACATTATAAAAACGAGCATGGCATTGCATAATATATGTTAACAAGAACATAATTCAATCAGTAAATGCCTATAATCATACTCAAATTCAAAATACCCAAAGCACATTCAAAAACCCTAACTTCCAAACATGAAATTTAACCAACGAAAATGAAAATCGGAAGTTATACCTTGTAGAGGAAAGTGTGTGGAACACGAAAATATAAAAATGGGGAAGAATGCGTGGCCGAAAGTGGTGGTTTGGTGGTGGCAGTTTGCAACCGTAGGTGGTGATGGTGGTTTTAGGTTTTGAAAATGGGGAAGAAGAAGGCTATTAGCCGGTTTATGCCTTTTTGATCCATAAGGCGTATGGATTTCCATACGGCGTATGGATTAAAAGGCCTAGGTCAACTCATTAAACCCAGTCAAACGCGCGGCCCGCAAGCCCATTTGAATCCATACGGCGTATGGATATCCATACGGCGTATGGATTGAAAAACAGAATTTTTACAAAAAACGTTTTTCACACCATTTTTTAACCTAAATCCAACACTTATTCAATATAATTAAACACCAAACCTGAAGGAGAATCACAACTTTAAAATCTTCACAATTCCACACTATACATAAACAAAATAAATTAACAATCTATAAAATAAGAATGCATACTTAAATAACACTCAAAATAATATTAAAAATCCAATCACACAATAATAAAATAAAATCCAAAATAAACAATGTCGTTAAACATAATCCAATGAAATCAAAGTGTCAGAAGTTCAAAGCAATGATAAAATGATGCAAAAGATGAAATCAATGCATAGGATAGAGAGCAAGAAAACGCTCAGTGACATTTGCAAACACATTATTCACTTCATGTCCCAATAGCTGAAAATTAACCAAGTGAGCACTAGCCGCAGGTTGAAGATAAACCAAGTCCCAACTGATTTCATTTATTGCCCTATTATTCACTCCCTCCGGTGCAAACACAATCTTATCATTCTCATCTAAAGTTACTTCACGGTCCGAACTAGCTTCTTCTAACTCACTCATAAGTTCATAAACTGCTTCTCTAATACTCTCATGTCCAGACAACACCTGGCTCAGTTTCAAATCACTCACACTTCTTTCAATTTCCTCAAGTGCTTTCTCTTGATGAGTTGTAAATTCTAATTCAGACTCCTTGAAAATGCTTACCAGCTTTGTATATAACTCTACTATTCCAAAATAAAAATGTTCAACTGGTGTGAGCAACCTATCCAAAACTATCAAAGCATCCAGATTAACTACAAGAAAAATAGCTAAACCAATAGTAACACTCGGGTGAATGAAACTAGGTTTAGCCCTCTTTCCTTCCTCCTTAGCCAATATTTTCAACTTCTGTATCATATTCCTTAAGTAGTAGGGAATGGTATTATGCACAATAACTCTATGCGGAGTAGCATCTCTCAAATGATCTTCTAGTTGTAACAAACGCACCAACTCTCTCAAGTTAGCTACAATTTCTTTATCTACCTCAGAATCAGGATTTCCAGTTGCCATGTTCAATACTCTCAGCATCCTATGCAGACATGCTGCTTGATTAGAAGAGTAAGGAAACGAAGATTGTACCAATGCTTCATAGATCTTCGTGTATCGCTTTTTCTGAGCAGCAAAAAAGATCCCCTCTTCTTGAATCCTAATGACCAAAGATTTCCTAAAATCAGTAAGATCCTCATAGAATTGTTCTTCAAATCCAAACTCCCTTGCTACATCTGCACTATCTAACACATACTGAATTAGGACTAACTGATGATCAGAAAAGTAAATAGAAGATTTCCTAATCAGTTCAGCAGTGAAAGGAACATCCCAACTGAATTGCTCAATAGCATCCAACACTTCCTGACAGGATAAAGTAAGGGGCAATGCCCTACGCCCTAGATGTGTAAAAGATGGGACAACGTTTCCCGAACTCGAACCAAATCTTTCCCTAACCACATTGTTATTGTTTGCGTCACTCTCGTAACTCCTTGACATTGGATGAATACCTGAATAACAATTTATTCTGAAACACAAACACTATTAACGAAAAGAAAGTTAGTTAACACAAAAATAAATAAAAATAAAAATCAATAACATATACAAAGTTCTAACTACTAAAACTCCAACCGACGGATGGATTTCCATCCGCCGGTTGAAACTAATTACCCCAAAGGTTTAACCAAATAAAGGTAATTCGTTTCAACCAATTTATTAACAAAACTTAGTATTACAATTTAATAAACTAATTTAACAACTTTACCAAAAATTTATTTAACAAAAATTAAAATATAAAAGTTTAAAATAACTAATTCCTATTTAAATAAACAACGAAACCGCTCCCCAGCAGCGGCGCCAAAAACTTGATGCGTGCGAAACGAGTCTAGTTTAGTTTATTTATAAATGGAAATACCTTATTTATACCTTTCACACAACCAGGCAAGAATACCCGATCGAATGTAAGTATAGACTTGGTAACTCCGAGTCGATCACAGGGAACGGTGGTATTTATAAAAATAGAAAGTACTAATTAACTAAGAAAGCAGTAAACAGGGGGGCGTTTTAGTTCCGTTCAAAAAGTTGTTTATAAAATAATAAATATAAATAAATAGATAAACTAAACAAAACTTAAATTAAAATAATAAGTAACTAACAATAGGAAGGAATAAGTAATTGTATAATTAACTTCACTCAGATTCATATATCAGGATTTATTACGTATTGATTATCTAATTGTGATTTCGTTTATATCAACTTAATGCCAAATTCTTCAATGATATTAAGTTGAATGTGAACTAGCCAACGTTTCGGGTCCAACTAATTCCTACAATCTAGGGTCCAACATGAAACATCGATCCAATGTCACAAGATGATCAGTCAGTTGTGTGCTTTTCCCTAAACTGAGCATTAAACATTCACAACTCATTATAGTTAACTCTAGTGGTATGACTCAACTTTCCCAATAATTACTTATTGTCTTGTTCATTTTAAAGTAGATAATTATCATTTACTCAACCTATCAGACTCAACATATTTAGCAATAGTCACAACCCTAAGATTATAACCACCAATAATTAATAACATTAAAGGAAATCAATCTCATCAATCTTATTAACCACGTTGAGCAACAATAACCACTAGTTACCAATAAACAAGGATCCGCGAGTAATATAATCGTTTTCAATTAAATAACCTAGTCAATACGCAATTATTTTTTTTTGGTAAAGGGTAAAATTTACCCGGCAAATATATTACTCCAAAAACCCTTAAGTACAAAGGATATAAGAGGATCTCATATCTCAGCCCGTTACATAGGCGAAAGACTATATAACTAAGACACAACCACTACCTACATTTGATTCAACATAAGAATCAAACAATAGCCAAAAAACAGAAACAACCAAAGAATTTGACTCGACCAAAATAAAAGATGCTATCTTTTTATCTGCCAACGTAGGTTGATATCAAACGCCTTGCAGAAAGCAGCTTGTTCTTCAGTTAAATCATAGGCATGATCATCATAATCCCCATAAAAATCATCATCATCAAAGTATTCAAGATTACTTGAACCACCTCCTCCAGAACCCAACCCAGAAGCCATAAACTGGGATGTCTCATTATAGACCTTTTCAATATCACTTTCAAAATCTTCCAAGGTCTTATCCACTTTAGAATCCGTTTCCTTTTTACCATAAACAGCCTTTTCATCACCCAAAGACGTCTCAACTTCCCGAATCACATCATCCACTTTAGGTTCATTCCCACTTAACACAGAAAATGAGTTAGAAGTACTAACATGTGTATCTGTGACACCACGCAAATTTGGGTACAATTAAGAACAATAAATACATGCATTTTATGCTAATTTTATGATCAAAGTTTAAACAAAGCTTTCCTTGTGAAATAAACCTAGCAAGCCCAAAACTTTATACAAGAAGTATTACGTATTTCGTAATTAACTAAATTACATACAAACTTATCGGGACGAACTCGACAAATTAAATACAATGAGGTTGGTGATACAAAAATAATTAATAAATCGAAAATTATTAATTACGATTACTATTATAATTATATTATTGGAATAATATAATATATTATACGTTTATTTTTTAACGTATAGGACACAGTACAAATGTCCAAAAAGTATCTCAAAATACTTTTGAACAAATTTTATTGGAAACTATTATAGAAAATAGTTGGAACAAAAGTTGTTCGGGAACTTTTAGACGACTATTTAGGACATGTTATACACGAACAGAAACAATTATAAAACGTGCCTAAAAGTCAAAAATAACAAAAGTGTTATTTTTGCCATTCCCGTTTTAGTATTTGGAACATTACCTCAAAATATGAAATCATAATTTAACTGAAATTTGGCACCCAATTGGATGCGCGCAGTAAAATGTACAAATTTGTACAACAGTCTAAAATAATGAAAATCTTATTATTCTAATTTTAAATAACGAATCTGGAGAACATCTACAAAATAAAAATATAAAATATTAAATTTTATATTGCAATAATTATACCCGTACCCGAAACAAACGGGTTAAATACCCAAACTTTTAACCCAAATAAAAGTATCCAGCGACAACCTACTGTGACCTCCCTCACCTCCCCGTTGACAATTTAGATTTGAATCATGTTATATACTCCTTCACTCAATTATTAAACACCTACCACAAATAATTCATCACCAACCAATTCCCATTTTCTTCCTCTGTGAAAGACTTGATCAACAGAGACAAGAACTGAAGCAGCGGCAACATCTCATTACATCATCAGGATCATTATCATCTTTGGCTCCTTCATCATCGATCGATCATCATCATCACCATAATAACATCACTGTGAGGAAAACTTTATCCATCTCATTCCTTTCATAAATCTTGATAGTTATGTTATGTAATCACTTGATGATCATGAAAAACTTTCTAACATAAACTTACGAAAATTTAAAAGTTGGCGATGAAAATAATATGGCAAAAGAACATCTTCTCTATAAGTTTTATAATGTGTAAACTTATGATGGATATGAGAAAGCACATGAAAAAGAACTCTTAGGTGATAACTATAACAATTGTGAAAAGTTTAACTCAAATATTAAAGCTAACAACTAAAGGTGATGAGATGATTGGGTGCTGGGTTTCGAGCAGAACACAAACAAAAAAAAAAATAGCCGATCGGCTATGTAGATGAGCCAATCGAGTATTACTCCAAGACCATAAAAACCGTTTGTTTGTTGACGAGTAGCCTTACCAAAAACAGATAACAGCTGACCTGCTGTTCATATCGACCCGATCGGGTGTTGAGTTAACTAGCCAAATGATCTTAAATGAGTAATGACACCATGTTCTAAATACATGCAAACGGGTTTTCAAATGGGTATTAGTTCAAACCATGAAAATTGTACGACTGATAACCTGTAAGTGAGAAGTAAGCATGTAAGTATTGACACCATGCAAACGAGTAAGTCTCTACATGCAACGAGTAAGTGAAACGAGGGTGAGGTGCTCCACTCGATCGAGCGAGAACACATACCCGAACGAGTATCACTTTAGACCCGAACGGGTCATGTTATTTTGGCCTCAAAAACAGGTCGGTCAGGGGCCTGTGTGCGTAGACTAAACCAGAAACAGAAGATAAACCGGTTGGTTGACTAGTTGGGTGATGAACAACACTCTTATAGGCGTTGGTCTTAAGTGACACAATAACACACATCTTACAAATTACTACTATATATATATATATATACTTAGTAAAATGTAATAAAGATAGGCACTTAGCATAATGGTAAACATGTGGTAATTGTAATGAAAGGTCACAGGTTCGAGCCCACCTGTGACCTGTGATCTTTTTATATATATATGTCCTTTATTATTTATTATTCTATCAGTATATATATATGACAATTATATATATGTACGAAGGGAACAAAACATCATTTATATATATACAACTATGTACATGTGTGTGTGTATATATATGCGTAACAAGGTATATGATTCGAGAAATATTATTTATTTTTCAAACCTATATTGTCACCAACGACTTGTACAAAATTAAGAAATTTATAATTTCTTCAAAACAATCAAACTATTAACATAATTTGACAAACTGTCGAAGTACTTATGTTAATATACTTATTGTGTATAGGTTAACTTTATTTGGACGACGCTACACACCTTTGCTAGCTCTCCCATCCACTACTACTACTGTGAGTTCACAGCCCCATTTTTACTTGTTTTACTGCTTTTAAATTATGGGGTGAAAAACATAGAACTTGTTTCGCTATAACATGCAATATATGTCTATAATTGCTTTTGTGCTTATATGCTACTGATTATATTAATGATTTCATATCATGATTGCGAACTATCTGTGAATACTTGTATGTTTATGTACGGTCATAGGATATTACATTCCTACAAATTGTTGTGTGAACGACCTTATTTGACTTACTTGTCAACTCTTTTACTAAATGAATATGGTTAAACAAACCATTCTTACAAAAACCTGTGAATTCACTCAACCACGTGTTGACGATTTTTAATATGTTTTTCAGGTAACTAGCAGCGCATATAAGACTACACGCATGTGGAGCTAGGCGACCCCCAACTAATTAGGATGCCATATTTTGGGACATTAAAGATTTCTTGTTTAATTGATTTACATTAATCATGCTCACGAATTGTTATGTTGGAAACTATCTATTTTATAAAAGATGATATTTTCTTATACTGTTCTACAATGGTAACAAGTTGTAGTTCTTTTGTTACAAATTAAATTCATAAATGGCATCTTAATTTACTGTTCAGCAATAATCATAAGCTCTGATCTGGCATGATGTTCAATGTTTACGTCAGCACCCCCGCTTACTCTAATGCTTCCGCTAATCGCGCGTTGACCGCGCTGACTGAAATTAGGGGTGTTACAGATTGGTATCAGAGCCATTGGTTATAGCGAACTAGAGTTCTTTAAGCGACCTGAAAGCCTTAGAGACCTAGACTATAGCCTTGGCTAGAACATACATGCACACATATGCATATGCCTAACTCACTATATGACAACTATTGTTGCAATGCGTTTAGATGAATAATTGCGAGTTCCTACACGTGACTTCTCAAATATGGTTGGGATAATAGTGGCAACTCGATACACGAGAAACCATCAACCAACACCATCAAGAAACTTATACGAACGTTATTATCTGATGTAGAGTTAACCTGATTTGTATTCCCTGAAACAAACCACACTTGAGACAGTCAATCCTACTCGAACAGTAGAAGAATGCTTGAGGGCACTTATATCATATTAAAAGTCTGGAACTCTTCTCATTCATACAGCTCCCATTTTTACGAGCAAACATATATAAAACTAATGGTTCCTACCATGGTTGCCGTACCCCACACACTATTCAGGGAACTCCGTGATACACACAAAAATGACTTCTTACAAAGCACTACCCCAATTTAGATGGAGACATCCTCCTTACTAGCAAACAACTCGAGTCTGTTGAAGGCCACATGAACTTGGAATTCGAATAACTTCCCATGCTACTTATGCCCGAGTACAAATGTTAGAGGAGCATGCTCGAGTGGCAGAAAGTACAGATGAGATCAGCATGATGGTGACTATATGATGGCAAAAGTGGTATTTATCGTAACTGCGTAAAAACTATGTACGGCGGGCTGTGCCCTACTATATTATACTAAAACCTCTATTCAATACATACATACGAATTTCGTCATATCTTATATGAATATAATAGTACGAAAGCCATGTTTGACAACTACTTGGTCATAGTTGACCACTACGCAAACAAACTCTCACTTTCTAAAGGATCGAACAAATCCTCACTAAACACTTAACGACTAGGACTGACAACTTATCAGTCGAATGGACGGAGAGAACAAACGGAAGTCGCGATACATATTGGAGTAACGAGCCTTAAGTACTACAAGAACAGACATAATAAGTGTCGTATACACTAATCGAGATGGAGTCTCAAACAACCACTAGGGTAACCAGACCCAATTCTGTGAAACATATTCCTCCCCACAAATAACAAACTTTATATGACAATCTTTATAGAAATTGTCTATGAAAATGCCTTACTATATTTTGGATAACTTTTCAACAAAAACTATATTTTGGATAACATCCAAATGAAAGCTATAAATTTTGAATAACGTTTCAACAAACACTTTGGATAAGAAATCGGAGAACGTACCGGTGATGTATAATACTGGAGAACGTACCAGTACGTATTTATTGATCGGAGAACACACCAGTAGTAAATTGAGTAAACCGGAAAACATACCGGTACTGTTTATACTGGAGGACGCACCAGTACACCTTAAACAACCGGAGAACAACCGGTGGATAAACTGGAGAACGATCAATACTACGAATTGCTGGAGAGCAACCAGCAGTGTTACAAACCGAAGAACGACCGGTAGACTTTTGAAACGCTGGAGAACGACCAGCAAAGTGTTTGAAACTATATTTTGGGTAATATCCCAACAAAGTTATATTCCGGGTAACATCCCAACGTAACTAGATTTTGGGAAACGTTAACTCTTGATTGAATTAACCTGTGTTTCCTACAACAACTACTTTGGAAATGTTAACCTATAATTAGGTTAACATGTGCTTCCTATAAATTACTACCTTAGGAATTGTTTCTATTAATTGATAAACTTGTGTTTCCTACAAAGCAAGCAACTAAACTATATTAGGGGTAGACATCCCAACTAAACTGTATTTTGGATAACAACCCAACGAAAACTTACTTTTGGACGACAATCCAACAAACGAAATTAATTGAATCCTAACACCGTCACCGAGATGTTGTGGAAAACGATGACTTAACTTTTAGAAGTTGACTCACGTAAACTAGATGACAAACACGCTATAGAACTAGCCGATGGTAAGTTGATCGAATCAGGAGAAATAGTACCGGGATGTATCCTAACGTTTGAGGGTCATCTCTTCGATATAGACTTGCTATCGGTAGAGTTGGGGAGTTTCGACATCATAGTCGTTAGGGATTGTGTTTGTCGAGAATTTGAGATAAGATTGTATGTTCTTATAAGTTGGTACGAGTACCTCTACTCACTATCTATTATCTCTAATGAAGATAGGAAATATATATTTTGCATTTGACAATTACTGCAACAGGCTGTGAACATAGGTCTCAATATGAGTACCGTCTACTATTCACAAAACTAACGGCCAAAACAAACGAACGATACAAACGATTGAGGACTCGTTGTGAGCCTGCGTAATTAATTATGGAGGAAATTGGGATGTTCGTCTCCCACTAACCGAATCATACTACAAAAATAATTACCACACTAGGGTACAAATGACGCCATTAAGGCCCTATACGAAACAAAATACCAATTACCACTCTATGGGATAGAGTGGGTGATAGACAACTTTGAACACCACATTGACAACCTTGCACTTCCTCCAAAACTTAACTCATTGATTTCAGTTAGCACTAACGCATGTTGCTCATTCCTCAATACCACTTTCACTAATTTGACATCAAGTGCGGAATAGGGATGACCTATCTAAGTCAACGATAAACTCAGGGTTTGCATTTAGCAGACAAGTCAAATTTATTGTTTGGTCAAACTAATTAGTCATGAAAGGACTACTGTATATATGCCTACCTTACAGCCACGATATAACTACGATTTGAACCATAAAATAGTCAGGACTCGACTACTACGATAGACATGCTAGACCCAATATCAGTTAAATGAATTAATTACAACTGGGACGTGAGGCAAAGTAAACTTGTAACAAACTCTTCTTACGTACATTCCTCCCTATACCATTACTAACTGGAGAAACCCTGGCGATGAGCGGAAAAACTTAACCTCCGCCACGTAGGACCGTTTGAAAGTCCTTACAAGAAACCCTGTCACATATAGGTTTGAACTAACACGAGAGTTCAACAACATTCACGACATTACCCATTTCTAACATGAAAAGGGTGTTCTCTAACGAGATCTTAATTCCTTTCTCCCGACATAACTACTATTGGCATAAAAATTTAACTTTGTGGAGGAACTTTTCAAAACGTCGACTAAGGTTTTGCAGCTAGCAAACTAGACGCACTATCAGGTATATAATCTGCAAAAGTAAACTATACTCGTACTACAAGCCGTTAGGATTGTTACAACAACTTGAAACGTCGCAACCGAACTATGAACGCAAGAAACAAAACACGAGTGTTAGACACTCACGACTTGATTCAAATTTCGAGGACGAAATTTCTTTAACAAGGAGAGAATGTGACACCACGCAAATTTGGGTACAATTAAGAACAATAAATACATGCATTTTATGCTAATTTTATGATCAAAGTTTAAACAAAGCTTTCCTTGTGAAATAAACCTAGCAAGCCCAAAACTTTATACAAGAAGTATTACGTATTTCGTAATTAACTAAATTACATACAAACTTATCGGGACGAACTCGACAAATTAAATACAATGAGGTTGGTGATACAAAAATAATTAATAAATCGAAAATTATTAATTACGATTACTATTATAATTATATTATTGGAATAATATAATATATTATACGTTTATTTTTTAACGTATAGGACACAGTACAAATGTCCAAAAAGTATCTCAAAATACTTTTGAACAAATTTTATTGGAAACTATTATAGAAAATAGTTGGAACAAAAGTTGTTCGGGAACTTTTAGACGACTATTTAGGACATGTTATACACGAACAGAAACAATTATAAAACGTGCCTAAAAGTCAAAAATAACAAAAGTGTTATTTTTGCCATTCCCGTTTTAGTATTTGGAACATTACCTCAAAATATGAAATCATAATTTAACTGAAATTTGGCACCCAATTGGATGCGCGCAGTAAAATGTACAAATTTGTACAACAGTCTAAAATAATGAAAATCTTATTATTCTAATTTTAAATAACGAATCTGGAGAACATCTACAAAATAAAAATATAAAATATTAAATTTTATATTGCAATAATTATACCCGTACCCGAAACAAACGGGTTAAATACCCAAACTTTTAACCCAAATAAAAGTATCCAGCGACAACCTACTGTGACCTCCCTCACCTCCCCGTTGACAATTTAGATTTGAATCATGTTATATACTCCTTCACTCAATTATTAAACACCTACCACAAATAATTCATCACCAACCAATTCCCATTTTCTTCCTCTGTGAAAGACTTGATCAACAGAGACAAGAACTGAAGCAGCGGCAACATCTCATTACATCATCAGGATCATTATCATCTTTGGCTCCTTCATCATCGATCGATCATCATCATCACCATAATAACATCACTGTGAGGAAAACTTTATCCATCTCATTCCTTTCATAAATCTTGATAGTTATGTTATGTAATCACTTGATGATCATGAAAAACTTTCTAACATAAACTTACGAAAATTTAAAAGTTGGCGATGAAAATAATATGGCAAAAGAACATCTTCTCTATAAGTTTTATAATGTGTAAACTTATGATGGATATGAGAAAGCACATGAAAAAGAACTCTTAGGTGATAACTATAACAATTGTGAAAAGTTTAACTCAAATATTAAAGCTAACAACTAAAGGTGATGAGATGATTGGGTGCTGGGTTTCGAGCAGAACACAAACAAAAAAAAAAATAGCCGATCGGCTATGTAGATGAGCCAATCGAGTATTACTCCAAGACCATAAAAACCGTTTGTTTGTTGACGAGTAGCCTTACCAAAAACAGATAACAGCTGACCTGCTGTTCATATCGACCCGATCGGGTGTTGAGTTAACTAGCCAAATGATCTTAAATGAGTAATGACACCATGTTCTAAATACATGCAAACGGGTTTTCAAATGGGTATTAGTTCAAACCATGAAAATTGTACGACTGATAACCTGTAAGTGAGAAGTAAGCATGTAAGTATTGACACCATGCAAACGAGTAAGTCTCTACATGCAACGAGTAAGTGAAACGAGGGTGAGGTGCTCCACTCGATCGAGCGAGAACACATACCCGAACGAGTATCACTTTAGACCCGAACGGGTCATGTTATTTTGGCCTCAAAAACAGGTCGGTCAGGGGCCTGTGTGCGTAGACTAAACCAGAAACAGAAGATAAACCGGTTGGTTGACTAGTTGGGTGATGAACAACACTCTTATAGGCGTTGGTCTTAAGTGACACAATAACACACATCTTACAAATTACTACTATATATATATATATATACTTAGTAAAATGTAATAAAGATAGGCACTTAGCATAATGGTAAACATGTGGTAATTGTAATGAAAGGTCACAGGTTCGAGCCCACCTGTGACCTGTGATCTTTTTATATATATATGTCCTTTATTATTTATTATTCTATCAGTATATATATATGACAATTATATATATGTACGAAGGGAACAAAACATCATTTATATATATACAACTATGTACATGTGTGTGTGTATATATATGCGTAACAAGGTATATGATTCGAGAAATATTATTTATTTTTCAAACCTATATTGTCACCAACGACTTGTACAAAATTAAGAAATTTATAATTTCTTCAAAACAATCAAACTATTAACATAATTTGACAAACTGTCGAAGTACTTATGTTAATATACTTATTGTGTATAGGTTAACTTTATTTGGACGACGCTACACACCTTTGCTAGCTCTCCCATCCACTACTACTACTGTGAGTTCACAGCCCCATTTTTACTTGTTTTACTGCTTTTAAATTATGGGGTGAAAAACATAGAACTTGTTTCGCTATAACATGCAATATATGTCTATAATTGCTTTTGTGCTTATATGCTACTGATTATATTAATGATTTCATATCATGATTGCGAACTATCTGTGAATACTTGTATGTTTATGTACGGTCATAGGATATTACATTCCTACAAATTGTTGTGTGAACGACCTTATTTGACTTACTTGTCAACTCTTTTACTAAATGAATATGGTTAAACAAACCATTCTTACAAAAACCTGTGAATTCACTCAACCACGTGTTGACGATTTTTAATATGTTTTTCAGGTAACTAGCAGCGCATATAAGACTACACGCATGTGGAGCTAGGCGACCCCCAACTAATTAGGATGCCATATTTTGGGACATTAAAGATTTCTTGTTTAATTGATTTACATTAATCATGCTCACGAATTGTTATGTTGGAAACTATCTATTTTATAAAAGATGATATTTTCTTATACTGTTCTACAATGGTAACAAGTTGTAGTTCTTTTGTTACAAATTAAATTCATAAATGGCATCTTAATTTACTGTTCAGCAATAATCATAAGCTCTGATCTGGCATGATGTTCAATGTTTACGTCAGCACCCCCGCTTACTCTAATGCTTCCGCTAATCGCGCGTTGACCGCGCTGACCGAAATTAGGGGTGTTACAGTATCCTCCTTTTGCTTTGATTTTTCTTTATTAGCAGCCACCTTAGGACGATACACAAAGTTTGACTTTTGTTTACCTAGAGATACCCCTTGAACTTTCCTTGGAATCTGCCCCTCTTTATTAGCTTTAGCACCCTTTGAACCAACCTCAACAAACCCATCATAAACATTTTCCTTTACCTGATGAGATGCTAGTTGTAATGGGCACAAGTCATTAGAATGACCAAAGAGTTCACAAGTATCACATCTAGGAGGCTTCCACTCATATTCAACCCGGACAGTTTCCTTAGAATATCCCGATCCATCCAACTTTGGAATAGCAACAACTATTACATCTTTTAGAGCCTGCTCAGAAAAGATCTCAATCAAAGCTCTAGCAAAACTATTTCTGCCACATGATTCCTTACACATAGTAGCAGTAAACGAATCTAGTCTCATGGGGGAACCAATCATAGTTGAAATCAAACTCAAACCATCACCTGTAAAGGCAGCCATCGGAACATCATGTAATTTAACCCACACAGGCACCTTAGTGAGATCTTCCTTAGTTAAACTTATATTAGGCGCCCATTGGTTAAGAATTATTGGGATGGTGCGAATCATCCATGGACCATTCTCAAGAACATCATTCATACCCTTAGCAGTGGAGAACTTAAAGAAAAAGAACCCCTTAGCATTCATCATCACCTTTTGAAGACCATATTTTGACCAAGCATTCCGCACATAATTTTCTACAACCGGAAACGCAATGCGTTTACCAATGAAATAACCATACAACGTATGCATAAACCTATTATGAACTTCCTCAACTGAAGATAAAGGAATCGTGACATCAGCTTCACTTACAGAAACATCAGATTTTAAGCACCGAAACTACACATTCTGTATCCCTGAATTTTCAGCCGTAACAACATTCAAGTATGATGGTTTAGCACCCTCACCTGGTTGAACAGCCATCTGATCATTCAATTTAACCTCTTCTTTCCCAATAGACTGCTTATCCGATGCCTTTTTCAACTTATCTAATTCGTCCACCTTTAAATTCTGAAACAAACCCGCCGGAATTGGATTATCCGGCATATCAACCGTAGTCTGCTGACCAGCCTTAGTGACCTCCGGAGGCACACCAGATGGTTTCTTCAAAATAGATTTCACATGAGGCTGTTTAACATCAGCCATATTACGCTTCTCTTTAACCCCTCTCCCCGGACTCAAGAAACCCTTTTCCATATTACATGTAATTCGTCAATCCACCAACCTGAAAAACCCTAATACCAAAACCATAAACCGGAAACCAAAACCCTAATACGACAGACCTTCCACAGACCACCCACGAACTTCACCGTCGGTCAGAAAATTAACGACAATACAGGACAGAAACCAACAGCAATACCAACCAATAAACGCCTAGTATAACCCTAAACCAATCGAAGAAAAAAGCTGCAAACCCTATTAGTCTCCTTCGCAGAATACCCTAGAGCAGCAGATATGTGAAGCCCAAACCAAATCAGATAAGCGCCGTAAGAAGAAAACCTAATCACGTTTATAACAATCGACAAACAGTATGTAAAGAAACAAATTCAGTTAGTGCACGATTGAGTATAAAGCAAGACGAAACTGAGAAACCCTAATTAAACAGAAATCGCAACCTAAAACCTTAAAACTCGTGATCAGAAAGATGAAACAAAATGAAACAATGAAAAACCGAAAAGATTAATCATTGAAACAATAAGAATCAATTAAACTGAACAGAATCAAAGGCATTAGGCTGACCAAATTTACGAATGAAGGAGCTAGGGTTTAGCAAATCGCCGCATGAAGAGAGAAAACAATTATAATCATTCAATAATCATAATCTGAGTTTAATTAACTACACAATCACTTTGGATATTCAATTCATAATCAGAAACATAAAACTCAGATCATTCAATAACAAAATCATCAATGAAAACGAGATAATCAAAATAATTACAAACCGAAATAACGAATCATAAAGAGAATAAAGTGAATTACCCTTAACTTTAGCTCTTTATACCTCCAAAATAACCCTAATATTCGTACAAAGTCGTCTGGAATTGAAAACTTCAAACCACAGCATAAAATCTCTGTTTTTAGGTTAAAATCGCGTTTTATACTTCCTGTGAAAAGCCATCCATACGGCGTATGGATGCAAAATAAGCCCAGCCCAAGTCCGCGTAAACCTGGGCCTTCACCGCCTCAATCCATACGGCGTATGGAAATCCATATGGCGTATGGATTGATTTTCCAGCCGGTTTTCATGTTTTTCTTCTTTTAATTTTTCCTTCACTTCGGCTTTGCTTAATTCTTCAAAAATGCATCATTTAACTCGATTATTGACTGTTTTCCATTCCTTTCTTCATAACGCTCCATTTCCACATCTAATTGCAAATATGAACGAAATCAATATCTATTCTTAAATAAATGCAATAGAAACATCCAAGAATCGGGGTAAAATATTACTAAAATATATTACTTTTGAGTGTTTATCAAGTTGATTAGTTGAGTAATGAAGTCCAAAGACTTGTAACCTGAGGGTGTACACGATACGCGATTGTTATAAATATGAGTCGGTATCTGTCAAGACTACCTTGTAGTTGTCCGTCCAACTAGAATGTCCAAATTACTACGATTTGGTTGAATGAGTTCAGTTTTTGAAAAAAATTGTACGGCCCGTTGGTGATTGTTTGTAATAATAATTTCAATATTATTATCTCGATTCTGAAGTGTTATACTTGAAAGGTATATTCCAATTTGTTTGTAAATTCGTATCGTATAAAGGTTTAAAGTTGTTTAAGTTCGACACTTAGTGAAAGTTGAGTTTTCAAGGTTCTGTTTTACGCGACGCAAGATGCGACGTAAGGTGCGACGTAGGGAGCGACATAAGGGTTTGCGTCGCAATATGCGACATTCGTAAGTCAATGCGACGTAACAGTCTGCGTCGCTATATGCGACCATGGGGATTTAGTGCGACGTAGGTCGTTGCGTCGCAGAGGCCCCAGGCCAAATGCGACGTAACGGGTCTGATCGGAAAATTTGCTCCAAAAACGCATTTTCCGGCTTCCGTTCGGTCCAATATTTTTACCCAACCCATAAATGGACATTTCAAGCTTAGACAAACAACAAACAAGCATTATAACAAGGATTTTAGCGTTTTCGAGAATTTGTCGGAAACTTACAAAATCGCGCGAGGAGAATCCGAAAAGATAGGATTGTAGATCGTTGCGTGGTGATCGTTTTTCCCTAAATGAGCTTTGCGATTCGGTGGCGCTTTGATGTGTTATTTGATGATTTTAGATGATGGTGGTGTGGGTTTGATTTAGAGAGAAAGGAGAGAAAAGAGGATGAAGAGAGAGAAGAGAAAAAGAGAAATGAAAAGAAGATGGTGGGTAAAGGGGGGCCGGTTTGGGTGGGGTCCACGGATGAGGGCTTCACCCATTTTTCGTTTCCTGCGATTTCGCTCCGTGCGGTGTTCGTTTAAACATTAATTAATTATTTTACACGTTTAAATATACATTTTAAAGTGTAAATACTTTCTCGAAAATTTGGTTGAAGTGTTTTACCCAAAATACGTAACATTGGGGTTATAGAATATAACTTAACTTGTTTCGTTTGTTTGCGCGTTAAATCCTTTAATCGCGTAGTTACTGTTTGTACGATACGATTTGCGTACGAAATATTATAAAAATAATATTTTGGATATAATAGCGTTATTAAATAATGTTATATTATTTAATAAAATTGTTCACCAACGTCCGTATTTACATGAAACGAATTTCATTCGATTTGAAACTTGTACTATTTAATCAAATCGCCTAATTGTATATATTCAACAATATATATTTTGATACATTAATTAGACTAACACAGAACTAATTACATGTATTTACAATTGATTAAGCACTAATTACTAGTCCTAATTTGACGGGTGTCACATTCTCCCCCTGTTAGAAGAATTTCGTCCTGAAATTTAGTTCGAAGTCGGGTTTGATGTAGAATCGGTGAAGAGTTGAGGATACTTGAGTCGCATTTGGTCTTCCCATTCCCAGGTGAACTCCGGACCACGCCGCGAATTCCACCTGACCTTAACGATGGGAATACGACTTTGTTTGAGTTGTTTGACCTCACGGTCCATGATTTCAGCGGGTTCTTCAACGAAGTGAAGTCTGTTGTCAACACGAATTTCATCGAGTGGAATAATAAGTGTCTCATCAGATAGACATTTCTTCAAGTTAGAAATGTGAAAAGTGGGGTGCACACTGCTGAGCTCGGACGACAGCTGCAATCGATATGCCACTGGACCAATCCTCTCGAGGATCTCGAATGGCCCAATGTACCTGGGATTTAACTTCCCGCGTTTGTCGAATCGGATCACGCCTTTCCAAGGCGATACTTTCAAGAGTACCCGGTCCCCAACCAGGAACTCGAGTGGTTTGCGTCTCACGTCAGCATAACTTTTCTGACGATCACGTGCGGCTTTGAGCCGGTTTTGGAATTCGAAGATCTTTTCAGTAGTTTCAGGAATAAGTTCAGGACCAGTGAGTTGACTGTCTCCCACTTCGGTCCAACAGATCGGTGATCGGCACTTACAACCATACAGTGCCTCGAACGGTGCAGCCTTAATGCTGGCGTGATAGCTGTTGTTGTACGGGAACTCGCATAACGGTAGATGTTTCTCCCAGTTTGCACCGAAGTCAACTACGCAGGCTCGTAGCATGTCCTCCAGTGTCTGAATAGTTCGTTCACTTTGGCCATCGGTTTGAGGATGGTAAGCCGTACTCATATCGAGACGGGTACCCAATGATTTCTGAAGTGACTGCCAAAAGTGAGATATGAAGCGGCTATCCCTATCGGAGATAATCGAGATTGGGACGCCGTGTCGAGAAACAATTTCTTTGACGTAGATTTGTGCAAGGTGTTCCATTTTATCGGTTTCTTTGATTGCCAGGAAATGGGCAGATTTGGTGAGATGATCGACGATCACCCAAATGGTATCGCAACCGCTCGACGACTTGTGTAACTTGGTTATGAAATCCATGGCTATTTGTTCCCAATTCCATTCAGGAATGTCGGGTTTTTGAAGTAAGCCAGAAGGCTTTTGATATTCAGCTTTGACTTTTAAGCAAGTAAGACACTTACTGACGTAGGTGGTGATTTCAGCTTTCATGTTCGGCCACCAATAAAACTCCTTGATGCCGTGGTAGATTTTATCGGATCCCGGGTGGATAGAATATTTGGACTTGTGAGCTTCATCCATCACCAAGTCTCACGGGTTCCCAAAACTAGGCAACCAGATTCGATTTGAGAAACACCTAACTCCGTTAGGTTTGATTTCGAATTGTTTATCCATGCCCCGCAAGGCTTCATTTTTGACATTATCGGGTTTGAGAGCTTCGAGTTGGGCAGCGAGAATCTGGATGTTTAGATCATTGTGAATAATCATACTGAGGTCTCAGACTCGAAGTGGTTTCGACCGTTCTTTCCGGTTGAGGGCATCAGCAACAACATTTTGCCTTACCCGGATGGTATTTGATTTCGCAGTCGTAATCGGTAAGCAACTCGACCCATCGACGTTGCCTCATGTTGAGATCTTTCTGATCGAATATATGTTGTAGACCTTTGTGATCGATAAAAATTGTGCACTTAGTGCCATAGAGGTAATGTCTCCAGATTTTGAGAGCGAACACGACAGCTCCAAGTTCGAGGTCGTGAGTAGTGTAGTTCTTTTCGTGGATTTTGAGTTGTCGTGAGGCGTAAGCAATGACCTTGTCTCATTGCATCAGGACGCAACCGAGACCTTGGTGAGAAGCATCGCAGTATACCACGAAGTCATCGGTGCCTTCGGGTAATGATAGAATAGGAGCACTGCAAAGCTTTTGTTTCAGAAGTTGGAATGCTGACTCTTGTTTTTCAGTCCAATCAAACCTTTTATCTTTCTGAGTCAGTACCGTGAGTGGTTGAGCTATTTTTGAGAAGTTTTCAATGAATCGCCGATAGTACCCGGCGAGTCCTAGAAACTGTCGTACTTCGGTCGGTGTGGTAGGTGCTTGCCAGCACTTGATAGCTTCGATTTTTGATGGATCAACATGGATTCCTTGACTATCGATAACGTGTCCAAGGAATTGAACGGTTTGTATCCAGAACCCACACTTGGAGAATTTGGCGTAAAGCTCCTCGTGTCTAAGTAGTTCTAGGATGGTTTTGAGGTGTTGCGCATGTTCTTGCTCGTTGAGCAAATAGATGAGGATGTCATCGATAAAGACAATAACAAACTTGTCGAGGTAAGGCTTACACACCCGATTCATAAGGTCCATGAATACAGCCGGTGCGTTGGTTAGGCCAAAGGGCATCACTTGGAACTCGTAGTGCCCGTATCGGGTTCTGAAATCAGTTTTCGGAATGTCGCTGTCGCGAACGCGTAGCTGATGATAACCTGATCGCAGATCGATCTTTGAGTAAAAACTTGAACCCTGGAGTTGATCAAATAGATCATCAATACGAGGGAGTGGATATCGGTTCTTGACAGTTAACTTGTTCAACTCTCCGTAGTCGATACACATTCTGAATGAACCGTCATTCTTTTTGATAAACAAGACCGGGGCTCCCGAAGGTGAAGAACTCGGTCTGGTGAATCCTCTATCCAGGAGTTCCTGTAACTGGGTGGACAGCTCCTGAAGTTCGGATGGGGCTAAACGGTATGGTGCGCGGGCTACCGGTGCGGCACCTGGCACGAGATCGATCGAGAATTCAACCTGTCTAGGTGGCGGTAGACCAGGTAGTTCTTCGGGAAAGACTTCTGGAAAGTCTCGTACGATTGGCACATCCTCAAGTCGCTTCTCCTCCGACTTTTTCTCTGTGATGTGTGCGAGGATAGCAGGATAACCCTTTCTCAGAAATTTTCGGGTTTTGAAACAGGAAATGATGTTTAGTCTCGACCCACCGGTCTCCCCCTGTATGATCAAGGTTCCACCGACGGCGAGAGGGATGCGGACAAACTTTTCCTAACAAACAATTTCGGCCCGATGCTTGGACAACCAGTCCATACCCACGATGACGTCAAAACTTCCGATTCTAACAGGCATGAGGTCAATTGAAAAGGTTTCATCGGCTAGGTTTAAAGTGCAATTAGGTATCACACTATCGGTTTCTATGAGTTTACCGTCTGCTAGTTCTACGGTGTACTTAACATCTAAGGCCACGGGGGTGATGTCAAGTAGTGGGCAAAACTCATCAGATATAAAGCTCCTATCGGCACCAGTATCAAACAGAATAGACGCAGTTAAGTTGTTGAGGAGGAACATACCCATGACCACATTCGGGTCTTGACGGGCATCCCCAGAGTTGAGCACAAAGGCTCTACCTTTGGCGTTGTTGTTGTTGTTGCCCTTGTTCTTCAGTTTTGGGCACTCGTTCCTGTAGTGCCCAGGGTTTCCTTATTCGAAGCAGGCTCCGGACGGCCTGGCGTTGCGGTTGGATTTGTTGCGGGTGTTGTTGGGGGACCTGCAGTCTTTGGTGAGGTGTCCGTACCTCTTGCAGTTATTGCAGGGGTTTTCGCAAGAACCCTCGTGATGACGGTTGCACTTGCAACAGTAGGGTTTGCTCCCAGTGTAACCTCGTTTGGGTTCGGTTTTTGAGTTGTAGGCTTTGATGGTGTCGGGTTTCTTTTTTTGGTGGTTGTTGTGGTTGTCGGACCATTTTCTTTTGTTGTTGTTGGAGGATGGAGTGGGTGTTCTAGGTCCTCGTTCATAGCTAAAAGTTCATGGGCCAACCGGATAGCGCCATGAATGGTGGTTTGGTTTGATAAGGCGACATTTCCCTAGACAGGTTCCGAAAGGCCGCGGATGTACTTCTTGATCTTTTCGGGTTCAGTACTTACCATAGCTGGGCGAAGGATGGTGAGCTGTTGGAATCTGGTTGTGTATCCAACAATATCAGTTCCCTGCACTTTTAAGTGCCAGAACTCTTCATCCAGCTTCTGGAGTTGTTCGGCTGGGCAATACTCATCAGTGAGCATTTTCTTCATATCCTCCCAAGGGAGTAGATAGGCGGTGTCAATACCCACAGACTGGGCATATGAGTTCCACCATGAGAGGGCACCATCTTCAAGGGTGCAGGTAGAGAATTTAACCTTGTCATCCTCCGCACATTTGCTGATGCGGAAGACAGATTCCATCTTTTCGAACCATTTGATTAATCCGATGGCTCCTTCGGTTCCCTTGAAGTTCAAGGGTTTGCAGTTCTGGAAATCCTTGTAGGAACAAGGCTTGGCGGCAATAGTGGTTTCAGCGGTATCGCTGTTTCTCCCGGAGTCCTGTGAAGTATTCCGAGCCAGGGCTTAAGTCACAGCCTGGGAAATGAGAGATGCAAGCTGGGCATCGGAGTATGGTCTTGTCTTCGGCGGCATGATTCTTCAATAAAAGAAATGAAGATACATGAGATTTCGTAAGAGGATAGTAATTGTCATAGACGTTTATGTACAAAAGTGGTAATACATAGCATCAATATGAAAATGGCAATTAGTATAGATTGAAACAGCGAGAATATTTGATAGATAATACGAGTTCAAAGGTTACATCCGTAGATATATTACAAAAGATGTCAGGAATTGTTACATCCGACCGAATTACATAGGTTCATTTAGTTGCTTAGTAGATTACAAAGCAAGAACTACACTAGTCTTGACGCAGATTGATTTGCTCCATCATTTCAACGAGACGATCCACAGTATTTGCAAGTTTGCTGGCTTGTCGGGCGTTATCTTCTGCCAGGACCAAGCGTTGCACTAAACCGCGAACATATTCCTCTGTTTCCCATGAGCGTTGCTCACATTCTTCTAGCCTTTGTTGCAAAAGGGCGGTTTCTACGCTTATCTCCACTACCTTGTTGCGAAGGACATCCACGTTGTTAATGGTGGTTTGGTGATCCTCGGAGACTTGGTTGATGCGCTCGAGGGATGTGAGTCTCTAGTTTTCGTTGGTTTCTTGGAGTTCGATGTCCATGGTGTTAAGCCGTTGCTCGTGGCGGTGTAGCCTAGCGGCTAAACCCGGTAGAGTGAAGTGCGCGGGATATGGGCCAGCTCGAGGCAACCTGGGGTTCCTCCTAGCTACCCTCGGGTTTTGGGATCCATGAGGATGAGATTGCGATGAATTGGATGGTGTGTTTGCCATTCTGAGACAAAGCGTTAGAGAAAGTGAGGCCTATATTTATATAGTACTTATACAACATAGCCTATTGGGTGTCTAGCACATACATGTTTGAGTCTCGGTTCTCTCGAGGTCAGAGTCAACTAGTGTATTCCCGTTCAACATAACTATTTCAGGCCTTACATCATCTTTCCTTAATTGTACATAGTTGATCAGGCTATGTTAAATTAAAGTCGTAAGCTGTAATTCCTGAACCAGTCATGCCTAACAAAGAAATACTGCCTAACGGTCATAGTCTAGGCCCACTAAATGCAACCTAGTTCACTATAACCTTAGGCTATGATACCAATCTGTAACACCCCCAAATTTACTGTTTAGCGGAAGCATACTTTGGGTGTTACTAATTAAATATCAAAGCACACAAGATATAGCAAACGACTCTATATGCGTCGTTTAAACAAAATATATTAATATAAAAATGTTTACAACATTTAAAGCTATACATAGCTCGTGTTCGATAAATGAGAGATTTCAGTACATAAGTACTTGTACAAAATATACTAATGCAAGAAAATCTCTAATGTCTGCATGCTGACTCGAGCTATAGTAATCCTGAGGCAGTCCAATCTACTGCTGGTTACCTGTGATACATGCTAAAATGGGTCAGCTAAAGCTGGTGAGCTCACAGGTTTGAAATCAGATAATATCGTATGAACCGAAAGATTTAAGTAATGATTTGCATCCAGCAAATAAATAGTAATGTATACAGCCATGAGCACATAGTCTGAGCTTAACTCGAGGGTCGGGTCCCATATAGAGAATTCCGAGCGAGGTGCCTCCACGAGTGCCTAATCTACACTCGTCTGAACAATTATTAGTACGTCCGTTTACCCAGTTAGTGCATGCTAACCCGGACGAGGAGGGTCAATCCTATATGGTACCATATACTAATAATCACGCTACAACGTATTACCAAACTATGCTGATTGAGGGCTTTGAAATGATTAGTGGAAAACAACTCATGTAGTATATTGTAAAGTTTGTACTTGCATTCACATGTTAAAATAAGCATTGAATCACACCCCTGAGTGAAAAGCAGTAAAAAGAGGGGCTATGAGACTCACCTGAGTCTTGCGAGTTTAACTTAATAAACTTGAGTTGATTAGTCGAGTAATGAAGTCCAAAGACTTGTAACCTGAGGGTGTCCACGACACCCGATGGTTATAAATATGAGTCGGTATCTATCAAGACTACCTTGTAGTTGTCCGTCCAACTAGAATGTCCAAATTACTACGATTTGGTTGATTGAGTTAAGTTTTTGAAAAAAATTGCACGGCCCGTTGGTGATTGTTTGTAATAATGATTTCAATATTATTATCTCGATTCCGAAGTGTTATACTTGAAAGGTATATTCCAATTTGTTTGTAAATTCGTATCGTATAAAGGTTTAAAGTTGTTTAAGTTCGACACTTAGTGAAAGTTGAGTTTTCAAGGTTCTGTTTATGCGACGCAAGATGCGATTTAAGGTGCGACGTAGGGAGCGACATAAGGGTTTGCGTCGCAATATGCGACATTCGCAAGTCAATGCGATGTAACAGTATGCGTCGATATATGCGACGATGGTGATTTAGAGCGACGTAGGTCGTTGCGTCGCAGAGGCCCCAGGCCAAATGCGATGTAACGGGTCTGATCGGAAAATTTGCTCCAAAAACGCGTTTTCCGGCTTCCATTCGGTCCAATATTTTTACCCAACCCATAAATGGACATTTCAAGCTTAGACAAACAACAAACAAGCATTATATCAAGGATTTTAGCGTTTTCGAGAATTTGTCGGAAACTTACAAATTCGCGCTAGGAGAATCCGAAAAGATAGGATTGTAGATCGTTGCGTGGTGATCGTTTTTCCCTAAATGAGCTTTACGACTCGGTGGCGCTTTGATGAGTTATTTGATGATTTTAGATGATGGTGGTGTGGGTTTGATTTAGAGAGAAAGGAGAGAAAAGAGGGTGAAGAGAAAGAAGAGAAAAAGAGAAATGAAAAGAAGATGGTGGGTAAAGGGGGGCCGGTTTGGGTGGGGTCCACGGATGTGGGCTTCACCCATTTTTCGTTTCCTGCGATTTCGCTCCGTGCGGTGTTCGTTTTCTCGATTGTTTAAACATTAATTAATTATTTTACACGTTTAAATATACATTTTAAGTGTAAATACTTTCTCGAAAATTTGGTTGAAGTGTTTTACCCAAAATACGAAACATTGGGGTTATAGAAAATAACTTAACTTGTTTCGTTTGTTTGCGCGTTAAATCCTTTAATCGCGTAGTCACTGTTTGTACGATACGATTTGCGTACGAAATATTATAAAAATAATATTTTGGATAAAATAGCGTTATTAAATAATGTTATATTATTTAATAAAATTGTTCACCAACGTCCGTATTTACTTGAAACGAATTTCATTCGATTTGAAACTTGTACGATTTAATCAAATCGCCTAATTGTATATATTCAACAATATATATTTTGATACATTAATTAGCCTAACACATAACTAATTACATCTATTTACAATTGATTAGGCACTAATTACTAGTCCTAATTTGACGGGTGTCACAAAAGCGTGCTCCTGTTGTGATGGAAAAACAAGGGGATGTCATCAATCAAGGTGATGTGAATGTTAATAAAGGGGCTGAGGTGAAGACCAAAAAAGACTCTGAAGGATTTCAAGCCCCGAGAAAACCGTTCCGTGGCCTTGTGGTTGGTAATCCAAAGAAAGTGGCTGTAGCACCTCCTAAACAGGTGTTTGTTCCTAAAAAGAAGACAAAGGAGGTTAGTACGACTAAAACGTTTAAATCTTTTGAGGCCTTAAACAAAGTGGATAGTAAGGATACTTCTAGTGAGCAGTTGGACTCAAAGAAGGATGATCGTGGAAAGAAAGTTGCTTCTGAAGAGGAAAGTACTGATAAGCCTAGCTTGTATTCTCGATGGAAAGATACTTACAATCCTGATACAAACAATCCCTATATGAATGATGAGAAGGATGAGGATGATATTTTTGATCATGCAGATAATGAAATGGATGATTACATGAGTCTTCATGATAGGAAGAGTGAAAAAAAGAAACGAGGAAATGGTTATTTTTTTATGTCTTTTGTTGAGTCAAATGTGGTTTATGTTTGATTTATGTTTGAGTCAAATACTAAGTAGTGGTTGTGTCCTTGTTATGTAGTCTTTATCGCCTATGTAATGGGCTGTGATGTGAGATTCACTCACATCCTTTGTACTTAAATGCTTTTGGGAATATATTTACCGGGTAAAATTTTGCCCATTTACCCAAAAAAAGTCAATGTTCCCATCCTAACCGCATCATCGGTCAAACATTGTGCTAAGGTAACTGCACTCCTGAATGTATCCAGTTTGGATGATGTTACCATGCCCCGGATTTGTGGTGCTAAACCCCAGATATATCGCTCAATGCGTTTATACTCGGGAGTCACCATGTGTGGCACTAGACGTGCTAGTTCATGAAACTTCGTTGTATATCCTGTGATATCAACTCCTATCATTTTGATATCCCACAGTTCAGTTTCAACCTTCTGTAGCTCACTGCAAGGACAGAACTCTTCCAGTAGCATAGTTTTCAGTCTTTCCCATGAGATGGCATGGGTAGTTTCTCGTCCAAGAGATTGGACTTGAGCATTCCACCACGTTAGAGCCTTGTCAGCAAGAGTGCAAGTGGCATACTTTACCATACAGTCGGGTGCACACTTGCTGATATCCAGTACAGAATCCATTTTCTCTATCCAATGCATGATGCCTATAGCACCCTTAGTTCCACGAAAGGTGCTTGGTTTGCAAGTAGGGGTGTTAATCGGGTCAACCCGACCCTAATAAAAGTTAGTCGGGTCGGGTTAGTCGGGTTTTTAGAAATAAATAAATACCCGCAACCCGACCCTATTAGGTAATCGGGTTATCGGGTTCGGGTTAATCGGGTAGCGGGTTAGTCGGGTCGGGTTAATCGAGTAGCGGGTTAACCCGTATAACTTCACAGTTTTCTAATAATTGTTAAACTAAATATATAGATGACTTTGAATGTTGAGATAGTACACCAAAATATTGAATGATATGAAGTTGAAACCACATAAATTATGTATACGTAGTAGAACCATAGTCTGTAAAATTGAGTTTTGTTTTAACCTAAATATAAGTATTGGATTTCAAAGCGGGTCTAAGTATACTTGAAATGTGAGTCATGCTTACATCTTTCGAAATTTGAAGAATGCAATTACCACACTAACACTTTGATGAAAGCATACTTATAAGTTGTGTTTCAACTAATATACAATACCAATGTTATTATATGGTTATAGATTCTAATGTTATTATATGCTTATAGATATTATTATTAATTAGATTCTAGTCTTAGACTCTTATATATATAGAAAAATATCTCCACATTAAATTAACATATTCAACTTATATTATTTAATACGAAAGTTAACTACAAAAATAAATAGAAAAATTGATACTTGGTTAAATCGGGTTAATCGGGTCAACCCGCACCCGCATAAGTTTCTCTATTTTAACCCGTAACCCGACCCTAATAAGCATTCGGGTTAATCGGCCCAACCCGCATAACCCGATTAAACTTTCTAACCCTATTAAACCCGACCCGAATAGTCTTAATAGGGTTCGGGTCGGGTCGGGTTTTTTGACACCCCTATTTGCAAGCGAGAAAAGTTTTGTATGAACACCCTCGTTCGGTATTCATAGGCGTTTCGTTCGTAGTGTTTCTTATCCCAGATCCGCTGCCATTTCCTTCATCGTCGCGGACACGACTTGCCTCGTACTGGGCAATAGCTTCAGCTACTCGCCGTTCCGTCGTTTCAACAACAGGAGGTGTGACGTTACGTTGACTGTTTCTGGTCTTTCGTTGCTTGGGTGGCATGATTCCGTTCTAATACACATAATAAAAATAAATAAGATATAATAATCAATGCTAACACAAAGAACACGATAAGTAAACAACCATACACTATATTATTTTTTTTGGGTAAAGGGTTTTACCCCGGTGAAATTTTATTAGTATCAAATAAGCACAAAACGATGTGAAAGAGTTTCACATCAACCTCGAAACAACCAACCAACTATGAATGCTAATCTATATGTATATGACATGCCATATACATAAACCAACATAAATAAACATAAAACATAGCCAGTATAACACAAACGAACAACCTATAATCAACAAATAACTCTTATCCATCAGTCATACAAGATTGAGGAATCTTCCATACGTCCAGCAAATGAGCAATCTTGTCCGAGGCCTTGAACTTGAACGTGACCAGCTTTAACCGAACAGTAGCAATAATAACATCCTTGAGCTGATTAGGAGATCGACTACCCTTCTTGAAGACACGGTTATTCCTTTCTTGCCAAATGAAGTAGGACGCAGCAGCAACAAGTAACCGACCAATAATACTCCTCGCCTTCCTCGTAGTAGAAGACGGCTGAAAATAATCAACAATATCATCCCATTGATCAGGAATGGTATTGAAGCCCGCAAAGACAGTCACCATCCTCCACACCTTTGACGAAAATGAACATTCAAAGAAAAGATGAGCATGAGAATCCTGTTGAACATCACACAAAACACACTTAAGCAGGTTTAAGTCAGTAGAAGCACCAACATCCCATTGCCTAAGCATATCTTGCGTTTTAAGCTTCCTGCGCATAATTAACCAGACATGAAATGCATGCCTCAGGATACAATGAGGGAACCATACAAAATTTGTCCAACTAACCACATTAGACCGTTCCCGAATAGTATTCCATACAACAGAAACTGAGAACTCCTCAGTAACACCAGAAAGATCACGCCAAGTAAACATATCATGTTGATTTAGACAAAGAGAAGGGCATACTACCTGATTAAGAATAGGATAATGATCATACCAATTAGGAGGCCATCTCCACATACCAACAATAATCAAGTCAGCCAATTTATCTTTTAAAGAAAAACCAGCTTGAGTGATAACACGAGGGGATAAATGATTCATAATAGGACTCTGTGGGCACCAATTATCAAACCATATATTGATCAATTTACCATTACCAATTCGGCAATGTATAAATGGTCTCACAAGATCCCGAATTTGGAGCAATTTTCTCCAACCCCAGCTCACACCAGGCCTAAGAGGGACATCCCAAAAACTCCTTCCCTTCAATTAATATGAGTGAATCCATTTAACCCATAACGATTCTCTACATGTTAATATACTCCACACATGGGACACCATAAGAGCTGTGTTAAATGACTCCATCCGCCTAATCCCTAATCCACCTTCTGATTTAGGTAGACACACAGACTCCCATGCCACCTTAGCTTTACGTCTTTGCATATCCCCTTGACACCATAGGAAACCTCTAATAAGCTGCTCAATCTCATAGATAATTCGACTAGGCAATATAAACACCGATGCCCAATACACATGCATTGAAGATAGAACCGAAATAATTAACTGAAGGTGGCCAGCAAAAGATAAAGCTTTATTCTTCCAATCACCAATCCTGTTCCTAACCTTTTCCACAAGAACCTTGCAGTCTCTATATAACAAATTTGAGGAAATAAGAGGAACTCCAAGATATTTAACAGGCAACTTACCTTCCTCAAATGGCATAGCAGTTAAGATAGCCTGTTTAACACTTGGGAACACGTCACAAAAATAAGCAGTGCTCTTCGGAAGGCTTGGCATCAGCCCAGACATATCCTTAAAAACATTTAAACCTTCCATTTGAAGACTTGCTGAAATAACATCTCCACGAGCAAACAGAAACAGATCATCTGCAAAACATAGATTAATTATTCTTTGCTCCTCACACTTATTATGGAACCTGAAATTAGGGACATCTTCAACCTTCTGCTGAAGTACCAGAGTAAGAACCTCCATAACTAATGTGAATAAATATGGTGATAAAGGGTCCCCTTGACGTAAGCCCCTTTTACCCATAAAAAAACCATGAAGATTTCCATTCACATTAATAGAGAAAGAGGTGCTAGTGACACAAGTCATGATTCGATCTACCATAGTCTGATGGAAACCAAACCCTATCAAAATAGCCTTCAAAAATCGCCAATCAACAGTATCATACGCTTTTTGAATGTCCACTTTAAAAGCACATCTAGGAGGGCCTCGCTGATTATGATAATTGTGCATGAGTTCTTGAGTCAGAAGAATATTATCTGATATCTTCCTTCCAGGAACAAACGCTGATTGATTAATACTCACAATACTTCCTAACCCATCTTTTATTCGATTAGAAATCAGCTTACTTATGCACTTATATACCACATTACAGCAGGAGATCGGTCGATAATCATTAACCCGAGATGGAGTTAAGATCTTTGGCACTAATGCTATAATAGTGTGATTAATCTCCCTAAGTAATTTCCCATTCACAAAAAAATCCCGCACCGCCTTGTACACATCAGTGCCCACAATATCCCATGTCTTCTTGAAAAATAGAGATGTATACCCATCAGGACTCGGGGATTTATCATCCCCGATAGAAAACATAGCTTCTTTCACCTCATTATAAGTAACATCACGGATCATAAACTCCGCAACAGCCGGCTCCAACCGTTTGGTGAATAACTCCAGATTCGGAATGCGAGAAGAACAGCCTTCCACACCTAAGAAATTTTTATAATGATCAACCAAAACAGCCGATACCTGATCACCTTCAAAATCAGTCCCCAATTGGTCAACAATCCTCGATATCCGACTTCTATGCTGCCTGCTTTTCACAGAATTATGAAAGTAGGCAGAATTTGAATCTCCAACCCGAAGCCATTCAATCTTTGCCTTTTGTTTTAAGAATCGTTCTTCATCCACCAATGCCTCATGATAAGCATTTAAAAAACAAGCATGTTCCTCCCGAAGAACCATATTTAACGGATCCTCATCCACTGCGATTTGCGCCTCATCCAGTTCCTTACGAAGTTTAACAACTTTAGTATGGATATTACCCTGATTAAACAGCAGCTTCCGTATTGGTTTCTTTAGCCATTTCAATCGTTTAATAAGTCTAAACATGTTGTGACCTTCCATATCTTGCATCCATATATTTTTAACCAATTCAGAAAACCCCTCTTTATACACCAAAAAATTCGACAATCTAAACATTTTAGGCTTCGAATGAGACAATTTCGGAATCTTCAACACACATGGAGAATGATCCGATATACGATAAGGCTGAAACAAAGCATAAGATCCCTGAAATTCGTCCATAAAGACCATATTACTCATCGCTCTATCGATTTTCTTTAAAGTACCTCCATTGCCTCTAGGTTTTTGATTCCAAGTAAAATGAAGACCCGTACTAGCGACATCCATTACTTCCAAGTTCTCAATACATTCTTTGAAATCAATCATAGCCGTATCACATTTAGCCCCCAAGTAATGATCATCTATTTTCAGCGCAACATTGAAGTCTCCCAAAAGAACCCATGGTTTACCCCTAACAAACAATTTATGCAAACCGAGATTATGCCATAATTCCCTACGACATATATATTTATTATCAGCATATATAAACGAGCAAAAGAAAGCTTTACGATCAGCTTTCACAACCACCTGAACATGCATAACCTGATTAGTAGACGCAATAACCATTACATCTACTTCGTCAGGATTCCATCCCAAGATAATACGGGACCCCTTACTACACACATGCCCATTAGAAGTCCATTCCCATCTACGGAAAACATCCTTACAAACATTTTGTAGATTAGAAACATCCACATGAGACTCAAGAATACCACATAAACTCAAGTTATTTTCTTGCATTACTGCACGAACCTCATTTTTCTTAGGGGCGCGATTCAAACCCCTTATGTTCCAAGAGGCAACACTAAACATGAGGAACATCAATACCGGGAGTGCTTGCCCCCTCAGAAACAAAAGGAATATTAGTATCCTTAACCACAAACTCAGTCGTCTCATCATAGATATTTTCCACCTCATCGTCAGATTCCTCAACCATATGATCTTTACCCGGACGTCTAATGTCCATACCTACTTTATCCCTATCCACTTTCGAGCTTTGACCATCATCATTAGGTTCCGTACTAAGCACCCCAAATCGGTTTCCCAAAGACACCTGTTTGCCCATAGTGTCTGTTTGAACAGGTTTAGGATTAACAACCGGTTTAGCTCGATACACAAATTTAGGCTTCTGTCTTGGCATGGTAAAACCATCAGACGCTTTCACAGATTGCTTATTACCACCATAATTATTATTAACCACACGTTTACCTTCATTCTGGTTAATGTTCTTTGGACACTCAGCATCCTTATGACCAAAAGTCTGACAGGCACTACACCTAGGAGGACGCCATTCATATTCAACCCTTACAACATAAATGTTTTTACCCTTGCCATCAAGTTTAGGAACACCCACCGTGATTGACTCTATTAGATCCTTCCTAGCATCCACTTCAACCATAGCCCTAGCGAAACTTGGACGTCCCCATGATTCCATACACATTGAACTTGTATATGAGTCCAACTGAATTGGTTTCCCAACCTTAGTCGCAATTCCACTCAGACCAACTTCATTAAAAGCAAGCAAAGGAACGTTATGTAATTTTATCCAAACCGGAATCTTTGTAGGATCTTCCTTAGCCATATGATCATCAGTGGACCATTTCTTCAGAATAATTGGCACCATTCGAATCATCCATGGTCCACCTTCAATAACCTCATTCATTCCATGCTCCGTAGAGAACTTAAATAAAAAGAACCCATGGGAATTCATCATAACCTTTTCAATTCCAAACTTCTTCCATACATTTTGCACATAATTTTGGACAACAGGAAAAGGTAATCGTTTGCCTACAAAGTAACCATATATCGTATTCATATATTTTTTGCTAGCCTCAATAACCGTGGGTAAAGGTATATCAATATCCACATCATTACCATCAGTACATTCTAAATGCAACTCACCAAATTTCAGCTTACGTGTCATCTCCTTACCCATAACCTGTGCATACGTTTTAATTTCCTTTCCAATACTCTCATTCTTAGAATCAATATCCTGTTGATCCACATTGCCACCTTGTAACGGATCACCAAAAACAGTAGTACCATTCACATTAAAATCAGGGTCAGGCTTATTACTTTGTACACTTCTTTCCGGTTGATGAACAGGAACAGTAGCAGCAAACAGCCTATCAATACCACGCGAGCCAAACTGATTACCTTCCACATTAGTAGTATTCTTACCAGGGATTTTACCAATATCAGATTGAACCTGATTAGAATATACTCCATCATTGATCACAGTAGTTTGGTTAGAACCACTATAAGCTATCTTTGCATTAGCAACATCATAGGTTGAAGTAGAAGTAACCGGTTCAGGAATGGACACAGGAACCATACGAATTGGAGGAACCTCCACCCGCTCGTCGACCAAACCAGCACCTACTTCAGCCATATGACTATGCAAAGAAGCTCTCTGATCATCACCATGCAAGTAATACGAAAACCCTAGTGACTGGTCAGGGATTTTAGATGACAACGAAGTCCTAACCTGATCACCACCAAATAAATTATCAGCCGGAGATTTGGACGAATAATCCAGCTTTTCAGACCCTACTCGATTGCCAGTATCATCATTTATAATACCCACCTTAGCTACGGAGCTAGGGTTTACTACAGATACACCCTCAGATAGCTTACCCATCGTTTTCTTAGTTCCATCAATATTAATCTTTGACGTGTCGAACGTAGAAACAAAATCAGAATCGGACGATGAACCAGAATTCCCAATATCAGCCACATTCACATCAGAAGTATGAACAGGCGAAGGCAAAGAACCCTCCTTCTTCTTCTTTTTCTTATTACCGCTCCCTCCCATGTCAGACGAAATCAAATCCCAGAAAAGACCAGAATAAATCGATCACCCAAACAAAAGAAACCCAAATACACCACAGTAACAAATAAAGCGATTAAAAAGAAACAACGAATTACCAATAATCACAAGAACTTGGGCGGCACGGAACCCTAATAAAAAACGAATACAGATTGCGGAATCTAGAACAATAATTGAAACGGATTTCAATACTGAACTAGAAACTAATCCATGCTCGGAAATTAATCAGAAACGAGAAACCCTATTCGCCCAGATCGCCATGAGAGAGAGAAATAAAAAGTACCATACACTATATTATACAATAAGTGAAAACGTTCATACATAAGTTTTATACAAAACGTGATGGGGCTCTTATAAACCCATCAGATAGAAGTTTTCAATATAATATAGAGTAGGCACAACCCGCCATACGTAGGTCTCATGGAAATAAGGTAGATACATCCCTACTATAGTCATCAGTACTGTCATCATCAAACAAACTCCAGCTACAATCTCCGCTACTCTCGCACGTCTCTCTAACATCCACACGTGCACGGGTAGAGTCAACTATCTCTCTATCCACAATCATGTGACTCTCTACAAAGTCAAGACGCTCATATGTGGATGCCATGTCTCCCTTCAAGCGGGAGATATCACTATGTAGCTCTCTGATGTACACACCTCTGTCCGAAGAAATCCGAAATAGTGTGCGGATCACAGCAACCATCGTGGGAAGGGTCAGCTCCAAAGGCTCTCCAGTAAGAGGAAAAGGAGATGGTGTATGTGAAGACTCTCCGGTCTCATACGTAGATGGGATACCCTCGAGTGACCTCCACTCTCTCAGCAAGTGGGGCATCCAGTCCAAATGGGTAACTCTGAGCCGCTTCTGTGGTGGCTCCTCAGGTAGCATCTCAGCCTCAATCATTGGCGCCTTATCAAGTGGCGCTAGTGTTCCTACGGGAAAGTCTCTGACAACTATCCTAGGAGTCCTCCTCACCTCTGGTCTGCGTGAGGTCTCCACGAACTGGTGACGTGTCTTCGCTACAGTAAATGCTGTGACGGGTGTCGTCACGGGTAGTGTCGGTGGTGACGGGGGTGCATCAATGCTGCTGTCATCTGAAGTAACTCTGGGGTGAATCGGTGGATCCTCGTGTACGGAAGTAGCATCACTATCAAAGTCGCCCTCAGATGGGTCCTCGTCGGAGTCAATCACGTGAATCGGGTATTGTCTGGTGTGACACCCGACGATTTAGGGTTACTGTTAAACCTACTCGAAACCCTAATTACATGTGTTTAGTTTAGTATTAGGCTAAATACTTGTAATTGCTTGTAACTAATTGTATATATATATGTGAATATACCCTTACGTAATTGTTTTATATTACGCTTACGTAATTAGTTGTAATTACGCGAAACTACCGGACGGAGTCCGACTTAATATACGACGTTGGTGAAAACATTTCTATAAATAACTTGAATCTTTTTTTAGAAGTTATTTATCATATATTATTATTTTGTTGAAATAATACACGAAAAACTTAGACGTTTTGGCTAAAACGTCTCAAATGCAACGAAAACGCGTGAATCGCATTCGGCAACGAAACAAAACTCGATTAATATTTCGGTAACTCAAAATAAAGTATCTTAAAAATACTTCAATGAAAAATAATCCCAAACATATCATGAATTTAAACGACACAAAATAACGTTAAGCGATTTAACGTTTTAGCAAAAATAAAGTGTAAATGAACACAATACGTAACCTAAACTTAATATAAACAAATTTTACTGATTTTTGACCCCTTGTGGGTCCCCAAAACCGTTCACCCCTTTCCCCATGTGCACCACCCACCATCCCCAACCAAAACTCATGCAATTGCATCTTTCTCTTCACCCATTCAACATACATGCATACCCCTCTTTCTCTACTCTTCTCTCAATTTCTCTCTATTCCCTAACACCCTCTCTCTCTCAAAAACACTGAAATAATCAGCCTTTCAACCACCTAAACACCACCACCATTATCCACCCAAATCCACCACAAAGCACCACCATCATCCTTCATCCACTTGCAAAGGTTTTTCAAGAAAAGCAACCCACAAGATCATCTCATCTCAATTCTGTCCAAACCTCATCAAATATCACCATTGTAACAACATTTTCCTACTCATTTTATGCTTATTTTCATGTATTTAAGTTCACTCAACCATGCTATGTTAAAACCATATTTAAAAACCATTTTTCTTAACTAAGAGTTCATGAAAATACAACTTAAACCTTCTGGTCAGATTCTAATACGAGTTTCACACTATCATAACTCACTCATTGTTTAATGAAAATGGACGTTTTTATAGTCAAAAATCAAGTTCAAGAAGTAATCTTTCCAACTCCGTAAGCCTCATATTTTTATGAGTTCGTTTAGTATTTTTAATAATTTCTATGAAAACACATAGACAATCTGTTCCTGAAATCTAGAAACTTTAGCCTTATAGTTTTGACCATATCTCGGACTATACATCTCCAAACGACTTGAAACTACCGCCAAACGTTCACAAATTTCGTTGTCTAAAAGTTTCATGTTGACACTTGTACTGATTCCTTGTAGATTTTGCCCAGAAACGATGATTGCATGCATGTGTCCTAATCTGAACTTAGAATAGAAATGTAATTTTTAAAAATATTTAGACTACTCTAAAATTCATGGAAAAATTAATGGAAGTAGATAACATATACGCGAACAACTAGTAATTTTGTTGGATTTGTTTATGGACTGTGGATGTTTATAAAAATCCAACAATGAGGTGTATTTTCTCGAAAACATAAAGTGTGGACTGATTTTGGTAAAACTTGAAAACCGACACTTGCGACTTGCTATTTAGGGAAAAATTAACTTTTTGTGGCTTATGAACATATTTAAGAGCTTGGGAAAAGATTCGGGTCAAACCGAGTAGGTTTGACCAAGTCAACAACAACGGGACTCGGTTTCTAAAAATGGCAACCTTACTATTTTTGGTAAAAACCGGAAACCTTACTATTTTTGGCAAAAATGGTAATTACAAGGGTTTGGGTGACTTATTAAGTAACTTGGACCAAAAACGAGACTAGAAAACACTCCCGAACGAAAAACCGACACTTAGAACACTTGAACCAAAATATTCTAAGTCTCAAGTAGAGACGCTAACCTAGTGTTGCCACAATTTACTAGTGTTGCTACAATTTGCTAGTGATGTAACAATTTCTGAAAATATTCTAAGTGTTGAACTTGAGTAACAACTTGTTACAACAACGCGACTACACATGATATATACTAATGCATAGTATACAATGAAACAAACCTAATAATAATGTCTTAACGAATTATTATTACAAAATTTCACCAACGGATCATACACGTTTTTAATCGACAACTTATTTGAACATACTAGTTGAGTGAACTAGCTTTAGGTGGACTTTAACCCTCCACCTACACAATTGGTTTAAGTGGACATAAACCCCCACTTATACAATTGCTATAGATGGTCTTTTGAGACATCTACTTACACAACCTCATACGTTTAGGGCGTTAGGAGGTTGCACTCGGGATGAGAACACCCACTACCTGCTAATAATTTGATTATTTGCTCGCTATTTGCTTGACTCTGGTGAGTTTCATAGCCCCTTTTTACTATTTTCTAACTGGGGTGAGAATACATACAACTGTTTTATATAAACTGCTTTTATGATCACAAGTAACTGTAAACAACTTTTTATACGAATTGCATGAGACCTGATTAATCCACTAAAGTCCTCTACCCATCATAGTTCGTTAAAATTTGTGCGTGAATATTATTGGATAGATCTATCAGGGTTTGACAAACCTCGTCCGGGCTAGTCGCGCTAGCCAACCCACTGGCGCAATTTTATTTGTGAATTAGAAGTGTATTGGATTATACACTTACCGGAGGCAAAAAAACGTTAAGCTCGAACTATGAGACTCATTGCAAATGGTATACACATATTGCATTCGTGCAATACTTTTATCGTTGTAGGTGATACTTTTAAACTATCATTTTTGAATGATACAAACTTGAAATCTTGTGGATCATACTGATAACAACTGTTTACAAACCTATGAACTCACCAACTTTATGTTGACCTTTTAGTATGTATTTCTCAGGTAACCAGCCGCAGTAGGATGCTTGTGGAAGCATATAGCTTGAGTCGCATATTTTGAAACAACAAGAGATTAGATTGCATTACGATATTTAGTATCAACTATGATGTATTAGAAATCTCTAAACTTTTATTGCGAACTCCACGAATGTTGTTAACACTTTAAATTTGGTAATGTAATTATTTTTGAAAACGTCTCATTTAGAGGTCGTTTGTTGTAATCTTTGTGTGATGATATTTGATTTGGTCGGCGCCCCTGTGACACCTCATACTTCCTCTGCCACGTGTTTTGGGGGTGCAACATCTGGACATGCTGTGACCAGGGCCGGCTAGTTGTTTTCCATGGCCCTGTGCCACATGACATAGTAGGCCCCTCGATGCTTATAGTGAATTCGTATATGTGAAAACAATTTAATTGATAGTTCAACATTTTATATACGTATCAAAAAATACTAACGTCGTTAGCAAAAGAAAAAAAAACTGCATGTTAGTCATGTCACCCATTAAAAAATTGATGCTTATTCTCAATTGACAGATGTGATCCGAATTCCGAAGTATTATGTCAAATGAATAGTATAAAAAATCAATTTCCAAAGTGGTATTTAATTAGTAAATAAAATTAGAAAAAATAATAAGGAAATATAAGAAAAATTAAGTGGATGAAGTGAAACTGATTTACAAAAATGTAAATAGAATACGTTGAGTATAACTATCGTCGGTAGTATAAGGGGTATAGTTTTTATACTGGACCTGGTAAAATTGGGCGCTAGTATTTTGGTGGGCCCTGTTCAATTGCCCCTATTGCACACCCTGATATCCGGCATTGGCTGTGACAATAGTTTTCGTACGATAAGTTAGGGTTATGCAAATGTATGAATGCATGAGTGTTCTAGCCAAGGCTATAGTCTAGGTCTCTAAGGTTTCCAGGTCACTTAAAGACTTCTAGTTCGCTATAACCAATGGCTCTGATACCAAGTCTGTCACACCCCGCCAAAACAGTAATCTACGATTAAGGTAAGTAAGTGCGGAAGTAGGTATTTCATTAACCCCTAGCTTTCTCTCTCAAGTTGGCGATTTTATACCCCTAGCCTTTTCATTCGATTTCCGATCCTACCATCAGGTTTGATCTGGTTTGTTAATTCATCTTGATTCAGTGTTTAATCTTCCGATTTCTCATTGTTTCAACTGGATTATACTGATTACATCAACTCTTGATCGGCCTAGGGTTTGCGAATAACTTAGGGTTTCATAATCGTTTGTTCTTGTGGTTTATTGGCTACGGATTACTGCTGTACTTCGTAATCTTTCTGTGACACCCGTCAAATTAGGACTTATAATTAGCACCTAATCAACCGTTAATACATGTAATTAGTTCTGTGTTAGGCTAATTAATGTATCGATATATATATTGTTGAATATATACAATTATGCGATTTGATTAAATCGTACGCATCTCAAATCGAATGTAATTCGGTTCAATTAATACGGACGTTGGTGAACAATTTTATTAAATGATATAACATTATTTAATAACACTATTGTATTTAAAATACTATTTGGATAATATTTCGTTTACATTTCGTATCGTACAAATAGCGTTTACGCGATTAAAATATTAAAAGCGCAAACAATTGAAACAATTCTAAGTTATATTTATAACTCAATTACAAAGTATTTGATGAAATACTTCAGTGAAAATATCGAATAAGTTTCTTAATTTAAAACCCATAATTAAACGCGTACAAGAATATTTAAACGGATAAACGATACGGAAAACGAACACCGCACGAAGCGCAAATACACGGGAACAAAAATTGGAGCCAACCACACTTGGGTGGGGCCCAAGTGGGCCGGCCCCCATATCACCACCATCACCATCATCTTTTCATTATCATCATCCTCATCATCTCTCTCTCCTCTCTTTTTCTCTCAAAAACTTCCACCACCACCATCACCTTCAATCACTCAAAAGCACCATCAAATCATCTAGCTCGTTTGGAGAAAAAGAATCACGGCATCACGATCTATATTTCTACCTTTCAGTTTCTCCCGGCGTTAACTTGTAAGATTCCCGACAAATCCCGAAAACTCTTAAATTTCATTTATTTTACTTGAAAGTTTTTTTTTTATTTTTTTATTTTTATTTTTTATTTTTTGGGTAAAGGGTAAAAGTTTACCCGGTAAATATATTCCCAAAACCAAATAAGTACAATGGATGTGAGTGAATCCCACACCTCAGCCCGTTACATAGGCAAAAAGACTACATAACAAAAACACAACCACTAACCAACATTTGACACTAAAAACGAATCAAAACCAAAAACCAAATGACGATAATCAACCATTACATTTGACTCGAACACATCAAACATAAACTATCTTTTAAGCTGCCCATGGAGGTTAATATCAAATGCCTTACAAAAAGCTTATTGTTCTTCGGTTAAACCATAGACTTGATCATCATCATAACCCCCATAAAAATCATCATCATCAAAATACTCAAAATGACTAGCATCACCACCACCTCGTGACCCAAAGCCATGTCTCATTATAAACCTCTTCAACTTCACTCTCCGAGTCGTCCATAATTTTATCCTCATTAATATCTATTTTCTTGGTTCCATGAAAAGCCTTACCATCACCCATAGAAGTACCAACCTCTTGAAATACATCATCTACGTTATAATCTTTACCACTTAAAGCAGAAAAAGCATTGGACGTACTAACCTTTGTATCCTCCTTTGACTTCAATTTATTCATTATTGGCAACCACTTTAGGACGATACACAAAATTAGACTTCTGTTTTCCAATAGTAATCCCTTCAAACTTCTTAGTATTCAGCCCCTTGCTAGTAGCTCTAGCACCATTTGATCGAGCTTCAACAGTCCCATCTTTTGTTTTTGACTTTTCAGCATGAGATGGACATTGATCAATGGTGTGGCCAAAAATTTTACATACATCACATCTAGGGGGCTTCCACTCATATTCAACCCGAACACTTTCCTTTGTATAGCCCGATCCATCCAGTTTTGAAATAGCAACAACAATATTTTCTTTCAAAACCTGATCTGACCCAATCTCAACCAAAGCTCTAGCAAAGCTATTTCTACCCCCATGAGTCCATACACATAGCAGAAGTAAAAGAATCCAATCTGATGAGATTACCAATATTTGATGCAATCATACTCAACCCATCACTTGTAAAAGCAGCCATCGGGACATCATGGAACTTAACCCAAACAAGCACCTTAGAAAGATCTTCTTTCGTTAAACTAATATTTGGTGCCCATTGTTGAAGAATAATTGGGACATTTCTAACCATCCATGGCCCATTCTCAAGAACATTATTCATACCATTACTAGTTAAAAACTTGAAGAAAAAAAATCCCCGAGCATTCATCATTACATTCAGAAGACCATATTTTGACCAAACATTCCGTACATAATTCTCAACCACCGGATAAGCGACCCGCTTACCAATAAAATACCCAACCAAAGTATTAGAAAACCGAGTATTAACTTCTTCAACTGATGACATTGGAATAGTGACATCGGCCTCACTAATAGATGTATCAGAGTATAGGAAGTGAAAATTAACCTTTTCCTTTGGAAGATCAGCCATAACAACATTCAGATATGATTTTTGTCCATCGTTAGAAGGCTTCTTATTAGCCTCCACCTTCTGTTCATTAAGTAGAGCAGGTGAAACCAAGGATGGTTTGACAGTCTCTCCAGGCTGACCAGCCATCTAATTAGTCGATTTAACATGCTCCTCTTCCCCCTTAGAGTGCTGGTCCGAAACCTTTTTTAACTTATCAAGTTCATCTACTTTCAAATTCTGAAAAAATCCAGCCGAATTTGCATGCTTACTATCCGGATTATTAGCTGAAAAAGACTGGCCTTCCTTCATAACGTCAGTATTCAACACACCAGACGGTTTCTTCAAGATCGACTTCACACGAGGCTGTTGAACATCTGCCTCATTACCTTTCTCTTTAACCCCTCTCCCCGGACTCAAAAAACCCTTCTCCATGCTACATAGAACACAAACCCTACTGCAAGAACAAGAACCAAACTGAGCAGACCCTTCTTCTCCACGAAGAACCCTAATACCACTAATCCACTTATCCGCTAAACCCTAATACCACCCAAACAACTACTCCCTCCGTCCCAGAATAAGTGTCCTGTTTTGACTTTTTGAGTCTTTCCTTTTCAACTTTGACCTTACATATTTTTGTTTGTGTTATATAATACTTGATGCAAAATATATGAATGAATTGAGTTTTAAATGTATTTATCATTGGTATAATTTTTATAAAGTATTATATAACACAAAGAAAGATATTTAATGTCAAAGTTGAAAAGGAAAGGCTTCAAAATCTGAAACAGGACACTTATTCCGGGACGGAGGGAGTAGAACGGTAAAAGAACACAGCGGAACAACAAACAACAATCTGATCAGAACAGTAATAATGTAATCGCACAGGAACAAAAGCGATCAGACCCTACGCCACACAAAAATAAACCCTAATCGGAAAAACCCAAACCGCCGCAAAAAACGATATCAGGTACACGAATAGGGTCCTATAGATGCAGACCAGATTGAAATCAGAAACTAGATCAGGATTATAATACGATTAAATCAGAAAGTGAATTCTAGTTTGGCGATTGGTGATATACGAATATATTAAACCCTACGAGTCGTATTCAATCAAAGTCAGAAACCGGCCAAAAACCCTAGCAAAACGATTACTAATCAATCAATTCAATGAATTAAACCCAAGGATCTAATCCATGAACAGATAATCAGCAAAACGCTTGAAAGATTAGTGATCAGAATGCAAAATTGATGTGAAAAAAATGAATTAGGGATGAGGAGCCAGAATCGCCAAAAAATTAGAGAGAAAACAAGGGTGGACAAAAGTTTATTTAAGCTTTAAATGTCCACATATGGATTGGGTAAAAGAACTGGACCAAACGGAAGACGGAAAGCTCGTTTTTGAACTCAAAATTTCCGACCAGATGAAAGTGTCGCACGGACCAAAGCAGTGATGCGTCACTTCCTTAAGTGACGCATTAAGTGTCGCTAAAAGCCCTAATTTTGCGTCACTTGCCTAAGTGCTGCTAAAAGCCCCCTTTTCCTGTCACTTCCTAAGTGTCGCAAATTCAATACCAGACACTCCTAACCGGCACTTCTAGCGGCACTTGCTTTAGTGTCGCCTATAATTGAAATCATATTTCATACGACACTAGCCCTAATGACGCATGACCCTGATACCGACACTGACACCCGACACTTCCTTAAGTGCCGCCTTCTGTGCGTCACTTCTGCAAGTGACGCCACTAAGTCAGAATTTACCATTTTACGCGACACTTCCTGAGTGTCGCCTAAACCCTAAGTGTCGCTATAAGTGACGCTAAAAACAGAAAGTTTGCAACTCTTTTTCACACTAAGTGTCAAGCTTATATAACCTCAAACACTCATACGATACGACTTCTAAAACATTTTGGGACGTACTTCAAGTATAATACTTCAAAATCATAATAATAATGTCGATATTACTATTACAAACAATCACCAACGGGCCGTACACGTTTTACAAATATTCAAACAATCAACCAAAGCGTATTAATTTGGACATTCTAGTTGGACGAACAACTACAAAGGTAGTCTAATAGATACCTACTCACGTTTATAACCATCGCGTGTCGTGGACACCCTCAGGTTACAGTCTTCGGACATCTCTGCTTGGTTAAGCAACTCACGTTTATAGAGATAAATGCACTCAGACTCAGGTGAGTCTCATAGCCCCTATTTTACTACTTTTCTCAAGGGTGTGATATACTGCTCGTCTTATTTTACAATATGAACGCAAGTACAAACTTTTCATAGTAACATGAGTTATTTTCACTAATCATTTTAAAGCCCTCCATCAGCATAGTTTGGTAATACGTTGTAGCGTGAATATTAGTATATGGTACCATATAGGATTGACCCTCCTTGTCCGGGTTAGCATGCACTAACTGGGTAAACGGATGTACTAATATTTGTTCAGACGAGTGTAGATTAGGCACTCGTGGGACGCACCTCGATCAGGTTCTTGAATGTGGATCCTGACCCATCGACTTAAGCTCCGACTATGTGCTCATAGCTGTATACATCATTATTTGCTTGGTTGCGAATCTATACTTAAATCTTGCGGTTCATACAATATTATCTGATTTACAACCCTGTGAGCTCACCAGCGTTTCGCTGACCCATTTTAGCATGTATCACAGGTACTCAGCAATAGGATTGGACTGCCCTCAGGATCACTATAGCTCGATTCAGCATGCAGACATTAGAGATTTCCTTGCATTAATATATTTTGTAAAAGTATTTATGTATTGAAATCTCTCATTTTAGAACACGAGCTATGTATAGCTTCAAATGTTGTAAACATTTCTTATATCAATTTATTTTGTTAAAACAACGCATATAGGGTAATTTGCTATATCTTGTGTGCTTTGATATTTGATTAGTCGCGCCCTGACCCGAACCGTATCAGAGCCTAAGGTTATAGTGAACTAGGTTGCATTTAGTGGGCCTAGACTATGACCGTTAGGCAGTATTTCCTTATTAGGCTTGACTAGTTCAGGAATTACAGCATACGACTTTAATTTAACATAGCCTGATCAACTATGTACAATTAAGGAAAGATGATGTGAGGTTTGAAATGGTTATGTTGAACGGGGATACACTAGTTGACTCTGACCACGAGAGAAACCGGGACTAATAATTGTTTGTGCTAGACGCATTAGGCTATTATATGATATATGTATATATATGTATATGATAGGCCTCCCTCATTAAACGTTCTTGCCACAGAAATGGCAGACTCATCATCTAGGTAAACTACACGTACTCCATCATCTCTCTCTCGCTCACGTCGCATCCACTCAGAACCCTTAGTGGCTAGATGTACTGGTAGCTCGCGCCGAGCTAGCCCCTATGCCAATCCTGCCACTACTGGTAACGCATCTACTTTGGCTCGCCATCGAGCAGTTGCTCATCAATGGAGCTGGTTACTTGCGGCTATGGCCACCTGGAGCATTGAGGAACACATCGAAATCCCCGACAATGTCGGAGGATGTTCACCTATGGACATCTCACCGTACACTCAAGAACCGACACACCACACTATACCAGTGTTAGCTGCTCGCGTGCACTATCAAGAACGTAGGTTGCACGACATGGAAATTGAACTTCAAGAAACTCGAGAGAACTGGATGATAACAGCTCAGGGCCGCATTGCACAAATCTACTTAGATCAGGAAGATCTATCTGTAACTGTCAACCGTACTCACGACCAGATGGAAGATACCACTCGAACCATGGAGATCGTTCATAACCAAGTTAACGGTAACCGAAACGAGATCTCCGTCCTGCAATCAAGGTTGCAAAAATGTGAAACACGTCTAAGGGAACTGAGGACGCCCTCCGGATGGTTAGCCGACTCACAGAGTCCGTTGATCATCTCACTTCTTTACTAGCGCAACTTAATCTACGTCAAGATTAGTGTAGCTACTATATTATAATCTGACTAGCTAATCTATGTAGAACTCTTGTAATTCGACCGGACGAAGAATTCCCGGTATCTTTTGTAAACTCAGTAATCCTGTAATCTTTTGAAAACTCTTACCTTGTAACTCGGCTTATTATCTAATGAAATATGATTATTACCTCGTACTACTGTGTATATTACTCCCTTATGTATATACATGTGTGATATATCATGACTTGTGCAATATCTTACATACTTCATTCCTTTATTATTCAGCATCATGCCTCCAAGACGACACACATATAGTGACATCGAAATCGCTCAGCTCATCGCCCAAAGCATGGCTCAGGCCTTAGCTACTCGGTCAAACCCGAGCAGTGAAGACACAGCTGTTAACGCCCCTACAGCAAAACCCTGTTCTTATAAGGACTTCGTGAAATGCAAACCCCTAAACTTCAAGGGCACGGAAGGTGCCATCGGGTTGATCAGGTGGGTTGAGAAAATGGAATCTCTTTTCCGCATCAGCAACTGTGCGGAGGAAGACAAGGTCAAATAATCTACTTGCACTTTCTCTGAAGGTGCCCTCACCTGGTGGAATTCTTACGCCCAGTCTGTGGGTATTGACATCGCCTATCTACTCCCTTGGGAAGACTTGAAGAAAATGCTCACTGATGAGTACTGCCCAAGCGAGCAACTCCAGAAGCTGGATGAAGAGTTCTGGCACTTAAAGGTGCAGGGAACCGATATTGTTGGATACACCACCAGATTCCAACAACTTGCCCTTCTTCGCCCAGCCATGGTAAGTACCGAATCCGAGAAAATCAAAAAGTACATCCGCGGCCTTCCGGAACCTGTCCGGGGAAATGTCGCCTCTTCAAACCAAACCGCACTTCATGGCGCCATCCGGATGGCCCATGAGCTTATGGCTATGAACGACAGTCAAGAATCCCCTACTCCATCCTCCCACAACAACAAAAGAAAGTGGTCCGACAACCACCAGAACAAGAAACCCGACACCATCAAAACCTACAACTCAACCACCAAAACCAAACGGGGTTACACCGGGAACAAACCCTACTGTTCCAAGTGCAACCGCCACCACGAATGTCCTTGCGGTACCTACTGCAACAACTGCAAGAGGTACGGACACCTCACCAAGGACTGTAGATCCCCCACCACCAACAACAACAACAATTCCAACAATGCCAGGCCATCCAGAGCCTGCTTTGAGTGTGGAAACATCAGGCACTTCAGGAACGATTGCCCAAAGCTGAAGAACAAGAGCAACAACAACAACAACGCAAGAGGTAGAGCCTTTGTACTCAACTCTGGGGACGCCCACCAAGACCCGAATGTGGTCTCGGGTATGTTCCTCCTCAACAACTTATCTGCTTCTGTTCTGTTTGATACTGGTGTCGATAGAAGCTTTATTTCTGATGAATTTTACCCACTGCTTGACATCACACCTGTTGCTCGTACACTGTAGAACTAGCGAACGGTAAACTCATAGAAACCACTAGTGTGATACCTAATTGCACTTTAAACCTAGCCAACGAATCTTTCTCAATCGATCTTACGCCTGTTGAAATTGGAAGTTTCGACGTCATCATTGGTATGGACTGGTTGTCCAAACACCGCGCTGAAATCATTTGTTATGACAAAGTCGTTCGCATTCCTCTCGCTGCCAGTAGAACTTTGGTTATACAGGGGGAGACCGGTGGGACGAGACTGAACATCATCTCTTGTTTGAAAACCCGAAAACTTCTGAGAAAGGGTTATCCGGCAATTCTCGCGCACATCATGGAGAAAAAGTTGGAGGAGAAGCGACTTGAAGATGTGCCCATCGTTCGAGACTTTCCAGAAGTATTTCCCGAAGAACTTCTAGGTGCTGCACCTGTGGCCCGGGCACCATACCGCTTAGCTCCAACCGAACTTCAGGAGCTGTCCACCCAATTACAGGAACTCCTGGAAAGAGGATTCATTAGACCGAGTTCTTCACCTTGGGGAGCTCCGGTCTTATTCGTGAAAAAGAAAGACAGTTCTTTCAGAATGTGTATCGACTACCCAGAGTTGAACAAGTTGACCGTCAAAAACCGATATCCACTTCCGCACATTGACGATCTGTTTGACCAACTTCAAGGGTCGAGTTTTTATTCAAAGATCGATCTTCGGTCAGGTTATCACCAACTACGTGTAGGCATTACGAATTTCAAGTGATGCCATTTGGTCTAACCAACGCACCGGCTGTATTCATGGATCTTATGAATCGGGTGTGCAAACCTTATCTCGACAAGTTTGTTATCGTCTTTATCGATGACATTATCATTTACTCGCGCAACGAACATGAACATGCACAACATCTGAAAACCATTCTAGAACTACTCAGACACGAAGAACTTTATGCTAATTTTTCCAAGTGTGAGTTCTGGATGCAAACCGTTCAATTCCTTGGACATGTTATCGATAGTCAAGGAATTCATGTTGATCCATCAAAAATCGAAGCTATCAAGTGCTGGCAAGCACCTACCACACCGATCGAAGTACGGCAATTCATAGGACTTGCTGGGTAATATCGACGATTCATTGAAAACTTCTCGAAAATAGCTCAACCACTCACGACACTGACTCAGAAAGACAAAAAGTTCGATTGGACTGAAAAGCAAGAGTCAGCATTTCAACTTCTGAAACAAAAACTTTACAGTGCTCCTATTCTATCATTACCCGGAGGCACCGATGACTTCGTGGTATACTGCGATGCTTCTCATCAAGGTCTCGGTTGCGTGCTGATGCAACGAGATAAGGTCATTGCTTACGCCTCGCGACAGCTAAAAATTCATGAAAAGAACTACACCACTCATGATCTAGAACTTGGAGATGTTGTCTTTGCTCTCAAAATCTGGAGACATTATCTTTACGGCACTAAGTGCATAATCTTTACCGACCACAAAAGTCTCCAGCACATATTCGATCACAAAGATCTCAACATGAGGCAACGTCGATGGGTCGAGTTGCTTACCGATTATGATTGCGAAATCAAATACCATCCAGGGAAGGCAAATGTAGTTGCCGATGCCCTCAGTCGAAAAGAAAGATCAAAACTACTTCGAGCCCGAGCCCTCAGTATGACCATTCATAATGATGTAAACATTCAGATCCTTGCTGCTCAACTCGAAGCCCTGAAAACCGATAACATCAAAAACGAAGCCTTGCGAGGCATGGATAAACAGTTCAAAACCAAACCCAATGGGGTCAAATACTTTTCTAATCGAATTTGGTTGCCCAGTCTTGGGAACCTGCGAGACTTAGTGATGGATGAAGCTCACAAGTCCAAATATTCTATTCATCCGGGATTCGATAAAATGTATCATGGTATCAATGAATTTTATTGGTGGCCGAACATGAAAGCCGAAATCGCCACGTATGTCAGCAAGTGTCTTACTTGCTCAAAAGTCAAAGCTGAATATCAAAAACCTTCTGGTTTACTCCAACAACCCGAGATTCCTCAATGGAAATGGGAACAAATCGCCATGGATTTCATAACCAAACTACCAAAGTCATTGAGCGGTTGCGATACCATTTGGGTGATCGTCGATCGTCTCACAAAATCTGCTCATTTCCTTGCGATCAAGGAAACCGACAAAATGGAACGCCTCACTCGAATCTATCTCAAGGAAATTGTATCCCGACACGGTGTTCCCATTTCGATCATCTCTGACAGAGATAGTCGTTTCACATCTCACTTTTGGCAATCACTTCAAAAATCATTGGGTACCCGTCTTGATATGAGTACCGCATACGACCCTTAAACCGACAGCCAAAGGGAACGAACGATTCAAACCCTGGAAGACATGCTACGAGCCTGCGTAGTTGATTTCGGTGTAAACTGGGAAAAACATCTACTATTGTGCGAGTTTTCGTACAACAACAGCTATCACACCAGCATTAAGGCTGCACCTTTCGAGGCACTGTACGGTCGTAAGTGCCGCTCACCTATCTGTTGGACCAAACTGGGAGACAGTCAACTCACCGGTCCTGAACTTATTCACGAAACAACCGAGAAAATCTTCGAGATTCAAAACAAACTCAGAGCCGCACGTGATCGTCAGAAAAGTTATGCTGACGTGAGACGCAAACCACTCGAGTTCCAGGTTGGGGATCGAGTACTCTTGAAAGTATCGCCTTGGAAAGGAGTAATCCGATTCGGCAAATGCGGGAAATTAAATCCCAGGTACATTGGACCATTCGAGATTCTCGAGAGGATTAGTCCAGTGGCATATCGATTGCAGCTGCCACCCGAGCTCAGCAGCGTGCATCCCACTTTTCACATTTCTAACTTGAAGAAATGCTTGTCTGATGAGACACTAATTATTCCACTCGATGAAATTCGTATAGACGACAAACTCCACTTTGTTGAAGAACCCGCCGAAATCATGGACCGTGAGGTTAAACAACTCAAACAAAGTCGTATTCCCATAGTGAAGGTCAGGTGGAATTCGCAGCATGGTCCGGAATTCACTTGGGAACGGGAAGACCAAATGCGACTCAAGCATCCTCAGTTATTCACTGATGCTACTTCAAACACGACTTCGAACTAAATTTCGGGACGAAATTCTTCTAACAGGGGGAGAATGTGACACCCGTCAAATTAGAACTTGTAATTAGCACCTAATCAACCGTTAATACATCTAATTAGTTCTGTGTTAGGCTTCTGTGTTAGGCTAATTAATGTATCAATATATATATTGTTGAATATTTACAATTATGCGATTTGATTAAATCGTACGCATCTCAAATCGAATGTAATTCGGTTCAATTAATACGGACGTTGGTGAACAATTTTATTAAATGATATAACATTATTTAATAACACTATTGTATTTAAAATATTATTTGTTTTTTTTTTTTTGGTAAAGGGTTTTACCCCGGTGAATTGTATTACCACAAAACGTTTAAGTACAAAAAGATGTGGATGAGTACCACATCAACCTCGGAATAAGCACTAGCTAAGCTTACGAGAGCAAACTATAAGTATATGACATGCCATATACAAATTACAATTTCCTATGAAAACAGAAAATGCAACCAATATAACATAACCGAACATCCAATAAACACAAGGACACCCCTAGACATGTATGCGAGAAGACTGAGGAATATTCCAAGCATTCAACATATGATCGACTTGCATGGAACTCTTGAATCTACACGATAGAAGCTTTAGCCGAACAGTAGAATAGATGACATCACAGACTTGAGACATAGTTCTCGAGCCCTTTCCAAACAGCCGATTATTCCTTTCATTCCATATATAATAAGAAGAAGCTGCAAGAAGAAGACGACTAATAACACTCTTAGCTTTCCTCGAACTTGCTAAAGGCTGAATCCAAGCAATAATATCCTCCTAAATGCCAGACACACCTTGCATACCTACAAGGGGTTTAAGAGCCGTCCAAACCTGCAGGGAGAAAGGGCATTCGAAAAAGAGATGGTTGTGAGTATCTTTCTGAGCTTTACACAAGGGGCATCGAAGCAGGTTTAAGTTGGTAGCAGGACCAACATCCCATTGCTTCATCTTGTGTCTTCAATCGTCTCTTGAACACCAACCATAGATGAAATGCATGTCTTGGGATACATTGAGGAAACCAAACAACATTATACCAAGGCACCGTAACACCTGTAGGACGAATAGAATCCCAAACAACACTAACCGAGAACACCTTCTGATTACCATTAATATCGCGCCAATACCACTTGTCATTCTGATCAGCAACAATATTTGGACATTGAACATGATTTAGAATCGGAAACCTATGATACCACTCAATCGGCCAACTCCATGCGCCATTAGAAATTAATTCAGAGATCTTATCAGTCATATAAAAGCCATCATGCGTTATCCATCTTGAAGACATATGCTTAATCAATGGGCCATGACTACACCAAGAATCAAACCAAACATTTATAGACTCACCATTACCAACAGAAGCATGAATAAAAGGCCGAACCAGCACCCTTATTTGAAGTATCTTACGCCAACCCCAAGTTACACCAGAACGAAGCGGAACATCCCAAAAACTTCTCCCTTTTAATTTATAAGAATGGATCCATTTGACCCAAAGAGATTCTCTTTGAGTAATGATGCTCCAGATATGAGAAACCATAAGCGCAACATTAAACGACTCTAACCTTCTAATACCAAGACCACCCTCCGATTTTGGAACACACAAAGCATCCCAAGAGACTTTCGCTTGACCCCTCTTCATTTCACCTTGACACCATAGATCTCCTCTCATAATTTGCTCAATTTCATTAACAATACGAGACGGAAGAATAAACACTGAAGCCCAATATATGTGCATAGAAGAAAGAACAGAAAGAATCAATTGGAGTCTACCAGCAAAAGATAAATACTTATTCTTCCAATCTCCAATGCGATTCTTAACCTTTTCAACAAGAACCTTACAGTCCTTATAAAGTAATCTAGAAGATATCAAAGGGACACCAAGGTATTTCACCGGCAACTTACCTTCCTCAAACGGCATACTTCTAAGAATAGAAGTTTTTACATGATAACCAACATTACAGAAATATACCGTACTTTTAGGGATGCTCGGAACCAGCCCCGAAACATTTTTAAACTCATTTAACCCCTCCATAAGGACTTGGACAGAAAACGAATCCCCATGGGCAAATAAGAAAAGGTCATCCGCAAAACAAACATTAATAATTTTTTCCTTAGCACAACGATGATGAAACCGAAATTTATCCGACATACTAACCTTCTTCTGTAAAATGAGAGTAAGAACTTCCATAACCAATGTGAAAAGGTATGGAGATAAAGGATCCCCTTGACGCAACCCCCTTTTACCTTTAAAGTATCCATGAAGATGACCGTTTACATTTAAAGAGAAAGAAGTGCTAGTCACACATGCCATAATCCAATCAACCATGACTTTATGAAAACCAAATCCCACTAACGTGCTTCTTAAGAAATTCCAATCAACCGTGTCATACGCCTTTTGGATATCAATTTTAAAAGCACACCGAGAAGGGCCCATCTCACGATGATAATTAAGCATAAGCTCCTGAGTAATAAGAATATTATCAGAGATACGTCTACCAGGCACGAAAGCAGATTGGTTGATGTTAACAATATCACCCAACCCATCTTTGATCCGATTAGTAATAATCTTACTAATACATTTGTAGATAATGTTACAACAGGATATAGGATGATAATCAGTCACCCGAGAGGGAGTAGTAACTTTAGGGACAAGAGAAATAATAGTATGGTTCACTTCTTGCAGAAGTTTACCATTAATAAAAAAAATCCCGAACCGCCATGCATACATCTTTACCAACAATATCCCAAGTGTTCTTAAAAAAAGAAGAAGTAAAACCATCCGGGCCAGCCACTTTATTTTCACCAATCGAAAACATAGCAGATTTAATCTCATCATTTGTAACTTCCCGGATCATATTACTCGCTTTCAGACCATTTAACCGATTGACAAACAACCCCTCATTTAGAAGATGGGTAATATTTCATTCCACACCCAGAAAATTCTCATAATGCTTAACAAAAACAGAAGGCACGCCTGGACCATCAAAATCAGTCCCATCATTATCTTTAATCATATTAATACGAGCTCTGTTTTGATTACACTTCACCATCTTATGAAAGTAAGACGAATTCGAATCACCAACCTTCAACCAGTCAACTTTAGCTTTTTGTTAAAGAAACCGTTCCTCATCTAAGACCGCCTCTTGGAAAGCATTCAAACAACTAGCCTCCTGATCCCACAAATTCAAGTTAGTTGGGTCTCGATCAAGAGCAAGATGAGTCTCATCCAGCTCCTTTCGAGTGGATTTTACACGATTATGCAGATGACCTTGTTCATAAAGTAATTTACGAAGAGGATCCTTTAGCGCTCTCAATCTTTTCACCAATTGAAACATATTATGACCCTCAACCGCTTTATTCCAAGCATTATTAACCAGCTCTTTAAAACCCACTTTATGAACCAAGAAATTAGAAAATTTAAACGGTCTTGGCTTAACATGAGCTGTAGCAGGAATTTTCAACACACATGGGGAATGGTCCGAAATTCTATATGGCTGAAACATGGCATACGAACCAGGAAATTCATCAGTGAATTTCAAATTTCCCATAATACGATCAATTTTCTTCATCACACCATCCCTACCTTTAGGTTTTTGAATCCAAGTATAATGAAGTCCTACGCCATTAACATCCATGACATCAATATTCTGGACACATCTTTAAATTCATTCATAGCGACATTTGGGCCAGAACCAACAGAAGTATCCTCCAAGTTAAGAGCCGCGTTAAAGTCACCCATTAACACCCATGGTTTACTCCTTACAAACTGCTTGTGCATACCAAGATTGTGCCACAACTGTCTACGCCGGATATTGCTATTATCTGCATATATAAATGAACAAAACATCGCCTTTTTTTCGCTTTAACCATTAGTTGGGTATGCATGACCTGATTTGTGGTAGCAATAACCATAACATCAAGAACCTCCGGGTTCCAGCCTAAAATAATCTGAGAACCCTTATCACATACATTACCATTAGACGTCCATTCCCAAGTTTGAAAAACCTTTTTACAAATACCTTGTAACCGAGAAACATCCACATGAGATTCAAGAATAGCACAAATACTAAGTTGATTTTCATTCATCACCTGACGAACCTCTTTTTGTTTAGGGGTGCGATTCATACCCCTAATGTTCCACGATGCAATGCTAAACATTGGAAACCTTATAACCGGGAGTGCTTGCCCCCTCAGTATTAGTAGTATAGTCATCCCGTGCCACAAACTCAGAAGTTTCATCATACACATTCTCAACTTCCTCATCATCATCATCCTCCTCCTCCATAATCTGTTTACCATTTGATTTCCGATTTTCACTAGCATCCTTTTGAACAATCCCTTTACTCGAATCATCAGCACCTTCCAACACTGAGAAAGCATTAGAAGTAGTAACAATTGGAAACTTCAGACCCCCTTGATCAGTTCGACGTACAACAGGACCCCCTTGATCAGTTTTACGTATAACAGGACGATACTCAACTCGTTGTTTCGGTTTACTCATCGAGAAACCTTTCTGACTAGCACCTTTTAAATGTTTTTTTGGTACCCGAAACCCATCATCAACACCACTAACAACATTAGTCATCTCCTTTACCACCCTCGGACAGCTATCACATGTATGTCCAAATATTTTACATGTATCGCATCTAGGAGGCTTCCATTCATACTCAATCCTTACAGATTCCCTCGTATATCCAGGACCATCCAAGTTTGGAACAGCTACAACAACCTTCTCTTTCAACTCCCTGTCCGCATGGATTTCAATCATAGCCCTAGCATAACAACTTCTACCCCATGAATCCACACACATATTGCTAGTATACGTGTCTAACATCATAGGATTGCCAACTTTACTAGCAATCAGACTTAATCCATCAGCAGTAAACCCCACAATTGGAACATCATGCATTTTGACCCATACTGGTACCTTAGTTAAATCCTCCTTCGTTAAACTAACAGAAGGGTTCCATTTGTTAAGGATTATAGGCACACCTCTAATTAACCAATGACCATTTTCAAGCACACTTTCGACACCTTTCATAGAAGAAAATTTGAAAAAGAAAAAAACCATTCGCATTCATCATAATCTTTTGTATGCCAAATTTTCCCCATGCATTCCATACATAATTTTCAACTACTGGGAATGCAAGCCATTTACCAATAAAGTAACCATATAAAGAATTATGCAATCTACCATCTACTTCTTCCACAGACGACAATGGAATACCCACATCAAAATCAGAATTATCAGGAACAGTATCTTCCATCATACGAAAATTAATCTTACCCGACACAGTCTCATTAGAAACTATGTTGGCAAAAGAAACTCCAGGCTTTGTACCAACAGACGCATTAGTAGACATATTCTGAACTGGTTCAGAGACCACCTCCGTAACAGCCTCTAATCTATCCAACCCTTTCTCAAACGTGTATGTATGCATCACAGGGACTTTAATTGTTGGATCACCACCACCCAGGGCATCAGACTTAGACCCGTTACCATCATCCATCATGTCGTAACCAGGGATTTTAGGGGGTTCATCAACCCTAACCTGATTAACAACATTAGTCTCACCAACCTCATGCGTAACAGTCTCCAAAACTGGACTTGTATTGCTAGTCACTTCATTAGATTGCCCAAGGTTTTGGGTTGAACATTGGATATCATCTTTAATTCCCAACTTATCCTTAAGAATCGTTTTGAGGACAGGTTTCCCACCTCCAAGAAGACTAGCATTAATCTCCACAGTTTGATGTTTTTGATGATTCCGATTATCCGTTGCTCCCTTACCCCGTTTCATGATACACAAAGAACAATACGAAGCCACCTTCTCAGCCGACCCACAAACAAAAATAAAATTACGATATAGAAAAACAGGAACGAAAATCTGCTAGAGTAATGCCAACGCACACATCAAACAGGAAACAAATCTAACGAAATATAGACAGACGTGATCCACAAGCAAAATAGAAACCCTATGCGATTAAACAAGAAACCCTAATAAAACGAAACCCTAGAACAGATTATGACTTCTTGGCCTATTAGTGAAGTTCGTATCAATCAAAGGAGGGACACAAGAGTGTTTCAATGATGATAACAGATTCAATAATAAGTTAGAGAATCAAAATCAGTCTAGCAAAACGATTGAAGAGCATATGGTTTTTTTAAAAAAATCGCCTAGGGATAGAGAGCATTCCAGGGGAGAGTAAATTAATGTAATTTCTAAAAAATATTATTTGGATGATATTTCGTTTACATTTCGTATCGTACAAATAGCGTCTACGCGATTAAAATATTAAACGCGCAAACAATTGAAACAATTCTAAGTTATATTTATAACTCAATTACAAAGTATTTGATGAAATACTTCAGTGAAAATATCAAATAAGTTTCGTAATTTAAAACCCATAATTAAAAGCGTACAAGAATATTTAAACGGATAAACGATACGGAAAATGAACACCGCACGAAGCGCAAATACACAGGAACAAAAATTGGAGCCAACCACACTTGGGTGGGGCCCAAGTGGGCCGGCCCCCATATCACCACCATCACCATCATCTTTTCATTTTCATCATCTCTCTCTCATCTCTTTTTCTCTCAATAAACTTCCACCACCACCATCACCTTCAATCACTCAAAAGCACCATCAAACGCCATCAAATCATCTAGCTCGTTTGGAGAAAAAGAATCACGGCATCACTATCTACATTTCTACCTTTTCGGTTTCTCCCGGCGTTAAATTGTAAGATTCCAGGCAAATCCCGAAAACTCTTAAATTTCATTTATTTTACTTGAAAGTTGTTTATTTAAGCTTGAAATGTCCAAATATGGGTTGGGTAAAAGAATTGGACCAAACGGAAGCCGGAAAGCTCGTTTTTGAACTCAAAATTTCCGATCAGATGTAAGTGTCGCACGGACCAAAGCAGTGATGCGTCACTTCCTTAAGTGACGCATTAAGTATCGCTAAAATCTCTAATTTTGCGTCACTTGCCTAAGTGCCGCTAAAAGCCCCCTTTTCCCGTCACTTCCTAAGTGTCGCAAATTCAATACCCGACACTCCTGACCGGCACTTCTAGCGGCACTTGCTTAAGTGTCGCCTATAATTGAAATCTGATTTCATACGACACTAGCCCTAATGACGCATGACCCTGATACCGACACTGACACCCGACACTTCCTTAAGTGCCGCCTTCTGTGCGTCACTTCTGCAAGTGACGCCACTAAGTCAGAATTTACCATTTTACGCGACACTTCCTGAGTGTCTCCTAAACCCTAAGTGTCGCTATAAGTGACGCTAAAAACAGAAAGTTTGCAACTCTTTTTCACACTAAGTGTCAAACTTATATAACCTCAAACACTCATATGATACGACTTCTAAAACATTTTGAGAGGTACTTCAAGTATGATTCATCAAAATCATAATAATAATGTCGATATTACTATTACAAACAATCACCAACGGGCCGTACACTTTTTACAAATATTCAAACAATCAACCAAATCGTAGTAATTTGGACATTCTAGTTGGACGAACAACTACAAAGGTAGTCTTGTTTTTGGGTAAAGGGTTTACACCCGGTGAATATATTACTCCAAAGAAAACGTTTAAGTACAAAGGTAGTCTTATAGATACCTACTCACGTTTATAACCATCGCGTGTCGTGGACACCCTCAGGTTACAGTCTTCGGACATCTCTGCTTGGTTAAGCAACTCACGTTTATAGAGATAAACGCACTTAGACTCAGGTGAGTCTCATAGCCCCTATTTTACAACTTTTCTCAGGGGTGTGTTATACTGCTCGTCTTATTTTACAATATGAACGCAAGTACAAACTTTTCATAGACTACATGAGTTATTTTCACTAATCATTTTAAAGCCCTCCATCAGCATAGTTTGGTAATACGTTCTAGCGTGAATATTAGTATATGGTATCATATAGGATTGACCCTCCTCGTCCGGGTTAGCATGCACTAACTGGGTAAACGGATGTACTAATATTTGTTCAGACGAGTGTAGATTAGGCACTCGTGGGAGGCACCTCTGAATGTGGATCCTGACCCCTCGAGTTAAGCTCAGACTATGTGCTCATGGCTGTATACATCATTATTTGCTTGGTTGCGAATCAATACTTAAATCTTGCGGTTCATACAATATTATCTGATTTACAACCGTGTGAGCTCACCAGCGTTTCGCTGACCCATTTTAGCATGTATCACAAGTACTCAGCAGTAGGATTGGACTGCCCTCAGGATCACTATAGCTCGAGTCAGCATGCAGACATTAGAGATTTCCTTGCATTAATATATTTTGTAAAAGTATTTATGTATTGGAATCTCTCATTTTAGAACACGAGCTATGTATAGCTTCAAATGTTGTAAACATTTCTTATATCAATATATTTTGTTAAAACGACGCATATAGGGTCGTTTGCTATATCTTGTGTGCTTTGATATTCGATTAGTCGCGCCCCGACCCGAACCGCTTCCGCATCTTAAATTTGGGGGTGCGACACTTTCTGTTATTAAAGATATCGCTTTTAATTCATATCCTTTACAGCTTAAACGATTATACATATTGGTTTCTGATTGGTTTCTTCTTGCTTGAACTATACGAAATATGTTTTAGGGTATTAACCCTAATTCATTTTTTACACTTGGGCAACAAGATCTTCACGTATTGTTACCATATTTCCTGGCCGATCTGTCATACATTCCATTCGTATCATTCGTCCAGGTTATTTTGTGGGTTGATTGCGATTATTGCTTATTATTTAGGTTGATTGTGGCCGATTAGGTTTTGGTTTCAAGCGTATTACCGGACCTGGTTTTCCGGCCAGTGGTTTTCCGGCTGAATTAGGGTTTTTGCTAAACCCTAATTTTGTTTTCTTCTTAACTGATCGGGTTGTGGTTTACTCTTTGTGGTATTATTGGTCGTTTGGTTGATTGATTATATTTAGTTGCTGGTTTGAGGGTCGCATGTAAGTAACACGGAACGGGGTTTTCTAAGTTCGGGGAGAGGTGTAAAAGAGAAGAGTATTGATGCTGGGAAAAAACAGCATTCGTTGAAATCGATCCTGAGAAAACCATCGAATTTGCCTATCAATGAGGTAGAGAAGGATGGTCATCGTGATTGTGGCAATAAATCAGGAAGTCATCCAATGAATACTCCGCCTTTTATGAACAAGACATTGCAAGTAGATGAACTTGAGAAATTGAAAAGGGGGAGTGGTCCGAATTCTAATCAGGATGACTTGGTACCACCTGTTCATAAGAAACAGAATGTGGAGGCTCAACAGCCTCCAAATGTTAGTAAGCCATCGTATTTGAATGTTGTTATGGGGGAAAATCCAAAGGTAAAGGTTAATTTTCGTTCCTTAAAATCTGATGTATCTGTTAATGAGGCCGATGTTACTATCCCATTGTCATCAGTTGAGGAAGTTAACAACAGATTTTCGAATACGTTGTATGGTTATTTTATTGGTAAGCGAATTGCTTTTCCGGTTGTTGACAATTATGTACGGAACGTTTGGTCAAAATATGGTCTCCAAAAGGTAATGAGAATGCCAAAGGGTTCTTTTTCTTCAAGTTTTCATCTACTGATGGTATGAATAACGTTCTTGAAAATGGTCCATGGATGATAAGAACAGTCCCTATTATTCTTAACCAATGGGCACCGAATATTAGTTTAACTAAAGAAGATCTTTCTATGGTGCCTGTTTGGGTTAAACTTCATGATGTTCCAGTGGCAGCTTTCACAGGTGATGGATTGAGTATGATTGCAACAATGCTTAGTAATCCTATGAGGATGGACTCATATACTTCTTCTATGTGTGTGGAATCATGGGGTAGAAATAGCTTTGCTAAAGCTTTGATTGAGATTGGTTCTGACCAGGTTTTTAAAGATAACATTGTTGTGGCTATTCCAAAGTTGGATGGGTCGGGTTATACAAAGGAAAATGTTCGGGTTGTGTATGAGTGGAAGCCTCCTAGATGTGATGCTTGTAAAATCTTTGGGCATACAAATACTCAATGCCCATCTCAAACTGAAAAACAAAATAGTAATGATGGGTTTGTGGAAGTTGGATCAAAAGGTTCAAAAACAAATAAACGGGGGCTGACTACAAGGAAAATTGAAGGGATAAGTTGGGAAATCAAAAGTCTAACTTTGTGTATCGTCCTAAAGTAGCTGCTAATAAAGAGAAATTGAAGACTAAGGAGGATACAAAGGTGAGTACATCTAATTCATTCTCTACTTTACGTGGGAATGACCCTAAATTGGATGATGTAATTCAAAAGGTTGAGGCTTCAAAGGATACTGAGAAGGATATTCATGAAAGTAAGAAGTCTGATTCTTATGTGGATAAAGATTTGGAGGACTCGGAAAGTGATGTTGAAGAGGTTTTTGATGAGACCTCACAATTTATGGCATATGGATCTAGATCTGGAGGAGGTGGTGGTGCTAGTAATTTTGAGTGCTATAATGATGATGATTTCTATGGAGGTTATGATGATCAAGTCTATGATTTAACTGAAGAACAAGAGGCCTTTTGCAAGGCGTTTGATATCAACCTCCGTGGACAGAACAAAAGATAGTTTTATGTTTGATTTGTTTGAGTCAAATGTAATGGTTGCTTATTGTTTTATGGTCTTTGGTTGATTCTTTTGTTGAGTCAATTGTCGGTTAGTGGTTGTGTCCTTGTTATGTAGTCTTTATCGCCTATGTAACGGGCTGAGGTGTGGGATTCACTCACATCCTTTGTACTTAACGGTTTTTTGGAGTAATATATATACCGGGTAATTTACCCTTTACCCAAAAAAAGTGCGGAAGCAGGTGATGTGGCGGGGCATGGCAAGAGCATTAAACAATACCTTCACAGAGCATATGATTATCGCATCACATAATATTAAGATGCCAAAAGTAATAGTTATTACAAACATCGTAACTTATCATGTCGTAGTAGTAGTAGCGTTGTCGAAACAGCAAATGTTATAGTGAATACATGATTCAAAAATGGATTTCGTAAATATGACTGCAATGAATTGTAGTTATATAAAAGAAATCTCATTTGTCCCAAAAAGTGGCATCCTAATACGTCATGGTGTCGTCATTCCAAAATGCATGCACATCTTACGTGTATGCTAATTCCCTGAAAAACTTAGTAAAACGTCAACATGGTTGTTGAGTGAATTCACAGGTTTGAAAGTAGTGGTTAAACCAAGTTATTTGTAAATAGTTGACTTCCAGTCAAAATCGTAATCAATTAATGATGTGGATGTTGTGATCCCTTTGGCTACGGTTGTTGAAGCAAGTAAAAAGTACTCTAATACTTTGTACGGGTATTTCATAGGTAAACGTTTGGCTTTTCCTGTGGTTCAGAACTACGCTATGAATGTATGGCAGAAGTTTGGTATCGAAAAAGTCATGATGAATTCCAATGGTTTCTTTTTCTTTAAATTTTCCTCGGAAAATGGGATGAATGAGGTCCTAGAAGGGGGCCCGTGGATGATTAGATTAATTCCTATTATTCTAAAGAAATGGTCTGCGGATGAGGATTTGGCTAAGGAGGATTTATCTAAAGTTCCAATTTGGATTAAGTTGCATAATATTCCGCTTCTTGCCTTTAATGAGGAAGGGTTGAGTGCCATTGCCACAACGGTTGGAAACCCAATTATGCTTGATTCATATACTAGTACAATGTGTACGGATTCTTGGGGTCGGCCAAATTTTGCTCGTGCGATGGTTGAGGTTGATTCGGGGGTTGCTTTGAAGGAAACTATCTCAGTGGCTATTCCAAATCTTGATGGTACTTGTAATACTCTGTATTCGGTTGGGGTTGAATATGAATGGCGTCCGCCTAGATGTAGTACATGTAATATTTTTGGACATAAGGATGATGAATGCCCAAAAAATGTGGTCCGAGTTGAAAGTCGAAAACCTAATAATTCTGACTTTGTTGCTCCTAAAAAGACTGCTCGAGGACCTCCAAATAAGGGTATGAAGTCTAGTGAAGGTTTCATTTTGCAAAAACCGAAGCCAAAGGTGATTTATAGGGTTAAACATTCGGGGACTTCTTCATCTCAGGTTCCAAACTCGAGTAGTCAGCCTCGGAATTCTAACACGGTTCCGAGGAATGATAATCCTATTTCTCTAGACAATCGGTTTGGTGTTCTTAATGATGATGGCAAAGAGGAGGATTTGCGGGGTAAGAAGATTCAATCGGGTTCTGATAGAGTGGATCACCAAAGTCAGCCTTTACGTTCAAAAGGGGTTGATTATGGTGGTAGTAGTCATATGGATGATTCGGAGTCGGATATGGATGTGGAAAATGTTTATGATGAAACGGCTGATTTTATGAAACTTCCTACAGGTGGGGTTTTTTCTGAGGGGGAAAGCACTCCCGGTGTGTCAGTGCCTCATGGTTAGTCTTGCATCTTGGAATATAAGGGGCTTGAACCGTGTCCCAAAACAGAATGAGGTTCAACAGGTGGTGCGTGAGAATAAACTGTGTATTTGTGCCATTTTGGAGTCCCATGTCCATGTTTCTAACCTTGAGCGAATCTGTTAAAGTGTTTTTAGAAGATGGAGTTGGACTTCTAATGCTTCTAGGAGTGCTAGTGGTTCTCGTATTATTCTTGGGTGGGATTCTGACAGGGTTGATCTCATGCTCCTTTCGTTTACGGATCAGGTTTTGCATTGTCAAGTGAGGGTGCGTGATACTAATCAATCATTTTATTGTTCTTTTGTCTATGCTGGTAATTCCTATATATGTAGAAGTGAGCTGTGGGCATCTCTGAGATTACATAAAATATTTGTTTCTAATGCTCCATGGACTTTATTGGGGGATTTTAATGCAATTCTCAATCTAGAAGATACTTCTGCTGGTTCTTCTAGCCATTCTATATCTATGAGGGAGTTCCGGGAGTGTGTGGAAGATATTGGGTTGGTGGATGTCAATGCTACCGGGTTGCATTTTACTTGGAATCAACGACCTCGAGCTGATCATGGTATGTTGAGGAAAATTGACCGTATTATGTGTAATGGTGAATTTTTAGGTGTTTTTCCCAAGGCTATTGCTATATTTCAGCCCTATCGGATTTCTGATCACTCCCCTGCTGTACTTAATCTTCCTAGTATTCAGAAATCGCGGGTTAAATCGTTTAGATTTTATAATCTTCTTGTTCATAAACCCGAATTTCAGGGGTTGGTAAACGAGGCTTGGAGTGAGTCCATTAAGGGTTGTGCTATGTTTCAGATTACTAGACGGTTAAATAGACTTAAAAAACCTCTTGCTGCTTTGTTGCGGGCTCAAGGTAATATTCATAAGCGTGTTATTAGTCTCCGAGCTGAGTTGGACGAGGTTCAAAAAGCTCTAGATGTTAATCCGGATTTGGTTGATTTAAGAGAGCAGGAGTGCCTTTACCTTCGTGCTTTCAATGATGCTGTTATTGACGAGGAGAGATTCTTGAAGCAGAGAGCCAAGATTGAATGGATTTGGGTTGGGGATAGTAACTCCAAATATTTCCATAATGTGGTGAAGGAAAAGGCTAATAGGAGTCGGATAGATCGAGTGCATGGCGTTCTTAATGTTATGCATATGGGTGATTCGGTGCCGTTAGCCTTTGTCGAACATTATCGTCAATTTTTGGGATGTGCGGGTGATACTAGACCCTTGGATGAATCGGATTTGTTCTCTCGCAAGCTCTCGCGTCATGAGGCTGATATGATTATTCGGCCTATTACGATGGAGGAGGTTAGAGTAGCTATGTTTTCTATTGGAGATTCTAAGTCCCCGGGTCCTGATGGGTATTTTGCTGCGTTCTTTAAACGGTCCTGGGACATTATTGGTAAGGATGTTTTTCTTGCTGTCCGTGATTTTTTCTATAATGGTAAGATTCTTCGCGAGATTAATCATACAGTTATTGCTCTAATCCCGAAGGTTTCCACTCCTTCTAGGATTAATGACTTCCGTCCTATTTCCCTATGTAATGTTTTGTATAAGTGTATTAGTAAGTTGCTTACGAATAGGATTAAGGACGGTTTGATGACCCTTGTTAGTGATAATCAGTCGGCTTTTATCCCGGGTAGAAGTATTTCGGGTAATATTTTGTTGACTCAGGATCTTATGTGGCGGTATCACCTTAATCATGGAGCGTCTCGTTGTGCTTTTAAGATTGATATTCAAAAAGCATATGATACGGTGGATTGGATATTTCTGCGGACTATCTTACATGGGTTTGGTTATCACCATGCGATGGTTAATTTAATTATGACATGTATCTCTAGTACGTCCTTTTCCTTGAGTATTAATGGAGGCATTCATGGGTATTTTCAAGGAAGGAGAGGGTTAAGGCAAGGGGATCCTTTGTCGCCTTACCTTTTCACTTTGGTTATGGAGGTGTTGACTCTAATTATTCGGAAAAAGGTGGATGACTCTCAGTTTTTTAAGTACCATGCTAAGTGTTCTAAACTTGGTTTGGTTAATCTTTGTTTTGCTGATGATCTTTTTCTATTTTTTTGGGGGGTAAAGGGAGCATACCCTGGTAAATATTATAGATGAATAAAACGTTACAATACAAGAGCTTAGTCTAAACAAAAAAGACTAAGCATATATACTTGACATGCCAACTATATGCCGACCATGGGAACAACCAACACTAAAAACCAAGACAAACACAAACTAGCCACCAGGCGATGATCCACTGTAGGCGCATTAAACCAAAAAAACTAATCAGCCCTCATTAAGGAGGGCCCTTGGAAGCTGTAACACCCCCAAATTTACTGTTTAGCGGAAGCACGAATTGGGTGTCACTAATCAATATACAAAACACATAAGATATAATGAACGACCACTATATGCGTCGTTTTACATTGTATTGATAAAACAAAAGTTTACATCAAAATATTGTTTAACATTAGCTCGGTTTGAAGTTGAGAGATTTAAGTACATAATTAATCTATACAAAATATAATAATGCAGCTAAATCTCTGATTGTTTATATGCTGACTCGAGCTAATTCGCCTTGATTGAGCAGTCCAACCTACTGCTGGTTACCTGTGATACATGCTAAAATGGGTCAGCTAAAAGCTGGTGAGCTCACAGGTTTGTATGTCAACACATATTTGTATGAACCGCAAGATTTATAATTGAATTTAAAATGCAATTAAGCAAAATAAAAGTTATACAGCCATGAGCACATAGTCTGAGCTTAACTTGAGTGTCAGGTCCAATTAAGGAAACCCAACTTGAGTGCCTCCTACGAGTGCCTAATCTACACTCGTCTTCCCAAATGCTAATACGTCCGTTTGACCAGTTAGTGCGTGCTAACCCGGACGAGGATTGTCAATCCTATATGATATCATATACTAACATTCACGCTACTACGTATTACCATACTATGCTATGGAGGGCTTTAAATTGATTAGCTTGAAACTTATGTAGTATTTGATTTGATTTGTACTTGCGTTCAACTTGTAAAGCAAAACGAGCAATAATATCACACCCCTGATTGAAAAGCAGTAAAATAGGGGCCATGAGACTCACCTGAGCCTTGAGTGTTTATTGGAATAAACTTGAATTGATTAGCTGTGATGTATTGTCCGAAGACTTGTAACCTGAAGGTGTCCATGACACGCGATGGTTATTAATTGGTCAGGCATCTCGAAAGACTACCTTTGTAGATGTTTGTCCAAATTACCCCGATTTGGTCGATTGACTTGTCCAAATTACTAAGATTTGGTTGATTGATTTGAGTATTTGAAAATGTGTACGGCCTGTTGGTGATTGTTTGTAATAATAATCCTATCATTATAATTTTGGTCTCGAAACGTTATACTTGAATAGTATGTTTCAATGTGTTTTAGAAGTCGTATCACACGGGTATTTGAAATTGTGCAAGTTCAACACTTGGTGAGAAATATGCTTACGGAATCTAAGTACGGGGGTCCGGGGGCAGCGCCCCTGGTAGCGGGGTCCAAGGGGCAGAGCCAGAGCCCCTGGTTGGGGTCGAGCTGCCAAGTCAGCTTGGAAAATTTTTATTTCTACTATATTGCTTTGGTGAAAAACGCATCTGGACTTGAAATTGGGTGAAATCAAGTGATAAAATTTAGGATCTCGACACTTAGTGAAAATCTGTGTTATCTGGTTTGTGGGACGTTGGTTGCGACGTCGCAGGTCCTGACTGCGACGTTGAGCATGGCGTCGCTATGTGCGACTTTCGCAATTTAATGCGACGTTGTGCGTGGCGTCGCTATATGCGACGTTGTTGAATTCTGCTACGTAAGGGCTTGCGTCGCTAAGTGCGACGTCGGTCAATTAAGCCGACGTAGTGGCTGATGTCGCTGTGTGCGACGTCGTGATGTGTTTTGCGACGTCACAGCTGACGTTGCATAAAGTCTGGGCCAAATGCGACGTTACGGTCTGATGGCCGGAGTTTGTGTCGAAAACGAGTTTTCCGGTTTCCGTTTGGTCCAAATCTTTTACCCAACCCTTATATGGACATTATAAACATATATAAACGATAAACATGTAAAAATGAGTGAAAACAAGAGGTTTCGACTTTTTGTCGAAAAACTTACAAGTGTCGGATTGAAAATCCAAAAAGATGGAAGTGTAGATCGTGATGAGGTGAACGTTTTTCTTCAAAGGAGCGAGACGATCCGTGTGCTTTTGATGGTGTTATTTTGGTGATTTAAGAGTTGGTGGTGGTGGTTTTCTTGAAAGAGAAAAGAGAGAAAGGAGGGTGAGGTGAGAGAGACAAGAAATGAGAAATGAAGAAAAGGATGAAGGTGGAGGGGTTTTGGTGTAAGTCCCTCAATTTCAGTCTGCGCAACGTGCCCCGTGCGGTGTTCATTTTCCCCCATTATTTAACGTTAAATATTTATTTTATACATTTAAATATACGTTTTAAAATACGAATAACTATTCTCTATTTTTGTTGAAGTATTTTACTAAATACTTACTAAGTACGTCATAAAAGGTAATTCGTCTCGGTTGGTTGCGCGTTTTTATTTTAATTGTGTATATGTTATTTATACGACACGAAATGACTATGAAATATTATAGAAATAATATCTTTGAATATAGCAGTGTTATTAAATGATATTTATATTACTTAATAAAATCATTTACCAACGTCCGTATTTATTGGAACCGAAATACATTCGATTTGAAATGAGCACGATTGAATCAAATCGTATACTTGTATATATATTCAAATATATATATATATATATATATATATATATATATATATATATATATATATATATATATATATATATATATATATATATCGATATATTAATTAGCCTAACACAGAACTAATTACATGTATTAAAACTTGATTAGGCACTAATTACTAGTCCTAATTTGACGGGTGTCACAGAAGCTTCCATAAATCCATTTCCCTTTTAACTTGAGCAGAAGGCCTGAATCTAAAAGAATGAAGTTTAAGCCGAACTGCATCCAAAATAGAAGACACCACTTGATCTTGCGAACGCCGCTACTTCTGAAATAAACGCAGATTCCGCTCTTGCCAAATGAAATACGAGGTAGAACCAAGGAGAAGTTTGAATATGACACCTCGAACCGATCTCCGAGCAGCAATAGGATGAATCCACGAAACACGATCAGCCAGAATAGCCGATTGGAGATTAAACCCTGCAAAGTGGAGAACCTCCATCCAAACCTGAGAAGAAAAACAGCACTCAAAAAATACTTGAGAATGAGAGTCCTGTTAAGAACCACACAACGAGCATCGAAGCAGGTTTAAGTCAGTCGAAGGACCAACATCCCATTGCTTCAATCTGTCTTACGTCTTCAACTTTTCCTTTAAAACCAACCATAAGTGGATGGCATGCCTAGGGATACACATAGGAAACCAAACCACCGAATACCAATCAATAATATTAGCCCTTGGCCGAATAGTATCCCACACTTGGCTGGTTGGAAAATCACGCAAATTACCATCTAACAATCGCCAACACAGCTTATCTTGGTAATTATTCAAGAGAGGAACAGGGAGCTGAGTAAGAATCGGAAACCGCATAAGCCAAGAGGACGGTCAATCCCAAGCCGACTTAACAACCAAATCAACAACCGTATTATTAATATGAGACTCACGATTAATAACACTATAAGAAAGAAAGTGAGATAGAGGACAAATAGAATCCCAAATATCAAACCAAACCGAGACCGAAGTACCATTACCAATCCGAAACTAGAAATGGGTTCTCAGACTGAAGTACCATTACCAATCTTTTTCTATTTGCCCATGGTGATTTGAATTCGGTTAAGGTGTTGCAGTCTGCCCTTAATGAATTCAAAGAGGTTTCGGGATTAATCCCTAGTATTCTGAAGAGCACTGTTTTTTTCTGTAATGTTCCTATGAATGTCAGGCAGCGTATCCTTAGTATTATGCCTTTTGAAGAAGGTGTTTTGCCTGTCAGGTATCTTGAGGTTCCCCTAATTCCTACGAGGCTTCTTAAGACTGATTGTAAAGGCTTGGTGGAGAAGGTTCAGAATCGGATAGGCAATTGGAAGAATAAGTCTTTATCTTTTGCGGGTCGTGTCCAACTCATTACTTCTGTTCTTTCTTCTCTTCATGGGTATTGGGCTTCTATGTTTATTCTTCCTCAGTCGATTATTGCTGAATTAGAGAAGCTTATGCGAGGCTTTCTTTGGTGTCAAGGACCAATGAAGTCTGGTAAAGCAAAGGTTGCTTGGGAGGACTTATGTTTGCCGAGGCAAGAAGGTGGCTAGGGTATTCGTCGTTTGCGGGAGTGGAATACATCTTTGATGACTAAACATATTTGGAGTATCCTTACTTGGAAGGATTCCATTTGGGTCAGGTGGGTGTATGCGTATAAGCTGTATAATCGAAGCTTTTGGGATGTTTCTCCACAAAAGAGTATGAGTCGGGGATGGAGGAGTTTGCTTCATATCCGGGGTCTTATTCGTCCTTTTTGTTGGTACCAGATTGGTGATGGGAGGACTGCTTCGGTGTGGTTTGACACTTGGTGTGACCAGTGTCCTATTGCTCGTATCTTTTCTTGTCACCGTGATATTACACGTCAGGGTTTTTCAGTTACTGATTCAGTCGCTGACCTTATTGATGGTGATGTTTGGAGAAGGCCGACTTTGTGGCTTCAACGGTATCATATTTTTTCTCAGATTTTGGTTCCCACTTTTTCTTCACAACCGGATAAGCTTTTATGGCGTGCTGGTGATGGTACTTTTTTTGAATTCCGGGTGAGTGAAGTCTGGGATTCCATTCGAAGGCGGGGTTCTGATGTGGTGTGGGCTTGTGTTATTTGGTTCCCTCATTGTATCCCTAGGCATGCTTTTAACATGTGGCTGGTTCTTAAGGGAAAGCTGAGGACTCAAGATCGCCTGAGGCAATGGGATGTTGACCCTTCGGTCGACTTAAACCTGCTTCGGTGCTACTTATGTGGATCATGTCCTGATTCACATTCTCATCTTTTCTTTGAATGTGTTTTTTCTTCGCAGGTTTGGTTTCGGGTTGTTAGCTATGCTGACATTTCGATTGTGTCTGATAAGCTGGAAGATGTGCTCCCTTTCTTTATTTTTGCGTCTTCATTGAAGAATGTAGATCATGTGATTTCTCGCTTATTGTTGGCTGCTACGACATATTTTATTTGGCAGGAGAGGAATTTTCGTCTCTTCGCCAAAGGAAGACGTTCGTGTATAGAGCTTGCTGATGTTATTCTTTCTGAGATTCGTCTGAAGTTGGTTTCCTTCAAATTTAGGTCTTCGTTTCGAGCTATTCGAGCTTTGGAGCGATGGAAGATTCCGAACCGGACTTAAGTTTGGTCTTGCCTGGTTTTCTATCCATTCGTGTGTTTATGGCTGATTCTGAAGTTTTGCTGATTGGTTGCTCGTTTATTTTATATTGGATGTATTATTTATTTGTTCTTTGAGCTTTGTTATTATTTGTATATGGCCTGTCATATACAGAGAGTTTAGCCGTTGCTAGCTAGTTATTCCTGTTGGTTTGGAAGTGGTTGAGTCTTGTTATGTAGTGACTTTTGCCTATGTAACGGGCTGAGGTGTGGGATTCACCCACACCCTTTGTACTTAAACATTTATTTTGGAGTAATATATTTGCCGGGTGAAAACCCTTTACCCAAAAAAAAATAAGTCGGTTAGATAATCGTTGGATCAAAATCCAAATGTAATAGTTGGAAAATCATTCCAATGAGTTGTCGTTAGAAAACATTTGATATAATCAAATATAATTTGTTGGAAGCCCATTTCAAAGATGTAATCGTTAGAAGACGCGCAGGTATTCTAATAAATCGATCATATCGTTTGAAAACCCGTAAGTGATCAAATGCATAAATAGTTGTTTCTTCTTATCATTTGTTATTGTCCATTGTTATTTTTTGGGAAAACATAGACGGTGATCCCTCAAAGGTTAGCTAGACCTTTTAGGTTAAAGTCACGACACCTCATCCTATAACCAATCCACGACCAATTTCATTTTTGCCATCGTAACAGGTAAATATACGCTCCTCGTTGTGACATAAAGACAAGGGTTGGAATGACCAACAATTAGTGGGAGGGCTGTCAACTCGATAGTACTATCCGTATATTCAGTGGCTAGAGTCACCTAGCTAATGGTTATAGTTTGCAAGCATTAGGACTTCTATGCATTACAACATGTAAAACTAGGCTCGTACCAGGATTCGTTGTCGTGTTCCCAATATAGTATGAAAGTCGTTTCATAAGTAAACAGTTTCATTGTAGTCGTATGAAAACATTCATAAGAAACCAAGTTTCACATTTAGTATTAAAACAGTTCTATGTTATCCACCCCTAGTTTAAAAGCAGTGAAAACAGTAAAAATAGAGGCTGTGAACTCACCTTTTGTGCTTTGATGTGAGAGCTAGCATATAGTGGTAAAATGTCTCCCAAATATCGTCTCTTAGCGTCCTAAACGCAAGAGATACTAACATAAGTAATTGACTAAACGTCAAACTATGTTAACGGTTCACTTGTTTCGAAAGATCGTTTGATTTAAAATGTGTACGATTCGTTGGTGATGTTTCCGAAATTGTTATTATTTTGGTTGGTGTTTGTTTGTTTTACAATTTATGATTGTATTCGTTGTTAAACACGAGTGTTATATAATAGTTTGTTGCACGTAAATATATATATATATATATATATATATATATATATATATAAGAGTGTACATATATATATTTGTATAGTTTATTTCGTTGTATATATATATATATATATATATATATATATATAGATATAATGACTATAACTCAGTGTACATATATATATTTGTATAGTTTATTTCGTTGTATATATATATATATATATATATATATATATATATATATAGATATAATGACTATAACTCGGTACATATATATATATATATATATATATATATATATATATATATATATATATATTATATAGGATTAGGATCAATGGAGAAGGATTTTGTAGGAGATAAATGAGAGAAGGATCTTTGACCATTAGATCTTAAAATCAATGGGCTAGATCAGTTATGGCATAATTGTAATTATCATTTACTTTTTACATGCTGATTATAAAAATAAAAGGGCAAAATAGTACATTTATGTGATTCGAAAAAGAGAAAATCGGCAAGTTAAATTCTTTTAAAGAAAACTGCTCCTAAAAAGTAGGAGTTAATTAGGGAAAGTCTTATTCATTAATATCTGACATATTATATCACAAAATACCCTTGTCGTAAATTAAAAATTTCTAATCAATACACCCCACAAATCACATAAAGATATTTTTGTTCTTAAAATTAGCTATTCATTAAATAAAATGTCTTCTTTAATAATCCAAATTATTATTTCCAAGACATGTGAATCTTATTCTAAATTTTTTAGTGGTTCATGAATACGGTTTAAAACTCCTTGATGAATCATTATGAAAAAAATATTGAATTATTTCATTATTGTAATTTAAACTTAAAAGTGAATCACTGAATCAAATAGTCAAATTACTGTGAATCATAGATACATATTTATAAATCACAATATTATGATAAAATTTGTAAGAATATGAATCGTAGATATACAATTTCCGTGGCATGTGCAAGTTGTAAATGACTGAATCTTACTTATACATTTACGAGTCAATTCTTTGAGATATGGATTCATTAAAAACTGAGTTTTGGCTAGAATTAAGGGTTGAGAAGACCTTGATTCATTAAAATTGTTACTTTGATTCACAATTTCGCATTTTTGACAAATTCAAAGATTTATGAAACAAAATTGCAATTTGTAATTCTGATTCACAATATTGTATAACATTCGATAATGATCGTGTAAAAAAGATTTTTTAAATTTTTTTGTTTCTTTCTTTAATTTTTCTTTATTGTATTGTTTCATTTCATTTTTGAATCATTATAGCTCTAATTTAGTGAATCAGTGTCTATTAACTTTTCTTACCCAAAATTATCTTTCACTTTCACATTACACAATTGCAATAATCATATCAGTTTGTGAATCATTAAGAAGATGTTTTTTAAATTAAAGAAAGTAAGCATTGTGAGTAACATGTTTCAGGTGGTGATATAAATATTTGAATCACATTACATCATAAATTTTGAATCACATTTCTATTTTTTGAAGTTTACATTACATGACTAACATAGAAAAGGAAAATAAAAATAGATCTTTGAAATACGAGTTGATGGCATTTTAAATTTGCAACAGGTGTCCATCATAAAAAAAATGTCCAAAAAGAAATATTTCATGTAATTAATCCAAAAAATCGAAACAAGAAATTTCATCATTAATTTAAAAACCAGCACTACTGTTAAGATTATTGCAAAAGAACGACGTAAAGATGCTTATAGATGATACTTTTTGTGAAGATTGAATACAAAAACTGCTCCACATTTTACGTGGTTAATTTAGATATTGTTTCCACAAATCAAAGAAACAAAAATATGCCATTTATAACCGAATTTTAAGATAATAATTTGACTAATAAATAGAAAAGTAATTACCTATAATACCCTTTGACCTTTAATTGAAATGATTGGCCACAAATCCTTCTCCCTCTTCTCCAACCAAATTATCTTCTTTTTTGATCCCTCAACTATATATATATATATATATATATATATATATATATATATATATATATATATATATATAATTAGTTTATCAATTTCGTATATATATATATGCATTTTACTCGTTCGTTTCGTCGTGGATATATTTATCCGTATGGATATATTTATACGCATAATGTGTCGTTGTGTGAGTACGTACATATATATTGTTAATGGTTGTGTATACAAAATACTACACACACATTTGTTTAATTCGTATTAGTTTACTCTATTTATTTAGCTACTAAAAGTTATCATTTGGAATAATTTTAGTGTACACTGAGTTGTACTTCTGTGACGAATTTGAACTAAAACACGTGGTCGGGTAGAAGTACGCGATCGCGTATTGTTTATTAATTTGGAAGCTTCACCCAATCGGGTATGCAATCTCACCCAATCGCGTATGTATACCCTCACCCAATCGGGTGGAATAACTCACCCAATCGGGTATGTGTACCCTCACCCAATCGGGTGGAATAACTCACCCGATCATGTATTGTCATTTTTAGTCCTCACCCAATCGGGTATTAGTGCTTTTGTGTACAAATCAGTTTTTAGATCCAAATCGGTGTATTTTCGAGGGAAACATTCTACACGAAAGTTGTTCCTAACACACATACGAAGATTTTGGGAGCGTTTCATGCGTTAATTTTGCTCACACGATTTTATATGATTTTTCTTTTGGAACTTAAAAATCTGTCCAACATCATTATCACTGTAACTTCATGTTTTACTTAGTTTTTGCTAGGTTTTCATGTAAGATCTTTCAAGATGTGAACAATTAACAAGTTTATAACACTTAATTACATGCAAGGAAATGAAAGCAATATTGTCCTTACAATGTTTTGAATAACAGAGAATGAAATTGGTGATGAGCAGAGGATGATGATAATGTTGATGATGAGTTTGTTTCTCCTCCTTTTCCTTATGAAATTTGTAGTTGATGATGATGATTATGGTGTTTATGTTGGTGTTGTTGCTTCTGATGCTTCTTCCGATTGAGAGCAAAAAGGGCACCAATAATGGAGGTGGGTGAGGGTGTGTGTGTTTGATCACTCGAGTAATGGAGGGAGTATATTATAATTGAGTCTGGGTAAATTTTTCAACGAGAGAGTATGGCTCGAGTATAGTTTTGTCCCCAGATATTTTGTGGTAATAATATTTTAGGTATTTAACCCGTTAATTGCGTGTACGTTTTTAATTGTTTGAGTTAACGGATGAATTTTTATTTCGAAGTATTATTCCAAATACTTTATTCGAAATTATAAAAATATAATTTTTATTAGTTTGGTTGTAGGGTTTGCTTCGTATGTTTTCTGTCGCGTACGATACGTTTTGTTTTATAGTTATACTTTATTGTTCGCATAATATTTCAAGCAAATAACTTATTAAAATAGTTTCACATTATTTATAAACTTTGTATCACCAACGATCGTATTTGTTTTTTTCGGACTCGTTCCGATTATGTTTTGCGTAATTACAAATATTTACGAAACTCTAAATACGTTTTGTATTAAAATCGTGGGCACGCTAGACTTATCTCAAAAATAGTTAAATTTTCTTTTTCTTAGGGAATTAGCGTAAGAAATGCACGTGATTAAGTGTAAGTTTATACCTAAATTGGAGGAGTGTCACACTAGAGCCCGGTTGGATGAACTTTGTTGCTTTGGAGCTGTAAAGGATTCCTTCTTTTGAGGTTTAGAATATGAAGAACTTTCGGTAGACGGTTTTGAAGTCGAGATGCTTCTCCGATTAAAAGACACTTTTTTTCCGAGAATCACGAGCTTCTTTTTGTTGCTTATTAATCTTAACAGAAAGTTTGCACACATCACTATAACTCCAATAAGGTTTCAATTCAAAAACATTTCTAATTTCAGCCCTTAGACCTCCAAGATAACGAGCTATAGTTTGCTCTTCGGGTTCCACCACGTCACATTTAATCATGAGATGATCGTACTCCGAGGTGTAGTCTTCCATGGATAACTCCTTTTGCTTGAGATTATGAAGCTTAAGGAGACAATCATGCCTATAATTATCAGGCATAAATCTCCTCTTAAGCTCTCTCTTCATCTTCTCCAAGAACGAATGGGACGTTTACCATCTCGAGCTTGTTGTCTCTTTATGTTCTCCCACCATAAACTAGCGTATTTTCTCAACTTCAAAGTAACCAACTTCACTTTTCTTTCGTTAGAAATTTCTTTGAAATCAAAGATCCTCTCGACGGTGTGAAGCCAATCAAGGAACTCATCAGGTTGCATTCTTCCTTCGAATTCCGGAATGTCAACCTTCATGTCAAACTCCTTGACTTGGTTTCTTCTACCACGATTATAAACTTGATTCACCACGCTTTCTGTAAAACTTGAATAATCACCAAAAGGATTAAAGTCTTCATCATCTTCGCTGCACCCATTAATTGGTTGACTAATACGTCGGAATCGCTCTTCATCCACTATTTTTAGACGTTGAAGTTCTTCTTGGAGTTGTTGCACTTGTCTCCGTAATTCATCAACTTCAATGTCATGAAGATCTCTCTCACGAATAGGAGTTTCATTAGTATCACGACCCTTACGACCACGACGCGCCATCGATATTAGAACCTAAGCTCTGATACCACTTGGTAAGGGGGTAGGGAACAAACGGGTTATTTCCACCACCACGCAGTATTAACCGAGAGGATACATGAATACAACTCACCACTCTTGGAATCCACCAAGAGATATAGGGTTGTTAAGTAGTTCACCACTCAACGGAATGAAAAACCAAAGAGATAAAGAACACAAAGAAGTAAGCAGAATACTCACTTTAGTTTAATTTCAAATTACACTCTACCTCCAAAACATAACTTAGGGAGGCTTTTTGTGACACCCGACAAATTAGGGCTAGTAATTAGTGCCTAATCATTATAGTAACACATGTAGTTATATTTTAGGCTAATTATGTGTATCATTATGTATATTGATATATACACACGTACGCGATTGAATTAAATCGTGCATTTTCATATCAGATGGATTCCGACACATTATCATTACGGACGTTGGTAAACACTATTATTAAATGATATGAAATTATTTAATAACATCATTATTCACATTATATTATGTCGATAATATATAAAACATTATTTGTATCATATAAAATTAACCGTACGCGACAAAAACGCGCGATTCACGCCAGGCAAACACAATAATCTCAATTTATATTTTTATAACTCAAAACAAAGTATTTTAATGAAATACTTCTATTAAAAATATAATGAATCGAATCGAAAATGAAATCGTATATATAAATAACGTATAACGTCTAAATAACGTTTAAACGACTGGGGAAACGAACACCGCACGGAGCGCGAATACAGGGAACAAATTGGGGCGAGCCCACACCTTAGTGGGGCCCACCCCCAACCGGTCAAGCCATGGAGGGTGGCTTCATGTTTTGGGGATCTTGCCCCTTGACCAAGCCACCAACAAAAACCCCTAAAACCCTCCCCCATTTCCTCATTTTTGCACCTCTCACTCTCTCACTAATCTCTTTCTACATCTTTCTCTACTCACGGCACCACACCACCACCATCTTCCACCATCCACAACCATCAAACACCACCAAGTTCTCGAAGAAAAGTGAAGGAAAAGGCTAGGAAATGGAAGAAGGAAACAAGAGGAGCAACATCTCATCATTTTCGTCTCTAGATCACTCGTTTTCGTTGTAAGGACCTCCACTCTTTCACTAGATTTTACTTGGTTTGCAATTATATACATGATAGCTTGTTCATTTGACCAAGAAATGTCCAAATCTTAAGCTTAAACTCGTTTTTTATGTACATATATTATCACAGTTTTCTGTCCAGAAACATAGTCTCACCATTTCGACCATAACTAAAGTTCTAGACCAAATAAATACATGAAACATGAACCAACATCTTCGTATGGATGTTGTCTACAAAAAGTTTTTCTATGGCTCGGTCCAGAAATGCACCGATTTACCCACAAAATTCGGTTTATGAACAAAGGTTATTTTTTGCCGAAACTAGACCTTTGGTCCTTCTCAATTTTATTTAACTAACTAAACGACCTCTAAAAATTCTGAAAAAATTACATAAAATACTTAAGATATGGATGAACAACTGTGATTTTTTTTTAATTTAATTTGGACTTTAACCATGTGAAAACGAGACCCGAAAGGGTCCAGAAACTGAAAACATAAACCCAGGGACTGTTTTTGTAACGAAATATATAACCGACACTTAGGGTTAACCCCGAAACGAAACGATAATTTTTCTAAGCTTCAAATACTTATTTAAGACTTCCCTAAAAGTTTCGGGTCCGACCGAACACGTTTGACCAAGTCAACGAAAACGAGTCCTACAACGGAAACGGAAACTTCAGACCTGCGACAATACCCTTTGTCGCACAAGCCTTATGCGACAAACCTTTGTTGCAACACTTTATGTCGAAATAAACCAACATTGTCGCATTCACTGCGACAATGCTTCTGTCGCATGTATACTCTCGCACACCCATGGATTGTCGCACGTATTCACACTGTCCCACACCGTGAACACTCTCGATTCATAACTGATTATCTCAAAATCTGATTGTCTCACAAATAGTAACCCGAGACTGTCTCATCAATAGTAAAACGAGACTGTTGCATAAATAGTGTTTTCACGATTGTCTCATGAATAGTGCTCTACGCTGATTTCTCATAAAACAACGTTCCAACAGACAATATTGCGATATACTTAATTTTACGCCAACAACAAACATTTGGAAAACCTCGGAAACACTTAACATATACTTTTATAAGTATACAACGAAACAAACACAATAATGATAATACTTTGGGATTATTATTACAAACCGTCACCAACGGGCCGTACGTGTTTTAACATTTGGACATTACTAGTTGAATGGACAACTAGCATAGATGATCTGTTGAGACATCTACTCATTGTTATAACCTTGGGCGTTTTGGACGCCAGCGGGTTACAGTCTGCGGACATCATATCATTGCTTGTTGCAACATACACATACTCATCAGACTCAGGTGAGTCTCATAGCCCCGCATTTTACTATTTTTACTCCCGGGGTGGGAATATATGCTCAGTTTTTATTTACATGTGAACACGAGTTCAAAACATCAATATATTGGCTGCAAGAGTTGTTTTATTAATCATGAAAGCCCTCCACATCATAGTTTGTTAGTATGGATCTTAGCGCAAATGTTAGTGAATAGTACTATTTGGGACTGACAATCCCCGTCCGGATTAGCATGCACTAACCGGTCAAACGGACGCATTATCATTTGTTCATCACGAGTGATTGATTAGGCACTCGTAGGAGGCACCCTCGATCGGGCACTTAATTGTGATCCCGACACCTCAGTTAAGCTCAAACTATGAGCTCATGGCAGTAATATACACATATTATTTTGCTTGGTTGCAAACACTATTAAATCTTGTGGTTCATACATTGTGCTTTAGTCATTAAACCTGTGAGCTCACCAGCTTTTAGCTGACCTTTTAGCATGTATTCTCAGGTTCTCAGCAGCAGTAGGTCTGCTCACTTTGGATACCTTAGCTCGAGTTGCATGCATACAACAAGAGATTTATCTGCATTACTATGTTTTGTAAAAGTAGTTATGCCGTAGAATCTTTCAGATCAGGATACCGAGCTATTGTAATTATTACAACATTGTAAACTTTTATTAAATCAATGTATTTTGTTAAAACGACGCATGTAGTGGTCATTATATCTTTGTGCTTGATTACCGGATTAGTCGCGCCCCGACCCGATTCACTTCCGCACAGTAAATTTTGGGGTGTGATACTTTTATAAGCACTTGGAACATCCCTCCAAGCATAAGACATGAAATTAATACAATAACTAATAGACTAATTACATGATAGAAGAAATAAAGACACATGGTCAAAATTCGGAGTCAATCTGTCTTTGTGACTACCATGTGTTTAAAGTACCATAACTTCCTCTAGAAATATCCAATTAATTATCCATTTGATGTTATAGAAACTAGACATCTGTATCTTTTCATCCATGCAACATACATGCACCATAAACGTCTCAATTGCTCCAGTTTAATATGACTAAAATTTCAGTCAATCTGCCTTCTGACTACCCTTTTGTATTTCTGTGATATCTTTTCCTAGAAAACTCCAAATGATGATCCGTTTGTTTCTTTGAAAACTAGACTTTCAGAGCTTTCCAACCATATATGATACATATTTTTTGGCCATTCTAATCGTTCCAATTTCTAGTATCAATATGATCATTTTCCAGAAAGTTCTCTGTCATTTCATTTACACCTCTGTCATGCTAGCCATGGTGGTCAGGCGCAATCTACATGAATGGCAACATGATTAATAATGGTCGTGGCACGATGTCTTTTAACGGTAAAAAAATAATACTAAAAGAAATTAAATACTAAAAGAAAAGTTGTTTTAAAGTTAATCGCTTCCATTGTACATGTTATGTATATCAAAGTTGTAAAAGTCAAGCTTATATTATAGCGTTTATTGTTTCGTTATGTATTAAACTTTAAACTTTTTACTATTGTATGAGACATACTTTCATTTGCTTTATTGTATGTATTGAACTTGTAAATATCGTCTATAGTATGCAAACTTTCCTTTTTGGGTAAGGCAAAAAAATGAAACTTTTCTATTTTGGCCTTACCCAAAAAGGAAAGTTTACATACAATAGACGATATTTACAAGTTCAATACATACAATAGAAGTTTTCAAAATTCGACTCATACAATATTAAAAAGTGTAAAATTTAATACATTACGAAACAATAAGCCCTATATTATATGTGAACTTATAGGTCTTTCAAAAAAAAAAAAATAATAATAAAAAAATGATGATGATTATGATTTTTTGGGTGTTACATTCCATAAACTGTTAAAAAATCAAATAAGGTAAGAATTTGCTAATCATTACTTCAAAAATACTAATAATAAACTATTATTCACTAATGAAAGTAATTATAAGCAGAAATCTCCTCACGATATGTATTTACATGTTAAAGATTACTACATATGTGCCAAAATAATTATCCTGATTTGATATTCTGAAGTCTTCATTTTTCAACTTTAACCTTAATTATATTTGTTTGTTTTGTATAATGCTTGTTACAAAATATATAAATGGATTGAGTTTTAAATGTATTATCATTGATATAATTTTCATCAATATAAAACAAACAAAAATACATAATTTCAAAATTGAAGGAAAAACAAAAAAAAAGGACTTTAAAAAAAAAAGAAAAACTAACCAATTATTCAGAATATCGTCCCTAACCATAAAGCACAACTCTACATTTTCCATAAAATAAAAGTCATCAACCATTAAAGTTATATATAAAAGTTGCTGCTCATTTAAAAGCTTCTCCATTTGTAGACTAGAGGTCATGTAAGATCACACCCTCCATTAACATTACTAATGGTTTAGTTGCCAAATTGGAAGAAACGTGAGCATAATATGAGATTACATACATATTATCACTCTGTTTTATTCAGGCTTTTTGCATGTAATGATGGAGAACTTGATAACATCCTTCTTAAATCCTTCAATCATCAATGGCATAACCATTGCCCCTCTTATAGTCTTCCATCCTAAAGAATATAAACCAAGAATAAAACCGTTGTAGTGGTTATGTTATCTAACAGTATAAGAAGCAAAGTTTGCATAATTACCACTACGTAACAATGATGTGATTCCCTTCCAAGACAACGCCGTTTTTATTACAGCTGGCCAAAATGGGGCGACGTTGCCTGACCAGTCTGCTGATTTAATGTCCTGAAAAAATGCATCATTTTAGAGACTTGTTTTAGATATATATGTACAGCTTGAATCTACAAATGAGTATGGGGATACTACATATGTGACTCAGTATATATGACTAATTGTCAAATGTGCATTGTAGAATCTTAGTAACGATGATTCAACTCACCTGAAGAGAAAGGGATTCAAGTAATTTTACATAATCAGCAGTAGAACACCACGCAGGAAGATAAAAGCTGGAACAGATCTTGTTCAGAATTTTTTCTTCCTCAGGTCGTAAGGATTTTTCGGTAGGGGCAAGATCCCTATGGCACCATGTAACTATGATGATTGTGGCTCCTGGGGCAGCCACTCGAACCAATTCACTGACAAACTGTTCATTAAAAAACCAAGAAACTAGGATTGCCTGGTGAATTCAACTCAAATGGAATCATAAATATTTGCTGAGAAAAATAAGAACCTTTAGTTTGTCAGGCATGTGCTCCCCACTCTCCATTGACCAAACCAGATCAAACTTTCCACCAGGAAATGGTTGGTCTAAAGCATCCGCAACTTGAAATGAAACCTGACAACATTTATGGTTAGTCCAGGAACTCTATGCACATACATCTTGTCAATAGTTTGAGAAAATAAAAGATTGGGTTCAATGGGACTAAATTAGTCAATTCTTTCATCAGTGCTATCCAAACATGAACACCAATTAGCTATGTGAATATATTACATCATGGTGTGCAAGTTTTTAGAGATATCTTGAGTAGATTATAACAAAATGATGCCAAGAAGTTACATAGATTGTTTGACGACGATATTTTAACACACCTTTAAAATTGGTAGATGTGTAGAGGAATTATGCTATTACACTCAAATCTCGATTCCATTCTACTTTAACCAACGGGGTTTCTTGAATATTTCCATTTATAAGGTGCCAACATGATGAAAAATGTCATCATTTGCAGGCCTTCTAAAAAGTATTTTTGTGTACATATTTCAGTATTCGACGATTTCATAATCCTAATAGTAAACAAAACAATATTTCCTATTGATTAATAATAAAACATATATATTTGGCTATTTCTCCAATTAAAATTTTGCATCCAAAAGAAGCTGAAGTTATGCAACAATCATTCCTTCGACAAAGCCTAATTACATCCACATCAAGAAAACTCACTTGCAGTAAATACCGAAAGGTATGCTATTTCTAGCACAGAATTGTAAGAAACAACAAACCGTTGTACCTTATCGGCCAATCCTTGGTCAGCAGCGAGGGTCTGAGCCCTCTCAGCTTGTACAGGGCTGAGGGTAATTCCGTTGCATTCCGCTCCATACTTTCTTGCTAAATACCTTGAGCTACCTCCAATGCCACATCCTACATCAACTATACTTTTCGGTTTCTTTTCTGGATCATCTACAACAAATTATACACAAGATAAACAGGGAGTGCGTCAGAATCATATACTTCTTCCGTCCCAATTTAAATTTCCATTTTCAGATTCTACACAATTTAAGATAAATCGGGACCTGCCAAATAAAATTCGATTTTGTTTGACCCAAAATAAGTGTCCATTTTTAAACTCTTAAACAATCAAAATGCTTCTCAAAGGTCAAGATGGAATTTTATTGGTGCAGGTGTGATGGTCCTGACTTATCTGAAACTGTGTGGAATCTGAAAATGGACATTTAATTTGGGACGGAGGTACTACATGACTAGCCACATACCACCTTAAAAATCAAGCTAAAACACTGTAAGAAGATCTAATTTACATTTGGCGCTTAACTTGTATTATATTCATATGGTAGTATCTAGTATGTTCATAATTTGATCTAAAACTTCGGGAAACCTAATCATCATCAATAGTTGTATGTATCCTATAAAGGTTAGAGCTACCCAAACTACAATAGCCTCACTACATAAGTCAGCTTAATTAAATGAAGTTCATGTACTATGGTTAGAATCCAGTACGAAGCTATATAATTTGTGCAGGAAGCATACTGATCGACTATTCTTGTAACATCAATTCACAACTTGTTAAAAATCATCATATATATTTGGTTGTGAATCAGTTTGTTTCTCACACATATATTTAGCTTCTTATTTTTATCCTAATTCTTATTAATTACTAACACATAACTATAAAATATGTATGTATACATCGATATCTATATCTATATACATATATAGAGATAGATACAACTAACTATATACACACACAAGAGCTTCTAAAGCAAAAATGAGCATAGATATATCCGCTTATTTTTTTGCTTACACAACTCTAATAAAATAAAATAAAAATTATCATAAACTACAAACTATCTTCTGAATCTCAAATTCACAAACAAATTAAGCATAAACTACATGTAAGCTTCTTATCTTATATTCAATAAATATCATGTAATAAAACGACTACATTTAAATAACAATAATACTTATTAAATATAAAAATAAAAACCTGGAACAGAGGCGAAAGCTAGGGCTTGCTCAATCATACGGATCTGAGCAGAACGATGATCGGAGAGTTCAACGACAGCATCAGTATCGTAATAACCGTGATGCATGTGTTCTCCCCAAATATTCTCCCATACTCCTGACGATTCGTCGTAAAACTCTGCTATTCCTTTTTTCAGTGAATCATTCGCCGGCGCCGGAGAAACTGCTACGTCACCGGCGGCTGTTGCTGTTGCCGTTGCCGTTGCCATAACTAGATTGATGAATGTGTGTGTGTGTGGTGTTATTGGTAACTAATAATGGCACGGAATGTTGTGTAGTTGCTATAGTGGTCCTAAAGTTACAGACTATACACTTGTAAAGCTTTTGCATACAAACAAATGACAAATATTACAATTTGTCAATTTTTGCTTTTTTCAAAAAAAAATCACATTTGGTGAAGGGTTTAACCCGGTGAATATATTACCTAAATATCTGTTAAGTACAATGGATGTGAGTGAATTCCTCACCTCAACCCGTTACATAGGCGAAAAGACTACATAATCGGGACACAACCACAAAGCAACATTTGACTCAACAAAAACATCAAATAACAACCACTCTACTCATTTCTTTTTACCACTCTTACTACTCTTCATATCATAAAGACTCATAAAATCAGCCATTTCATTATCAGGAGGATTAAGAATATCATTTTCCTCATCCTCATCCATCGAATAGGGATTAGTAGCCTCAGACCCGTAAGCCTCTTTCCAACGCAAGTACAAGCTGGAATTATTCTCAGTGTTAGTATCTGTAGAGGCTACTTTCTTCCCTCTATCTTCCTTCTACTTAACCATCTTCTCACTAGGAGAAGCATTGCTATCCGCTGTAGTATCTACCTTAGAAAGAGCCTCAAAGGAGTTGGACGTGGTAGTAGGACCAGCCTCCTTTGTATTCTTCTTTGCAACAAAGACCTGTTTAGAATTAGCAACAGCCACTTTCTTCGGACTACCAATAACGAGACCACGAAAAGGCTTTCTCAGAACCTGAAAGCCTTGAGTATCATCCTGCTTTTTCCCTCAGTTCCCACCTTTGTAGCACCCTGTGTGACACCCGACAAATTAGGACTAGTAATTAGTACCTAATCACCTTGTTAATACATGTAAGTAGTTCTATATTAGGCTAATTGTATGTATCATTGTGTATATTGGGATATATATACACGCGTACGCGATTTATTTAAATCGTGCATTTTCATATCGGATGGAATCCGACAGTACAAATACGGACGTTGGTGAAACAATTATTAAATAATATGAAATTATTGAATAAAATCATGATAAACTTTATATTATTTCGATAATATATAAAACGTATTGCTTTTTGTATAAAACGTACAAATGCGACAAAAACGCGCGAAATGCGCCCGACAAACGAACGAAACCCAAGTTATATTTTTATAACTCTAAATAAAATATTTTAATTAGATACTTTGATTAAAAATATTGCGAATATGTGACAACAATTAAAACATTTAAAATCATTACACGATTAAATAAACGCGAAATGACGCGAATCGAGACCGATAACTTAACGAGACATTATATAAAATGTATACTAAGTATTTTATATAAATACTCCAATAAAAAAAATATCGAAATTTTATTGTTAGCTAAAACGCGTATAATAAACGTTTAACGTTTAAACGAACGACGAAACGAACGGGTAAACGAGCACCGCGCACTACGTAACTTTGGGGAAATGATTTAAACATCACATGGGGTGGGACCCACCCCCATATTTATAACGCCCTTCAATTTCAAGACCATTTTTTTTAAATATATTGGAAGCGTATATTTATAATTCATACATTTAGATTGCATAAATTACATTTCAAAAATGCAATCCACATAAACATGATCCTTTAAACTAGGTTACGATATTAACCACAAACATTAAGTTTAAATGTTGTACAATATCAAAACACAATGTTAAACCCATAACATAATTATCTAAATCAGAGTGGGAGCCGTCAAACATTCCATCAAACCCAAACTTCTTGCTACCCACAATAAAAAACATAACCTGCAAGAAGTAATGAGGGGGATTAGCACAAAGCTAAGTGAATAGTTCCTCAACTATCAACCTAACTCAGATTAACAATTGTTTACAGGTAAGCATCATAAACGGTTAGCTTGAAAAGAGGATCGGTGGTCCTTGTGGTACCCTACTGTCGCACCCCCAAATTCATGATTTAAGTTTATCAGATGATTTAAATTTGATAATTACGGTCAATCAGATAATTGCGGAAGCATTAGATCGAGCGGGGGTGCTGACGTCAACATTGGACATCCATGCATCAGAGCGTATGATTATTTCTGAACAGTAGGATGCCATCCTACTTCGTCATGGGTCGTCTAGTTCCCTATGCATGCATTTTTACTTGTGCGCTAATTCCCTGAAAAACATAGTAAAAAGTCAACACATGGTTGAGTGAATTCACAGGTTTTATGTTTACAAGTGTAGTTTGACAAATCAAAGCTGTTTGTAAAATGTTATTGCGATAACAGACAAATCGAGTTTAGTGGAATGTTATCCAAAACATAGTTAAGCTGGATCATTATACAAAACATAGTTGTTTATAGGAAAGTTCGTATCCTAACCAAAGTAATCGTAGGAAAGTAAGTATCCTAATCAAAGTATATGTTGACATACAAGTCATAAAGTGATCATAGTTGAGAACATAGTCCAAATCATAGTTCGATTCATACATCAAAACATAGTTGAAATCTTAGTAGAAAATCGTGGTCTAAATCTCCAGTTTTCAAAGTTGTCAGAGTTTTCAAAATATGTTTTGTCGGGATGTTACTCAAAATATATAGTTTCCATTGAGACGTTACCCAAAATATTTAGTTCCATTGGGACGTTACCCAATATAAATAGTTCCATTGGGACGTTACCCAAAATAATTAGTTCCATTGGGACCTTACCCAAAATCAATAGTTCCATTGGGACGTAACCCAATATAAATAGTTTCATTGGGACGTTACCCAAAATAAATAGTTTCAATTGGGACGTTACCCAAAAAAAATAGTTCCATTGGGACGTTACCCAAAAATAAATAGTTCCATTGGGACGTTACCCAAAATAAATAGTTCCAATGGGACGTTTCCCAAAATAAATAGTTCCATTGGGATGTTACCCAAAATAAATAGTTTAGGTGGGATGTCTGCCCAAAATATAGTTCCTAAGTATAGCTCGTAATTAGTTATCAAATCAAAGATAATATAGTTCATGTAACAAGGTTCAAGTAGTTCATAGTAAGTCATAGAAATCCACTATTAAGTAGTTCGCAAAATAATTTCCAAGTAGTTCATACAAACAACAACAAAGTAGTTCATAGTACAAAGTATAAAAGCATAGAAGCAATTATAAAATCATGGTAACTTATGGCAATATTAAAAGCAGTTGTCTATGTTTTTCACCCCAAGTTGAAAGCAGTAAAATAGTAGAAAGTGGGGCTGTGAACTCACCTCGTGAGCTCGGTATGTGAGTGCTAGCAAAGCCTAAGCCCAAAGAAAGTCTCTAATGTCCTAAACGTATGCGACAGTTTGTATAAGTAGTTGGCCAATTGCCAAAACATGTTATTCGTTCACTCGTTGAAAGATCATTGTTATTTGTAAATTTGTACGTTTCGTTGGTGATGGTTTCATAATAATAATTCTGTAGATTATTATTATTATGTTCATATTGTGGTATACTTTGTAAAAGTTTACGTTTGAGTAAATGTGTGTGTGTGTGTGTATATATATATATATATATACGAGTGTTGTTTTCGTTAGTCACTTTTCGTTTTCATTTAGCCGTAAGTGTAAAAATGTCGTTTAGGTTAACGTTTGTTAAATATATACTTAAACGTCCATCATAGGTTCTAGTCTTAAATTTTTAAACGGAAATAATCCATGTTTTTCCACTCCATTAAATATCATTTGAGCCAAAATCTAATGTTTTATATTTTTTTATTCGCGTAAATCGTATCGAGGCCCATTTTAGGTTGACTTGGTCAAACGTGTTCGGTTTGACCCGAAACTTTTAAGAATGTCTTAAATATGTTTCTAGAGGTCGAGAAAATTGTCGTTGCGTTTTATAGTTAACCCAAAAGTGTCGTTATTTAAATTGTATTAAAACAGTCCATAACTATATGTTTACGAGGTTTTTGCCTACTTTCGAGCTCATTCTCGGTGGTCAAAACTTATCGAACAAATGTTAACTACTTCAAATATTTTTTTTTCATGAATTTTAGATGTTTCTAACTTAGTTAAAAAGTGTCATGAACCAAACAAGTTCCAGATTTCGGCCAGGGGTGAGTTCAGTGTACAAATCGAGTTCTCGGGAAAAATTCGTGAGTTTCTGGAGAAAACCTTCAACACGAAAGTTGTAGCTAACCAAAATACGAAGATTTGGCGTAGGTTTCATGCATTAATTCAACTCACACGAATAGTTATGATTTTTCTTTCGAGTAGACAGTATCTGTCTGAAATCATCATCACCATACTTTTACGTTTTACTTAGTTTTTTTTGTTAAGTTTTCATGAGTGATCTTTCATAAGTGAACTACCAACATGTTATTTAAGCAAGATCATGAAATATGAGTGAAGAAAAAGTGATCCTTAGAATGCTCTAAGGATGAAGATGGAAGTGATGAAAGATGATGATACTTGTACTTGCTCCTAACTTGTTTCTCCTTGCTTTCCTTGATCCAATTTTGTGGGCTGTTGAGAGCCGTATGGAGGAAGGGAGCAAATGAGATAGAGATTGATTGAGAGTTGGTGGAAAAGTATGGATGTGTATGTGTTGTTGAATTATTGTCAACAAACAATAAGGTGAGGTGGTGGTAGCTAGCTAGTTGTTTAGCCGGCTCCCATAGCCAACAAAGAAGTATGGTTTGGCAAATTTTTGTCCCATGATATTTTGAGTTAAGTTGTTAGGTATTTAACCCGTTATTCGCGTGTACGTTTAATCATTTAAACGCTTATTCGTTATAGCTAGTTCACATAAATTTTATTCGAAGTATTATCCAAATACTTTATTTTGAACTAACAAAATATAGATTTTGATTAGTTTGGTTATCGGGTTCGATTCGTGTATTTTAGTCGTGTATGGTACGTTTTATATAATACGTATATTTGTTTACGTTTAATCGTTATGCTTATTCGTTAACATAATATTTTCGAGTAAATAACTACTATAAAATAGTTTTATGTTATTTATAAATTTTCGTATCACCAACGTACGTATATTTGTGTCAGACTCATTTCGAATTGTTTCGCGCGTAATTATAACTAACTACGAAAATAGTAATACCTCAGGTATTATAATAGTTGGGCCTTACTAGACTTATCTCATAAAAATAGTTTGTGAATTCACTAAGTAAGGAATTAACTCTAAGTATGCATGTGTTTAATGTACTTAATTATATCGAAACTTGCGGGGTGTCACATTCTTCCCCTGTTAGAGAAATCTCGTCCCGAGATTTGAATCGTGTAGTGCGTATCCGACGCGTGTGTTTTCGAGAAGACGTGATGTTACCATTGTGGCGTTTTAGGTCATTGCAAGTACCACTTACGGTAGTGATCGTAATGGTCAAATCGTTGTTCAAATCGTAGTCATTCGTTATTCAAATTGTAGTAAATCATGACAGAGTAGTTGTTTAAAACAGTTGCTAAAATTGTTTGTAAATCAGTTGTTGTTTATATATATAAACTAGTTATGTATAAATCGTAGACATTCAGTCAAAATAACGATCAATTCGTGATCAAGTAATAAGTTTATGTTGTATATAAATCGTTGGACCTTGTCCAATATAAATTGTTTTTAAAAACTTCCTAATAAGCAGTTTGTTAGGAAGACTTTGTCAGAAATATGATATATCGTTTGTAGATGTATAAGTAGTAGTATTCATTTGAAAATCAATCCAGTGAATAAATAGTATGAAAACATTCTAGTATAGTTGTTTGTTGAAAGAAACATTTCAATATAAAATTAGTAGGAAAATAGTCCTATAAAGTTTGTTACTTGTGGAAGGATTCTTTTTGCAAGGTTGGGTCTGATTACCCCAGTGGTTGTTTGAGACTCCACATCGATTCTTGTACGACACCTTATTATGTTTCGTTTGTGTAGTACCTAAGAGGCTCGTTACTCTGATACGTATTGCGGTCTCTGTATATTCCATCCTTCCATTCGATTGGTGAGTTGTCGGTCCTAATCGTTAAATGTTTAGTACGAATTCGGTTCGGTCAGTTAGAGAGTAAGAGTTTGTTTGCACAGTAGTCAACTTTGGCCAAGGCGTTAAAATAGTAGTCAAACATGACTGAGTAGTAGTTCAAATAGTGGTCGATGCCAAAGTAAGGAATGTGAAGAACGATGTATCACATTATTTATTTACCAAACGATAAGGAAAATTTAGGATATCCCCATTATGTATCTTACGACTTTGAAACACCCATATGTACTTAGTATAATATAATCACGTTGGCCAGGCGTCATTATATGATGCTAACTACATATTTCTTTTCATCACCGTTAAACACGATCAGGTTCAAATGAAATCAAAGCAATAATGAATAAATGAGATGTAGTATGATCCAAAGAATACAAGGTAAAGTTGACCATACATTATTATATAAATAGCTTAAGTGTTCGATAGCGTCGATCGATAAGTTCTCGTGTGACGACATGTGGAAAGGTTCCTCTCAGGAATGGTTTACGTATGGCAGGTTAGATGTATGCAAGTGTATTTATGCATGAGTGTCCTAGCCAAGGCTAAAGTCTAGGTCTCTAAGGTCTCTATGTCACTTAAAAATTCCAAGTTCGCTATAACCAATGGCTCTGATACCAATCTGTCGCACCCCCAAATTCATGATTTAAGTTTATCAGATGATTCAAATTTGATAATTATGGTCAATCAGATGATTGCGGAAGCATTAGATCGAGCGGGGGTGCTGACGTCAACATTGGACATCCATGCATCAGAGCGTATGATCATTTCTGAACAGTAGGATGCTATCCTACTTCGTCATGGGTCGTCTAGTTCCCTATGCATGCTTTTTACTTGTGCGCTAATTCCCTGAAAAAGATAGTAAAAAGTCAACACATGGTTGAGTGAATTCACAGGTTTTATGTTTACAAGTGTAGGTTGACAAATCAAAGCTGTTTGTAAAATGTTATTGCCATAACAGTCAAATCGAGTTTAGCGGAATGTTATCCAAAACATAGTTAACCTGGATCATTATACAAAACGTAGTTGTTTGTAGGAAAGTTCGTATCCTAACCAAAGTAATCGTAGGAAAGTAAGTATCCTAATCAAAGTATATGTTGACATACAAGTCATAAAGTGATCATAGTTGAGAACATAGTTCAAATCATAGTTCGATTCATACATCAAAACATAGTTGAAATCTTAGTAGAAAATCGTGGCCTAAATCTCCAGTTTTCAAAGTTGTCAGAGTTTTCAAAGTATGTTTTGTCGGGATGTTACCAAAAATATATAGTTTCCATTGGGACGTTACCTAAAATAATTAGTTCCATTGGGACGTTACCCAAAATCAATAGTTCCATTGGGACGTAACCCAATATAAATAGTTTCATTGGGACGTTACCCAAAATAAATAGTTTCAATTGGGACGTTACCCAAAAAAAAATTGTTCCATTGGGACGTTACCCAAAAATAAATAGTTCCATTGGGACGTTATCCAAAATAAATAGTTCCAATGGGACGTTTCCCAAAATAAATAGTTCCATTGGGATGTTACCCAAAATAAATAGTTTAGGTGGGATGTCTGCCCAAAATATAGTTCCTAAGTATAGCTCGTAATTAGTTATCAAATCAAAGATAACATAGTTCATGTAACAAGGTTCAAGTAGTTCATAGAAATCCACTATTAAGTAGTTCGCAAAAAAATTTCCAAGTAGTTCATACAAACAACAACAAAGTAGTTCATAGTACAAAGTATAAAAGCATAGAAGCAATTATAAAATCATGGTAACTTATGGCAATATTAAAAGCAGTTGTCTATGTTTTTCACCCCAAGTTGAAAGCAGTAAAATAGTAGAAAGTGGGGCTGTGAACTCACCTCGTGAGCTCGGTATGTGAGTGCTAGCAAAGCCTAAGCCCAAAGAAAGTCTCTAATGTCCTAAACGTATGCGACAATTTGTATAAGTAGTTGGCCAATTGCCAAAACATGTTATTCGTTCACTCGTTGAAAGATCATTGTTATTTGTAAATTTGTACGTTTCGTTGGTGATGGTTTCATAATAATAATTCTGTAGATTATTATTATTATGTTCATATTGTGGTATACTTTGGAAAAATTTTTCGTTTGAGTAAATGTGTGTGTGTGTGTGTGTGTGTATATACATATATATATATATATATATATATATATATATATATATATATATATACGAGTGTTGTTTTCGTTAGTCACTTTTCGTTTTCATTTAGCCGTAAGTGTAAAAATGTCGTTTAGGTTAACGTTTGTTAAATATATACTTAAACGTCCATCATGGGTTCTAGTCTTAAATTTTTAAACGGAAATAATCCATGTTTTTCCACTCCATTAAATATCGTTTGAGCCAAAATCTAATGTTTTATATTTTTTTATTCGCGTAAATCGTATCGAGGCCCATTTTAGGTTGACTTGGTCAAACGTGTTCGGTTTGACCCGAAACTTTTAGGAATGTCTTAAATATGTTTCTAGAGGTCGAGAAAATTGTCGTTGCGTTTTATAGTTAACCCGAAAGTGTCGTTATTTAAATTGTATTAAAACAGTCCATAACTATATGTTTACGAGGTTTTTGCCTACTTTCGAGCTCATTATCGGTGGTCAAAACTTATCGAACAAATGTTAACTACTTCCAATATATTTTTTTTTCATGAATTTTAGATGTTTCTAACTTAGTTAAAAAGTGTCATGAACTGCTAAACAAAAAGAATGACAAGCATCATAGTGGAAGACCCCCCCCCCCCCCCCCCCCCCCCCCCCCGGTTTTCTCTCTAGGTTGGCGAAGATCTTCCCTTGGTAATTCAATCGTTTTTTTCTAAATCGGCCATCAATTCTGATCTGGTTTGTTAATTGATCTTGTTTCTGTGATTAATCATTACGATTCTTCATTGTTTCAACTTCATAGCAGATTATTTCACAAGTTGTTGGTTGGTTTGCGAAAACATATTAGGGTTTATAAAAGAAAATCGGTTTCTGTCCTTGTGGTTCATTGTTTCTGGATTATTGATCTTATACGCAATATATCTGTTAATAATCGTCGGTTTCCGTCCAGGTTTTAGCAATCGCTTGTGATTGACTGTTTTATAATTCTGATTTGGGTTTATCCCAAATTAGGGTTTCATTCAAAACGGCTGCTGTTAAAAAAACCCAAAATCGCATAGGGTTTATTTTTGAACTGGTGCTTTTAATTGATTAAGCTTACTGTTCGTACATAATCTGGATTTGAGTGGTTGTTTGAGGTATCTTCGTGGCCAATGTGTGTGATTCTGATTTGTGTGGCCGAAGGGTACAAAGAAGAAGATTGGGGTCGGGTTATTCGGTTATTCCGGTTAGGTTTCCGGTTAGATTACGGACTGTGTAATTGCGGACGGCTAGGGTTTGCACGAGGAAGACGACTAGGGTTTGGATTAGTGGTTTCCGGTTGGACTGTGTATCAGTTGGATGTCCGGATTGTGGTTTTCCGGTTGGATTAAGCTGCGTGGTCTGTTGACTAGGGGTGGCCGGATTAGGGTTTTACTTTTTCCGGTGGCAACTAGGGTTTTCTTTCTGAATTTTTCAGATTGTTCAACGGATTTTCTTCCAGCTAGGGTTTGTTCTTGGACAGGGTTTTAAGGAGAGAAATGGGTTGGGGGGGGGGGGGGGGGGTGAGGGGGGTCCCTGGTTGATTTTGGGCGTTTCGATTTTGGTTGTCTCGATGGGGCGTTTGTGTTGATTGTTCGCATCTCTTTGATGTGTTTCATATCAACCTCCATTGATGGAAAGCATATTTGGTTTTTCAAGTATGATGGTTCGGTTATCCTCGTTGTCACCAGCGACGACTAGGGTCTGGTGGATTTTCTTAGTAAGCTCCGATCAGGAATTGCTTTGGTTAATATGGCTAGGTTATCTTTTTTACTGTAGCTACTGTGGATGTGCTTGGACCATTTGCCATTGCCGGTATTGGTAGGGCAAGCATATTCAGTCGAAGAGTTGTGCTTTTGAATCTGGACCTTTTGCCATCCGTGTTGTTGGTAGGGCAGGTTGAAGTTTCGGCTTTAGATTTGGTGAGTTGGCTTGGACCTTTTGCCAATGGTCGTGGGACGTGTTGGTAGGGCAGGTTAGCTCCATGAAGTGTATTTGCTGCAGTGCAGTTTGGATGTTGGTGTTTGTTCTCAAAGGTCAAGCTTCGAAGATTATTGAAGACTTAGACGATCATTGTGGAAGTGGTTCTTTGAACCTGGTTTCTTTTTACATTTAGAGTGACTTATTTAAATGTAATTGGTTTATTCTGCGTTTAGCAGATTTAGTTGTTGGTCAGTTACTGCGGTTAGCAGTGTAGTTGTGCTGCGTTTAGCAGATTTGTTTGCTTTGTTACATTTGTTGAGTCAAATCGCCTATGTAACGGGCTGAGGGTATGGGATTCACCCATGTCAATTGTACTTCAATGATTTTGGAAATATATTTACCGGGTAAAAATTTACCCTTTACCCAAAAAAAAAAGTGTCATGAACCAAACAATTTCCAGATTTCGGCCAGGGGTGAGTTCAGTGTACAAATCGAGTTCTCGGGAAAAATTCGTGAGTTTCTGGAGAAAGCCATCAACACGAAAGTCGTAGCTAACGAAAATACGAAGATTTTGGCATAGGTTTCATGCATTAATTCAACTCACACGAATAGTTATGATTTTTCTTTCGAGTAGACAGAATCTGTCTGAAATCATCATCACCATACTTTTACGTTTTACTTAGTTTTTTTGTTAAGTTTTCATGAGTGATCTTTCATAAGTGAACTACCAACACTTTATTTAAGCAAGATCATGAAATATGAGTGAAGAAAAAGTGATCCTTACAATGCTCTAAGGATGAAGATGGAAGTGATGAAAGATGATGATACTTGTACTTACTCCTAACTTGTTTCTCCTTGCTTTCCTTGATCCAATTTTGTGGGCTGTTGAGAGCCGTATGGAAGAAGGGAGCAAATGAGATAGATATTGATTGTGAGTAGGTGGAGAAGTATGGATGTGTATGTGTTTTTGAATTATTGTCAACACACAATAAGGTGAGGTGGTGGTAGCTAGCTCGTTGTTTAGCCGGCTCCCATAGTCAACAAAGAAGTATGGTTTGGCAAATTTTTATCCCATGATATTTTGAGTTAAGTTGTTAGGTATTTAACCCGTTATTCGCGTGTACGTTTAATCATGTAAACGCTTATTCGTTATAGCTAGTTCACGTAAATTATTTTTTTTTGGGTAAAGGGTAAAATTTTATCCGGTAAATATATTCCCAAAACATTGAAGTACAATGGATGTGAGTGAGTCCCACATCTCAGCCAAAGATTGTATTTGTTTTGTCGAATTCCTTTCGACATAACTTCGTATCGTTTAATTTATAATTATAATAAATTATAAATTTTCGAAATACTTTTTATTCAAAAGTTTTGGGCTCGCTAGACTGACATCACATCATTAGTTTAGTATAAATTTTGTAGGGAATTATTATAATAAATGCATGAAATTAAGTATAAATATATACCTAATTTGGAGGAGTGTCACATTTAGTCACATAAACAATTACTTCATGTGACCATATAGTGGCATTTGGTCACAGTGTTCAAGTGTGTGACATAGATTTGTCACGTTTTATGTGTATAACGTGACTAATGCTTCGAGCCAAAAAAATAGCAGTGCCCTTTAGCCACATAAATGTTCGAGGGTGTGGCAATATGTCGCACCCCCAAAACACGTGGCAGCGGAAAGCAGGAGGTGTCACGGAGGCTACGACCAAATCAAATATCACAACACAAAGATTAAAGCAAACAACCTCTATATGAGACGTTTGAAAACGTTACATTCCATAAATAAAAGTTCACATAAGATTCTAAAGTTCGAAAACATAGTCTAGAGATTTATAATACATAATCGTTGGTACAAAATGTCGTAATGCAATTTAAATCTCCTGTTTGAAAATATGCGACTCGAGCTATGCTTTCCAAAAGCATCCTACTGTCCTGTTTCCTGTGGGTAGTCCTACTGCATCTGTAAACCTGAGAATACATACTAAAAGGGTCAACATAAAGTTGGTGAGTTCATAGGTTTAATCTGTAAAGGAATCATGTAAACACAAGGTTTTCTGTTTGTAAAATAGAGTTTTGTAAAACAGAGTTTCTGTGTTAAGTCAAGTTCTACGTAATAAAGTTCTGTAAAAACAGTTTCTGTGTGAAATCAAGTTCTGCATATCAAAGTTCTATAAAACAGAGTTTCTGTGTGAAATCAAATTCTGCATAACAAAGTTTCTATATAATAAAGATTATGTATACTATAGTATTGTATACTATAGTCCTGTTTAGTATTGCCATGAGCTCATGTATTCGAAGCTTTAACAAATTCTGCTGCCTCTATGTGTCTAATCCGGGACACATCCTGATTCAAATAATTATGCGCCCGTGGGTTAGCTGGAGCGACCAGCTCGAACGGGATTGTCAATCCCAATAGTACTATTCACAATTATGCGTGCTTAAAAATTAACGAACCATGAAATTGAGGACTTATTAGTGGATTAGTTCTGCTACTCGTGCAATAAGTATATGTTCTGTTTCTGTTTAGGTTTCTATTTCAGTTTCTAGCAATCATAAATAAAATCTGTAAAAGTTTCTGCTTCTGTTTAAGTAAAAATCTGTAAAAGCATGTGTATGTATTCTCACCCCAAAACAGTTCAAAAACAAGTAAAAGGGGGCTATGAAACTCACCAGTGTTTAGCAGGTAGCAAGCAAATATCAAATAAGCAAGTAAGCCGGTGTGCAACCCTCTAACGTCCTAAACGTATAAGGTTGTGTAAGTAGATGTCTCATAATACCATCTATAGCGATTGTATAAGTGGGGGTTAATGTCCACTTAAGCCAATCGTGTAGGTGGAGGGTTATTGTCCACCTAGAGCTAGTTCATCAACTAGTATGTCCAAATAAGTTATTCAAGTTCGTTTATCAAAAACGTGTATGACCCGTTGGTGAAAGTTTGTAATAATAATTCATTTAGACATTATTATCAAGTTTGTTTTGTTGTATACTATTCAGTAGTACAAATCGTGTGTTGCAAATAGATTATTTTAGTTTGTATAAGCCTTAAACCGTTGGTCAAAGCTGGTCAAAGCTGGTCAACTGGTCAAACCTGGTCAAACTCCCGAAGCCGCACCATCCTCCACTCCTAAAACAGAACCTTCAATGGAGGTTGATAAGAAACGTATCAAAATGACACGAGCTATCAACACAAACGCTCCATTGAACAAATAAAGATCGACCAGGAAATCCATAGGACGATCACCCCCCACCCCCACCACGTTTTCTCTCCCAAAACCCTCATTAAAAACCCGTCGCTAATAAAACGACTCTCATAATAATCCAAGTACAAGAATGTACTACAACCACAAACAAACAGATCGTTCTAGAAACAAAACAGATATGTCACAATAGTCAGACCCTAGCAAGCTACACCTTCTTCCAAGAATCAAAACCAATCGGGAAAACCCACCGACCAGAAACACAATCCTCTAGCCGGAAGCCACAAACCCTAATCCAAAGTGAAAACCACAAACGAAAAACCAGAAACCAGGTCGGAATCACCACCCTAATCGTCTTCAAAGTCAGTCCCCACAGGAACCCTAATCGTCTTCCTCGAGAAACAGCCACAGAAAAAAAACCCTAATCCGGTCAGAATAATCGTCCAGCCACCACCTTAATCACCGACAATCAGAAACCTAAATCTGCGTAAAGAATCTACCAAGTAAGCACAAGAACTAATAATATTGTTCACAAACAATCAGATAGTTCAGTCGCAAATCAACCAAACAGACAGATGCGCCGCAAACAAAAACCTTAATTCGATACAGTAGCAGCTCGTTCAAATTGCAGATCGAAACAACCCTAAAAACGAAAGAAACCCACATAAACGAGTAGGATTTCAAATGTTCATAAAGAGTTGATTCAGAATAATAAAATAGCGAGAACAGAAGCAGATCAGCAGGGCGATTTTTAAAACCCAAAACTTATAAAATCGCAAACCCTAAGTACCATGAATCTTTGATATAATCAGATAAAAGAAATCAATCCAATGTAAAATCGAAAGGATTAAACAATGAATCAATAAAAATCAACAAACCAAATCATAATAGATGGCCAGATTAAAGCTTGCAAAACGATTGAAGAACGGGGAGGAAAAAATCGCCCAATATGAGAGAGAGAACGGGTGAGGGCTTCCATTAGTTAGCTTTTGGTCCTTGATTATTTTAATTATTCACCACCTTAATTGATAAAGTGTTGAATATTTTTAATATGACCATCACACATAAGCTACCGTCATTCATTTATCAAAAAAAACTTTAAATCTTGCAAAATTGTTTAAAGTAACCGAATAAAGTTAACACGTGTCTTTAAGCATATGGTATTTGCATGAATAAATTAGTTTATGCTCTTTTTGGTTTACTTAATATATTTGAGGTAATTACATGGTTATGCTCACTTAGATTAAGTTGCCATGAATGAAAGTAAGAATATTTGCTAGTTGTTTGAAATGACGAGTTTACTTAGATTAAACGCTAGTATTATTATTACTTTAATACCCTTGGAATAGGTTAGACACTCATGGTTGCGAAAAATTGCGGATTTAGGATTTGTTAGGCCTAGGTTTAGTTTAAAATAAATTCCGGATTTATTCATATTTTAAAGCCTACATTTCCAATTTTTGTTTAAAATTTGGGAATGTACTTAGCAATTTGTTATTACTTATGCATCTCATTTTCTTGTCAACAGATGGATCTATCAAACCCTTCGTTGAGGAAGCTTGCTTCATCCCCCGAGAATATGGACGATATCGAGAAATGGATGAGACGATACTTAGGGTCAAACAGAGTCATCATGTGGCCGGATATGAGACGCTTGGGTATTATGGATGAGTTGGAAGAATTGATTAAGTATGATAAAGATGGCGGGGAACATGCTGCGTTTTTCCATCTTTTCTCCATTGATGAGGCAATATACCGTGAGGTCGTCACTGAGTTTATGATGACTTACGAGTTCCGAGAGAGATTGGAGATCACTGATAAGAAGATCGCTTTTCGGTATCGTGGGAAGAAGTATCGTATGACAGTGGGAGATTTCAGGGTATACCTTGGCCTTTACACACAGTCACAGGCCAGTTCTGATTGGTTCACCAGCAGTTTCCAGTATATCTCCAGTTTACCGTCACGGGATCACAAGGAGATATGGAGAGGATTGACAGGGACAAACTTCAGGAGTGGAATGAAAGCTTCACTCATGACCCGACCAGTTCACCACATTCTTCACAAGCTCCTGTGTTGTACTATCTTTGGGAAGAGAGATGCTCGACCTGCTACATCAGAAGAGCTTAAGTTCATGGATGCGATCATAAGGAAGCAGAACCTGAATGTCGCATACATCATCGCGAATAGATTGTGGAAGGAGAAGAGAGAGGATAGACGCCACGTATTCATGGGAGCCATTATCACGAGATTGTCAGTCGGCATGGGAATTCTCACTGACCGCCACCGTGAGGATTACACCTATCACGCTAGTTCGCAGCCGTTTGATCTAGAGTACTGCAAGTTGATCAGGATGATTGATGAGGGACCTGAGAGACAGTGCTTATGGTATCATACTCAGCAGCCCATTCCTGGATGCTTCATGACCAGGAAGCGCGTGACTACAGAGGATAGAGATGTTGGTCCCCAGCCACAGAGACCAGTAGCAGCAGAGATACCTGAGCCAGCACGAGGAGCGGACACATCAGTACTGCCTACACAGGCCGTTGTGCATAACACGGATCCGGTCACTCCTCTTACTCAGTACTATCTATTACATGCTTTACAGTTTATCCGTGATCAGCAGGTTCTGACAGCCAGGAGACATGGTACCCCTGAGCCTGATCACTTCCTAGACACATGTGGACCACCACCACCACCCACTACCCATGCCACCACTCACCCATATGCCACCACTCGCCCATACACTACCTTTCTTCCACCACATCCACATACCTCCACTCAGCCACCACATCCATATAGACGCCATCGCACACCTACCACCTACTCCGCACCATTACCCACTCACAGATCCACATCTGATATAGCCAGAGTCTACTCAGTACACATACCATCACCATCCCATCAGCAGGCATCATTGCCTCGTCCGACTGTACCCATTCCTACCCATGACCAGCATCCAGAGGCTAGCACATCATATAGACCAGATCTACTCTACATTGGCACCGATGCATTGTTCACTGGTAGCGTCGGCCCTTACTTGGATTTGGGCCCCATCTTCTCAGATCAGGTTCCTACTGAGAGCACTCTCAGGCAGCTCTACCTTGATATGTTACAGACGGCAGGTGTTACCACTGAGGACATGCTCGCACAGGGTTATGATGATATGATGGCACTTCCAGCGATGACCCTCAGGCAGATATTGATTCAGAGAGGATTACTACCTCCAGATGAGCATAGAGTGTCCAGTGTACAGCAGTCAGTCGCAGGACCCGCAGCTCAGCCTGATGACATACCAGCAGAGGATCCTCCATTCTAGACTGCTTATCTGGTGATTTATATTTCATATCACTGACTTCTGTATTGTATTGATTACAGTGATCTCTATCTTGCACTTGGTTAAACTTTTGGATACTTCTTGACCTATATGGTTGAGCTTTATTATTATGTTTTTCGTAGTTACTTATTATGTTTGTTTCTTTATTTTAGAATAAGTGATTAAATGTGTGATGAATGAGAAATGAGCCCGCACGAGATGACAAGCGTTCACAAGAAGAAACCGTGGAGAAAAAGGCAGACAACCAAGGAATACACAACTGCGGACCGCGGAACTTACACACATCTCAGGAGAGGAGCGTCGGTCTATCTTCTTCTGAAACTCTCACATGCACCGCAAACTCTTCAAAGATCTAAGTGTGGGATCTCAACCCACACTCCAAGACATCTTAGCAAGAATCATCTCCAAATCTTAAATCACAAAAGTGTGAAATTCACCAATAAAAATTTCCACTTACATTATGGGTCGACTGTTAGCTAAGCATGAATGAGAAGCGCTGTGCACCAGATAAGGACATGCGGAGCTGAATCACTCTTAATGAAGATTTTCGAATTCTCAGCTTTCGCTTCTAAACGTTAAATCATCATCTGGGGAGTTTCTTACCTTTCACCTCGTTTTCATATCTTGATTTATTTTGTTTGCTTAGGAATGCAAAGTAATCTATACTCTATCCTAAACTTATCACTAAGTGTGGGATTATATTTTTAAATATAATCTCAACTCAAGAGAACACTAGGGACAATGTTCCTCTAAGTGTGGGATAGCAGGTATAGAATACCTTGAATTAGATGTTTTACTGATTTTAATGTCCGAATAGCTTTACTCAGAAAATGTTCCTCAAATTTTCAAAATTTTCAAAACTTTTTAAACAAAAATAATAAAGTATGAGCCAAATCATCCGATTAGCTCTACTATTTTGAGTTATGATTTCTTTCGAAGAGGTACCATTTCTAATAGGAGTTAGTTATTCAAGAATATTAGGGAAATTAAGGTAGAAATTTCTTAAATAAGTATTAACAATCTAAGGAGCATGGCTAGGCACATACAAACCCAAATTTGCAGTGAGGTTTTGAGCCTTAAAAGCATTCATTTTAAATGCTACATTGTTTATTTCTTGTGTGTGCCGATGCTAGTATCTCTAAATTAGAACATGTTCCTGACATACGTTTCGAGACCACATTGGAGAGTACCGTACGCGGTATAGGTGCAATTAGATGATCTCGACATTCCTTAGGATTTAACCCATTATTACATACCTTTTCAAGCCCAAAACCATTCCGATACTCATTTTTAGTATCGATGATCCGCCTAGAAAACCCTTTGAGCCTAAACCTTTCGTTTCTTCAAAACCCTATATCTTTAACCACTCTTCCCAAAATTCCCAACAACTTATCTTGGAATTTCTAAGGTTATGAAAAACATCTTGAAGAATCTCTTTCTGAATTGATCTACTCCTCCGTGTTCACCAAAATTAGATAATCAAGGGTGCGAAAAATTGGCACCAGAAGAAAAGACTCGAAGAAGTCCGTGACAAGAAAGAAGAGATTTCCGAAAGAAAATCAAAAATATCCTTGGAAGTTCTCTGGCAAAGAAGTTCTGAAGAAAAAAAAAGAAAATAAAAAGCAGAAAAATAAAAAAAAGAAAAAGAAAATAAAATAAAGCTAAGTGCTTCAGAGTATCAATCTTTCAAAGAAAGATCCAATGAAATGCGAGTAGCTATCTTCTCCATTCTACAATAAGTTTTTCATATACTATAGTCCTGTTTAGTATTGCCATGAGCTCATGTATTCGAAGCTTTAACAAATTCTGCTGCCTCTATGTGTCTAATCCGGGACACATCCTGATTCAAATAATTATGCGCCCGTGGGTTAGCTGGAGCGACCAGCTCGAACGGGATTGTCAATCCCAATAGTACTATTCACAATTATTCGCGCTTAAAAATTAACGAACCATGAAATTGAGGACTTATTAGTGGATTAGTTCTGCTACTCATGCAATAAGTATATGTTCTGTTTCTGTTTAGGTTTCTATTTCAGTTTCTAGCAATCATAAATAAAATCTGTAAAAGTTTCTGCTTCTGTTTAAGTAAAAATCTATAAAAGCATGTGTATGTATTCTCACCCCAAAACAGTTCAAAAACAAGTAAAAGGGGGCTATGAAACTCACCAGTGTTTAGCAGGTAGCAAGCAAATATCAAATAAGCAAGTAAGCCGGTGTGCAACCCTCTAACGTCCTAAACGTATAAGGTTGTGTAAGTAGATGTCTCATAATACCATCTATAGCGATTGTATAAGTGGGGGTTAATGTCCACTTAAGCCAATCGTGTAGGTGGAGGGTTATTGTCCACCTAGAGCTAGTTCATCAACTAGTATGTCCAAATAAGTTATTCAAGTTCGTTTATCAAAAACGTGTATGACCCGTTGGTGAAAGTTTGTAATAATAATTCATTTAGACATTATTATCAAGTTTGTTTTGTTGTATACTATTCAGTAGTACAAATCGTGTGTTGCAAATAGATTATTTTAGTTTGTATAAGCCTTAAACCGTAGGTCAAAGTTGGTCAACTCGTTGGTCAAAGCTGGTCAAAGCTGGTCAACTGGTCAAACCTGGTCAAACTCCCGAAGCCGCACCATCCTCCACTCCTAAAACAGAACCTTCAATGGAGGTTGATAAGAAACGTATCAAAATGACACGAGCTATCAACACAAACGCTCCATTGAACAAATAAAGATCGACCAGGAAATCCATAGGACGATCACCCCCCACCCCCACCACGTTTTCTCTCCCAAAACCCTCATTAAAAACCCGTCGCTAATAAAACGACTCTCATAATAATCCAAGTACAAGAATGTACTACAACCACAAACAAACAGATCGTTCTAGAAACAAAACAGATATGTCACAATAGTCAGACCCTAGCAAGCTACACCTTCTTCCAAGAATCAAAACCAATCGGGAAAACCCACCGACCAGAAACACAATCCTCTAGCCGGAAGCCACAAACCCTAATCCAAAGTGAAAACCACAAACGAAAAACCAGAAACCAGGTCGGAATCACCACCCTAATCGTCTTCAAAGTCAGTCCCCACAGGAACCCTAATCGTCTTCCTCGAGAAACAGCCACAGAAAAAAAACCCTAATCCGGTCAGAATAATCGTCCAGCCACCACCTTAATCACCGACAATCAGAAACCTAAATCTGCGTAAAGAATCTACCAAGTAAGCACAAGAACTAATAATATTGTTCACAAACAATCAGATAGTTCAGTCGCAAATCAACCAAACAGACAGATGCGCCGCAAACAAAAACCTTAATTCGATACAGTAGCAGCTCGTTCAAATTGCAGATCGAAACAACCCTAAAAACGAAAGAAACCCACATAAACGAGTAGGATTTCAAATGTTCATAAAGAGTTGATTCAGAATAATAAAATAGCGAGAACAGAAGCAGATCAGCAGGGCGATTTTTAAAACCCAAAACTTATAAAATCGCAAACCCTAAGTACCATGAATCTTTGATATAATCAGATAAAAGAAATCAATCCAATGTAAAATCGAAAGGATTAAACAATGAATCAATAAAAATCAACAAACCAAATCATAATAGATGGCCAGATTAAAGCTTGCAAAACGATTGAAGAACGGGGAGGAAAAAATCGCCCAATATGAGAGAGAGAACGGGTGAGGGCTTCCATTAGTTAGCTTTTGGTCCTTGATTATTTTAATTATTCACCACCTTAATTGATAAAGTGTTGAATATTTTTAATATGACCATCACACATAAGCTACCGTCATTCATTTATCAAAAAAAACTTTAAATCTTGCAAAATTGTTTAAAGTAACCGAATAAAGTTAACACGTGTCTTTAAGCATATGGTATTTGCATGAATAAATTAGTTTATGCTCTTTTTGGTTTACTTAATATATTTGAGGTAATTACATGGTTATGCTCACTTAGATTAAGTTGCCATGAATGAAAGTAAGAATATTTGCTAGTTGTTTGAAATGACGAGTTTACTTAGATTAAACGCTAGAATTATTATTACTTTAATACCCTTGGAATAGGTTAGACACTCATGGTTGCGAAAAATTGCGGATTTAGGATTTGTTAGGCCTAGGTTTAGTTTAAAATAAATTGCGGATTTATTCATATTTTAAAGCCTACATTTCCAATTTTTGTTTAAAATTTGGGAATGTACTTAGCAATTTGTTATTACTTATGCATCTCATTTTCTTGTCAACAGATGGATCTATCAAACCCTTCGTTGAGGAAGCTTGCTTCATCCCCCAAGAATATGGACGATATCAAGAAATGGATGAGACGATACTTAGGGTCAAACAGAGTCATCATGTGGCCGGATATGAGACGCTTGGGTATTATGGATGAGTTGGAAGAATTGATTAAGTATGATAAAGATGGCGGGGAACATGCTGCGTTTTTCCATCTTTTCTCCATTGATGAGGCTATATACCATGAGGTCGTCACTGAGTTTATGATGACTTACGAGTTCCGAGAGAGATTGGAGATCACTGATAAGAAGATCGCTTTTCGGTATCGTGGGAAGAAGTATCGTATGACAGTGGGAGATTTCAGGGTATACCTTGGCCTTTACACACAGTCACAGGCCAGTTCTGATTGGTTCACCAGCAGTTTCCAGTATATCTCCAGTTTACCGTCACGGGATCACAAGGAGATATGGAGAGGATTGACAGGGACAAACTTCAGGAGTGGAATGAAAGCTTCACTCATGACCCGACCAGTTCACCACATTCTTCACAAGCTCCTGTGTTGTACTATCTTTGGGAAGAGAGATGCTCGACCTGCTACATCAGAAGAGCTTAAGTTCATGGATGCGATCATAAGGAAGCAGAACCTGAATGTCGCATACATCATCGCGAATAGATTGTGGAAGGAGAAGAGAGAGGATAGACGCCACGTATTCATGGGAGCCATTATCACGAGATTGTCAGTCGGCATGGGGATTCTCATTGACCGCCACCGTGAGGATTACACCTATCACGCTAGTTCGCAGCCGTTTGATCTAGAGTACTGCAAGTTGATCAGGATGATTGATGAGGGACCTGAGAGACAGTGCTTATGGTATCATACTCAGCAGCCCATTCCTGGATGCTTCATGACCAGGAAGCGCGTGACTACAGAGGATAGAGATGTTGGTCCCCAGCCACAGAGACCAGTAGCAGCAGAGATACCTGAGCCAGCACGAGGAGCGGACACATCAGTACTGCCTACACAGGCCGTTGTGCATAACACGGATCCGGTCACTCCTCTTACTCAGTACTATCTATTACATGCTTTACAGTTTATCCGTGATCAGCAGGTTCTGACAGCCAGGAGACATGGTACCCCTGAGCCTGATCACTTCCTAGACACATGTGGACCACCACCACCACCCACTACCCATGCCACCACTCACCCATATGCCACCACTCGCCCATACACTACCTTTCTTCCACCACATCCACATACCTCCACTCAGCCACCACATCCATATAGACGCCATCGCACACCTACCACCTACTCCGCACCATTACCCACTCACAGATCCACATCTGATATAGCCAGAGTCTACTCAGTACACATACCATCACCATCCCATCAGCAGGCATCATTGCCTCGTCCGACTGTACCCATTCCTACCCATGACCAGCATCCAGAGGCTAGCACATCATATAGACCAGATCTACTCTACATTGGCACCGATGCATTGTTCACTGGTAGCGTCGGCCCTTACTTGGATTTGGGCCCCATCTTCTCAGATCAGGTTCCTACTGAGAGCACTCTCAGGCAGCTCTACCTTGATATGTTACAGACGGCAGGTGTTACCACTGAGGACATGCTCGCACAGGGTTATGATGATATGATGGCACTTCCAGCGATGACCCTCAGGCAGATATTGATTCAGAGAGGATTACTACCTCCAGATGAGCATAGAGTGTCCAGTGTACAGCAGTCAGTCGCAGGACCCGCAGCTCAGCCTGATGACATACCAGCAGAGGATCCTCCATTCTAGACTGCTTATCTGGTGATTTATATTTCATATCACTGACTTCTGTATTGTATTGATTACAGTGATCTCTATCTTGCACTTGGTTAAACTTTTGGATACTTCTTGACCTATATGGTTGAGCTTTATTATTATGTTTTTCGTAGTTACTTATTATGTTTGTTTCTTTATTTTAGAATAAGTGATTAAATGTGTGATGAATGAGAAATGAGCCCGCACGAGATGACAAGCGTTCACAAGAAGAAACCGTGGAGAAAAAGGCAGACAACCAAGGAATACACAACTGCGGACCGCGGAACTTACACACATCTCAGGAGAGGAGCGTCGGTCTATCTTCTTCTGAAACTCTCACATGCACCGCAAACTCTTCAAAGATCTAAGTGTGGGATCTCAACCCACACTCCAAGACATCTTAGCAAGAATCATCACCAAATCTTAAATCACAAAAGTGTGAAATTCACCAATAAAAATTTCCACTTACATTATGGGTCGACTGTTAGCTAAGCATGAATGAGAAGCGCTGTGCACCAGATAAGGACATGCGGAGCTGAATCACTCTTAATGAAGATTTTCGAATTCTCAGCTTTCGCTTCTAAACGTTAAATCATCATCTGGGGAGTTTCTTACCTTTCACCTCGTTTTCATAACTTGATTTATTTTGTTTGCTTAGGAATGCAAAGTAATCTATACTCTATCCTAAACTTATCACTAAGTGTGGGATTATATTTTTAAATATAATCTCAACTCAAGAGAACACTAGGGACAATGTTCCTCTAAGTGTGGGATAGCAGGTATAGAATACCTTGAATTAGATGTTTTACTGATTTTAATGTCCGAATAGCTTTACTCAGAAAATGTTCCTCAAATTTTCAAAATTTTCAAAACTTTTTAAACAAAAATAATAAAGTATGAGCCAAATCATCCGATTAGCTCTACTATTTTGAGTTATGATTTCTTTCGAAGAGGTACCATTTCTAATAGGAGTTAGTTATTCAAGAATATTAGGGAAATTAAGGTAGAAATTTCTTAAATAAGTATTAACAATCTAAGGAGCATGGCTAGGCACATACAAACCCAAATTTGCAGTGAGGTTTTGAGCCTTAAAAGCATTCATTTTAAATGCTACATTGTTTATTTCTTGTGTGTGCCGATGCTAGTATCTCTAAATTAGAACATGTTCCTGACATACGTTTCGAGACCACATTGGAGAGTACCGTACGCGGTATAGGTGCAATTAGATGATCTCGACATTCCTTAGGATTTAACCCATTATTACATACCTTTTCAAGCCCAAAACCATTCCGATACTCATTTTTAGTATCGATGATCCGCCTAGAAAACCCTTTGAGCCTAAACCTTTCGTTTCTTCAAAACCCTATATCTTTAACCACTCTTCCCAAAATTCCCAACAACTTATCTTGGAATTTCTAAGGTTATGAAAAACATCTTGAAGAATCTCTTTCTGAATTGATCTACTCCTCCGTGTTCACCAAAATTAGATAATCAAGGGTGCGAAAAATTGGCACCAGAAGAAAAGACTCGAAGAAGTCCGTGACAAGAAAGAAGAGATTTCCGAAAGAAAATCAAAAATATCCTTGGAAGTTCTCTGGCAAAGAAGTTCTGAAGAAAAAAAAAGAAAATAAAAAGCAGAAAAATAAAGAAAAGAAAAAGAAAATAAAATAAAGCTAAGTGCTTCAGAGTATCAATCTTTCAAAGAAAGATCCAATGAAATGCGAGTAGCTATCTTCTCCATTCTACAATAAGTTTTTCATGATTCTTAGAATGCCTGGGATAAGCAACCCCTTACAAACCAAAAATCACCACTATCCATTCCCCTTAACCCTTACAAAACAACCCACTCGAATGTCTTGGGATAATTAGCATCGTCCTCTTCCTAAGTGGTGGAGATCCGATTCTCGACCAAGCTTATGATGATGAGTGCTGCATGACTGGCTATTTGAGCGATTTCGATTGTGCTAGATTGATAGGAAACCCGATACTCTGAGTGAATTGAGTGACCACCTTTAGTGAGATCGCCTAGTCATGTATACTCCAAGATCACGAGATTTGGAAAGTATTCCTGGGAAAGTCAATACTTATTTTTGAAAGGATCATCTTAGCTTTCCCTATGTTCTCTAAATAATTTTCCCATATGACAAAGTGGTAACTTTTTGGAAGTGCTCTAACTCACCTAAAATCTATAAAATGTTTTCACGGGACACAACTGAGTGTTGCTTGAGGACAAGCAATGCTTAAGTGTGGGATACTTGATGTGACTCAAAAAGTCATGTTTTTAAGTACTTATTTCCGCACTTTTTGGACTATTCTCTGGTGAAAACATTTCAAAACAATCATTTATCATCAAAAATCACCAAGGTATTCTAAATACGGGTGTTGCTACAAAAATCAGTTAAAACATCCATTTTGCACGCAAACCGAGGCAAAAACAATCACCTTAAATATTTCATTCTTGATTGTCCTATCAAATTAGATCTTAATGCATATTTTATGATTCAATAGGAAAATCCAAGATCGGAGGTGAAAGAATCAAGAGAAACGGGTAAAGAACGAAGAAGATGTCCAGTCTGGAAACCCGCCGATCGTCATCCGGAACACGCAAAAGTCAAACACCTCTAAATTTGGCAAACTTAGTGTCATTAGAAGCGTAACAGAAAAACAAATCTAACGGCGCAAGAATCAAGCAAAACGGACTCCAAACGAAGAAGATACGGACGAACCAAGCAACCGAGAAATCAGTGGAGGCCAAATGGAGCACCAACCCCCCCCCCCCCTGGGCACCTAGGTACCGTATACGGTACCCTAGGTGCCGTATACGGGCCTTAGGGTGCCGTATACGGGGTGTGTTGCCTTGTTGGGTGCCGTTTGCCCCCTTGGTCTGCTTGCCCCGTATGCTGCTTTGATGCTTGTATCTTATGCTTCAAGACTTGTACAAAGGCTACCACCCTTCTCCTATAAATAGTGACTCTGATGTCGTGTGAATAGAGTACAAAATAACAAGTTTTAAATAAATGGAAATACTAAAATAACTATCACACAAGCCAGACAAAAATAACCCGTTTGTATAATATAGCTTTTAAGTAAGTCCGAGTCGAACACTGAGATTGGTGGTTATAAACAAAATAGAATTTATAATTCAATTAAAATATACAATATACAGATAAGGGGGATACGCTTTAGTTCCGTATGAACGTATTTAAGAAATACTAAATTATAACCAATTCAGTAGAAAACAATTAACTAAGGATAGTAAACAATTAGAGATAAATATGTATTTACTTATATTATTTATTGTTGGTTATTATTATTGGTGAATTACTAATGTAGAAAATCACTTAAGGTTAAGCTAATCTTCATCATAGCAACACAATCATAAGGTTACGCAAAGTATTACTAATTATTAAGATCTATCAGCAGTTTATTAATACAATTTATAAGGTTAGGCTTGAATCACAATATTACTTAACATTAATTAATATTCTTCGTCTATCACATAAGGTTAAGATCAAGACATAAACACAATCACTTAATTTATACAAACTTAATATGGTCATCCTCGTTTAATATAAATCAGTTAACTATGTCAAGAACAATCATTAATATATTATAATACAGATAATTCTTTTATAATAAACATTCAATAATATAGTTCCAACAATAATATAAATCTAAGCGAATACAATAAATATTAGTTCATAATTAAGTTAAACATAATCATAATCAATATTCAATAATAAAACACATTCAAAATTAAATAAAGAATAAGATACGCAAACCAAAACCGTGAACCACGCTCCGTACGCTTGATCGTAGACAAACCCTTGCGAACCCACGACTCTAAATTGCTCCTAAAACCCCTAGAAAGTGTTTCTAGTCGAATTTGGGGTTAATAATTCGTAACCTACGAATTATTAAGGTTATTGGTATGTTTTGGTGTGTTTTTCGTAGCTTGATCTAAGCCTCTATTAATAACTTTGCTGGGTCGGTGCCCAACCGGCGGTTGGTGGTACCAACCGGCGGTTGGCTGCTTTTGTTTCCGTATGCCCCAAGAACTCCATCTTGTAGCCGTCTTTTATTCATGACCTGGGCCCACCTTCTAGAAACTTCTAGAAGGTTTCTTGACTTTTCTTGCAACCATGCCACGTGATTCTGATCTATTTGTTTTTCTCCACCAATTGATCTCTGACTTAGACTTGGTGTGGACCCATCTTTTTTACCATACTTTCTGCTCCTTCACGTGAATCATCTACCACAAAAGATGTACATCATCATTATAAATATTTATTATTTATCGTTTAATAGGTAGTACGTTATTTTATACTAATATTATATTATTAATTGTTTATTTATTATTTATTATATATGATAACTTACGATCATATATATGATCATATGATTATTTATTATTTTACTAAAAATTAACATTATTATTATTAACTAACATTATTATATATTATTATTATTATTTAGCCCAACTAATAATTATTTGGTCCAACTCGTAAACTTCAATAAATATTCAATCTAATTATTTTTGCTTAACCCATTTACCTTTTCGAACTCAACTATTTGCGAACTTTATTTATTTTTATCACTCTTTTAACCACTTTGTACCAACTAAATTTGAGTACAACTAACTTTTATACAAAAATTACTTTTTCGTTCTTTTTCTAATTAAAACTCTTACTTTTACTTATTTTGCAAATATGAACGAAATAAGTATCTTTTATCAAATATTTGTAATAAAAGTATATAGAAATAGGGATAAAATAGTATATAAATATAGTACTTATTTGATGCTATCAGACTCCATTTTCACATTTCAAACACACCATTCTTCACATACTTCTCTTTCTCTCTCTAAAATTCTCTCTCTAGCACTACTCTTAGGAGTTAGAGGAGAATTGTTCTTGTAGTTAGTTTTCTCTCTAGTTTCTCTCTCTAGCATTACTCTTAGAAGTTAGAGGAGAACTAGAGAGATATAAGTTAGCGGTTAGAGCTAGAGAAAAGTTGTAATTGAGTAATCAAGCTGTAGCAAGGTTATTCAAGTCAGACTGTTGTAATCCTCAGTATTACTCTTCTAATCCAGTGATATTATCTTACTTTCTTACTGTTATAATGTTTAATTTTCATATTATTTCAGTACGATCTATGATTGTTGCCATGATGATTAGCTAGATTAATATGTGATTGTTGAAATGTAGATGTTAGGATTAGGGATGATGTTTAATTAATATATCTTATATATGATCGGTAGTTGTTATGCTGCATACATATTTAGACTTATCCTGGATGTAGACTTAATTAATCACCCTTTCTGGTCTCTCACGTGACTGTTGCCTTAGGATAAGATCTGATCAACCCTAACTACGAATACACAGTTATCTCCTGTTTGTATGAAACTGTGGGATCGCCGTAATACGGCAGAATACTTGGTATAGCGTTGGAAATACCACTGGTATAGTACAAATACGTGGAAGCCAAGGAAATGCCGATGGTCTATCTCACCGTGGATTACCTGGAAGCAACCCTTCCAGACACGGGTCTAGGTCTTGTTAAGCCGTGAAAATGCTATAGTACACCGTTAAACTACCTCTGGTTATAAAGCTGTGTAAAGATACATTAGGTCTTTAAAACACCGTAAATATACCTAGGGTTAGAGTACTATGGAAAATAAGGACACTATACACTGTACGCATGCCTAGGGATGAACGACCGATGGCAAATGAGGGTCTAATCCATGACGGAAGTATTAGAACTAAACCAGATAAAAACATGAGTTAGGAAATGAAAGCAAGGATGCCGACTGTGTTCCCAGATGCTTAAAACCCCTAAACTCTACTTAACCGATAGTTTAACTTATTCAGCATACAACCAGTATTACTCTGTTAAAATTGGATAGACATAAGTGTTAAGAAAAGTCAGTGTTGTGGACTATCGCCTTATTCCTTAACCCCATTCAGAGGGTCGCTTGGTCTCCGAAAGAGACGGTGAGGTGGGTCTGAAGACAGTCCCATCTGACCAAAATCAGGATAGCCTAGGATTCAGTGACATATGCTTTAGGGTTACACCTAGACGTAGGGGCCTAGTGTTTACACCGACCGTTTAGAAGATTCTTAACTAGAGTAATCGCCTATTATCAATATAATATCATCCCGAAACCTTAATCATCGAAGTTTCAGCAATCACTCTCTACCTGCTGCTTATATTCTCGTTTACTTTTCTGCACTTTAATTTCTGTCTTTAGACTAGATAAAACCAAAACCCATACCTACCTTGTTTCTAAACCCATCCTATTGTCAAATCATCTTTGGTAGGTTCCAATTCAATTCAATTCGTTTCGATTTTGAACGACACTCGAGTTATACTTGCCGCCTTACCCACAAGGTAGGTAGCTTGCATAGTTTGAGCCCAGCAAATATAAATTTTTAAAACTTCTCTGCTCGTCGCCTCTGTTGCTGTCGGAGCAACGATTCAGGGTAAAACCCGATCGACGGATAGGGGCACGACACGTAGCGACACTTAGCTAGTGTCGCTAGCACTGTTTTTGGCACACTAGCGACACTTCCAACTGTTCGCCGGATTTTGGGCCGAAAACGAGTTTTCCTGCCACCGTTCGGTCCAATACTTTTACCCATGTGACACTCCTCCAAATTAGGTATATAATTATACTTAATTACATGCATTTCTTACGCTAATTCCCTGCATTTGTTTTAAACTAAACCTATGATGTGTTATGAGTCTAGCGAGCCCTAAACAATAATACAAAAGTATTACATTATACGTAATATTTATAAATTACGTACGAACGTATCGGAACTAAGCCGATAAAAATAATTAACCAGATTTGGTTATATGAAATAATTAATAATTCGATTATTAATTACGAGAAATTAAATATCTATAACATATAGATAAAATGGTTCAATTATACGTTTAACATAAAACGTATTATATAACGAACAGAAACAATTCTAAAACGTACCTAAAATGTCAAAATATGAAAAATGTTATTTTTCTAGTACGTTTTCAAGTATTTAGAACATTACTTCGAAATATGAATACGAAACTCAACCGAAATTTGGCGCTCAATTGGATGTGCGCAGTAAAATGTACAAAAATGTACAACTACTAAAAATAATGATAACCTCATTATTCTGAAAATATATTACGAACCAGGAGAGCATCTACAAAATAAAAATATAAAATGTTAAATTTTATATTGCTATAATTATACCCGTACTCGAAATTTCAGTACACAAACCGGCTACCAAACTCAATAATTGAGCAGACCGATTGATTTTAAACCCATACTCCCTCCCATTTCTTCTGTGATCTTCGACTCACACCCACAACCACCTTCAATAATGCATTTTCTTTCTCTCCTTCACAAATAAATTAACAAGATCAGGGAGTAGTAACAGCAGCAGCTAGTAGAAGTGGAGCAAAACCATATCATTTTCTTCATCATCATCATTCACGGTCATCATCACCACCTTCAAATCTTTGTAAGGAAATTTTGATTTCTTCGATTTTCTTGCTTAAACTCGTATATATAACATGTTTAAACATCACAAAATATGTATATAAACAACAAATTTGAAGGATTGATGATTTGTTCTTGAAATGGGTTTATGAAACTAAAACTAAAAACACAAAATCTATAGATGAAAACTTGTTAAAAAGTGGTAATATGTTGATAAAACGACATATAACATTGTTATAAACACTTGGAATTGTTGTGTAAAGGATTTGAAACCAAAAACATTCGAGCTTATTTATGCTCTGCACAAACAGAACCTGCAAAATACTTAGGATCCGGCGGATCCTAGGTGGATCCGGCGGATCACCTTTGAAAATGATGAACAAAACGCATGTAAACACTCGAGATCCGGCGGATCACATTTGGATCCGGCGGATCCTTTCCTGGAAACTACACTGATCCGGCGGATCATCGGTTGATCCGGCGGATCACGCTTAAACGATTGCTCACCTTAGTCGTTGGTCAAAACCGTGAACGAGTAAAAGACACTCATGATCCGGCGGATCATCGGATGATCCGGCGGATCCTAACTACGAACACGCACGAACAAGTCTTGTGAACGAGTACGATACACGAGTAAATGACACGCTTGATCCGGCGGATCACTATCTGATCCGGCGGATCCTTACAAATCGAACGTGATCCGGCGGATCACTATCAGATCCGGCGGATCCTTATAAATCGAATGATCCGGTCCTTTGTGGTTTGATCCGGTGGATCACTATAAATCAACAAGGATCCGGCGGATCATTAACTGATCCGGCGGATCCAAGACCCCAAACCAGGAACTGATCTTGCTAGTTTTAAATGATGCAAACTTTAGACAAAACTCGACACATTTGAGACGCGATGTATATTATACGGAACAAATGAGAATAATGATTTGGGAAAACTTAAATGACAAAACAATTAATATATATATGAGATATATGTGAACGAGACTATGGACAATAATATATATATACGAGAATATATATACTCAACTACATAAGTATATATATGTATATGTACTTACACACTTCGGACAATTCTACAAACGAACAATACTTGGATAATATTATATATTTCCAACAACAATCATCAACGAAATACACAAACCTAAGAAATTGATAATTTCTTCAAACAAACGAACTATTAACATAAGTAAACAAAGTACTTATAGTTAATACATTATTGTGTATAGGTTGACTACGTTTGGGCTACGCTATCATCTCTCGCTAGCATTCACATCCGAGCACTCAAAGTGAGTTCACAAACTCCTTTTCAATGTTTTAATGTTTTAAAACCTCGGGGTGGAAAACATAGAAATCGTATGTATATTTGCATGCGACAACTGTTTGAATACTTGATGTATTTACTTAAACTATTGATGAAATGAGATTTCATGTTGTGACTGATTAAATACTGTACGTATTTGCTTAAACTGTTTATGAAGGGGTACTTCATACTTGAACTATTTGTGAAAGGGTATTTCACACAACTATTTGAACTATGTTTTATGAAATGTTTTTCATAACTATTTTGGGAATTTAGGCAACGAATCTTGGTACAGATCTAGGCTGAACGATGTAGTGCATAAAAGACCTTATGGCTACAGACTATAACCATTAGCTAGGTGACTCTAGCCACTGAGTATACGGATAGTACTATCGCCGTGACGACCCTCCTACGGATTTGGGAGCGTATACTTAATTGTCCAGCATGGCAAACAACAACGGATTAGGGTTGTGGTTTGGTTATAGGGTTAGATCGGGTTACCTTACTTGACAGGTTTAGCTCACCTTTCAAGGGATCACCGTCTAAATATTCCCACATACAAAACTATGGTTTAGGAAGTGATTTCCTACGTACACTGATTTGGAAATGTTAACTCTTATCTAGGTTAACCTGTGTTTCCAACTAATGACTGAATTCGGAAATGTTATTTGTTTATAACCTGTGTTTCCTATTACGACTACAACTGATTTGGGAAATGTTATTTGTTTATAACTTATGTTTCCTACTTGACAAACAACACTTATTTGGAAATGTTATTCTTAAATGATTAACTTGTGTTTCCTACATAACAAACAAACTTGTGAATTCACTCAACAATTTTGTTGACGTTTTACTCTATGTTTTTCAGGGAATTAGCAGCGTAAGTAAGATCTGCATGCATTATCAGGACGGACTACCCTGGACTTGTTAGGATGCCACTACTTTTGGGACACTTGGATTTCCTCTGTATAACTGCAACTATTGCAGTCATACCTATGAAATCTACTTTTGATATTATGTATTTTATGAAATACTGATTTCAACTACTACTATTACTGTTACTACTTTTCAAGTGGTAATCTTTTGTAAAACTTTAACTAATGGCATCTTAATCTATTTCGTTCTGCGATAACCATATGCTCTGAGTATGTATGTAACTGTTGGTTGTTTTACTGCTCGCACCCCCGCCACGTCACTAAGCTTCCGCAAACCACTCTACGTAATTGTAATTACCGTTTGGCGGGGTGTGACAACCCAAACCATATTCGGACATTTTGAACTTATAGAAACAACTTGTATGTAAAAATAAACGAAATCAGAGCGTTTCAGGATTTGTCGAAAAGTTACAAACTTATCGCCGAAAAAATCCGAATAGATGGGGTTGTAGATCGTGACGCGGTGGTCCTTTTCTTCCAAACGAGTGTGAGAATCCGAGGTCGTTTCGAGGTGTTAATTGATTACTTGGTGATTTTGAAGTTTTATTAACCCAACCCTAAGATGGTGGTTGCTTGTTAATACTTGGAGCTCTTGGTACATAGTAAGTATTTCGTTAATGCATATCAGAAACAAAAACAGAAATTCTATTCATTTCAAGAAGCTTATCACGAGGATAGCTATGAATTTTATTACAATGCTTGGATTTCCTTTTTGAAGAAACAAGACTCTTGTCTTTATGCAACATAAACGATCTACTACTATTTACACTTGAATATTTTAATGGCAACTTTCTCTAAGAGCAGATTAACATGTGTGGTTTACTTAAATCTGAAACATGAAAAACAGATTTGTTTGAATCATGAAGAGATGTTTTAAATTTCTGATTCAATTCTTCTCCTAAATCCTCCTCTAAATCCATGACTTTGTCTAACTCAATTTCCAATTCTGATTTTGACATTTGGTGTGATTTACAAGATGATGAATGACTTTTAAGAATTTCAATAGTGTTTAGAAGATCACCTTTTTCTTTTTCAAAATCACATAATTGAGTGGTAATTTGATTTTCTAAATCATAAATCTTATTTTCCAAAACTAAATTTGGAATATAGATTTTAGGAGTTACCACTTGTTCAGCTATTTGATATTTCTTCAATTCAAACTCAGATTTTGAATAACTTTGAAAATAGTCATCAGAAAGTGGTATTTTCCGGTTTCCATAACTCTTATTCAATTTTTCATAATCGAAAAAAAATTATGCATTATCTTCTCGTGCTCTATTAAAATTCTCTTTTTCCTCCTCAGAAGATTCATTTTCACACCACGTCCCATGTAATCTTTGTCATACACAGGTGCTATTTTAGAAATTGCTTTCTTCATATAACATGGATAGTCGAAACCCAAACCTTCTCTTGAGTTGTTAAACTTAATTTCCTCTGGTTTATTCAGAAAAATAGTTTGATCCGTTTGACCATTTTAAGACATTTCTCTTCAAGATCTTTAATTCTAGCATAGATTTTTGCATTTTCAGTTAGAATATAACTGTTTTTTAAAGTACAAACTCTCTGCAAACGTTATGATTCTACAAATTTCTTTGTTAAATGGGAAATTTGAGAGGTAAGTTTTATTTTTCTATCTTCAAGTAAACCATTTTTCTTTTTGAAATATATCAGGTTATCCTCTTGGATTACCTTTTCATTCACAATCGTTTGTAAAACTCCAAGGTTATTAGTTAGTTGTTTTTCTAGTTTTGCAACCTTTAGCTTTTCCATCTCCATTTTATCCCTATATGAATGTATCTTTTGTTTAATTAGTTGGAGATGTTCTTCTTTAAGAGCCAATACCTCATATTCTGACTCTTCTTCATCATTTGATGCTTTTGACATATTTGCCATGAATGCAAAGTTCACTTCATGGTCTTCTTCCCCAAAATCAGTGAGATTTAGCCAAGCATCATCTTCAACCATCAACGCTCTACCAGCTTCCTTTTGTTTGGATAGAAGCATTTTGTTTTTGTAGTAGTTGGAGTCATGAACTCTTGGTTTCTTACAATCTCTAGCAAAAAGACCTCCTCATCCACAATTAAAACACTTCTTCTTTTCAGAATCAACCCATTATTTCTCTTCATCCTTTTTCTCTGCCCATGGTTTTTCATCAAATTTTCTTTCGCCACTACTTCCTTTAACCTCATCCCTTCTTGTGGATATTGATGTTCTCAAGTTGTTGTTGGTTGGCTTTTGATAATACTTCCTTTGAACAAATTTTGTCAACAAGGCCATTTGCTTCATGATTTCCTTAAACTCATCATCAGAACCATCTCCTTCATATTCAGACTCAGAATCTTGAACCTCTACTTTTTCATACTTCTCACTTCTTGAACTTCTTGACTTTGTACTCTTATCCACAACAAGAGCAATGTGATCAACATTTTCCTTATCTTTGTTACTATATCCATCTGCTTCACAGATATCATCTTGATTCTGATTCAAAAACTCAAAAACGTCATGTATATCTCACTCAAGTTTCTGTTTTGGCTTAGGTTGCTCGCGACAGTTTTCCATTCGGGAAGCAAGTTGTTCAGAAACTTGATGTTGATCTCTAGATTCTGCTTTTCCAATTTGTTTTTCCTCACATCATTTAATAACAAGAAAAACCTGCTATAGGTGGTTGCTAACATCTCTCCTGGTTTGGCTTTGAATCCTTCATAAGCTTGAAGACAGAGTGTCTTTCTTGGTTTGCATCCCTTTTTCAGATCCTTGTTGTCTAGCTATGGTAATCCACGTGTCTTTCGTTGTGGTGTAGCTATCAATCTGGGTATAGATCTCATTTGTTAGCCCTTGCAAAACGAAAGACTTCATCTTTTTATCAGCATCTAACATTTGCTTTTGTTCCTCATTACAATCCTTATACTTCAATGGAACTCTTGGCGGAATAATATCAGGAGAATTCGCTGGAAGTTCTTGTTGTGGTGGAAAAAATCTTTTTGGACCATTTTCTAAGGAGTCAAGCAAGTCATCACAATCCTTTTGACGATTCACAAAATCCAAAAATCTTGTCTTCGATTGAAAGTAATCTCCTAGCGGGAGGTCTCGTGTCTAATCCAATTAACAAAGCTTCTTTTGACATTTTTCTAACTTTTCTAAAATTGATCAAGTACTTCAGTTTTTACTTCAAACGTCTTCAAAAATCCACGACTTTTCAAAAAGGGGTTAATACACACGGAGGGGATTAAAGTATCCCAAAATGTTCACTTGGGGTACTAAAGTTTATGATTTGACAAAACTATAAGTTAACTATAAGTTAACTATAAGTATTATGTTTAAGGGTAACTAAAGTTTATTAATATGCTTACAAGGATAAATAGAGTTTATTAAAATGTTTACAAGGATAATAAAAGTTTATAAAATTGTTCAAATTGATGAATCTTTATCATCTCATTTTCCACTTGGGAGGGGTTTTAAAAGTTGGGTTATATTTTGTCAAATCATAAACTTTAGTACCCAAGCGATATTTTGGGATACTTTAATCGCCTCCGTGTGTATTAACCCTTCAAAAAATCCCAAACTTTCACCAAATCTCCAAAATTTCTAGGCAAATTGTACTTGGTCAAAAAAATAAAGAAATCATCTCAATTCTTCAAATCATGAGCAATACTCATAAACTGGATTCTTCAAAAAAAAAAAAACAAAAAAAAAAAACCCTGAGCAATACTCATAAACTGGATTTTCAGAAAAACATGAGCAATACTCATAAACTGGATTTTCAGAAAAACATGAGCAATGCTCATAAACTAGATTTTCACAAAACGTGAGCAATGCACATAAACTGGGCAAGGAGCAATGCTCATAAATTCTAAGTAATCCAACTTAACACAAAATCATGAACAATACTCCTAAATTCTCAAATGTATGCACAATACTCCTCATTTTTCAATACTCATCCTACACTCATACATGCACTATGCTCATGATTGTTCTTAACACTCATCTTCATCTTCTTCTTCTTCATCAACACTTAACACTTTTTCACTTTATAACCCAAAATCTAAGTCAAAAATCAAAGTTAATGAAATCGTTTGATTCTTATCACATTAGATGCGCGATTTCAGCTAGATTAATTTGTATGATTGAATTTATAAAACTCTTTTTCAATCTCTAACAATTTATCAAAAGATCAAATTTTTCTCAAAACCTCATTTTTATCAAGAACACCAAAATTGATCAATTAAAGGCTTTAGATTGTGAAATAAATTCAATTGTTTATCAAATTCAATTCATTACATAACTAGAATGGCTCTGATACCAAATGTATTCCAAAATCTCTAGTATGAATGAGTAATTTGATGATTAAAGTGAGTAAAACTTTGGTTTTTTGAGAGAAAAAGTTAGAGAGAGAATTGAGAGAGATTAAGAGTGAATTTGGGCATAAGGTTATGAATGAAGATTAGTAAGGTGGTATCTATACTAATCTTCATCCACTAGTTTATTCCATACCAATTCATTACAAAGCTTTAAAACAAAAATTACATCTAAGTAACAAATCAAATATGCTAATTCTTTAACAATTCTAAATGGGTTAACAATATCTCGTGTAATCTCTATTTATTTGTTGTTACTCAATTATATATCATAAATTCATAACTGATGAAGTTTTTATATTCAACCGTTCTTGCGCCTGCCATCATAAACTTTTCTTTTCCTCCTAAGGATTGAGATCGCTTCAAGTTTTGATGCAAGATGACTGGGCATGTTGTAAGACACATAAAGCTTAAAGTAGGTCAAATGTATGGCCACTTATGGAATCCACTCATTTACCTCTCACACAGGCTGACGGCCATGTAATATCGGACTTGATAGGATCTAAATCATTTGTCTAAAAGTTATCATTTTAGCTGTAACCCATCTTGAACCAGTGTGTTGTCCGACCCTTTTAATTTGGTTATATCCCTTGATAAGAGACAAGAGAAGTGCGGCTAAAGGGGTTCTCCAAGCCAAATTTTATAAACCATGAAGGAACCGGGATGCTCACGTGTGCACAAGGCATGTTCAGTGCACACATCACAATCCAAAGTTGCACAACAAAAAAGAACAATTTCACACCATTTGACAGTGTCAAAGAATGAAAAAACTGATTATAAGATAAAAGAAATAGAATAAAATTAACTATAACATAAACATACATATATACTAAAGTTCTAAGTTGGATACGAATCGCGTAGGTAAGAGTAAACAGAATGATTCAACAAGAAACATCATTTGAATAAACTCGACATCAAACTTGTCATGTTCATTTGGGGCTTACACGCCTACAAAAAAGGCCACGGCAGCAAAATGCAACAAAAGCCAACCGAAAAATTGGTTAAATGGCTATTTCACAGACTATTACTAATCACCACATTGTCATGTACAAGAAGATTGAAGATTTCTCTTCACCACAACAAATCAAAATCGGTAAAAAAAATCACTAAAATACAAGTCAAAAATATAAATACAACTTGGCAAGGTAGAGGGCACGTGCCATCAACCCTAACATACCTTTCTATGGACTTAGCGTACATTGGATAAAACCCCATTTGAAGATCAGAAGCAATTTGTCTCCATCCCACCTGAGTATTAAAGTACATGTCTTAAACTTGTACTTATCTGTGTACTTTAAGATGAAATCGGTTCATAAGGATATGATAACCATGGGTGTTTCAAGGCTTCTGCAGCTGAAGGGCGTTTCTTTGGATTGATTTCAAGCAGATGAGAGACAAAATCGATAAACCCTTGATCACCCATTGGTAACCGATGCCTCAAGGATGTCTTTTTCGGGATTAGGTATTCCAATCTGTTTGTGTCCTGAAGACAAGTAAAACGAAACAAATTTTATGAGCATAATCAGAGTACCATCTAAATAATGCATGTTTTCAAAATGTCATAAATAAGTTGTTACTAATGGATATAAAACTTGTACATGAACCTAAAATTACCCCGAACAAAATTTCAGAAGTTTTTTCAAGTTCGTGTTCTAGCCCAATCAAAATCGAACACGCTTATTTGGAGAACGAGTCTCTTAGTAATTGCAATCTAAAAGTGTTAGGCCATGATGGCACAGATGGTTTATTGGGGTTAGCTTTTCCAGTAAATCTTCAAGTTGAGGATACAATGAAAATATTGCATCAGCATCAACCAATCATTAAAGCGATCGGAATAGCCATTCCCATTCCTTATTGAACCAAGAGGATTGAATTCATTATTAAACTAAGCCGTACTTGATACAAATGATAAGGGTTATATTCACAGAACAACAATATACTTCAGACCATGTACTTTCTTTAGGCAAAATTAAGAATGGCAGAGCCACTGGTTTGACCATCATATTTTCTTGTAAAAATTGACACATCAATCTATAGAAATCATAAGAGTGGACAACATGTTATGCTATTTTGCGTAAAATGACAAAAATGAAAAAATTTATATTATATCTATCGTGCTTTCATAGAGAAAAGACATGATACCTAAGATGGAAGCGGCCTAAAAGAACGCTAGTCTTTAACCCAAAAATAGCAAGAATAAGCAACAGGGAGATATAGAAGTCCAAAGGATGGCATCGCATTATCATTATCATTTTAAAATATAATGCTCATGCAATCTGAACTGACAGCTATAGATTCCGGCACACACATATAGAACTAACAACAGGAAAGGAACCAAAGTGGTATCGCTCAAAGTATACTGCTTTGTTTAAGATTTATTATTCTTAGTAAGCGACCATTTTGCTAAAAGCTATAAACACCCTTTTGATTTTGTTCATACTTGCAAGAACAAAATCAAAAATTAAAAACAATAAACTGTTCAACAACTCTCATATCATTATCTCCAGTCATTGATGATTCGCTTACAGAGGCACCAAGTCTCGATTATTCCTAACATGTCTGAATCTATGAGTAAACATTTCCAAGATTTCGGGTCCTTTTCTTTCCTTTAGTTTTAGCACCCTCTTTTTCTATCACCTTATCGTTCCCTTCCCATTCCAAGAAAAACCCAAAAACTCTATTGAAAGGTCAAAACTACTGTTTGAGTGATCATCGAGTGAGAGCTTGATGAGTTTCAGATGAATTCAAAATGGGGTGTCCAAATTCCTTTAAAATAGCTTCAGGATTTGTTTTATTTTCCAAGGTGTTATATGTTTGATACACGCTGAACCCATATCAAAACCTTAAAGCTGTGATTCAACCTCCGTGTAGAAAGCTAATAAATCCAATTCAAAGACAAAATAAAAGGTTCAAAAAATACAGCTTGTTACATGGTTTGTTTCTATTAGTTATTATAAAAATTATGAAGGGAACAGATGAAGAGTACTTAAGCAGAGGGAATAGATGAAGAAGAGCAGTACTTTGTTATAAATCTCCGAATAAATGATGAGCATTTTCAAACAATGGAAACATGTTTGGAGAGAACACAACAACAACAACACCCAATCCCGCTAAAGGCGGGATATGGGGGAGGTAAGATATAGACAGTCATACCCCTACCCGAAGGTAAGGAGAATGCTTCCAGAAAGAGAAAGAATCCACTATCTTAACCAAAAGTGATCTTTATTTTTACATACAATTCAATTCTATATTTCTATGGCTCATCAAAAACAAAAAACAAAAAAATACTCCACATCCTTCCCATAATATATTAAGAACTACAGTGCGACATTATCACATAAATGGAACATCAAGATATTAGAAGACTCACGCACACCGAAATTTTATACGATGCAAAATAGATAGACATATCAGTTTGAGTTGAAATAAATTTACAAAAGAATAGTTGTCATACCTGATTACGCTCATAAAGCATGTGATTTTTGGTGAAGTATTTATGTGTATCTCGTCCTTTAGCAAGCATATCTTGGTCAACTGGAGATATAATTCCAATCACCCTTGCAAGCAAAGTAGCTGGCGAATCATTCTGGAAAAGAACCTACAAGATATGTATCTCGTAATAAGTTTTAAAAACAATGAAAGCTACATGAACCCCATATCAATTATGTACTCCGAATGTTCAACATACTTTTGTATCATGACTGCAAATATGATGCCAAAGAATACTTACATTTCCAGTACAAAGTTCAGCCAAGATGCAGCCAAGCGACCAAATGTCAATCTTTTTGTCATAAGGGAGTCCTAGAATAACCTCTGGTGCACGATAAGACCTGGACTGCACATAAGAGCAAAGATGATCTGTTTCAAAGCAGCTACTTCCAAGATCAATCACCTTCACTTCACATCTACTGTAGCTCTTCACCAATATATTCTCAGGCTTCAAATCACAATGTATGAGCCCAAGACCATGCAAAAATTGAAGTGATTCCAAGCACTGGATGGTTATTGACTACACAGATAAATATGAGAAGAAGTAAATAAAATAAACGACTTGTTGGAATTAAGAGAGCCAATAAAAAAAAAATTAAGAAAAAAAAAAAGAACACAACAAACCTGCAATCTTGGCATGGTGAAATAAACCTCCCCACCAGATTCTCTATTGAACTTATGGAATTCATACAAGTTTGCCTTGAGAAGTTCACAAACAATTAACAAATGTTCCTGAAAATACAAAGAAGGAACAAGATGTATTGATGCAGGAATCATACCAAACAATGAAGAAAAAATACAAGTCATCAAGAAAATCAACACTCACTCGGTAATAGAAGTAATCGTAGAGTCTGAGAAGATGGTAATTGTCACCAGGATCATGTTTGTTAACAAATTTTAGGAGCTTTATCTCATCAAGACTCTGGTCAAAAAAGTCTTTGTTGTTTTTGATGATTTTCACACACACATCCATGCCGGTGTGAAGGTCATGTGCTTGAATAGCTTTGCTAAATGCAGCAGATCCAAGATACTCCGTTACATGATAGCGACCAGCGATGACAGAATTCAATACAACATGAAAATTCTTGTCTTCTTCAAAGCCAGTTCTGAACAAAAGAATGATATATTTATCAATTTAAGAAACGAATTCAATTTAGATTATAGAAGATCTTAAGTCCACAAATTCCTTGGTATGTTATTCCATAAAGAGATGTGGTTCTTTCCCCCAATATTGCAAAATCCAGTATAGTGATTACATTTATACCTGTTTTTTCTGTGCACAATTTTAAGATTGAAGGTCTCGTATTCTTCCTCCTGAGCCTTTATCTGCTTCACTTGCTCTTGGACAGCAACTGCCTCTTCATCTTCCAATAATGCCCCTGGATCTTCTTCTATTGGGTCAGCAACTTTATCATCCTCCTCTTTCTTACGATGAGCCCGTTCAGCAAAACCATATGTTGAGGGCATCGAAGGGCCAGAATATTCTGAACCTAAAACATCACCATCATCATCTTCTTCCCTTGAACTCTTACCAGGTGAGGAATCGGTGCTTTTCTGTCTCCATGGTGGAAGCAAGTCATCATTTTCATCATCTATGATACGATTGTTGTTTGACTTTGACAACAAAGGTTTACTAGAAACAGTAGGTACCTGCCCGTCTCTAGGATGGGGAAAAGAAAATCCACCATCATTCACATTTTTTGTTAAGTTAATAGGATCAGGCATGGCTGTTCTCTTATTATCTTTCTTAATTTTTTCATATAATTTTTTATCAGAGTGGTGTGGCGGGATACCAACATCATTACTATGGAAGTACTCGACGTCACACTCGCTACTACCTCCAATTAAGGTCTCCCGTACCTCACTGCCAAAATCAGTAACATCGCTGTTGATTCCCACACCAATCGATCTAACTGAACCATGTTGATCATCATCTACAGGAAGCTCTGGTAAACGGGGCCTACCACCCTCATTAACCACTTTGCCTTCACCAAACATCACGAGCTCGTTTGTTGGTGTGACGAATCCCTGCCACACAGGCTCTGCACTCATCAAACTCAACTCTTCTTCGTCCATTAATTCTCCATCATACTGAACAGCCATATTATGATCATCAGAATGGGTGACTGGATCAATAGTCTTTGAATATAAATACTGGTCACCAGATAAATACGAATCTTCTTCTGCAAATGACTGATCATCATCTTCGTTTTTGTTTGGAACTATCTCTTGTTGATCTGGAACAGTTCCTTTTTCATTATCACTTGGATAATCAATTTCATGAGCTAGAAACCATGTTTCGTCTTCGATAGGTTGTCTCATATAGCCAACATCATCATCATCATCATATTCATCAGAGTCCCAATACTCATGCGGGTAATCAATAGAGCCACTCATTCCATCACCTATAGTTGCAAAACCAGATACATGATCTGAAGTGTCTTCTGTAATCCCCTGACTTATGGAGCGCCAACTACCTCCTACGGGCCTTTTTAAACCTAAAGATCAGTGGAATAGCTAGTAAGATAGACTCAAGTTGCCAAAGATATATATTAAAATATCAACAATGAAAGTCACTTGAAAGAATAGCTTGGCTGGTCTCTATATCAGAAGCATGGCGTGCTTACTTATACCTAGTCCTGTATTCAGAAGTTTAACTCTACTTAAGAATGATAAGCTACCTTTCAAAGAATTACAGAAAAAGTCATCAAGCTAACATTACATTCACGAATTATAGAGAATTTGTTACACAAAGAATGAGTCTTGAAATGTCGAGAATCGAAGCATGACTATACTAATGGACAAAAATACAGAATTATCATTCATAGAGTTAATATGTGTGCATGACTACACTAATGGCACAAAAAGACAGTTATTATTCAAGAGCTAATATATATCTGCATGAGTTAATGTGTAAACGGGCCAATATTGTCTAATACCAATGAAAAACAAATAGTTATGAATTAGTGAGGATTATAGACAGGGGCGAATCTATGTAGTGTCAAGGTGGGTCAATGGACCACCCTTAGATTTCAAAAAGCTTTAGAAAGTTCATGTTGATTTTCTTATGGACCCACCTTAAAATTAGGATTGGGCCCCCCCCTAAATTTTGGATGTTGAACGTAGTTATAAAAGGGGGGGAGGGGGGGGGGGGGGGGGGGGGGGGGGGATGCTCATGAACATGGATTTCTTGCTTTAATTACATAAAGATTGAGTTTTTTATGATGAAGTTGGAAAGAAAAATTGGGCAAAGGAGTTGCAGGGAAGTTGAAAGAAAAGAAGAGTGGAAGAAGTGAAAATGAGAGTGGAAATAAAACGTTAGTAACTTAGTATGCATATTTATTTGTACAGTACAAATAACTTTGCACATGAGTTCTAAAAAAAATTTGTTTGTGTACAAGTAACTGTACTCATGACTTTTAATTTTTTTTTGTGTTTCAACTCTTATGCAAAAAGAGCAAATATATAGGTACTATTAACTTTTTTTAATGATGTAGTAATATTGGAACTTAAAATTTTGACCCAATTTTACCCCCGACCCGTTAGTTAACCTATCTAACTTGTTCATTTTATAACATTATTAAGTTGGACCCCCCTGACTTCGCATCCTAGATTCGCCACTGATTATAGAGTCCGAGTAAAAAGCAGGTTAAATTAAAACAAATCATCTTATAGTGCATAACCTTTTTCCATGTTAATATAATGGATTTTTTAGAAAGAAAAATAATGTAAACATGTGTGCAACACACTGATGTCAGTTGAATCCGTGAAAACAATGTCAACTAATTTGATTTAAAATACAGTAATACTACTGTACCTGAAGAGTTTATTTCTTGACCGATAGGGACATCAAGAAACGATCCTATAAGATAAGTATTGTCAGCACTAGGAATCTGTCCAGGCCCATCATGTTCATGTTTCTCCTCCCAAGTCAAACTTGAAAGTTTGTCAGCTGATTTGAGTTTAACTGGTGGCAGTCTTGGTAGTTCTTCTTTCTGATTCTCAAAGGCAATTGGAAGACCTAAGCCAGCGAAAGCTTGTGGCTCATTACTTCCTTGAGTTTTTCCAAAGTACAAAGCTCTTCCAATCTCATTCTCTTGCTCTTTAATTGCTGCTCTAATGTTGTCAGTTTTCCGCTTCCCATCTTCTTTCTCACCAACACCACGACTTGTACTATTATAACTGGTCGATGCATCTCCTTCAGGGAATGGGAATACTGTTTTAACAGAACAATCTTTCCACAACTCTGATGAAGTGCGTTTGAATTCATCATTTCTCGACCATGGGTTATCCACAAATTCATCTTTTAACACAGCAGCCTTATTTGGCAGTAGAAGATTAAGCTCCTTAGGCTCAATATTTTGCACCATATTAGTCTTACTAGTACTTACAGGCCCAAGCCACACCACTTTTCCATCGCTAGAAGAATCATTTTCTTCTCCTACTTTCCTATGTATTCTTCCCGTATCAGCAACCTCAGACGGATGAATCTTTGACTGGGAAGAAATTTGATATTCCTTCACATTGTCAGTTCTGATATCACCGTCATTATCGCTAGGATCAACAGGCCCTCTACCAGGGTTATATCTCCATGTATACAAATCAAGCAGATTGTCCTCTGAGCCATTAGAGAATATAAAATTCTCATTCCTTGTTCGAACAGGCTCACTATTATGCTCTCCATCAAAAGAAGCAATTTCCCAATTACTATCGGGTCCATTCCTTCCGGTCCCACGTTCTATCTCTTTCACAACATGCTTCTCTTTCGAAACTTCATTACTTGTTGAAGTACTCGTTCCTTCTTTTCCCACTGCGATAGGTTTTGCAGCATTCACCTTTTCTAACAATTTCCCTCCCAACTCCTTTTCTTCAAGGTTAAGACCTTGCACAAACCCATTCAAATCAGGCCGATTATCAATCTCACTTCGCAATGCCGCCTCAGCTCTAGCAAAATTATTCCTCCGTAGAAATTCAAGTATCACATCGACCCTAGAGTCTTCCATGTCCAAACTGAAATACAAGTTGAAACTCAGAATTCAAATTTCAATAAATGATAACTCCCTTCCAAGATTATAGCCATAGCCATACTATAATTACATCATACTAAATTGTAAACTCCTTAATTAACAGATATTACAAATACTAGCATCTGATGTGAAATTCTCTATTGATCCCTATAGATTGCACATTTTATTCCAATTAAACTAACAGCAAATGAGCTTAACGTAATCTCAAATCCAATAACACAGCATCATTAGGTACAAAATGAGGTCTTATAAGTTGTAAATCATACATATACATACACACTTATAAATAATACACGATATACATATACAAAACGAACAGTAAGAAACAAAAAGGTGATACCTAAATCCTCATAGATTACGTGCCGAATCGTAAGCTACGAGTGCAGATCTTCGTCTGTTGGTAACCCTAATTATACATTATTGTCTGTTTGTGTGACGTCAGATTTAAAACCTAAATACGCATCAAAATTGTGAAATTGGAGAGATGAATTGGATGTAAAACCAACGACATATATAAACGAGAAATGAAGGAATGAAATTGTGAATTGAGAGATGTGTAAATCAGATACAGAAATGGTGACCTAGATTGGATTGGACACAGTTGAAACATTTACTACTTGATAAGCGATTTTTTGTTTTATCTAATACTATTATATTGTATAATACTCCCTCCGTCCCATCGTAAATGTCCACTATTGACTTTTCAGAGTCTTTCTTTTTCAACTTTGACCTTAAATATTTTTGTTTGTGTTATATATTACATGATGAAAATTATATCAATAAAAATACATTAAAGACCCAATTCATTCATATAGTTTGCATCAAATATTATATAACACAAATAAAAATATTCAAGGTCAAAGTTGTAAAAGAAGGACTTTCAAAAGTCAATAGTGGACATTTCTGATGGGACGGAGGTAGTAATAATAATACATTTGCGATGTTTTTTTAAGAAGGAAATTACTAATTTACCATTAACATTATTATTATCATTTGAGAATGTACTTGAAATTACTAACATACCCTTACATGTATTAAAATCTCATTAATAATATCATTATTAAAGTTTAAATTAATAAACACATGACATTAAATTCCAATTAATTAAAGTTTTTATATCTATACATTTCATGAAAAATTTATAATAGAATTAGTAATTTACCCCTAACATTATTATTATTTTGTGAAAAAGCTACTTTAAATTAATAACATACCCCTACACATATAAAAAAAAGAGTTTTATTATAATAATTAAACATTCAAGTAAAAAAAATGTGACATAACTTTTTATCCGTAAGGAGTTACAAGACGTGCCAATTATAGACGGAAAGCTCGGAACGAGACGAACGTGTTAGCAAACGGCCGTAGGCGGTTTGTCCATCTTTTACGGTCAAAATCAATCTCTAAAACCTCCAAAATCAATTTTTCCCCAATTTTTCACGTGTTAAAGTGTTGTAAGATATTATAAACGATCTCTTGATTGTGTTTTTCTTGAAATTTTAAATTTAAGCGATTGTTTGTATTTTTAATTTCGTTTTTATACAATAAGTTCCTATATTCGAAATTTCAATTTTTTGATTAAATTTTACGATTTCAATTTTGCGTACATAATATTAAAGTCTCAACCTAACCCACGTTTTCGCACACCATAACTTGCACCTAACTTTTATGAACATGGAGTCTGACAACCACAACTCGCAACCCGAGCATCGAGTTCTTAACAACGTTTTTTTTATATATATGTGTGTGTTACAAATTCTAACTTTTTTAAAAATAAAAAAGGTAAAGAGTTGATATTTTTCCTTAAAAAAATGTCATAGTGTATCGTAGTATATGTTTTACGTATCACAAATTCAATGAACATGAAACTTTAATTTTTGTACCCGCTGCATCGCGCGGGCATTCTGCTAGTATTTATTTATATATTATATGTGTAATTTGTTGGGGTATATTCCCATGCTTGTGAGGGGTTAATTTCTAATTTGGACATTAAACTAAATTACGGAGTAATTCTTAGTCCATTTCTCTTTACGAAATCTAAGAAATTACATTGTCAGATTGTGAAGATGATACTTTTACTTTATTATAAGATGATGTCCGTTTACTTTTCACTTAATGGTCTGTTTTTATATACATCTTAATCCAGACAGATAAAATGATGCTTCTTTTCCACTTAATCTGAAATGAATGTCTATTTCTGAAATAGGAAGAAAAATGAAGCCCTTGTCTAAAAGATGCACTTAATGATATATATACATTTTTTTCACCATTTTTTCTTCAATAGAAATAGAAATTGAACACGCCCTTTCTTGTTCAAATTTTATATCATTTAACTTCATCTTTTTGGTAAAAAAAAAAAATTTACATTTACTTAAACAACACTTGTTATAAACAAATATATTTATCCAAACAGAGATCACATGCAAACAGCACTTAATAGTAAAAAAAGTAAACAACCCCTAAATTAATTCTTAGTCCGTTTCTCTTTACGAAATCTAAGAAACTACATTGTCATATTGTGAAGATGATACTGAGAGTCCCGTAATTCACTATTGTTTAGTGAATTGGAATCGCAAAGTGTAAAGTTGATTGTAGAAGGGGGGATTGAATACAATCTAACAACTAATTTCAGATTTTAACTTAGTTAATTTGTTAGTTGTTAATTGTTTAACAGAAACAGAGTATAACAGATATATGGATATGACAATATCAAAGTAACGAAGTAATGATAGCTAAAATGATGAATTATATTGATCATACAATTCACAAGTGTTAAATGCGGAATGGATTAACCAAAGTTAACCCAATTCAAACACTTAGCTAATCTATTACAAATGAGATGAACAGCAGTGGACAAACACGCTGACTGTTCACTCGTTGGATCGTTAAGTCGTCCTTAGACTAACTACTCACTGACGTACAAGTGATTAACACGATTTAAACGACTAGCCTCTACAGTACAAAACACTGAACTATTTATACTACAAGAGTTCCTAAAATATCGCCTATAAAATAGGATCTTGGAATGACACGTGTCACTGCTTGATTAGCTTGATCTCTGATGAGCCGACATTCTGCGGGTCCCAATTCTGTTACCGCAAATATTTCGTTACCTTAAAACCAACCATTCGCTGCCACGTAATCTTTCGGACATACTTCAAGTTGGAACGCTCTTGCTGATGATTGAGAGGCTTTATTGAATAGTCTCTGAAGATGCAGAAATCCTCCTCACTCACTGCGAGCTAACATGCTCTTGTAGAATGACTTGAACTAGAGATCTTCAGTGACTAGCTGTTATTCTGGCAGTGACTTTTGCCTTTATTGAATTGAAGAAGTAAAGCTCTCGCTGACGTTGATCAGCGACACACCAAGTTGAGCTTTATTCTTCCTCAGCATATCAATTCCTTGAGAGCTGAATGAATGACGATCAGCGAAACCTATCTTCAGCAACAGCAGTTTTGATACATTCTATTTCTTCATCGAGTAGCGAATAGTTGAGTTGGTCAGCGACCAGCGACTTAACATGGTCAGCGACCAGTGACTCAACAATCTCCCCCTAAATGATTGTGATCGAAGCTCCCTAGACAAACTTGTTGCTGAAAAAGTTTATAGTCAGTGTTTAAACATTCAGTGACTTACACTTTGATCCATTCATTTTTCTTTTTGGATTCTTTTGATATGATCTGAGTTTTGCACTTTGGTATTCTCAAAAGATCAGATATTATTGAACTGCAAAATATAAAGTACAGATAGTTTTTCAGTTACAATACATCTAATCTATTACAAGTTTTAAACCTACTATCTTCAGTGATTAGATAAATAGCAGAAATTTCTACTATCTTCAGCGATTAGATAAATAGCAGAGATTCCTACTATCTTCAGCGATCAGATATATAGTAGAGATTCCTACTATCTTCAGCGATCAGATAAATAGCAGAGATTCCTACTATCTTCAGCGATCAGATAAATAGCAGAGATTCCTACTATCTTCAGCGATCAGATAAAACAGTGATTCTTGGTATATCAAACCTACTATCTTCAGCATGACACCCTCTCACGAAGCTTTAAAGATGATATGATTTCCAAGTATCAGCGATTTGTCACATAATCAACATTGGTTTTTGCATTCATTTGCACATTTTCTCCCCCTTGATAATAGCACAGAGTAGATCAGCATTTCTCTGGTAGCATCAGCAACAATTGAATATTTCTCCCTCTTGATGATAGCAAGAAATGCTGCAGCAAATGTTTGATCCTTGTATAATAGGTGATTGGTTTTCTCATCATCATCAGCTTGTGTTTTAGCTAATGGATCATTGAAAACAGAAGGATCAGCTTGTATCTCTCCCTGTGACTGGAGAGTTGTGCAGTGAGAGATGAGAGATAGCTCGGGTCTGTAGCCAGTGATGTGACACCAGCGAAGAGTGTGTGATCACCCACTGCTGTCACTTGCCCTTTGTTTAAAACATCATCCTTTTGTGAGAATAATGAGTGGCTCATGGGTTGACTCGATAAAAGTTTGTGAGTTGAAGGCTTGATTTTAGCAAGAATGCCCACAGTGACTGAACATTGAGACCCTGTTTCATCCTTGGCGTCCATAGACGTCTTCTTTTTGAAAGTTCTTTTAGAGGTTGGTGAAGTTTTCTTTGGTAGTTGACCAGTTTTGGTCACTGGGGGTGTTTTCAGTGACATGGTCAATGTAGGTGTAGGAGCGGACGAATGTACAGCAGTTTCATACTTGATTTCAGATAATCTCTGTTTTCTCATGAGAGCATACAAAATACTTTCACTGGTTTTATTAAAGATATTGAGAATATATCAGGGTTAATCTTAAAAAAAAAAATTTAAAATTTTTTTAACCCTTTTTACTTCAGTGATCAGTATCTTCACATACTCTGTTTTTGAACACAAAAAGTTTCTTTGATGATTTTGAAAGACTGTTGTAGCAAGATCTTTGATTTTTGCAAAGGCTCGAAGAGCTTTAAACTTTTGCAGAAAAGATGTATGTAAAACTTGATTTTGATCTTGCTACTAATGAAAAAGAAATTATTTCCATAACAGAGTGATAAGGGAATGATTGTTAAATAGGCGTTATGTGAAATGAGATGAAGAGTCGTTGAGTTATGTGGGAATTATGTGGTTGAAAATGGATCGTCGTGGTTGATGATAGTGGTAAGTAGAGGTGGCATAGAGGTGATAATTAACGGTGGTTAGTGGTATAGGGGTGATGATTGTAGAACTTGGTGGTATTAATGGTGATTGGAGAGGTGCGCCGGAAAAGTACACTTGACGTAAGAAAGAGAGTGTGTCAGAGGTGCGACTTTTGTGATACACCGAAATGATTAATCGCTTAACCATTATTGATGAATGAGTCAAGGAGTCCCTGATGAACATAATCATATGAATTGATTATGTTATGAAAAGAAACACAAATATTCAAGAATAATAATCATGATTTTCCATTTGCCAGAGATATTTTCTTACTGATTTAGTCACAACTTAGAATACTGACTAAGTCATAGAGATTTGATCATTGACAAATATGAATCATGGTTATCATTTTTGAATATGAACGTTATTTATTTAAAAGAAATGAGTATTAATTATGCCTGTATAAAGGTTATATCATAGAGACTTATCTTTCACTGATCATGTTACAGCTTAGAATACTAACTAGATCAGCTAAGGAAGGAATAAGTCTCTGAGATAAGATTAGTATGAAAGCATAATTAATACTTTAAAAAAAATACAAAGGTTTTTTTTGAAAGCATAATTAATACTTTAAAAAAAATACAAAGGTTTTTTTTTATTATTATTAAAGGAAGATGAGTATAGATTATGTCTGATATGAACTATGTAATACTTTACTATATTAACTTTCACTGATCTAGTTACAACTTAGAATACTAACTAAATCAGCTAAGGAAAAATATAGAACAATAAAATATAGATCATATAGAGACATAACAGATACTCAATTTATTAAAAATTGAAGCTTTTAAACAAAAATAACTAACTGAGCTTGATAGCTGGGCTAGTCATTTAAGTTTAACATGCCAAGCTCGCTGATAAGAAAATTAAATCTTTTCTCATCTAAAGGTTTTGTAAACAAATCAGCGAGTTGGTAATCAGTTGGGATAAAATGTAATTCAATATCACCTTTCATCACATGGTCCCTGATGAAATGATATCGGACATCAATGTGCTTTGTCCTTGAGTGCATTACTGGATTGTTGGCAATGGCTATAGCACTTTGACTATCACAGTAGATTGGTATCTCACTGAAGTCAAAGCAATAGTCAGCGAGCTGATTTCTCATCCAGAGAATTTGAGCAGTACAGGCACTGGCAGCAACATATTCAGCTTCAGCAGTTGAAGTTGAGACTGAGTTTTATTTCTTGCTGGACCAGCTTACTAGCTTTTCTCCAAGAAATTGACAGCTACCAGATGTACTTTTTCTATCCAGTTTGCATCCAGCATGATCAGAATCAGAGTATCCTTTCAGGGAGAAATCTGAACCAGATGGGTACCAGAGACCAAGATTTGGTGTACCCTTCAGATATCTGAATATTCTTTTGACAGCGAGCAAATGTGATTCTTTAGGATCAGCTTGATACCTAGCACAAAGACATGTAGCAAACATAATGTCTGGTCTACTAGCAGTTAGATATAGCAGCGACCCGATCATTCCTCTGTAAGCAGTAATATTTACAGATTTACCATCAGGATCAGCATGTAGCTTTACTGCAGGTGACATGTGTGTAGCAAGGGTTGAGCAATTAGCAAATTCAAATTTCTTTAATAGATCTTTAACATATTTTCCTTGACTTATAAAAATTCCAGTTTTGGTTTGTTTTATTTGCAGACCAAGGTAAAATGTTAATTCACCCATCATGCTCATCTCATAACTTTTGGTCATGAGATCAGAAAATTCCTTGCACATGTCACTGTTAGTAGACCCGAAAATGATATCATCAACATAGATCTGGACTAATATGACATCTCTCTTATCTCTTTTGATAAATAATGTGCTGTCAATTTTTCCTCTGACGTAGCCACATTTTATCAGGTAGACAGAGAGAGTGTCATACCACGCTCTGGGAGCTTGTTTTAGTCCATACAGGGCTTTATTAAGTTTGTAAACATATCCAGGATGTTTTGGATCAATGAATCCAGGTGGTTGCTTGACATACACTTCTTCCTGCAGCTTGCCATTCAGAAAGGCACTTTTCACATCCATTTGATATACTTTAAACTTCTTGTGAGCTGCAAAAGCTAGAAATAGCCTGATTGCTTCAAGCCTAGCCACTGGTGCAAATGTTTCGTCATAGTCAATGCCTTCTTGCTGACAGTAACCTTGTGCAACTAGTCTAGCCTTGTTTCTTGTTACCACACCATCAGCATCCATTTTATTACTGAACACCCATCGTGTTCCAATCACTGATTTACCAGCAGATTGAGGCACAAGCTTCCAAACTTTATTTCTTTCAAACTGAGATAGCTCTTCTTGCATGGCAGCTATCCAGTGATGATCAGTGAGTGCTTCATCAACCTTCTTTGGTTCCATCAGTGACACAAAACTTACAAACAAACAAAAGTTAGCGGTTGTTGATCTTGTCTGAACCCTGGATTGTGGATTACCAATAATCAATTGATTATCAATATGTTTTGTCCACTTAGTCATTCGCTGAGGTTCAGCAGTGACTGTTTTATCTGGTGATGGTTCATGTGTCAGATCAGCATCAGAAACATGAGTATTGTTGTTATGAGAGTTTTGGTTTGGACATTGAGTTGATGATGATGGGATATCAGTAGGTAAAAATGATGTCCCTGAATTATTCTCAGCTAAAGTAGAGCTAAAATTGATTTCAGGAATATTATCTTCTCCTTCAGAGTCAGAAGACAAGTTTTCATATCTTTTATCAGCAGGTTTTTCTTTAACTGATAAGTCACTATCCGTTTTGTTAAAAACAAGATTTTCATATTCTTTTGGATCAGTGAGTGACTCATCATATGATTCATCAAAAGTAACATCCATTGATTCCTCAATACATTCTCTACGTTTATTATAGACTCTGAAAGCTTTAGAGATGATTGAGTAACCAATGAATATTCCTTCATCAGCTTTGGGATCAAACTTTCCTAAGTGATCTCTTTTGTTTAAAATGTAGCAGGTACTGCCAAAAAACATGGAGAAAACTTATGTCAGGTTTTCTCCCCCTTAATAACTCATAAGCTGTCTTACTGTGTCTTTTGACAATCAGTGACCTATTCTGGGTGTAGCAGGCAGTACTCACTGCTTCAGCCCAGAAATAGGTTTTAAGACCAGCATCAATGAGCATTGACCTTGCAGATTCAATTAAGGTTATATTTCTCCTTTCTGCCACCCCATTTTGTTGGGGTGTTCTTGGAGCTGAAAAGTTTTGAGAAATACCTTTTGAATCACAGAAAGTTTCCAGGTCAATATTTTAAAATTCAGTGCCATTATCACTTCTTAAATGTTTTACCGTGACATCATTTAGATTCTCCATTTTCTTGACAAAGGATATAATTTCGCTGGCAGCTTCACTTTTAGCCTTGAGAAAAAATACCCAAGTGTATCTGGAGTATTCATCCACGATTACCAAGCAGTATCTCTTTCCACCAAGACTTGAAGTACTCACTGGTCCAAATAGATCCATATGAAGTAGATAGAAACATTCAGTTACTAATTATGTTTGTTTACTTTTGAAAGAAGAACTGTGATGCTTTCCTTTCTCACATGCTGAACAAAGCTTGTCTTTGTTGTAAGACAATTTTGGAAGTCCAGTGACTAAACCATGTTTGCTTAATTTGTTGATAGCTTTTAGATTCAGATGAGAAAGTCGCTTATGCCATAACCATTTTTCTTCTGAAACAGTTCTGGAATAAAAACACGTCCCTGACTGAGCTGAGTCCATATTGACTACATAAGTATTGCCTTTTCTGTTAGCAGCAAGCACAACACTTCCTTTCTTGTTGTAAACAACATCAGCTTCATGATCAAACAGCACCTTGTTCTTTGAATCACAAAATTGACTGATACTTAGCAAATTGTGCTTCAGTCCCTCCACATACGCTACTCGCTTGAACATTACATTACCATTGGTTAAGACTCCATACCCTCTGGTCTTCCCAACCTTGTTATCACCAAATACTACATCAGGACCTCTTTCATCCTGATAGTCACTGAGCAGAGATTTGCATCCTGTCATGTGCCTGGAACATCCGCTGTCCAAGTACCAGATAGTTTCTCTAAGAATACCTTTGTAGATGCTATCAGAATCCCAACCAGATGCTGAACATTTCTGAGCTACTTCCTTGATGTCTTCATGGAATTCTGTGTCATCAGCCATCAAACAATAATCTTTGTCCAAGCAAATCATTGCCTCTTCATCATCGGATGAAGAGGATGAATCAGAGTCGCTGAGTGAACTTTCTTCAGCGACAAACCCTTTTCTCTTCTTCTTCCCTGATTTGGACATAGCTTTCAGCTTTTTGTACTTTTCCTTGTATTTGTTGTACTTGCCATTTCTGAACATTGGCTTTTGTTCAGGGATTGGATTGACTGACTTTGATCTACATTCAGCTGCAAAATGACCAGGTTTGCCACACTTGTAGCATTCATCTTTGGATTAAAAATTTTCAGATGATGGAGCACCAGCGAATCTTTTTGATCTGGTGTTCCTTCTGAAATTAGCAACCATCATGGCCATGTCTTTTTCGAGCTTCTCCAAACCTTCATCATACTCATACTCTGACTGTTCTTCATCTTAACCACCTTCTTCTTCAGCTATCAGTGACTTCGAGCTTTTCTTAAACATTTTTTACTTCTGTCTCTGATCAATTTCATCAAGCTCAGCTACAAGGGCATTGGATATCTTCTGACTTCCAAGAGTAGCACGAATATGCTCACTCTGATCAGCTTGCTTTTCAGACTGCTCCCAGTTGAGCAAAATACCATAGACCTGAGTTAAATTAAGAATTGAATAATCATTTCTCTGTCTAGTGCATGTGGCAATGGTTCCCCAAATCTTCCTTGGTAGCAACTCCAGGAATTTTTCAACAACAAATCGCTGCTCCTTTCCTATACCAGCCTTCTCCATTTTGTTCATCAGTGACTGGTATATGGTGTAAGTAGAAGACAGAGATTCATTTGGTTCCATTGCAAACAGCTCATACTGGCGAGTGAGATTTACTTCCCTGCAGCGAATAATATCAGGAGTTCCAATATATATATATATATATTCCTAAGGGTATCCCACATATCTTTAGCAGTTCTACAAAGCCTGATAGATTCGAACACTTCGTCAGGAAGTGCCATGCCTATGTAGATTTTAGCTTGTTTATCCAGTCTAACCAATCGTCTATCCTCATCCGACCATTGTTCCTCTCTTTTGGGCACAACCATTTCTGGTATAGCAGGAGTAGTAGCTGTAGCAATGACAGCAGAAACAATTGTGGTTGGAATGTGGGGACCATTGGTTATTGTATTACAGAGACGGTCGTCAATTAGGTCTAAAAACATCATCATTCAGGACATCCAAGTTTCAATCCTTGATGGATCAAAAGCTGGAGGTTTGGTTGTAGAACCATTTCCCTTCTGATAATCTGAGTCAACACAGCTGTACTTTACTGATTCCATTGCAGACCTGGTTAATTGAATTTAAACCAACTCTGCTCTGATACCAATTGAGAGTCCCGTAATTCACTATTGTTTAGTGAATGGGAATCGCAAAGTGTAAAGTTGATTGTAGAAGGGGGGGTTGAATACAATCTAACAACTAATTTCAGATTTTAACTTAGTTAATTTGTTAGTTGTTAATTGTTTAACAGAAACAGAGTATAACAGATATATGGATATGACAATATCAAAGTAACGAAGTAATGATAGCTAAAATGATGAATTATATTGATCATACAATTCACAAGTGTTGAATGCGGAATTGATTAACCAAAGTTAACCCAATTCAAACACTTAGCTAATCTATTACAAATGAGATGAACAGCAGTGGACAAACACGCTGACTGTTCACTCGCTGGATCGTTAAGTCGTGCTTAGACTAACTACTCACTGACGTACAAGTGATTAACACGATTTAAACGACTAGCCTCTACAGTACAAAACACTGAACTATTTATACTACAAGAGTTCCTAAAATATCGCCTATAAAATAGGATCTTGGAATGACACGTGTCGCTGCTTGATTGGCTTGATCTTTGATGAACCGACATTCTGCGGGTCCCAATTCTGTTACCGCAAATATCTCGTTACCTTAAAACCAATCATTCGCTGCCACGTAATCTTTCGGACATACTTCAAGTTGGAACACTCTTGCTGATGTATAGATAAGTACAGTACTTTTTGTACTTGATGATTGAGAGGCTTTATTGAATAGTCTCTGAAGATGCAGAAATCCTCCTCACTCACTGCGAGCTAACATGCTCTTGTAGAATGACTTGAACTAGAGATCTTCAGTGACTAGCTGTTATTCTGGCAGTGACTTTTGCCTTTATTGAATTGAAGAAGTAAAGCTCTCGCTGACGTTGATCAGTGACACACCAAGTTGAGCTTTATTCTTCCTCAGCATATCAATTCCTTGAGAGCTGAATGAATGACGATCAGCGAAACCTATCTTCAGCAACAGCAGCTTTGATACAATCCATTTCTTCATCGAGTAGCGAATAGTTGAGTTGGTCAGCGACCAACGACTTAACATGGTCAGCGACCAGTGACTCAACAGATACTTTTACTTTTTTATTTTGCACATGCTCCAAGGTTTCAGTAAAAGTATATTGAAGATTAAATGGTAAAGTTAGTATACTATTTTATGGAAGTTGACACTCGTTTAGGGATAAAGCAAAATGGAAAAATGAACACTTATTTTAAAACGAATGGAATATAGTACTATATTTAATATTTTATTATGAAATATCATAATACCATATATATATATATATATATATATATATATATATATATATATATATATATATATATATATATATATATACCAGGTAGGTTAGAGCTTAGCGTAACGCATAGCCCGAGAAAGATCCACAATATAAAGACTTTCTTTTTAGCAAGATCTACAATATAACTAAACTCAAGAATACATATATAGTCGGTACAATGGTATGTGAATATGCGATTAGGCTTTGTATAGAAGATAAGATGTATCCCATAGTGACATACTAAGTTAATGTATATAGCTGATCGAAGATCAATTTATTTGTTTATGCTCAATTGAAATTTAACATTAGTTGGTTAGGTTTTCTCATGGTCTATTCATTGTTTTTTTTTATAGATGATACAATCAAAAGACAATGATAATTCTATGCTTTTTAAAAAGGAGAAATAAAATGGTGTTATAAGTTTACAATCATATTTTTATTTCTATTTTCCTATTTCGTACGCAATTAATTATTGAATACTCGTTAATCGTTATCCTAGTACCTATATATCGATTCATGAAGAGTCATTTTTTGTTGTTAGTTTTATCACAAATATAGGTTTCAATGTAGTCGATCGACCGTGAAATTAGTTTTTTTAAAAGCTTATATTTTAACTGCATATTATGTGATTAAGTTATTTTATTTTGGAATATATTATAAAATTAATAGTTATCGTAAAAAGGAAAAGGGAAAAAGAAAATAAAACCGATATACACTCGTCGCTCTGTAAACCACATGTAAATGTGTTGCATCCTTTTTAATTTGGTACTCTATTGCTTCCCTGTATCAAATATTTAACCAATTATAGTCTTCACGGCTTCACCATCCCTTTCCACAGTCCACACCAACCATCGTACCTTCTACATATTCATCCTCCATTCTTCGCTACCACCACCAACAGATGTGAATGACCGAAAACGTGTCCAACAATCTTCCCACACTTAAACCTGCACATCTCCATTGACACTTTTACAAACGCTCCGGCGAATACCACTACGGTCCATCATTTCGTTACTGTTTCCCGCTTGTCACCCTTCCTCTCTTCTGTAGCTGCCGTTTTTCTTAGGAATTGTTAAAAATCGCCATATATATGTCGTTCTTATAGTTGGTACGATGGTCGACATTGCCCCCTCTACAATAACCACTAGTACACAAACAGCAATATATGGCGGTGAAAAAGGTCATCTGAAGCGGTGATCTCACCGCCCCTGATGCCGGCGACACAAAAGCATGAATAGCTTTTGAAGCGGACAAACCACCATTTCAAATAACCACATTTGAAGCGGTTTTATCACACATTGAAGCGGTTAACTTGAAGCAATAATGGCGCGGAAATGAAAAGTTAGAACGGTTTTATCATTGATTTAGGAGCGGTTTTGAATCATTATTTTATTCTAATATATTCTCGAGAATTCAATTGGATCGGTTTATTTTCTGATTTAGGAGCGGTTCACGAGCATTATTTTATTCTAATATATTATCGCGAAATTCTTTTGGATCGGTTTTTTTCGATTTAGGAGCGGTTCATGAGCATTATTTTATTCTAATATATTCTCGTGAAAATCACTTGGAACGATTTATTTTCCGATTTAGGAGCGGTTCTAGAGCGTTATTTTATTTAATATAGTAATATATTGTGATATTGTAAAAAAGTTTAAATCGGTTCTTTTTACCAAATTCAGAGCGGTTTGAAACATTATTTTAATGTAATTAATTTTTCTATAAATCAGTTTGATGCAGCTGCTATATCGTGTTCAAAACCAAATGATCGATTACTAAATTACCAAAACATATATATATATATATATATACACATGTATATAGATATAAATGTTGTACAGCTAATATACATGTTCAAATGTCACCTAGCTAATCGAACATTAATGTAGCTTTTTGTAAATGCGACTCCCCAACTAATGATAGACTGTTCCAACTCGTTGGATGTATAATGCCTGCTTGTTTTTCAAATCTACATAGAAAAATATACAATGACAAGCTAGTTAACTAACCTAAAAAGGATATGATTTAATGTGTCCATTATACACAGAACACTAGCAACTAATTAAGGACTTACATTGGCTGGGAAGTTTCTTTCCATATTTATAGTCATTTGGAACATGTGTTTCATCATGTAGTAGCCACATTTTTTTTTTTTTTGAGTAAATGGGGTTACCCTGGTAAATTTCATTAAATGATATAACGTTACAAGTACAAAAATGTGGAAAACCACATAAAGCTTAGACTAACAAAAAGAAAGACTAAGCACATATACTTGACAGGCCAAGTATATGACAACCTCTAAACAACCAGACAGACCAATCACTACTACTAAATAGAGCACCAAGCAATGATCCACATCCACCGAATCATAATTGAATAAATTATTCTTTAATTATCAGAGACTGCGGAAGCTTCCAAGTCTCCATGATCCTTGTAACCCATCCCGATGGTTTGAACTTGAGAGAAAAAAGTCTATAACGAACAACTTCTAAAATACCATGTACCACTTGATCTTCCGACCTTATTTTCTTCTGAAACAAACGCAGATTACGTTCATTCCAAAGAAAATAAGCCGTAGCACCAAGGAGTAGTTTAAAAAGAATAATTCTGCTAGACTTCCGATGAGAAATCGGTTTGATCCAATCAGCACACACCACAAGGGACGTAGACTGTAAAGAGAAACCAGCAAACTTCAACACCTCCAACCAGACCTTAGAAGAGAACTTACAATCGAAAAATAAATGAGAATGAGAGTCTGATTGGGTGTTGCAAAGCGCACATCGAATCAGGTTTAAGTTGGTAGAAGAACCAACATCCCATTGCTTCAAACGATCTTGAGTCTTCTACTTTTGACCTAATATTAACCATAAATGAATTGAATGCCGAGGGATACAAGCAGAGAACCAAACAACCGAGGACCAGTCAACCAAATTACCTCTTGGCCTAATAGAATCCCAAACATGGCTGATTTTAAAATCAACCAAATCACCCTCTAAAGTTCTCCAAAATAACTTATCCGAGTTCGTAACCAAAGTCGGATTTGGAAGCTGTGTTAGTAAAGGGTATCTCAGAATCCAAGAATTAGGCCAATTCCACACATTATCAACAACCACATTCGCAATCGAGTCCGTAATCTGAAAATCTCTAGAGATGTTGTACCTAGAAATAAACCGAATTAAAGGACATAGAGAGTGCTAATTATCAAACCATACAGATATAGAAGTCCCATTGCCAATACGAAACCAAAAGTGCTGTCTAAGACTATCACGAAGTTGAAGGATCTTTCGCCAACACCAACTCATATCTCCTCTAGCCGGGACATCCCTAAAACTTCGGCCCCGAAGCTTGTGAAAGTAAATCCACCTTACCCACATAGATCTTTTTTGCCCTAACAAATTCCAGATGTGTTTAGCCATAAGAGCTCTGTTCCAAATATCCAGTCTTCTAAGTCCAAGACCACCTTCACATTTTGGAAGACAAACAACCTTCCAAGAAACCTTAGCTTTGCCCCGCTTCATATCCCCTTGACACCAAAGAAAACCACGAATGATGCCTTCAATTTCTTTAACAATATTACAAGGAAGAATAAATAAAGCTGCCCAATAACCTTGAAGGGATGATAATATCGATGAAACAAGTTGCAATCGTCCTGCCAAAGATAACCATTTATTCTTCCAATTCCCAATTCTATTCTGGACCTTTTCAACTAAAGGCCGACAATGACGAGATAACAAATTAGTTGAGATTAAAGGAACTCCCAGATACCGAACAGGAAGTTGCCCTTCGGAAAAAGGCATGATAGAAAGAATATCATTCCGAACAGAAATAGGAACATTACATAAGAAAATAGTGCTCTTAGGAATACTTGGGGCTAAACCCGATACTTCAGTAAACTCGTTTAACACCTTAGAAATAATACGGACAGAATTAGTATTACCTCTACAAAAGAGAAACAAATCATCAGCAAAGCATACTTGACATGTGGTAGCTGTTAGTTTGATAGCTCCCAGATGACATTGTAAACTAGAAAATGATGATCCTCTAAACCTCTCAGGATCTCTCGTTCCTCATACCCTAAATTGACAAGATCATTAATCAACTTTTTATACGCCTTCCTTATCTTCTTGGGATTTGATAGACCGTCGCGTTCTCCTTTGTTTTTGTAGTTCAGATTGTGAGTAAGTTTATTCACAGCTTCCATAAACGCATTCTCTTCCGGTGAGTCAGGTTCTCCGGTTGTAAGTTTAACTAGCTTACAGAGTTTACTAATTTCTGCTTTTTGTGTGGAAGTGAAGGGGTATTTGGTGAAGGTGAAGATTCGAACAAGCTTGACGTGAAGGTCTTTTCTTTTTTCAAAGAAGCTTGTGTCGATTCGTTTCTTTGTGGAATTAGGAAAAACTTCTCGCAATTTTGAGATTAGGTAAGAAGCGGGGTCAACAAAGAACGGAATTTTACCAAGAAATGTGATAGGAATAATCGGGTTTTGTTCTATCCAGATTTCAAGTTTGTTGATCATTGTGGCGACATTGTGATTTATTAATATCATAGATATTGGAAGGTAATCCATGTCGGCAAATGATTCGAAGAGAAGATCTAAATCTTCTACAAACTTCAGTTCTTGGTCCTTGAAATTTGTGGAGTGGCTTTTGCATTCTTGATTTGACAGACGAAGAAGAAGGTTTACTTGTTTTTCTAATCCAGCAATCGTTTCTCGTTGGTTGAAGGAAAACGGGAGATTGGCATAGGTCAACTGTATGACGAATGCTTTATAGACGTCCGCCCTTCGGGAAGGATCGAAAGAAGCACCAAGGTGGCGTTCTTTAAAACAAGGTTGTTCTATTTCGACGGATGGAACCTTATCCACCACTCGGTATATGGTGTATTTAGGTTCGTATGAAGAGAATGGAAAGATATTGTCATTGTGAGAATCGGATATAGTTTGGGCATATACCGATATCTCAGGAATGAGGGTAATTTGGTCACACGTTTTCGGAGGCTTTACTTCATGATTTTCTTCGGGAAGATAATCGAAGTGGACAGAATTTGACACTTTAGGCATTTGCAAAGTTGGCGAGTGATCTTCTGGAGATGATGCCAGGTCAGGTAGCTGATCCGTGACATCAAAGTCCAGGAAATGGTCTGGAATGGAATGTGGGATCCTAAATTCTTCTAGAGAAGCATATAATTCATCCTTTGAAGTACTAATAGAAGTGGGTTTTTTAAATGTCATGTTTAAACTAATATTATCCTAATTAACGCTAAATTAATAGCGAATTAAATTAAAACTGCTTAAAGTAACTTTCGAGAGATTTCTAAGAAGGAATCAGTCGGAAGGATCTCCTAAATACTATTACTTAAGGTGGCTTGAATCTACGTTTGTGATTCCCCGGCAGTGGCGCCAAAAACTTGTTGTGCTCACACCATGTCGTTGTTTTTCAAATGATGATGCGAGCGCAGTAGGGGTTTTAAATTTATATTTTGCGGGGCTTGATAACACGTAAAAAGTCATGTTTTTACGTACGTTATCTTCCACATTTTAGGCACAAAGTTAACAAAAACACACTTAAAATGACATTATTCATAAAGTTTTGTTAACTAAGTCAAAACGGAGTCGATGTTTGAAAAATCACTTAAAATGGCATGAAAAACGTAAGAAACAAGGCAAAACTGCTTCACCGTACCTCCGTTCATTCATTTTAGCACATTTTAAGCTACACTCCGAGTTAGGACCTCTAACTTATGTCATTTTCTTCGTTAGGAAATTACGAGACCGTGAGCGTGAGAATCACTCAAAACGGATAAACGATGAAGAAGTTGCGCCCGAACGAAGAAACGGAGAACCGAAGAACCAAATACGGGCAAACACAGACCGTATACGGCCAAGCTAGACCGTATATGGCCTGGCACAGACCGTATATGGCCTGTACAGACCGTATACGGCCTATGCTCAGCCGTATACGGCCCAGCTCAGCCGCATTCACCCTATGCTTGCCCGTATACGGTCCAGTTCAGCCGTATTTGCCCTAGCTCAACCGTATCGTGCGTTTGGGCAATAAAAATCAGACTTTTATTCGGGTTTGCGATACGGTTGTGCATTTGAAGATTTGGATACGGTCTACGGATACGGTTGTGCATTGCCTATATATAGAAGTCTCATTTCCACATTTTCAACACAATTCATCCATCCAACACTCTCATACTTCAATTCTCTTCGTTTTCTTTACGTTTTTATAGTTTTACTCTCTCTCTAGGATAGTTTAGATAGTTTCTCTCTCTAGAGCTCTCCGTCTCTAGAGAGATAGTTAGTTGGTTAGCAGTAGAGAGAGAAGGAAAGCTGATATTGTAATCACGGTGTAATAAAGAGCATACTTGGTTTGGTGGTATTACTCGTGGATATTCCGGAAAGTGGTTTTCCGGTTGGTTCTCATTGCTTGGTTTGCTGATTTTGGGTTGACCGGCTTAGGGTTTCTCTATCTTTTCCGGTGGCAGCTAGGGTTTACAATCGGGGTTTTTATCTGATTTAAATTCTGATTTCTCCAAGCTTGGGTTTATTTTTCTCAAAAGGGTTAGGGAGAGATCCATGGTGAAGGGGGGGGGGGGGGTTGTGTTCTTGGTTGATCGTTGTTAATCAATGGAGCGTTTGTGTTGATAGTTTGTGTCACTTTGATGCAATTTTTATCAACCTCCATTGATGGCTATACCTTTGTGAGGGTGGACGATGAGGCTTGGGTTTGCTTGACTCGTTTAGGGGGCTGTTGCCGTGGTTGTTGGTGGTTCTTTATCCGGTTAGGGTTCCATTATTTGGATATTTCAGCAAGGCTATCGGTTGTTTGGCTTATGCTGCGGGTGGGTATACTTGGACCTTTTGCCATTGCCGGAATTGGTAGGGCAGGTATAACTCATTATATTGGAATTGACTTGGACCTTTTGCCAATGGTCATTGGGGCGTGTTGGTAGGGCAAGGTGATTCAACGCAATGTGTTTACTGCGTGCTGCAGCTTGGACTTTGGTGTTTCCTCTCAAGGGTCAAAATATGAAGATTACTGAAGACTGAGTCGATCACTGTAGAAGTGGTTCTATGAACCTTGTTTTTTTACATTTAGATTATTTATTTAAATGTAATTGTAACTGCATTTAGCAGGATGGTTATTGGTTATGTGCTGCGTTCGCAGCTGGGTTGTATTCTGCGGTTAGCAGATTGTTTTGCTTAGTTGTATAGGTTGAGTCAAATCGCCTATGTAACGGGCTGAGGACATGGGATTCACCCATGTCAATTGTACTTCAATGATTTTGGGAATATATTTACCGGGTAAATTTTACCCTTTACCCAAAAAAAGAGCATACTTGGTACAAGACTCCGCATTTCTTTTCCAGCTGTTACTCTGCTCAATTTTCTGGTGATATCTATCTTTTCATACTCATATACTATGTCCGAATTATTTCTGCCTGCTTGTATGATGTATGGTACTATTGTTACCATGCTTATTGAGTAGTGTGCTGTTGCGGTTGTTGAAATGTAGATATTTAGGTATAGGGATGATGTTGAATTAATCTTTAAAACCATATAATTGGGGATTGTTATATTTGTCATGTCTAAACTTATCATGCATCTAGACTTAGTTATGGATCACCCTTTCCAGTCCTTCGCATGACTGCTACTCTAGGCTTAGAACTTGATCACCTCTAGGTACAGTAGGAAGTTATCTGTGTTATAGTATGAAGCCTTGTCTGTCACTGTAATTCGGCTGAAGTACTGGGTATAGCTTTGGAAACACCACTGGTGGAGTACAACGTGGAAGCTCCGGAAAAAGCCGTCTGTGCCAACACTGTGGATTACCTAGAGACCCTAGAATATGGCCTAGGAACCAGCATAGCTGTGGAAATGTTACAGTACACCGTCTTTCGACCCCTGTAACTGAAGCTATGGAAACACTTCGGCATAGTACACCGTACCTGTACCTAGGGATAAAAGCTGTGGAAATATCTTAGTACACCAAAATCATATCCCTGGTTACGAGGATATGTGGAAATTGTTTAAGTGAAGTACATCGTGAACGGTTCCTAGGGTAGTACGTTGTGGAATGAGTATGCATTGTACACCGCTGGTGTTCCTAGGGCTGAATGACTGATTGCAAAGGAGAGTCTAGATCATGACAGAAGTATTTAAGCTAGTCAAACGTAAGGAATGAGTCTAGTGATGAAAGTCAAGCCCAGCAGTGGTTCAGGATTCTTAAAACCCCTAGACTCTACAAAACTGATAGTTTAGAATAACAAAGTAATGATCTGAACATGTTTAGGAGATGTCATTTACATTTAGGTGTTAAGAACGGTCAGAATAACCCAATGGGCAGTCTGTTACCTTATTCCTGCACCCTTCAAGGGTCACTGGTCCAAAAGACAGTGTGGGGGGTTGAGCAGCCTGTTCTGATCAGAATCACGATAGCCTAGGTGCTCAGTGACATACGGATTCTGGTAATTAACTAGAATAAGCAGGGACCTAGTGTTTACACCCGTAATGCAATTGTCTATTAACTAAAAATGTCCCCAATTATCTTTATAATAAGCATCATCCCGACAAACGATTATCGAAGTTTCAACTGCCGCAATTCTCTATCTGTCTACCTAGCTACCGATTCTCCTCTATCTTTTATTTTACTGCACGTAGTTAATTAGTTAATTAGAAAACCAAAAACTCCAAAAACCTACCTACTTGCACAAACCATCCTAAAAGCGAACTCTGTTTTTGGCATCACTTCGTTTCAATTCGCTCCGATTTAAGAACGACCTCGAGTTATACTTACTGCTTACTCACTCTGTGTAGTAGGTAGTATTTATAAGTTGAGCCCCAGCTCTTTATAAATTTAAAATCCACTAACCCAGCCAAGCGGGAGGCCCGCAACGACAGGAAGCGATTCCTAAAAACCGACCGTTCGGCTGGCGATCAAGTTTTTGACCGTATACGACCTGTACAGACCGTATACGGCCTATGCTCAGCCGTAAATGGCCCAGCTCAGCCGTATTCACCCTATGCTTGGCCGTACGGTCTGTGTTTGCCCGTATTTGGTTCTTCAGTGAACCGTTTCTTCGTTCGGGCGCAACTTCTTCATCGTTTATCCGTTTTGAGTGATTCTCGAGCTCACGGTCTCGTAATTTCCTAACGAAGAAAATGACATAAGTTAGAGGTCTTAACTCGGAGTGTAGCTTAAAATGTGCTAAAATGAATGAACGGAGGTACGGTGAAGCAGTTTTGCCTTGTTTCTTACGTTTTTCATGCCATTTTAAGTGATTTTTCAAACATGGACTCCGTTTTGACTTAGTTAACAAAACTTTATGAATAATGTCATTTTAAGTGTGTTTTTGTTAACTTTGTGCCTAAAATGTGGAAGATAACGTACGTAAAAACATGACTTTTTACGTGTTATCAGGGCTTAAATTAACCGTACTACCTACTTGATTAGTAAGCGGTAAGTATAACCTAAGATCGTTCTATGAATCCAAACGTGTGGGCGATTAAAGTTGACACTTTCAATAGAAGAGTATTTAGGATGGTACAAAGTAGGTAGGTTTGGGGTTTAAAGACAGATAATTAAAATGCAGGAAAGTAAATTGCAGGAAAATAAAGTACAGGAAAACAGATAAAGATAAAGATGTGATTGCTGGGATTTCGATAATTAATATTTCAGGATGACAGAACAAATAGGGTTGATACGTAATATGGCAGTTAAACTACTAGGTGTAAACTCTAGAACCCTACAAACTCAGTTTCCCATTAGCGTGTTACTTGGAACTAGGTTATCGTGATTATGATCGGAGCAATATGCAAACTTCCAATACTCATCTAGTTGAAAGATGAGCAACCTATTTTGGTGTTATACCGAGGTGCATGAATCAGTAGCGTATCGTCTCATAGGTCCGACCGTTCTTAACCCCTAAGGTAGTTTGCTACTCTATTAGCATGAAGATTAATAGCTTTGTATGTTTAGACCGCCGATTATGTAAGACTTAGTGTTTTATGAACTCTAGGTAACTAGGACTTTGTTCTTATCCCTAGGTCTCGTCTTTGTTCAATTAAGTTCTAATTACTTCGACTTATGATTTAAGTTCTCCTTTTCAAACAGTTATACATCTCCAGATTATCCGCAGTTTGATAAAACGTGTTTCATATGAGGACCATGCCTTTCAATAATAGACAGTGTACTTTAAATGAGATTTCCACTGCTTCTTATATCCAACACGCGGTCAAGAGTAATTGACAGTGAAAGTGACACTCTAACTAATTAAATGTAAAGCAGTGCAGAAAAGTAAATCTAATATATACAACGAGTGATTTCACTGTGTCTTACTTATTGCATGTCATGGGCACAGATAACTACTTACCATAATTAAGGTTGATCAGGTCCTAATTACTAGGTTGCAGTCACGTGGATAACTGGAAAGGGTGCTCCATAAATTAACTTAAATTCATAAAGTCCTAACGGTACAAAGATTATTATCTCCTATTTTATCTGAATGTGCTTTACGAACATTATTTTATAATGCATTTATTCTCATAGGATACACCAGTTAGTTGTGTAGTTGTATTATCCTTTCGGAGTTCCAACTTTTGAACCAGAGCTGATTCCAATGATATAACTACCTTCGGTCGTTTATTGGGTTCCGTACGTTTGTACTTTGCATAAAGCATTTCCAGCACTATACCGAATAAACAGTTGAATAGGGGCCATTATATCATTTTACGATTATCGTGCATTGATTGTGTAATGACATCCTTACTTATAATTATCTACATCATCAGCAATCACAATAATAAATTACTCGCAATTCATGGCAATAAATAAATCACATACCAGGCAATAATACATATTCAAAATATGAAATGAGACAAGTATAATAAAAGTTTAGATATCACCCGGAATTAAATGCGTAGCAGCGTATTATTATAATTGACAAACTCTTTCACACGTACAAAGATTGATCTCCGAATCTCTAGCGTTCGCCCTAGCTTCTACGTTAGTTCGTGGACTAATTACAATATTCCTAGAATGAGAAAGACTAAAAGACTACGAAAGATTTTCTAGTGAGAAAGAAAGAGTGAAATATGCTAGAATGTGTGCATATGTGGTGTGTGTTTCAAATGAACCTAAACCTCCTATTTATAGGTGAGTTTTGGCTCACATTAGCACCAAGAGGTGCATGTTAGAAAAAGGTGGCCAAAAGGGTGGACCAGGTACCGTACAACATGAAAAGTAGGCGCACCGGGTACTGTACAACACGAAAAGTAGGCGCACCAGGTACCAAAAGTTACCAAAAACGGAAACCGGGACGGGGCTAGGGTGGCCGGCGGCGCCCCTATGGTGGCCGGCGGCGGCTGGCCCACCCCCGCCCCGTTTCGCCATCTTTTGCTTCGTTTCTCGATTCGTGCGTGTTTTCTTCGTTATGCGTCCTTTTGCGTCGATTCTTTTTTTTGTTGGATTCGTAATTCAAAAAAGAAGATTTTGACATAGGATAGGCCCTGAGATGAGGTTCCTAGCTCCAGATATTGCGTGCGAATCATTTGGATCTTCCGGCGGGCGTAGAATCTTCATTCTTTATCCGTTTTAGTTGATTCTTCTTCTGTTGGATTCATATTTTGAAAACGAACATCTTGGATAGAATGGATGTTGGTGAAGGGCATTTTAGTCTTGAAATCTTGTTTTGACGTCTTGAATCTTCAAACGTGTGTGGAATCTTCATTTCTCATCCGTTTTGCTTGATTTTTATCATGCAACCTTGTTTTGACCATCTTGGCATAATGTTATTGATTTGTACTGTATTTGAATTAAAATGCCAAGAATCGTTCCAGAATGAGAGAGATATCGGTACTAAAAACATGACTTTTTACGCGATATCAAGTATCCCACACTTAGAACTTTGCTTGTCCTCAAGCAAACTCATTCATAAAAACTTCTGGAAGGATTCTAATTGCATCATTTGCTAGAAATACTATTTTTAGAAAATATAAAATTATGGTTATGAAAGAATTTTTTACTGGAAACTAAGGGTTTATAGAACTTGATACCTTCTTCGGGCAACTTATAAGGTGATCATGACTAGGCAATCCTCACAAGTGGGTCACTCAAATCACTCAAATGTTTAGGGTTTCCTACTTACTAGTGTCAATCACTCGGATAGCCAGTCATGCAGCATTTTCGTCATAGGCTTGATCGAGAATCAAATCTCCATCACTTTTGATGAGGATGATACTAACCTTTCGAGATATCTTGGAAGGAATCGGGTTTTTGGTTTGAAGAAGGTAAGTGGTGAGAGGTGTGATGGTTTTTCTTCCTTGTATTTTCTTGAAGCTTTTCTTTGAAATTCCTTAGGTTTTTGAAAGGACTACATAGCCTTTCTTCTTTGGATTCTTCCTTTTTCTTGGCCCTTTTCATGATTGTGTCGGCGTGATTCTTTCGATTTCTTTTATTCTGCCGATCTTAATAATGTACTTCGTGGCCTGGAAGGATTTTAATAATTTGGGTTATGTTGGCTATTCTTGCAAAGGTCTTAGGAATTCGGGAGTGTCTCTGAAGGTTTGCGGGTTGATGAGACTTCTGTAGGTTCGGGATAAATGACAGGAGATCTTTATTGGGTGTGAAGAGTGGGTGTTGAGTGGGTGAATGTTTGATGGTGGAAAAGTGTTTTGGATTCCTTGGAAGCTATCAAGATAGGTTGTACCTATGCCACGTGTGGCATTCATCGATGTGATCTCGAAATGCATTACAAGAGCAAGTTCTAATTCAAATGCATACATCGGCACACACATGAAACGAAAAGTGAAACATTAAAGTTGAATGCTAATTATGGGCTCAATCCTCACGAGTCGAATGTTTTGGTTAGTATGTGCCTAGCCATGTGTTGCCTTTTTCGTCCGTATCTTCTTCTAAAACAGTTTCGTTTCTTTGTTAAAACTCGTTTCTCGCTGTAATTCATAGTTTTGAAAGATAGGATTTCTAAAGAGATTTTTTTTTGAATCCGAAAAATTTGAAATTTTTTCCATTTTTAGTCTTTTGATGAAAATATTGTTTGGCTTACGGACAAGAGGTAAAACTTTCTGTTGTAGACCGAGTATCCCACACTTAGAGGAACATTGTCCCTAATGTTCGAATCTATTTGTTGAACATCTCTTGACGAAGTATCCCACATTTAGATATTCTACTTATCTTTGGGTTGTTTCATAAGTGTTGTGTGGTATTAAGGATCCCACACTTAGTGTTGGAATATCGGGTGAGATAATCGAAGCTTTAAACGGATAAAGAGTTTTGGAACGGTGTACCACTTTTGCTGTATGCGTTGTTTGCTGATTGCCAGGAGTTTGCTAGTCTGCGGCTTGTAGCTTATGGCTCCAGAATTCTCCACCGTGGGGGTCTATTGCTTCCTTTGATCCGGTCTTCGATAAATGGTCGTTTGATCAAACAAACAATCCATTCAACAATCAAATAATAGCTGCTAATAAGAAAAATAGAGTGAAAGCATAATAGAATAGTAAATATAGATAGATGTGATGTCGAAGCATCAATCGTACATCAATACAGACAATAATAATATAGTAAATAGAGTTTTGGTAGAAAGTAGAGAGAAGTCAGAAAGTGGAGCAATCCATTGCTCTGCTGATGATCATGCTACTGCAGTAGATGTGGTAGGTCCAGGAGAAGTCTCGTCTGATGAAGAGTCATCATGCTGATCGTTGGTGCCTTTGTTTGATGCATCATGGATAGCTTCTTCTTCTGGCATACCGATTGTAAAAGCTCCTTGATCTACTAGCTGATCGATTAGTGGCCCGGATGGTATTTCGAAGCTGTCGAATGGGAACATGGCAGATCCTTGGTGTGTGTTGTTTTGGAAGAGATCTGTCTGTCTGTGAGATGAGACCGGCACAGGTGTAGTGGCTGAAGGGATGGTATGTCTGCCAGTCCTGGGGCTCTGAATTGTGACAGTCCGTGCAGATACTCTAGATATCCTGCTGCCTCTCGATGTGTGTACTCTAAATGACCCAACAACTGACGGAATAGTCTGTCTAGTGACTGGGACCTGCACTGGAGGTGGCTATGGTCTAGGAATGATGATCCGAGGTGGTATAACATGCCCGCGGCCTGGCGGTGGTCGAGGTGCTGGAGTAGGGACTACAGGTGGATACATGTGTGGTGGTGCTCGGCCCATCCCACATGGTAAGTGTGGTAGTGGAGTCATGGGCATCCCAGCTGCCTGCTGTCTCATGGCTGTATAGATCCTAATCTGCATCTGCATAGACCAATACCAATAATCTGGACCTGGAGGTGCCCGTAGTGGTAGATATATGTGGACACTCGCGGTCTTTGGGCAGGAGTAGAAGGTCATGTCCTAGTATGTGGTGGCACCACTGGTGGTGGTTGTGGGATGTCATCATCATCATCATCATCCTTATCATCGTCATCCTCGTCGTCAGTATCATCGTCATCCGTATCTGAATCACTAGGTCCTTGCTGGCGTTTCCTTTTCTTTGTTTCCTTTGGCAGAATCAGGTCTGGTATCAACGTGTCAACACTGCCAGGATCTGCTGCCCGTGCTTTGATGTAAACAGCACCATCTTTCGTGATCCGGAGAAATTGGTAGTCGAGTGGCTTAGAGCTCCATCCTGATTTAAATTTCTCGACATCTGTTGTTCGAAGTAATCACATCTTTCGTATCAATCTGGTGATTACTGAGCCCAAGTACGATCTTTTCTTTCCAAAGCTTTTTTCTTCTAAAAGTCGCTGAGCAACTAAATAAGCAACCTGTATGTTTCTCTTGTCGAGAATACATGCCATAAGAGCGACATCAAATCCAGAAAATCGACCGCTAGTCGTATGCTTCCCGTCAAATGAACAAGTTATGAGCTTGTATAGGATCTGTAGGACTGGGTCTCTGAGTCGGGTTGCCTTAATACCCGAGAAGTATGGTGTAGGTGACCATTGACTCCATGCTTCAGTGTGTGTTGTCGCGATGGAAACAGAGGTGGCTCCGGTGATGAACAGAGGTGATTGTATCTCTTCTAGTGTGTACAAATCTAGATGGAGCGAGAACTCGGTGAGCGATAAAGTGTGCGGGCTGCCCATGTACTGAAATGAGATCGAACATTCTTCAATTCTCTCCTTCTTCTGAAATTTGAAGGTGGCCATAAATTCAGTAACCATCTCCACATATACTGGCTCATCAATACTGAATAATCTCTTGAATGATTCAAACTGCTGCCCATCAACTGTATAGGTAAGTATGCTTTTAAGTCTTTGCTTAAACCCTAATGCTTGCATAATATTCCAGTCAATGTGCCTGAGACACCCGAACTTCTTGTCTCTCCAGATACGTGCCATCTTGTCGTATGCTGGTGTGGCACTTATGTATGCCAAGGATCCTGCAAGGGGTCGTTCTGGGTTTAATTTCTTCTTTCGTGTCATTGTACCTGAGAACATTTAAAGTAATGGATCCTTTGAGAAAGTGAAATTAAAAGCACGCTCCGAAGAATTTCGAAGTGAGGGCTTTAATTTCTAGACAATCTAAAGATTACATTAAACGTAAAATGCTCTCATGCAGCAAATAGTCAATCATTAATCAAGGCAATATCGTCACTTAGAAAAATATAGTCATGGAATGGCAGTTGTCTTATTGTGAAGTACTGTTATTTACAAAGTTTGGTGCAAACCAAGCTGGAAACGACAGGAATTCACAATTCATGGTAATATTATTATCGGTAAGGTTTGACTTTAAGAGTGCAGGCTGAAGTAAGGTTTTTGAATAAAGTAGCTTGTCTTAAAAATTCAATACTTTAGGTTGACTTTTCAGGTCAAAGCTTTCTTCAAGTGATATTTTCAAATGTCCGAATGCCATAATTTTAACCTATTCATGCATGCATGTTCTAAGTCATTTTAAGCATTTCCTAATTGATAAGCAAACTAGGTTGTGCATTAAAAGTTATTATGTCCATGTATTTGGTGTGGTCCAAGACTTTTTATTTAAGAGTGATGATTCTCTAGTTATATTGCCTAGTTTGACTAGTCAAGTAAGTACAAGTGTGGTCATGCAATTTTCAACCTATCATGTTGTTCATGCAAGCTAGCCAACTTGTTGTTAACTTTCAAAAGTCAAAATTTCTAACCCTAAGTTGTTCACATAATGCAATTAACATAGAGTAATCATACAAAACACCATAATTACTAAGATACTTAGTATACTAACACTCAATTAAGTAAAGTTCTAAGCTAAATCAATGGGTCAAAGTTATTCCTATTGAAAAAGTCGAACATATGGCTAAGTGGTAGGAACATGTAGTAACTAAGTATTTAATCAATAAAAACTATATTTCCTAGTTACTAACCTAGCTATCTTTAAGAAACAAGCTTTTTCAAGTTCAAAGTGGGTTTTGTGATCATACCTTGCTTTAAGTGAGTGAAATGCAAAAACGAAAGTACAACCGCGAAGTTTATGCAACAAGGAGCTCGAAAGGACAAGAGATTATGTAATTTGGTGGAGTTTTGATGGTGGATTCATGGTGGTCATGGCATGGCCGATTTTTTTGAGGGAGGAGGGAGGAAGATGAAGTTTGTTAGATGATTTGAATTATGGGGAGTTAAGGAGGTTCATAGTGGTCTTTTAGGGTACATGTACTCACCCTAAGTACTATGGTACTCATATGGTCCCTAAGGTGAATTGAATGTCAAGTATTAATATCTTGGATTAATTTTCAATGTCCCACTAATAATGATGAGGAATCTTAAATGTGTTACTTGTAACTAGTTACTTGTTAGTCTCTTGTTACGTTGTAAATAATTTAAGAAAAACGCAAATTTTTGCGGAACAATCAAAATCAACTTTAAACATTAAACTCGCGCTATATTTGGTGTTTAAAAATCTTTGTCTGACGCGGGTTTATAGAATGTACTACTGTTTCGGCAGGATGCTAAAAAGGTGTACGTTCTTTTAGACGTGCGTGCGTTTTCAGACAATGATTAAGAAACGTTTTCTATTAAAGGGAACTTTCAAAAATTTATTATATATATTAAAATATGCTCATTTAAAGTCGCGAGCCTTGACCGTTTTGGGAAGGAATTGCTTTAAGATTCGTTCCGATCCCTCCATAGGGAAAGGGTCGAGATTTGCTCCCTTAATTGAACATTTTTCGGTACAAAACATTTTGATAGCTCCCAGATGACATTGTAAACTAGAAAATGACGATCCTCTAAACCTCCTAGGATCTCTCGTTCCTCATACCCTAAATTGACAAGATCATCAATCAACTTATTATACGCCTTCCTTATCTTCTTGGGATTTGATAGACCGTCGCTTTCTCCTTTGTTTTTGTAGTTCAGATTGTGAGTAAGTTTATTCACAGCTTCCATAAATGCATTCTCTTCCGGTGAGTCAGGTTCTCCGGTTGTAAGTTTAACTAGCTTACAGAGTTTACTAATTTCGGCTTTTTGTGTGGAAGTGAAGGGGTATTTGGTGAATGTGAAGATTCGAACAAGCTTGACGTGAAGGTCTTTTCTTTTTTCAAAGAAACTTGTGTCGCTTCGTTCCTTTGTGGAATTAGGAAAAACTTCTCGCAATTTTGAGATTAGGTAAGAAGCGGGGTCAACAAAGAACGGAATTTTCCCAAGAAATGTGATAGGAATCATCGGGTTTTGTTCTATCTAGAACTCAAGTTTGTTGATCATTGTGGCGACATTGTGATTTATTAATATCATAGATATTGGAAGGTAATCCATGTCGGTAAATGATTCAAAGAGAAGATCTAAATCTTCTACAAACTTCAGTTCTTGGTCCTTGAAATTTGTGGAGTGGCTTTTGCATTCTTGATTTGACAGACGAAGAAGAAGGTTTACTTGTTTTTCTAATCCAGCAATCGTTTCTCGTTGGTTGAAGGAAAACGGGAGATTGGCATAGGTCAACTGTATGACGAATGCTTTATAGACGTCCGCCCTTCGGGAAGGATCGAAAGAAGCACCAAGGTGGCGTTCTTTAAAACAAGGTTGTTCTATTTCGACGGATGGAACCTTATCCACCACTCGGTATATGGTGTATTTAGGTTCGTATGAAGAGAATGGAAAGATATTGTCATTGTGAGAATCGGATATAGTTTGGGCATATACCGATATCTCAGGAATGAGGGTAATTTGGTCACACGTTTTCGGAGGCTTTACTTCATGATTTTCTTCGGGAAGATAATCGAAGTGGACAGAATTTGACACTTTAGGCATTTGCAAAGTTGGCGAGTGATCTTCTGGAGATGATGCCAGGTCAGGTAGCTGATCCGTGACATCAAAGTCCAGGAAATGGTCTGGAATGGAATGTGGGATCCTAAATTCTTCTAGAGAAGCATATAATTCATCCTTTGAAGTACTAATAGAAGTGGGTTTTTTAGATGTCATGTTTAAACTAATATTATCCTAATTAACACTAAATTAACAGCGAATTAAATTAAAACTGCTTAAAGTAACTTTCGAGAGATTTCTAAGAAGGAATCAGTCGGAAGGATCTCCTAAATACTATTACTTAAGGTGGCTTGAATCTACGTTTGTGATTCCCCGGCAGCGGCGCCAAAAACTTGTTGTGCTCACACCGTGTCGTTGTTTTTCAAATGATGATGCAAGCGCAGCAGGGGTTTTAAATTTATATTTTGCGAGGCTTAAATTAACCGTACTACCTACTTGATTAGTAAGCGGTAAGTATAACCTAAGATCGTTCTATAAATCCAAACGTGTGGGCGATTAAAGTTGACACTTTCAGTAGAGGAGTATTTAGGATGGTACAAAGTAGGTAGGTTTGGGGTTTAAAGACAGATAATTAAAATGCAGGAAAGTAAATTGCAGGAAAATAAAGTACAGGAAAACAGATAAAGATAAAGATGTGATTGCTGGGATTTCGATAATTAATATTTCAGGATGACAGAACAAATAGGGTTGATACGTAATATGGCAGTTAAACTACTAGGTGTAAACTCTAGAACCCTACCAACTCAGTTTCCCATTGGCGTGTCACTTGGAACTAGGTTATCGTGATTCTGATCGGAGCAATACGCAAACTTCCAATACTCATCTAGTTGAAAGATGAGCAACCTATTTTGGTGTTATACCGAGGTGCATGAATCAGTAGCGTATCGTCTCATAGGTCCGACCGTTCTTAACCCCTAAGGTAGTTTGCTACTCTATTAGCATGAAGATTAATAGCTTTGTATGTTTAGACCGCCGATTATGTAAGACTTAGTGTTTTATGAACTCTAGGTAACTAGGACTTTGTTCTTATCACTAGGTCTCGTCTTTGTTCAATTAAGTTCTAATTACTTCGACTTATGATTTAAGTTCTCCTTTTCAAACAGTTATACATCTCCAGATTATCCGCAGTTTGATAAAACGTGTTTCATATGAGGACCATGCCTTTCAATAATAGACAGTGTACTTTAAATGAGATTTCCACTGCTTCTTATATCCAACACGCGGTCAAGAGTAATTGACAGTGAAAGTGACACTCTAATTAATTAAATGTAAAGCAGTGCAGAAAAGTAAATCTAATATATACAACGAGTGATTTCACTGTGTCTTACTTATTGCATGTCATGGGCACAGATAACTACTTACCATAATTAAGGTTGATCAGGTCCTAATTACTAGGTTGCAGTCACGTGGATAACTGGAAAGGGTGCTCCATAAATTAAACTTAAATTCATAAAGTCCTAACGGTACAAAGATTATTATCTCCTATTTTATCTGAACGTGTTTTACGAACATTATTTTATAATGCATTGATTCTCGTAGGATACACCAGTTAGTTGTGTAGTTGTATTATCCTTTCGGAGTTCCAACTTTTGAACCAGAGCTGATTCCAATGATATAACTACCTTCGGTCGTTTATCGGCTTCCGTACGTTTGTACTTTGCATAAAGCATTTCCAGCACTATACCGAATAAACAGTTGAATAGGGGCCATTATATCATTTTACGATTATCGTGCATTGATTGTGTAATGACATCCTTACTTATAATTATATACATCATCAGCAATCACAATAATAAACTACTCGCAATTCATGGCAATAAATAAATCACATACCAGGCAATAATACATATTCAAAATATGAAATGAGACAAGTATAATAAAAGTTTAGATATCACCCGGAATTAAATGCGTAGCAGCGTATTATTATAATTGACAAACTCTTTCACACGTACAAAGATTGATCTCCGAATCTCTAGCGTTCGCCCTAGCTTCTACGTTAGTCCGTGGACTAATTACAATATTCCTAGAATGAGAAAGACTAAAAGACTACGAAAGATTTTCTAGTGAGAAAGAAAGAGTGAAATTTGCTATAATGTGTGCATATGTGGTGTGTGTTTCAAATGAACCTAAGTCTCCTATTTATAGGTGAGCTTTGGCTCACATTAGCACCAAGAGGTGCATGTTAGAAAAAGGTGGCCAAAAGGGTGCACCAGGTACCGTACAACACGAAAAGTAGGCACACCGGGTACTGTACAACACGAAAAGTAGGCGCACCAGGTACCAAAAGTTACCAAAACCGGAAACCGGGACGGGGCTAGGGTGGCCGGCGGCGGCTGGCCCACCCCCGCCCCGTTTCGCCGTCTTTTGCTTCGTTTATAGATTCGTGCGTGTTTTCTTCATTATGCATCCTTTTGCGTCGATTCTTTTTTATGTTGGATTTGTAATTCAAAAACGAAGATTTTGACATAGGATAGGCCCTGAGATGAGGTTCCTAGCTCCAGATATTAGGTGCGAATCATTTGGATATTCCGGCGGGCGTAGAATCTTCATTCTTTATCCGTTTTAGTTGATTCTTCTTCTGTTGGATTCATATTTTGAAAACGAACATCTTGGATAGAATGGATGTTGGTGAAGGGCATTTTAGTCTTTAAATCTTGTTTTGATGTCTTGAATCTTCAAACGTGTGTGGAATCTTCGTTTTCTCATCCGTTTTGCTTGATTTTTATCGTGCAACCTTGTTTTGACCATCTTGGCATAATGTTATTGATTTGTACTGTATTTGAATTAAAATGCCAAGAATCGTTCCAGAATGAGAGAGATATCGGTAGTAAAAACATGACTTTTTACGCGATATCATATGGCTATAGAAAATAGGTATAAAATGAGCCATATCAAAATCCCCCACACTTGAACTTTGCTTGTCCTCAAGCATACTAATGATTTACAATTCAAAACAAATCCTCTGGCATTTTATAAATGGTGATCAGGTTTTGAAAGTGTAACACTAAGAATAATTACATAAGCAATCATATTAGCGCATAGTACATAATAATCAGAAAAACCTGAGACGATTAATCTATCAAGCCCGAATGCACGACTTAGCACATCACAATAGGAAATGTGTTTAAATCACTCAACTCTCAATCTAATCTAAATTTGGAATAAAATATATAAACACTCAATAAGCCAAGTCGTGATACAATAGTTACCATAGGCTTGCAAAAGGATCAAATCTCCACCGACTGGTGTAGGCACCAGATGTACTATCAAAAGAGGACTTTTATTAAGGTTGTAATGTACATACTAGGGTAAAAGGGTATGTAATATGATAATTTACAGGGGTTAAAATGCAAACTACAATCTGAACAATTTAAACGATAAAACACCTAGTTGCTAGTTATCTTTCTTGAGACTATACAAGTGAAATCACCAACTTTCACCAACACCAACTTCCTTTCCTTACACTTTCAAGCCTTTTCACCGATTCAAACTTTATTCCCTTACAAGTGTATGCCATCAATAGTACATAAACTGAATTATGTTATGAAGCCCAAGTCTTCTTTTTTTTTTTTCCTTTTTATTATCATTTTTTTTTCTTATTTTTTTTATGACTACTTTTACTCTTCATAACAGTCAATTTAATAATTATTTTTACAGAACTACCACAATTTAGATGACAAATCATTAAATGCCCATATCAACCATCTTGCATCTACTTTCAATAACCAACACAATTAGCAACAACTAGCAACTAAAAAGAATTGTTTGGACCTTTATTTGCGGTAAAAAGAAAGATGAAAAAAAAATGTTTAGATATTTAAGTGGTTATATACAAAGGAATAAGGTTAAGGCGCAACATGGTTAACTAGGGGTATCTAGCACTAAAAATGAGTGCTACAAAGGGTTAACATGAAAATTAACTAACCAATGCGATTAGCTAATAAATAAAGCAAACGAATGGCTAAAAACAAAATGGTTAAATCCTAAATGCCTCTTTATCATGCGAATACACCTAAACCACACGAATGTGACCCCTCTGCGATCCTGAAATGCATCAACTAGAGCAAGTTGTAGAACAAATTACAACACCGACACACTCATAGCAAACAAAATATAAGCACTAAAGATAAGTGCTTCCAATAAGGCTCAAAATTTTCACATATTTAGTGGGGCTACAAGTGTGCTATTCATGCAATTCACCCATTGAGGTTGCTCTTAATCAAAAAATTTGGCCAAGAGGGAGATTAGTTACCAATTATACTAATATTTAACCTTATATGAATAATGCAACTAATCTCATGAGGACAACAAAAGTTCAATCAACTACCCCCTCCCCCACACTAGAGTTGTGCATTGTCCTCAATGCATCAAAATAAATATATAACGAAAATCAGGTAGGAATAGTAAAAGAGAGCGAGTACTTCCCCGGGGGTAATTTCGCAAAGCAATAGGTTGATGGAAAGTTGGATAGTGGATGTTGTTGAACCTAGTGCCAACATATTCATGCAGTTTTATTCCAGCTCATCCTTGAAGCAAAACACTACTTCACAAAACTTATTAGATACTACTTAACCACGGGCTCGAGATGTAACTTCATAGAAACAAGCTGTGCACTGCCTGTAACCATAAACTCACAAACACAAACCCGCAGCAAGCACAAAAATAGCAAAGCAAACTAAAAAAACTAAAAAGCAAAGCATAACACAAACACAAACACAAAGCAAAAACACAAACAAAGCACAAAAAACAACAAAAATGCAACAAAGCATAAAAATAGCAAAACAAACTACAAAAATTAACGCATTTAACTCTCTAAAGAATAAATTCTAAAGAAAGGGTCGATTAACTAATAGATCAAACAACCTCAAAATACAAACTGTTCCCCGGCAGCGGCGCCAAAAACTTGATGTGTTACGACCAGGTTATAAAATATGATACAAAAAATACTGATTTCTAAACTAAAACACAACTAAGCAAGTATACCTAATCGCACAATAGTATAGTAAAAGGTAAATTCCGGTTAAGTTCGTCTCCATAGGGAACAATGTATGTGTATTTTGAGCAATTAATTTATCTAATAATTAAACTAACAAAACAAATAAAGATTGGGAGTTTTTGTGTCTTTTAACGACAGACAGTCAAAAAGAATTATTTAACTAATAATTAACTAAGAAAAACGAATAAATGATAGTGTAACTCAGATAGAGAAAATATACTTGTTTAAACCTTTTAACATCTAGTTTATTGGATATTTTGGATTAAGAACTGGATCATATTTAGTCCACCTAGAAAACACAATTCGGATTACAAGTTGTCACTTAACAATCACCTAGTTAAGATTATACAATCCAAGTGTCCTTGAAATTTAAAACCTCTTAACTATGAAATGTGTAATCTCTGAAATCACAAGTTAACTTATGGTTATACTTTCATAAAAACCACTAACCATACAAGATGTCTCTAAATTATGGCCCACCAATATTATAAATCAATCAACCAATTCAAGTCTTCTAATCACGTCTAATTAGAATTCACAATCGATCACTCAATTGACCAAGTAACAATATTACGCAAAAGTTATCACTAATCGCAAAGCAATAAAGCAACTACTTGAATTAATCAACCAATAAATAATATCAATCGTTCTTTCGTTAACGAGAAATCAAAGTATATAAATCCAATCACGTAAATATATCCAAACTAGATGCAAATCGATCTAAACAAGTACTAGGAACTTAGCCCATAATCATGGGCTCAGCAAAACAAGAAATCAAAAACATAGAAATGTTCATAATTGAGTAAATAACGAACAAACCAATGCGAATGACGTATGGAATCAATCTTGCAGCTTCGCACGGTTGGAAACGGGCGATTCGGACTCTAGGTGTCCCTAAAAATCGTCCTCTGGCTTCTGAATTCGGCTGCTCCAAGATTAGGGTTAACAAGCTGATCAAAAATCGAATTTACACCCTTTTCTGGCCGACACAAGATCGCGGTGCGACTGGTGTTGGTCGCGGCTTGACCTTCCCTATGTTCAAATGATCTGAATTTTTGATATGTTGTATCCCTCCGTGTTCTCTAAATTTGGCCACTTGAATCAACTTAATCAGACTCCGTATGAGGAAGTTATGGCCAAAATACTAACGCATAGCCGAAAACTCAGCTTTTACCCTTTTCTTCCATATTCAGCTCATTTTCTGTTCTTTTTCCGATCCAAGCTTCACTTACACCTATTTTGCAAATATTAAAGAAATGAGTACCTAAAATCTTATTTGACGGAGTTTTAGGGAGAGAAAGGTGGTTTTGGGGGGCGGGGGGGTCCCTGTGTGTTATTTGTATTATTCAATGGAGCGTTTGTGTTGATAGTTTGTGTCACTTTGATGAGATTCTTATCAACCTCTATTGATGGTTCTTTGTCGAAGGGTTGTATTGATGTTCCTGGACCTTTTGCCATCTTCATGTTGGTAGGGCAGGTTGGCAATATGACTTTTGACGTGTTTGCTGCTATTGCAGCTTGGAAGTTGGTGGAGTACTCACGGGTCTTTTTAAATGATGAAATATGAAGACAGAGTCATTCACTATGGATACGGGTTTTACCATGTATAGTGGCTGATTTTATCCATTGGAGTGTGCCTGGACCTTTTGCCATCTCTATGTTGGTAGGGCAGGTTCATTCTTGTCGACGGGTTGTATTGGTTATGTCCTGGACCTTTTGCCATCGTTCGTGTTGGTAGGGCAGGTTGGCAATATAACGCTAGATGTGTTTGCTATTGTTGCAGCTTGGAAGTTGGTGTTGCGTTTGCAGGTCACTTACTGAAGATAATTGAAGACTAAGGCGTCTCACTATGGATGTATTGGTTATTTGAACTTGGTTATTTACATTTATTGTTTTTTTTTAAATGTAATAGGTTATTACTGTGTTTAGCAATGTGTTTGTTTGCGTTTAGCAGGAGATTTGCTTTCTTATAGGCTAGTGAGTAGTGGATATGTCCTTGTTATGTAGTCTTTATTGCCTATGTAACGGGCTGAGATGTGGGATTCACTCACATCCATTGTACTTCAACGCTTTTGGGAATATATTTACAGGGTATTTACTGTTTACCCAAAAAAAAAACAGTGGGTTTTTAAATTTATAAAAAGTTAGGGGGAGCCTAATCCTCCGAACTACCTACTAATACTAGGTACGAATACCTGATACAAGTATGCGGTAAGGATGATCCAGGGTCATTACTCACGATGGCAAAATTGAGACAGAGCTAGTTCCGATAAGTCAGTAATTAAGCTAGGGTTGAATTGATTGGTAGTTGGTTGTTTTGGTTTTTTTATCTAATTATCTAATTAAGCTACTAAAACTAAAAGAACATAAAAGTAAAATGGAGGGTAGTGCTTGCTATGACTTCGTTAACTTGTGCATGGGGTGATGCTTAGGGTTTAGGTGTGAAAACGTCTTTTAAAGATTTGTGTATTACTTTTTCCTAAGTGTTCGTAGTGTAAACACTAACACCCTACTGTTTGATTTCTCAGACAGTATGTCACTGAGTTGCTAGGTTATGGTGATTCTGATCAGAGGAGGCAGCTTAACTCTTCAACACTTTCCATATGATGGAACCGTAACCCTTCTTGGACGAATATTCCTGGGCGCATGAGATAGAGTAACAGACCCACTATAGTTCTGACCGTTCTCAACACTACGGGGACACTTAGACTAGGCAAGGCATTTAAGATTAAGACTTGGTTTGGTGACTGCTAAACTTTACATTAATGGTCATTGTTTAGTCTAGAGTTGTGTGGTTCAACCAGGATGTGACACAGTCTTCAACCTACGACAGTTCCTTAGCTTTCACGTATTTGTACTCCACTCGAGGTGTTTCCAACGCTATACGAAGTACTGTGCCGTTTTACGGTCTTTCCGGGGTCACATACTTTACGGTTACTTCGGACTAGTTTAACTAAGTTTGTATTAAAGCTTTACCATCTATGATATAAACCAGCCCTCACTACATTCCCAATAAATCCCTGATTGATTCATGGTGTACTATACAAAAGGTTTAAACAGTATTTCCACAGCTACACAATTCAGACCATGTTGGTTATTTGATTTAAAAACAGAGATAGGTAGTGGCCGGTTAATCAAGGTACATGACTCCTTGTCTTACAGGTTCAAACCACGTTTATTGGAGGAAATGCGTTTAGGTTTAGAAATTCATAAATGTAAAGTTAATAGTACACCGTTTTTCAACTACATATTAAAGTAACATCACCCCCAATACACAAACTAACTACATCATAACAAGCACAAGGTAACTACTCCCTACGCATGACAAACAATCCTAAATCTAGCATAGCAACAATAATAATAATCATCATTATAAAAGATATGGAAAGAAATAACCGTATGTAATGCGTAGTTTGAATAATGTTGAAAGAATACACGAGCGTAACCTCCGCAATATCTTGGATAATATTGCAAATAATCCCCTCGAAATATCCCTAACACTATTACAAGAGTAGCCCCTCCGTAGTCTTGGTTAAATATTAACCAAGAACTAACTAACTAAAACCCTAATTCTAGAGAGAGAAACTAGAGAGAGACTCTAGAGAGAGAGAGAGTGTGTGAGAGAGAAAGTGAAAGAATGAAGAGAGGTGTAGAGGTGTGTAGGTGTGTGAAATGAAGTTATGGAGGCCCTCTATTTATAGGCAAGCCAAGGTATCAAGAGTACAAGTCCACAAGCACCAAAATACAAGCAAACGAAGCAAAAGGAGAACACATGGGGGGTGCAGGCCGTACACGGCTTCAGAAGGCCGTACATGGACATTTTATGGCCGTACAAGGCCATGTCCAGGCCGTAAACAGCTTCAGGGTGGCCGTGTACTGCCCCGTGTGCTGTTTTTTACTTTTTGCGTTGCTTCGGAAGGCCGTATCTCCTTCGTTTCTTGCCCGATCAACTTGATCCTTTCGCCTACAGTCTCGTAATTCTGTTATGCTTCTAATGATGCTAATTTTGTAGAAATTGGAGGTGTGAAGCCCATGCGTGTCCAGAATACGTCTCGTAGTCTTTGGTTGTGCTGTTTATTGCGTATCTCTCTCATCCTTGATCCAATCTGAGCTATCCTTATATCCACGTTCTCGTAATCTTCATGGCTACAAAATAAGACTATTGTGAGGCCCTGATATAGAGTTTATAGTAGAATTAGGGTTTGGCTCAACTTTGTGCCTATCTAGGTCAGTTTTTCGACCTTTTTGCATGATTTTCAAAGGACCGACAAAATTATACCTTTCTAATAAAAGTTGGTAAATAATGATGATTTTAAGATGTATTTGTTAGAAAAGAGCTAAATATGGGGCAAATAATGTATGTAAAAACGTGACTTTTTGCGATACATCAAATATCCCACACTTAAGTTTTTGCTTGTCATTAAGCAAACCTCATTTTGGAAAATAATTTTTGAAAAATTGTTTTGGATGCTTAGAATATCTCCAGCAAAAAGTCAATTTCTTCAAATTAGATAAAAATTTTCAAAAAGTAAGCATCAACAAAAATAAATATACTTTAACATAAAACTGATCAACCCTTTTTGGCATACTTTGTAACTCTCGAAACGTAGATGTACATGACTGGGCGATTCTCACAAGTGCGTCACTCAATTCACTCAAAAGTGTATCGGGTTACCAATAATCTAATAGAAACGAAATCGCTCAATGCCAGTCATGCAGCACTTATCGTCATAGGCTTGGTCGAGAATCGAATCTCCACCACTCCTTTGAGAACGGTGCTAATTATCCCAAGGCATTTTGATCGGGTTGTGTGAATGTGGGTAAGGTGTGTATGGATAAGGATAGGTTGTTTCAACGGTTTTGAGGGTTTAGTGCTTCAGACTCGGAATTTCAATGATCAAAGAAAGTTTCACTGAAGACAACCACTAGAGTAGACTCATCTCCTAGAGGAATAATCTCTGCTAAATATGATGTTTCTTTAGAGGTCTGATGGATTTTCTTCTTTGGAGTATAGTCTTCTTATTTGAGGTCTTCTAGGAGTTCTCTAAGGTCTTCTTTTTATTTTCTTTTTCTTCTTTTTATGACCTTAGAGATCCTTCATGTAGTGAGACACCTTTGACTTCTCTTTCTTTGACTAGTACCAATTTTTCGTACTGTCTTTTGCGGATAATATCTTCATGATGGGTACTAACTTCGCTTTTGTACCATATCTTCTTTTTGGATTTTTCTTTAAGCTCTTTGAAAGGTATGAATAGATGTAAGAATATGAGACACTAATAGAAAGATATCTTAAGCAATCCTTTACTCATAACCTATGAAGTTCACGAGCTAGAATGGTGTTTGTGGGAATGTGTTTGTGTTATGGGGAAGTTTTAGGGTTTTGAGATTTTAGAAATGAAATGGGCTAAGGCGCAAAGGGTTTTCTAATCGGATCATTAACAATCTTAAAAATAAATTTGGAAGGGTTGGCTTGAAAAGAAAGGGGTTAATCATAATAAATGCCATGATCATCTAATTGCACCTATACCGCATACGACACTCATTGGTATGGTCTCGAAACGCATTATAGGAGCAAGTTCTAATTCAAAGACACATGCATCGGCGCACACTCCGAAATGAAAGTGAAGCATTAAAAATGAATGCTTATAATGGGCTCAAGTACCTCACAACAAATGGGGTTATACGCACCAAGTCATGCGATGCCTAGAGGATTTCTCAATTTCAGTTTAAGATACGTTCTTTTTTGGGTAAAGGGTAAAAGTTTACCCGGTAAATGTATTACTCCAAAAACAGTTAAGTACAATGGATGTAAGTGAATCTCACATCTCAGCCCATTACATAGGCAAAAGACTACATAACTAGGACATAACCACTAACATTTGGTGCCCATTGGTCAAGGATAATTGGAACTGTTCTAATCATCCATGGCCCATTCTCAAGAACATTATTCAAACCATTAATAGATGAAAAATTGAAGAAAAAGAACCCCCGAGCATTCATCATTACCTTCTGAAGACCAAATTTAGACCAAACATTCCGTACATAGTTCTCAACAACCGAAAAAGCAATACGCTTACCAATAAAGTAACCAACCAAAGTATTAGAAAATCTATTATTAACTTCCTCAACTGATGATTACGGAATAGTTACATCGGCATCATTAACAGAAACATCAAACTGCAAGGAACGAAAGTTAACCTTTTCCTTTGGATCTTCAGCCATAACTACATTCGAATATGACATCTTGCAAGCATTAGTAGCCTGTTGAGCCTCCACATTCTGTTCATTAGATTTAACAGGTGGTACCGAGTATTCCGGAGTAGCATTATGACCATACGCCAGTTTCATCTTATCAACCTGACCACACGCCTTTTTCATCTTATCAATTTCGTCAACCTGAAGTTTCTTATTCACAAAGGCCGGATTGTTCAGAGAATTACTATTCAGTTTATTGCCCATGTCACGTTGACCATCCTTTCTTACCTCGTTTTTAGAAACCACCGTTGGTTTCTTCAATATTGATTTCAACGTAGGCGGCTTATTAACAGCCTCACCACTCTTCTCTTTGAACCCTCTCCCTGGACTCAGAAAACCCCTTTCCATTGTACTTACATTCGACTCTCAATTCTTTTTTTGGGTAAAGGGCATAAAGTTTACCTGGTAAATATTTTCCCAAAAGCATTTAAGTACAATGGATGTGAGTGAATCCCACATCTTAGCCCGTTAAATAGGCGATAAAGACTACATAACAAGGATACAACCACTAAACCATTATTTGACTCTACAGAAATCAAATAAAGACCACATTTGGGTCAATCTAAACAAGTCCACTGCTAAACGCAGACCAACCATAACTACTAAACGCAGCAATAACCAATTACATTTAAATTACAATCTAAATGTAAGAAACCAGGTTCATAGAACCACATCCATAGTGAGCGACTCTGTCTTCAATTATCTTCGTAAGTTGACCTACAAGTGCACCACAAACTTCCAAGCTACCATAACAGCAAACACGTCAAAAAATTGCATTGCCAACCTGCCCTACCAACACGAAAGATGGCAAAAGGTCCAAGAAATAACAAATACAACCCTCCGACAAAAATGAACCTGCCCTACCAACACAAAGGATGGCAAAAGGTCCAGGCGCACACGCAAATGACAAGAATGAACCTGCCCTACCAGCAACACTGGCAAAAGGTCCAGGCACATCCCAAACGGCTAAAACCAGCCGTACAATATCCAATGATTAAACAAGAATCCCGATGGATTTTTGATAATCAACCACCATCAAATCCATAAAGAATAGGTAACCCAAAAGCAACCCTACTCCATGAATCGTAAACCCAACAATTTCTCGAAAGGAAAACCCAAATAGGTCACCCCCTCAAGAAATCGCACCACCAACAAAGGACATTGATACAAAACCCTAAACCGAGACAGTTAAGGGAGGATCAACACAAACGATCCTTTGTAAACTGATAGATCAACTCTCAATTCTTTAACCAATAATAACACAGTTTACCAAATACAACCCCAAAATACGAATCAATATATCAACGTACACCAAGCATCAACCAAATTCGCAAGAAATCCTTAAATAAATAATAAACGTGCAAGGAGCAAAATTTTAGATTATAATTAAATAATATAATTTGTTTCTAGATTGGCAAAAGTAAACCAAGATTGGTCGACCGAAAGCAGAAACCAAATCAATTCGTCAACATGAAGCTTGCTATGTCGGCAAAAATAAAATCAATAAAGCTGCGCCGAAACTAATAATCAATTTTATGTATGTACGAACACCACCAGCAACGAATTCGATTTAAAATATGATTAATAAAGATCAAATCCTTTGCTAGAATGTATGTCGGTTGAATAATTAATTCAAATAAGAACAGAGCATCTCACAAGTCTGTTAATGAAAACAAACAAGAAAGAAGTCGGTTATATGCGATTTAAAAACCCTTAAAGCACCAACAAACCGACCAACTAATTAAATCAATTGAATCCACGAAGAAACAATTAATAAAATCAGTATGATCAATTGTTGGAAACAAGGACGGTTTAGGGGTTTTGAAAATCACCCAAAGTTGGGGAGAGTTAAAGATACATTCTTATTTTTGCCTTATCTTACTTTCCAAAGCAACTTATTAATTTTGACAGAAAGTTCATTTCTATGAAAGAATCTTCTAAGTCTAAAATCTTTAGAAAAAATTTCGAATTCAACCGAATGGATGTCGGACCCCGTCGAGGTTGGGTTTTTGAATGTTTTGATGGTTAAAATCTCAACCTTTTAGGTTGGTTTTGCGAAAAAATTTTGAAAATTTTTGAATGAAAGTAGAGGTGTTACTTTGGACAGGAAAATACAAACTTGCGATATATCATACCGTGTATCCCACACTTAAAACAACATTGTCCTCAACATTGTCATCAATGTTCCGTTAGCTGCTTTTACAGGTGATGGGTTGAGCATGATTGCAACAATGCTTGGCAACCCTATGAGGTTGGATTCGTACATGGCTACTATGTGTGAGGAATCATGGGGTAGAAATAGTTTTGCTAGAGCTATGATAGAGATCGGTTCGGAACAGGCCTTGAAAGATACCATAGTTGTTGCTATTCCAAAGCTGGATGGGTCGGGTTATACAATGGAAACCGTTCGGGTTGAATATGAGTGGAAGCCGCCTAGATGTGATGATTGTAAACTCTTTGGACACACAAACGATCAATGTCCATCACAAGCTACTAAGAAGAACATGAATGATGGGTTCTTTGAAGTTGGCACGAAAGGTTCAAAAGTAAACAAAGAGGGGCCGAATACAAGGAAGGTAGAAGGGATAAATTTAGGCAAACAAAAGTCTAAATTTGTATATCGTCCTAAAGTGGCTGCCAATAAAAAGAAATCGAAGCCAAAGGAGGATACAAATGTTAGTACATCTAACTCATTTTCTGCTTATATGGGAATGACTTAAAAACGGATGATGTCCTTCAAGAAGTTGATACATCAAAGGTTGCTGGAAAGGCTAAGGAATCTGATTCAAAAGTAGATAAAAATTTGAAGGACTCGGAAAGTGATATTGAAGACGTATATGATGAGACCGCCCAATTTATGGCCTATGGTTCTAGATCAGGAGGTAGTGGCGATCTTAGCCATTTTGAGTACCTTGAGGATGATGATTTATATGGGGATTTTGATGATCAAGTTTTTAACTTACCAGAAGAACAAGCTGCTTTCTGCAAGGCTTTTCACATTAATCCCTGTAGGCAGGTCAAAAGATTGTTTATGTTTAATGTGGTCGAGTCAAATGTAATGGTCTTTAGTCTTTTGGTTTTTGTTTGATTCGTTTGTTTTGAGTCAAATGTTGGTAGTGGACATGTCTTCGTTATGTAATCTTTTGCCTATGTAACGGGCAGAGATGTGGGACTCACTCACATCCTTTGTACTTAATTGTTTTTGGAGTAATATATTTACCGGGTAAACTTTACCCTTTACCCAAAAAGATGGAGGATTTTCTTCGGGAAAAATCCCACACTTAGGGCTTGAAACAGTGAAACAATTTTAAGTGTTTTTGAACTTAGAAATTTAGGCACTTAGGATATATGGTAATGATATGATGAATTTCGAAATCAGATAAAAGGTATAGAAAGAAACTCCCCTACGATAGAGGCAAGAGATGGTTTTAAGAAAGAGTCCGCAATCTGCCGATAGTTGAAATTTGTCACACCCCCTAATTCGGGTTGCGGAAGCGAATCGGGTCGGGGCGTGACTAATCAAATATCAAAACACCAAAGTACAAGCAAACGACTCTAAATGAGACGTTGTAGATAATACATTACATTACATAAGTTTTCAAAAGTAGTACAGTGTTTTAGTTATAAGTAATACATCATTAGTGAGTTCGCAACTTGTTTTGTTAGATTTTAAGTACAAAATCATTATACAAAAGATAATGCAAGTAAAATCTTCATATGTGTAATTGCATGCGACTCGAGCTACTAAAGCATATCCTGCTGGGCCATCCGTACTGATCAACCCTACTGTTGCTGTGTACCTGAGAATGCATTACTAAAACAGGTCAACCAAAAAGGTTGGTGAATCTCACAGGTGTATAATAAGTACAGTTTGAACACATCAGCTTGTAAAATCATTGAGTAAATATTGCACAGTCGCAATAGTTTCCGTATACATTGCCATGAGCACCATAGTCGAAGCTTAACAATCAGTGTTTTTGCCCTCGTGAATGCTAATCCAAACATTCATATGTAACGAGTAAGAAACACCCATTTATACCTGTATGTTCGGGGTAGTGCGTGCTACCCTGGGTGAGGATTGTCAGTCCTAATGGATCCATTTACTAGTACTCGCGCTTAAGACCATAACTGACGACTATGATTAAAGGGACTTCATTGGATTAAGTAAACTCATGCAATCGATATACCAGCAAATCAGTTTGTAATCAAGTGTGTAAATACATGTGTTCGAGTAAAACAAGTAATGCATCTCCCCCAAAGTAAAACAGTGAAAAGGGGCCGTGAGACTCACCTGTAGAGCCAGCAATCCTAAAGTGCGTGCGTATGCCAACAGTAATCTCCTAATGCCCTAAACACGCAAGGTTGTATATTTGAAATTAGACATTTAGTAGTTTGTTCATACGATTGTTCGTTTGGTTAATTATGTCCAAAGTATTCGTCTCGTATTATGTTTGAAGTTTCATTAAAACGTACAGCCCGTTGGTGACGAATAGAAATTACATTTCAAAAATATAATTGTGTTTGTTTTGTTTAATTATGTTCCAATGTGTTCGTTTTTGAAAGACAAATCCAACGCAAAAAGAATCGTCGAAAACGGATGTGTAACGAAGAAGTTATGAAGCAAAACGTAAACGGAACGCGTGCTGATTGGCACTTCACGCGATCATGGTAAATCTCACGCGATTGCGTGAAAATGGAAGTTCACGCGATCATGGTAAATCTCACGCGATTGCGTGAAAATGAAAGTTCACGCGATCATGGTAAATCTCACGCGATTGCGTGAAAATGGAAGTTCACGCGATCATGGTAAATCTCACGCGATTGCGTGAAAATGACGCGATTGCATCAGATTTTGAGGTGAAAACCACGCGATCGCGTGGATTTCACTGGTTTTGAGTCTGTTCGAAGTTCCAGCAAACAAAATGGGTTTTGGGGTGTGATTCTTGGACATATTCGATAATATAACACTAGTACATGCTAAAACAAGTTATATAAACACGAAAACTTAAGGAAATCGGAAGTGATTCTTACCAAATTAAAAATGGGCTCGAGAGGATGATGATGATGATCCGATGATGATGATGATAATCACAGAAGATGAAGAAGATGATGATTTTGATGATGTTGTTGTTGATTTTTGTTGTTGTTGATGAAGATCAAAAGAGAAAGAGAGCCGAGAGATGAGATAGAGATTGAGTTTGTGATTTGTGTGTGTGAATTTTTGGGGGTCGGGTGAATATAATCCGGCCTCCAATAATTGAGGTAGGTGAGTATTTTCGCCCCGTGTTCGCGTACCCGATCGTTATGTAGTATAATGTTTTAAAATGATATTTCTCTAAATATTATTTCGTATATGTTTTCAATTGAAATATTTTATAAAAATCTTTCCAATGAGATATAAAAATTATATCTTAGTTTAACTCGAAATACACGGATAGTTTTCTGTATCTAAAATGTATTTAAATAATTTTTGGAGTACGTAATTATTATTCTCAATAATGATACTTTGTTTAAAAATGTTTTTCACCAAATTCTATTTTGGGTTTTTGCGTTCTACCAGATTTGTGTACGTGTGATTATTAAATAATCGTTTCGGGTTATTTAATACTTTGTAAATAAAGTTTAAATTTGGACGGTAATTTGGGTCATTTTTGACCGGGTGTCACATTCTCCCCTTGTTAGGAGAATTTCGTCCCGAAATTTGTTCGTAGTATTTATCATTGTATTCAAGTTGTAGTTCGCGTGTTATCTACGTAAGTCTGACAACACCTATCTAGAGTTGTCTATCTCCCCTTGTTGAGCTAGCGCCCTTCCGGCAACTAAGGAATTCGAAATGAAGTTTCGAGATGTTTTGACTATTGTGCCTACATGATCAGTCCAGTCGATCACTAGGGAGTAGCTACAATGTGTACTAGTAGCCTAAAGTAATTCAGTAAATCCTTGATTGTTTGTCAGTAGGACAAAGTTTGTTGTTTAGCCAATTGCTTGAGTACAGCTACATTTTGCACTAGTAGCCCACCTTAGACTCTATCAGTCTCATACAGAAACGAAGTGGTTTAGCACATTTCAGGTTTATGTGGGATGTTACCCAAAATACGGTTTTATGTGAGTCGTCACCCAAATTTTTTTTTTTTTACTCGGGACGTTACCCAGTATATAAAAGTCAACCGGTATGTTTTCCGGTATACAACAGCGTAGGATATGTGATTCCTATAACTTTGTGCTAAAACTAGTTTCATATATAGAGACTATAGATCTAAATTGTTATTTTCCCCTAACCCTATTGTGCACTTAGAATCTAGGAAAAACATAACAAATATCAAGTAGCAAGTAGAGTTTATCCAGTGAGTAGTATGAAAGCAGATAGGTTGCTAGCGAGTTACCATAGTCGCATCCCTATTCAGATTCTGGTAGGTTTTGCTCCTATAACAGCAAGGAGGTCATTGTGTACTGTGAAATTTTGTTGACCATTCAAGGTCTGCAGTTTTGTATCAAATTGTGTACAGTAAGCAAGTTTGAACGGTTTTGAAGTTTTGAAAATTTCTTTAGAACTTTTGATAAGAAATTTTGAAACATGTTTGTTAAAAGTACATTTGTCAGAAAATTTTGACAGTGAAAGTCGATTGAAAACTTTGAAGTTTGTCGAAAACTTTAGTCAATAAATAGTTCGGTTGAAATTCTTGTCAGTGACAAAGTTTTGAAATCTTATTTAACAAAATTTGTTTGAAAATAGATTTCATGAAAAAGTTCGGGGTAAAAGCATGTGAAAATTGTTGAAAATGATTTTCCTAGGGTTCGCCTAACAGTAAGACGATGTACATTGTAGACATAAAATTTTGTAGAGGGTAGCATTTTAAAATAGAGTCCCGATTTCCGTATCAAGGGACATTGTAGCAGCTATGTTTGTCGTTAATAATGGTGTAGATAGTCTCAAATGTATCATCAAGTAAAGGCCTATTCCTATACATCCAGTATATAATAGCCTAGTGAGTAGTACGTAGTCTAGGCCTATGTATGTATATACCAATATCCCATAATAGCCTAATCATACTTGTATGTATCACCGATTTCATCGGTATCCTACTGCCTGCCTGAAATAGTTCGCCAATTTCCTTATTCTATTTGTACTTAGAATCTTAGGAAACACATAAAGTTCTAAACAGTAATAGAACCTATTCAAGTAAGTAGTACGTATGCAGTTTTGTTTATCCGGGAGTGTACATACCCGTGTTGAGTAAATCAATAAGTCTAGGGTTCTGGTGATTACCTTCAGCATTAAGTACATAGAACCTGCCCTTAGCAGCGTTGTTGTTTTTGTCCTTTAGTTTTGGACAGTCTCTCTTGAAATGCCCAGTACCATTGCACTCATAGCAGGTTTTGGGTGCAAAGGAGTCGGTACCAGTGGTGGTTTCTTTACAGTCCTTGGTCAGATGTCCCAATCGCTTGCATTTGTTACAAGGACATTGACCATCATGATGAAGCTTGCACTTAGAGCAATAGGGCTTCCTTGCCTTATACTCTTTCTTGTCATCAGTTTCAGAAGTGTTGGCCTGAGCAGTTGCAGGCTTCTTGTTGGCTTGGTTCTGATTTCCAGAGCTTCCATCAGCTTTCCTCTTGTTATCTCCCGAGCTGTTTCCAGTAGTTTTGTCGCTAGCGGTTCCTTGACGAACCATTTGTGCCATCAGTTTGTGTGCCATACGCACTGTACCATGAAATGTGGGAGAGTTTGATGAAGTAACCATTCCTTGAATTTGTGGAGGAAGTCCCCAAAGATAGCGCTCAATTCGCTTGGATTCCGTATCAACCATAGATGGGCACAAGTGTGCTAACTGATTGAATCTAGAAGAGTAGCCAGCAATGTCATTTCCTTGAGTAGTGAGATTCCAGAATTCTGCCTCGAGCTGTTGAATCTCATCCCTAGGACAATACTCATCCTTGAGCATTTTCTTCAGCTCATCCCAAGGAGTTTCCAAAGCAATGTCTTGGCCCACCGAATCAGCATAGGTGTTCCACCATGTCAGAGCATCATCCATGAAAGTGTAGGTGGAGAACTTGACTTTACAGTCCTCAGTGCAGTTGCAGATGCGAAAGACTGCCTCAGTCTTTTCCAGCCATCGCAACAACCCAATGGCACCTTCAGTGCCATTGAAGTTTAGAGATTTGCAGCTAAGGAAGTCTTTATAGGTGCAGGGTTTCACTACAGTGGTATTTGGTGTTGTTTCGACACTTTCATATCGTTGTCGTTCGGCAAGTACTGCATCAGCTACCAGTCGGTCAACCTGAGCTTGAGTGAACTTTTGGCGTCGTGGAGGCATGTTCCTTCAATGAAGATAAGGGACATGTCAGGGTTTTGTACAAGAGTATGATCATCGTAGTTGTATATATTACAGTAATATACCACAACACAAGTGACAATCAATAGCGTAGAATAACAGTGATTGTAATCATCCAACTTGCTAGTTCAACTGATTACGAGGATTAAGGTTTTCAAAAAGGAAAAAGGATATTACATCCGAACAGATATCAGTAGTTTTGCGGAATGTGATAGGAAAGTAGAAAAGATTTGTACTTAGAGAAATACTGGATTCGAATGTTAAAACTGATGAATGAGTGAAGAATGGTCCTCTGTTGACCAGTTTGTACAGAGTAAGGCGTAGAAGTTCTTAATCTCTACCTAGGGTAAGCCTATTTCGAAGAGATGACCCTCTCTGTCAGGGTACATCCCGGTACTATTTTTCCTGATTCGATCAACTTACCATAGGCCTATTCTAAAGTGTGTTTGCGCAGTGAGTGTGTTACTGAATTTCGGAGGATCTCAATAAGCCTAATTATATAGGTGTAACCTATATACACTTATTATCCACCTAGTTGTATCTATCACAGAACAAGTACAAGTCACGGTTCTCTCGTGGTCAGAGTCAACTAGTGCATTCCTGTTCAACATAACCCCTTTCAGATCTTACATCATCCTCATTTAATTGTACATAGTTGATCAGGCTATGTTAAATTAAACTCGTATGCTGAAATCCCTGAACCAGTTATATCTAATGAGGAATACTGCCTAATGGTCATAGTCTAGGCCCACTAAATGCAACCTAGTTCGCTATAACCTTAGGCTCTGATACCAATCTGTCACACCCCCTAATTCGGGTTGCGGAAGCGAATCGGGTCGGGGCGTGACTAATCAAATATCAAAACACCAAAGTACAAGCAAACGACTCTAAATGAGACGTTGTAGATAATACATTACATTACATAAGTTTTCAAAAGTAGTACAGTGTTTTAGTTATAAGTAATACATCATTAGTGAGTTCGCAACTTGTTTTGTTAGATTTTAAGTACAAAATCATTATACAAAAGATAATGCAAGTAAAATCTTCATATGTGTAATTGCATGCGACTCGAGCTACTAAAGCATATCCTGCTGGGCCATCCGTACTGATCAACCCTACTGTTGCTGTGTACCTGAGAATGCATTACTAAAACAGGTCAACCAAAAAGGTTGGTGAATCTCACAGGTGTATAATAAGTACAGTTTGAACACATCAGCTTGTAAAATCATTGAGTAAATATTGCACAGTCGCAATAGTTTCCGTATACATTGCCATGAGCACCATAGTCAAAGCTTAACAATCAGTGTTTTTGCCCTCGTGAATGCTAATCCAAACATTCATATGTAACGAGTAAGAAACACCCATTTATACCTGTATGTTCGGGGTAGTGCGTGCTACCCTGGGTGAGGATTGTCAGTCCTAATGGATCCATTTACTAGTACTCGCGCTTAAGACCATAACTGACGACTATGATTAAAGGGACTTCATTGGATTAAGTAAACTCATGCAATCGATATACCAGCAAATCAGTTTGTAATCAAGTGTGTAAATACATGTGTTCGAGTAAAACAAGTAATGCATCTCCCCCAAAGTAAAACAGTGAAAAGGGGCCGTGAGACTCACCTGTAGAGCCAGCAATCCTAAAGTGCGTGCGTATGCCAACAGTAATCTCCTAATGCCCTAAACACGCAAGGTTGTATATTTGAAATTAGACATTTAGTAGTTTGTTCATACGATTGTTCGTTTGGTTAATTATGTCCAAAGTATTCGTCTCGTATTATGTTTGAAGTTTCATTAAAACGTACAGCCCGTTGGTGACGAATAGAAATTACATTTCAAAAATATAATTGTGTTTGTTTTGTTTAATTATGTTCCAATGTGTTCGTTTTTGAAAGACAAATCCAACGCAAAAAGAATCGTCGAAAACGGATGTGTAACGAAGAAGTTATGAAGCAAAACGTAAACGGAACGCGTGCTGATTGGCACTTCACGCGATCATGGTAAATCTCACGCGATTGCGTGAAAATGGAAGTTCACGCGATCATGGTAAATCTCACGCGATTGCGTGAAAATGGAAGTTCACGCGATCATGGTAAATCTCACGCGATTGCGTGAAAATGGAAGTTCACGCGATCATGGTAAATCTCACGCGATTGCGTGAAAATGGAAGTTCACGCGATCATGGTAAATCTCACGCGATTGCGTGAAAATGACGCGATTGCATCAGATTTTGAGGTGAAAACCACGCGATCGCGTGGATTTCACTGGTTTTGAGTCTGTTCGAAGTTCCAGCAAACAAAATGGGTTTTGGGGTGTGATTCTTGGACATATTCGATAATATAACACTAGTACATGCTAAAACAAGTTATATAAACACGAAAACTTAAGGAAATCGGAAGTGATTCTTACCAAATTAAAAATGGGCTCGAGAGGATGATGATGATGATCCGATGATGATGATGATAATCACAGAAGATGAAGAAGATGATGATTTTGATGATGTTGTTGTTGATTTTTGTTGTTGTTGATGAAGATCAAAAGAGAAAGAGAGCCGAGAGATGAGATAGAGATTGAGTTTGTGATTTGTGTGTGTGAATTTTTGGGGGTCGGGTGAATATAATCCGGCCTCCAATAATTGAGGTAGGTGAGTATTTTCGCCCCGTGTTCGCGTACCCGATCGTTATGTAGTATAATGTTTTAAAATGATATTTCTCTAAATATTATTTCGTATATGTTTTCAATTGAAATATTTTATAAAAATCTTTCCAATGAGATATAAAAATTATATCTTAGTTTAACTCGAAATACACGGATAGTTTTCTGTATCTAAAATGTATTTAAATAATTTTTGGAGTACGTAATTATTATTCTCAATAATGATACTTTGTTTAAAAATGTTTTTCACCAAATTCTATTTTGGGTTTTTGCGTTCTACCAGATTTGTGTACGTGTGATTATTAAATAATCGTTTCGGGTTATTTAATACTTTGTAAATAAAGTTTAAATTTGGACGGTAATTTGGGTCATTTTTGACCGGGTGTCACAAAATTTCTTTAGCTGGCTCCTTGCAGAATGTGATTTCTTCATGAACGTCCATTATCTCTTAGCTCAATATTTCATTCACAACCTCACAATTTGCCAAGCCATTGGTGAGTTGAGGATCTGAAAAATAGACTGAGCTGGCACTAATGTCTGCCGGATCAAAGTCAGTCTTCATGAAGTGCACTCAAGCTCACATGGGCATACTCTTCATCCAATCCTTCCACCAACTTTTCCCATGAAAATAACTAAGACTAAAACGATTGTAGAAAGTGAACCGAAGTGATGTCTTCTTCCGGATACACGCAGAATCAACCAAGATACACCATATGTTGGGTGGAGATAATGGACGAGGATTCTAATCATCAAGAGCTGCTGATGTAGACTAACTGCTCTAGATGATCTGATAGTGCTGAATCTAACGACCATATCATCCGAGATATTCTCCGACAAACTAATGAAATAAATTTGATGTTGTTCTTATCGGCAGAGATCTCTAGCTTACATCCCATATATTCTGTACTCATTCCCTGATTACATGGCGAACAAATGATTCCGGATGGTGATTATAAATGTGAAGGGTTGGCTGAATGGGCGAATGTGGGTGGATATGGTGATGGTGGATGGTAGTGATGATTTCAGGCTCAATGTAACACCATGCTAGCAACCAAGGAAATTATAAAGTGTAGTTCTAGGATGTGGTGAATTTCGATGTGATCTACTCGATGACCTAGTCATAGACAACTAGAATGTGATCATCTATGTATGTGAACGAGCCATCTCTTCTCCTCAAATGCAACGCTCAAAATTTTCCCAAATTTAATGAACTCGTAAGCTCCCCTTGTCATCTTTCCATTATACTCAAAAGCTCTTCATCCGTAGGCGTCAGTCTCTGTTTAATAGAACAAACAAGCATGATCTAACAAACAAGTGATCACTCTCCAAATCACATATTCACTGGTTTGCTAAAGAACTATCAAAGCGAGTACTTTGAAGAAACAAACCACTGTATGACTTAGAGTTTGATTTCACACAAAAAAGTGTCAGTTGCCTATAATTTCACTGTAGCAGAAACAACAGATATGGGAATACTAGTATGAGCGATTAAATCAGGCAACCAAGTGTAAAGATGTTCACAATACATATTTTTAAACGAGTTCGAGCATAATACACATATTGACATACAAATCATGTTACCACATAAATCATTTAGAGATCTTTTATGTATGTTCGCAGAAATATATGTAAGTACCTCAAATGCTCGAAATATGAGAGTGGGTAGTGTAAGGTTACTAAAGCTGCTAATTCCCAGTTAGTGAGTGAAAGGATTTTTTAAGAACTTAAGATAATGGTAAAATGAATGTTGCAATAAAGTTCAAACAAGTGGGAAAAAAATGTTTACTTTGAATGAAATCATTTTATAAAATGATCTTTATTGATCATAAAAATTGAAGAAAACTTTGAACATGCAATTTAGGGTTTCATTTTCCATTTATTGGGTTAGCATACTACTTATCCTAGATTGACTACTATTACGACTACTACTATTAAAACTATGTTAGACACGGGTTGCCTCCCGAGAAGCGCTTGTTTTTGTTCGAGTCTCTAGCTTGACTCCAGCACTATATGTCAGGAGATCCTAGTGGCTTCCTTGCATCCATCAGTAGACACAAGTGGTAATATTGGTACATACCTAAGAATTTGAGGCAAGTTAGCGGGTATGTCCAATATGGGAAATAATTCAAAGTGAGGGAATTGTTCTACCTGAGACGTAACGAATTTCTCAACTTTTATTACCTCCGTGAGTTGGATGGGTAGAATGGGTTGGTCAAAGGTGTCCTTATCACTCCATGATGTATACGTCATTATGTGGTGGAGAGATGGTTTGTAAGGCAACCATGATGCAGAACCCACCTTACTTCCTATGGTCTTTGAGTTGGTGTGAATGTTGTACTTTGGGCATGGAGGTGGGACAGTATCCGTTGAAGTCTCCAATTTTGTAGCAACATTCTCATCAACTAATTGGGCAACTGGCTGGTCTAAGGTAGAGTGTTCAACTAGATCAGTGGGTGATTCATCATGAAGGATATGTGTGATATCATCAACCATAACTAGTTGTGGGATATAATCAACCACATCGATTTGAATTGGGATGAGATCACTACTTAGAGTTGGTGTGCATTCCTCCGGTCCTTCTGAAGCTGAGTCTTTTGTGTAAACATCTTCCTCCGGGTTCTCCATTTCTATCTCTTCGTGTACCTCATCATACTCGTCACCCCGGCCAGAAGTTTCAAGTAGCAGTGGTTCGGAAAGTTCCTCTAGAATGAACTCTTCATTGGTCTTGGACGTGGATAGGTCAATAATGGGTGGAAGTGAGGATTTCTAAGATTGAGTAGGTGTAGGATTTTTGCAACCAGGCTCATGAGATTGAAAGTCTATGTCAAGTGAAATAGGTGTGGTGTGTGGATGCCTCTCATCTTCCTGTACTCTATAGTCGATTGTAACTTGATCCCTAATTCTCTCACTACTTTCTTGGACTATTTCTTCCATTTCCGACAGCTTGCTAGTATATCTTCTAAGCATGTCGGCTATTTGTTGTTCATATGGGGTGAAAGAGGGTGAGAAAGTAACATTACTGTTGGGATAAGCCATGGACATTTCTAGGGTAAAGGGTGTACACCCGGCAAATATATTACACCAAATCAAACGTTTAAGTACAAAGGGCGTGAAAGAGTTCCACACCACAACCCGTTACATAGGCAAATGACACTACATAACAAGGCACAACCACTACCGACCCAAACAGGAACACCAAGCTAGCTCCGGCTAAACACTCTGTATATGGTATGCCATATACATCTAAAAGAACTGACTCGAAAAATAAATAAATAGAAAATCCAAAATAAGATAAACGAGTAGCCAATCAACAAAACATTACATGAAGCCATAACACACCAAAGGACGACAACCAAGGCTTAAAACCGGTACGGGATCTTCTATCTGTCTAAAGCTCGAGAAGATCGAAACGAGGGCTTGAACTTGAAGGATACCAACTTCAGTCGAATCCCAGAAAGGATAGCATCAGCAAGCTCAATATACGAACGTCTTCCTTTAGAAAAGAGAGGAAAATTTCGCTCTTGCCAAATAAAATAGGACGTAACAGCCAATAATAAGCGAGAAATCACATGATCAACATTCTTCGAAGAAGAAGCAGACAAGAAAAAAGGGAACACATCTATGGTTAGAACTCTCGTATGGTTGTGGTTCGTATATAGGGTAAGATGGTTGTGGGTAGACTCTGAATGGTTCAGGATAGTAAGGTTGGTAGTGTTGTTGTTAGAAGGCATAAGGGTTATACTGGTATTGTGATTAAGGATTTATGTACCCTATGTTATCCGAATAATTCATACTATACCTTTGACATTCATTATCTAAGTGGGCATCACTCCTACTTCTATCTTCAAGTGGTTTGATCAGACTTCCTAATTGATCACTTAGTTGTTGTAAAGTTGCCATTGCCAAGTTATCAGTAAAGACAGCACAAGAAGAAGGTTTAAGAATTAAAGTTGGGGTGAGAAGGGAAACTAATCTAAACTAAGCTAACTTAATCTAACTACGATAATCTACAGGCAGAAAGTAACTTCTGACAAGGACGATGAATCCAAGTCAAAAAGGATCGCTTAAAAACTAATCTATCTAAACAGTCTCCGAATCGTACCACCGTCCCCGGCAGCGGCGCCAAAAACCTGTTACGCTGCTGTCGTTAAGCAACAATAACAGTGGGTTTTAAATTTATAAAAAGTTGGGGGGAGCCTAATTGTGACACCCCGCAATTTCGACATAATTATAAACGTTAATTGCACGCATATTTAGGCTAATTCCCTACTTTGAGTGAATTCACAACACATTTTAGAGGTAAGTCTAGCAAAGCCCAACTAGTTAGTACGCGTAGTATTACGGTTCATAATTTGTTATAATTATGTACACGACAATTGAAACAAACGCGACAAAAATATACGACCGTTGGTGAACAAAATTACTTTAATAAAACGAGATTATTAAATAACGTTAACGTATATTAAATATTATGTCAATAATATTTACAAAGTATTATATAACGTAAAACGTTTATTGCGTAAACTGGAATGAAACAAAGTCAAAATTTTATAAACTTAACTTAAATTAGTTTAATAAAATATCTCAACTAAAATATATTATAAAAAGGTATTTAAAAATTTACCAATTAAAAATAAATTAATAATTAACGATCGAGTAAACGAACACGGGTAAAATACCACAAATTTGGGACAAAGTCCCCTCCTTTTTGGATCATCAAAACCGGCCCCCACCCCCATTCCCCACCTCACTTTCATCTTTCACTATCTCTCTCTAACTCTATTCTCTCTCAATTCTCTCTCTAAAACTCATCAAAAATCACCAAAAACTACCACAAAAATGACTTGAATCGCTTAGCTTCTTTGGAATAAAAAACTCACGGAATCACGATCTACATTTCTACCTTTTCGGATTTCAAAACCGACACGCGTAATTTTTCGACATTTCCCGCAAATCCTTAGATTTCGAAGTTTTCATTGATATTTCATGTTTAATATACTTAATATAGCATGTTTTAGTGTTCTTAACAACTGAAAATGTCCAAAATCGAGCCGAAAACCCATTTTTGTGGGATGTTCATCGAACAGTTGGTAGTGTCGCTGTGTGCCAAAAACAGTGCTAGCGACACTAGCTAAGTGTCGCTATGCCAAGTGTTGCCCTTATAGCGACACTACTTAAGTGTCGCTGAAAACCTTAACCAGATTTATATTAAGCGACACTACCTTAGTGACGCCAAAATTGAGAAGTGTCGCCCATAGCGACACTAACCAAGTGTCGCTAACCAATTGAAAATCCGGAATCTAGCGACACTCACCCAGTGTCGCCTAAATAGTGTCGCCTATAGCGACACTAGCCCAGTGTCGCCAAAAACAGTTGTTGACAAACAATACTCTCACTAAGTGTTGAACTTAATCGGGAACGGATATTTACATACGATACGATACACGAACTTTACGAATATTACAAACGCACTTATTTTAATGAAATTATGATTTCGAACTATTACCAATGAGTCGTATACATTTTCAAAACTTCAAACATAAACATCGAACAAACAGTTGGACATAACTTGGTTGTACGAACACTAGCATGGATGGTTAAACTTAGACCTCCACATACTTATTAAATCTCATACGTTTAGGGCGTTAGGAGATTTCAACTAGACTTCTTGGGCTTAGGCTTTGCTAGCACTCGCACATTACATAACTCAACAGGTGAGTTCACAGCCCCACTTTTAACTGTTTTACCGCTTACAACTTGGGGTGAGAAACATAATCAACTGTTTTATTGATTGCCATAACTGCTTTTACATACATGATTGTATACTTGTTTTACTCGAACGATTAGAGTACTTTAAACTGTTGAACTCTTACACGAAACTGGTATTTATGAAACAACATTTTCATAAACATGTTAAACTTTATTTGGTAAACCGGAGAACAACCGGTACTTTTTATGTAAACGCTGGAGAACGACCAGCCACGTATTTTAGTGCCAGAGAACGACTGGCCAAGTAGACGGGAGAACGACCCGTGCGTATTTGGATGGGAGAACAACCCATGCGTCTTTGACCGGCGAACGACCGGTACTATGTTTCGCTAGAGAACGACCAGCAGTGTTTGGACGGGAGAACGACCCGTGCGTATCTAGACTGGAGAACGACCGGTAAACTGTTTTGTTGGACGGGAGAATGACCCATGCGTCTTTTAGACCGGAGAACGACCAGTACTGTTTTGGAAACGCTGAAGAACGACTAGCAACGTATTTTAAACTGTGTTTTGGGTAACATCCCACGTAAAACGTATTTTGGGCAACATCCCAACCGAACTGTATTTGGATAACATTCCACAAAATGTATACTTAACAATTATGGCAACAACTGTTTACGAACATACTTGGTTTAACGAACTGAACTTGAAAACTTGAAACCTGTGAATTCACTCAACTTCGTTGTTGACTTTTACTATGTTTTTCAGGGAATTAGCTGCACACGTAAGGACCGCCTACACAACTGGAAATCTAGGCGACCCTTGAAGCTTTAGGATGCCAACTTTTGACAACTGGATTTCTTTTATATAACTAAAATTGTTTAGTCATATTTATGAAATCTACTTTTGTAACTTAAATACTTTTACATTTGTACGATTCGATGAATCGTAAACTTTATAACTAATACTTTTGGCATCTTATTATATGTTTGGTTGTAATCATATGCTCTGATACGTATGCATGTACAATGTAAATGTGGCATCCCCAACTTATACCAATGCTTCCGCTAAACGAAATTGGGGGTGTTACACTAATCCTCTGAACTACCTACTAATACTAGGTACGAATACCTGATACAAGTATGCGGTAAGGATGATCCAAGGTCGTTCCTCACGACGGCAGAATTGAGACAGAGCTAGTTCCGATAAGTCAGTAATTAAGCTAGGGTTGAATAGATTGGTAGCTGGTTGTTTTGGTTTTTTTTTATCTATTTATCTAATTAAGCTACTAAAACTAAAAGAACATAAAAGTAAAATGGAGGATAGTGCTTGCTATGACTTCGTTAACTTGTGCATGGGGTGATGCTTAGGGTTTAGGTGTGAAAACGTCTTTTAAAGATTTGTGTATTACTTTTGCCTAAGTGTTCGTAGTGTAAACACTAACACCCTACTGTTTGATTTCTCAGACAGTATGTCACTGAGTTGCTAGGTTATGGTGATTCTGATCAGAGGAAGTTGCTCAACTCTTCAACACTTTCCATAGGATGAAACGGTGACCCTTCTTGGAAGAATATTCCTTGGCGCATGAGATAGAGTAACAGACCCACTATAGTTCTGACCGTTCTTAACACTACGAGGACACTTAGACTAGGCAAGGCATTTAAGATTAAGACTTGGTTTGGTGACTGCTAAACTTTACGTTAATGGTTATTGTTTAGTCCCGAGCTATGTGGTTCAACCAGGATGTGACACAGTCTTCAACCTACGATAGTTCCTTAGCTTCCACGTATTTGTACTCCACTCGAGGTGTTTCCAACGCTGTATGAAGTACTGTGCCATTTTACGGTCTTTCGGGGTCACATACTTTACGGTCACTCCAAACTAGTTTAACTAAGTTTGTATTAAAGCTTTACCATCTATGATATAAACCAGCCCTCATTACATTCCCAATAAATCCCTGATTGATTCATGGTGTACTATACCAAAGGTTTAAACAGTATTTCCACAGCTACACAATTCAGACGATGTTGGTTATTAGATTTGAAAACACAGATAGGTAGTAACAGGTTGATCAAGGTACATGACTCCTTGTCATACAGGTTCTAACCACATTTATTGGAGGAAAGGCGTTTAGGTTTAGAAATTCATAAATGTAAAGTTAACAGTACACCGGTTTTCAACTACATATTAAAGTAACATCACCCCTAATACATAAACTAACTACATCATAACAAGCACAAGGTAACTACTCCCTACGCATGACAAACAATCCTAAATCTAGCATAGCAACAATAATAATAATCATCATTATAAAAGATTAGGAAAGAAATAACCGTATGTAATGCGTAGTTTGAATAATGTTGCAAGAATACACGAGCGTAACCTCCGCAATATCTTGGACAATATTGAAAATAATCCCCTCGAAATATCCCTAACACTAATTACAAGAGTAGCCCCTCCGTAGTCTTGGTTAAATATTAACCAAGAACTAACTAACTAAAACCCTAATTCTAGAGAGAGAAACTAGAGAGAGACTCTAGAGAGAGAGAGTGTGAGAAAGTGAAAGAATGAAGAGAGGTGTAGAGGTGTGTAGGTGTGTGAAATGAGGTATCAAGAGTACAAGTCCACAAGCACCAAAATACAAGCAAACGAAGCAAGAGGAGAACACATGGGGGGTACAGGCCGTACACGGCTTCAGGAGGCCGTACATGGCCATTTTATGGCCGTACACTGCCATGTCCAGGCCGTAAATGGCTTCAGGGTGGCTGTGTGCTGGCCCGTGTACTGTTTTCGGCTTTTCACGTTGCTTCGTATGACCGTATCTCCTTCATTTCTCGCCCGATTGACTTGATCCTTTCGCCTACGGTCTCGTAATTCCATTACGCTTCTAATGATACCAATTTTGTAGAAATTGGAGGTGTGAAGCCCAGGTGTGTCCAGAATACGTCTCGTAGTCTTCGGTTGTGCTGTTTGTTGCGTATCTCTCTCATCCTTGATCCAATCTGAGCAATCCTTATATCCACGTTCTCGTAATCTTCATGGCTACAAAATAAGACTATTGTGAGGCCCTGATATGGAGTTTATAGTAGAATTAGGGTTTGGCTCAACTTGGTGCCTATTTAGGTCAGTTTTTCGACCTTGTTGCATGATTTTCAAAGGACCGATAAGATTATACCTTTCTAACAAAAGTTGGTAAATAATGATGATTTTAAGATGTATTTGTTAGAAAAAAGCTAAATATGGGGCAAATAATGTATGTAAAAATGTGACTTTTTGCGATACATTATGCGGTTAAGGGTTGGGCTATTTTTGAAAAATTCTCAATGAATCGCTAATAGTAACTAGCGAGTCCTAAGAATTGGCGTACTTCGGTCGGCGTTATAGGTGCTTTCCAGCACTTGATAGCCACAATTTTTGATGGATCGACATGTATCCCTTGACTGTCGATGACATGGCCAAGTGTTACACCTGACATTTTAGGTCTCCGTTTTTGTACCAAATTGTATCATTATTATATGTATTAGTTTGAAATAGGACAAAGTACATGTAATCAGTCGTACGATTATTAACCGGACGGAGTCTGACACTGTTAAATAGGGACGTTGGTGAGAAACTTACTAAATAATGTGAATTTATTTAAACAAACATTATTCACTTGAAAATATTGTGATAATACAATACCCGTACTACGTTTTGTTTAAAACGTAACCAAACGCGACAAAAACGCGCGAAACGCGCCCGACAAACGAATAAAACTCAAGTTATATTTTTATAACTCAACATTAAGTATTTTGATAAAATAATTTGGTTAAAAATATCACGAATACACGAATATAATTATAACGTTTAAAAACGTTACGCGACTAAATAAACGTTTAAACGAACGGGTAACCGGGCACCGCACGTAATACAAATTGGGGAAACAAACTGGCTCACCCATGCAGTGGGACCCACTCCAGAAAATCTGCAAGATTTTCATCCCCTCACCTCTTACACCCCATACCCTTTCTAAATCAACAACACCATACTCCATTCATCATCATTTTCACTCTTTTCAACCTCCTTTTCTCTCTACTCTCTCACTATCTAGGTTTCTCTCTCTTCCTCACTGATTTCCGTACCTAAAACAACCTCCTTCCACCACCCTTGAGCCTCCATATAACCACCATAATCCACCATTGCACCACCAAGCCGGAATTGAAGAAAGCGTACAAAAACGAGCACAACGTCTTCCTCTCCTTCTCCACGGTTATAAAATCATTGTAAGAACTTCAACTCTCTTCAAAAATACTTGTAATATGTTTATAATCATGATCTAGTGACCTAACAAGGATATGTCCAAATGTTAAGCCAAAACGCGTTTTAAAACTCAAAAACTTGTATTATGTTTTCTGTCTAGAAAAAGGACCAACTTCAACAAATTTTATAAAAATCATTTTTAACAAAAATTGACGGTTCTTAACTCTATAAATAAGTTCAAGAAGTTAGCTTTCCAACAAAATTAGTCTCATAATTTTTTGACTCCGTTTACTACACGAAAACATTTTTCTCCGACGACATATACTTACTGTTCCGACGGCCAAAATGTTTCGTCCACTTCTCGACACTATAACTCGAGTTCTAGAACTCAAAAATATATGAGATTTGTGCCAAAATCTCACAAAATATGTTAACTTTAAAAAGTTTCTCTTTAACATATTCTGAAAATGTACGGATTTTGCTCAGTAATTATGTTTATACACTTGTATGGATCGGTCATTTTTGGACCTCAGGGGATTTACCATTTTATTTGACCGACTTGTAGATGCCTAAAAATTCTGAAAATATTGCACAAAGTAGTTAAGAATAGATGATGAACCGTGATTTTTCTCAGAATTTTATTCGGAATTTAACTTGGTGAAATCGAGCCTACAAAACGACCCAGAAACTGACCTGCGAGTTGAGACTTGCGAGTTGACTTTTTGACCTGCGAGTTGAGACTTGACCTGCGACTTGAGACTTGCGAATTGACTTTTTGACCTGCGAATTGAGACTTGTTAGTTGACTTTTTGATCTTCGAATTGAGACTTGCGAGTTGACTTTTTGCCTGCGAATTAAGACCTTTTTGAGCTTACTTGCGAGTTGAATAAGCAATACGAATTTAGTTCAATGGTCTGTTAGCAACCTAAGTCCATTAACCAAGAATCGAATCCGCGTAACAACAAATATGCTATATACGACACTACTTGAACACACAAACACATATACTTTTATAAGTATACAACGAAACAAACACAATAATGATGTTTTCAGAAACTATTACATAACGTCACCAACGGGCCGTATAAGTTTTCAAAACTAGAAACGAAAACACTAAACAAACACTTAGACATTACCTAGTTGAGTGGACAACTAGCCTAGCTGGTCTTTTGAGACATCTACTTACTTAACCTTATGCGTTTAGGGCGCTAGAGGTTACGGGTTCATGTAAGTCCCTAGTTCTATGGATCGATAACGAGGTTATCTATAGTATTAAGGTGCGGAATCCCTTAATACGTGTTATATGATTATAACAATTACTAATAAGCTTTGTTTTGATTGTTAATAAGGTTAACCGATCAAAACCAAGCCGTTAGTCAATAAAATTCGCAGGGGTTTGATTACTGAAGCTAAATTCGCAGATACAAGATTATAAAATCGTTGTTAGGTTTTCTAAACCTAAAATTACATTAATACTCGGTTCAGTTCGCAGGTCTGGGCTCTGCGGACTGACTCAGTTCGCAGACCATTGGCCCAGCGAACTGACCTCGTTCATTTACCACCTTGCGAACTGATCATCTCAGTTCGCATCGCAGCCCAGTTTGCAGTTCTCATATTAATTCGAATACTTATATATTTATAACTAACATGTTAACTACAAACTAATAGCTTTTATATCAAAATTAAGATCAATGTACAAAACTTGATTACATACTAAACACTATTACAAGCTACAACTGTTGTCACACAAACATGTCCCAACAGACTCCCCCCTGACAATAGCTCCAGTTGTCTTCAAATTTGTCTTCAATCTTCACTTGTATATCTTGCTTCCAGCATATATCTTTAACTTGATACATGTCTTTACCATCTTCTGATAATCTCTCGCAGCATCACCCCATCCATAAGTAGACATGATCTTGTTCTTGTATAACATAATCAAATCACTTTTGAAGAGATTCATCAAGTGTCTTTTATCATATATGCGCAAGATCTCCTTTTCACCAGTCGGATAGTCATCATCAGCCTCAACCATAACAGCTTCACCCGTCGCAGAATCTACACCCCAACTCTTCAAATTTCCCAAAATATTATGAGGCATATACTTCATCGGTATCTGCTGTATGCACTTGACAGCTGGATAGACTTTCTGTCTACGTCTCCTTCCAGTTCGCTGACTCGTTTCCTTCAACTTTATAGTTCGTCCAACTCTTGGTTTAATCCGATCAAACTTCATTGTTCTACCCTCAGTCTTGATAATCTTTTCCACATACTTAGTATAATCATCATTACTAGGGTTAACCATCTCCAATCTAGCCAAGTCTCGAACTTCATATCTAGGTAAAGAACTGAATACAGCCAGCTTCTTTTCAAAGTATTGGACTCCATCATATCGCTTAATAGCAAAAAGTCTCAAGTCCGAATCATAATACCATCCAATAATACTAGATTTCAGCTCACGTTTGCCTGTAATGTCAACCTCTTTCATCACAAGTGGCTTTTTCTCCTTTTTTTTTTTTTTGAGCATATCTTGTATTATCATCGGATTTCCAACTAAATGCTTTAGCTTTTCATCAATCTCATCAGTATCTCCTGTCTCTGAATCTGTAGAATCATTCTCAAATGCTCCTAGATCAATCACTGTTTCTCCATCTTCATCTTGGAATACAAACTCAGTAGTAGATGGGTTCACGACATGCTCATCTATGTTCACATCAGGATCAGCACCTTCGTCTACCTCAGAAACAGAAATAACAGGAATACTCGTCCAATCCTCAAGAGGCACAAATTCTCCTTCTTCGAGATCATAATCGATTTCAACTTCAGCTTCATCACCATAATCACTTTCTGAATCACTCAAGTTGAGCATCTCTACAAAGTGATAAACAACCATGAATTAAATAATAATATAAATTCTATTATCGATTACTTATAAATCGTCAATCCTAGAATTTCTTTAATATCTCAATCATTTAACTATAAAACAATCATTACTTAATCTTAATATTTTATAGATTATACCAATCTATCTAAGATTACAATTCCCTGTATACTATAACTATTTTAAATAATTTCTAAGTACATTTATAATAATAATATCAACTCTTTAATTGATTACTCTGAATCAATCTAAGAATTTCTTTATCTTTACAATTTCAAACACATAATGATTTCATAAATTAAAACTTTCATTGAATAAATATAAAAGTTATATTACAGTCAATCTAAGTTTTCATTTATCTAATCATTCTAAACATCTTCTAACTAACTTCCTTACTAGCATCAGTCAGTGCAACACCACTTGGACCAGCATCACTTCCACTAGGACCCGCAGACTCCCCCTGAAGTGCAGGTAGCTAACCAGTCGTTGAAGGACCAGTCGGGGATCTTTTGATGCATCGAGATCATCTCGGTCATCTCGTCTTGCAAGTCTCATCTAATATAATAGTCTCCCCCTGAGATGACTTGTCCTTTCGCAGATTAGCAACCAAACGATCTAGCCTATCTATCTGCCTCTACTTGTCAGCAACATCATCTACCAATGTAGTATTGGTCTTGAGTAAGGCAGTATAGGCTTCACCTTGCGTGATAAGCTACTGTGAAAGTGAGAGAACTTGTGAAGATAGAAGTGAGGTGGTGGCTTCCAGTTCACGAACCCTGGACTCAAGTGTATCTGTCACAGGTGGGGTAACAGTAGTGGAAGAAGGAAGAGAAGAAGATATCAGCGGTGTAAGATGCTGAGCTACCGTAGTGGCTACGCCAGAAATGCGCCTAGCTGCAGCTCTGCTGGATTTAGTTATCCTATGTGTATCAGGACGAACAATCGCATCAATCGTCTCCGCCTAAACAAATAAAATCAGTAATTATTACAGAATTATCTGTCTAAATCTCTGATTTATTATACTGAATAACTAAACTATATCTTATACCTGAGTGGGTCCAGATATCGGTACAGTCACCAGTTGTGACATCGTCTCCACCTGTTAAGTTAGACAACTTATATTAGTAATTGTTACAGATAAATCTGTCTCAATCTCTAATCTGTTGAGTGACTAACATTTACTAAACATATAACTGATACCTCAGAAGACACAGAGGCCGGTTCAGTCGCAGCTTATGTTGTAACCACCGGTTGTCTAACCTGAGCAACTGTTACAGAAATATCTGTCTCAGTTTGTAACTCCTGATTAACAACAAGTGAAAGCTGTCGATCGTTTATAAATACTAACATGTGGTCGGAACATCACCAATCATTAACTGAGCACTAGTAAATCTTGCTCTTTTTCGACGGTGAGTGCGTAGAGGTTCATCCTCATCATCAGTAGACTTATCTACCCGATTGAAATCTGGATCTACCTCTTTTGCCTTGCCCTTCTGCTTGACAGCTGGATCCTTAATATACTGAGATCGGTATCGGATCATACCAGCAGGAGGATCTCTAGGACTCGGAGTTTCATTATCTGAGTCGGAAGATTATGCAGTTTCGCCGTCTTTTCCTGCATTAGACGGATCAAAACCACCAGAAGTCCCAACCTCTATTCTCTTCCCTTGATCTTGAACACCCTCAGGTCTTGCAACCTCTGGGTCAGCAACCTCCGTTTCCTGTGCATAATTATATATAAACTTTATGATTAGATATTAATATATATCATCAAAGTTTCGATATCATTATTATTAAAACATACAAAGTATACAAAATATACCTGAGCAGGTGCATCGTCATGATATTGCTCAATCACTTGCAAAAGCGGATCATGAACATCGTCATTTTGACCAAGCACCTCTTGTACTATCTGTGCCGCAAGCTCAGGCACAATCTGCTGTCCTTGCTGACCAACCTGTATAAGAACATCTTCTAAAAGCTCCTGTGGCGCCTGAGGTGGAACCACATCAACAGCAGGCTCTAAAGCTGGACCAGCACCAGCACCAGCAGCAACATCCTCCCAACCATTATTTGGTGGAGCAACATAGAGCGGATCAATCAAAAATCCAAAAAGATGTCATCTCAGTGGTCGCAGGTGCTCAGTCGGCGAGAATCAATGGTGAACACCGCATTATATCCACGAAGCCCACTTTGTATCTACAAAAATCGTGGGCTGAACTGCTAGAAGATCGGGTAGAAAATGACGTATCACCAGTATGCAGAATCGAGGATATAACATGAAGGTCGAATTGACCTGTCCAGTTATGACACCCGACGATTTAGGGTTACTGATAATCCTACTTGAAACCCTAATTACGTGTGTTTAGTTTAGTATTAGGCTAAATACTTGTAATTTCTTGTAAGTATTTGTATATTTATGTGAATATACACTTCCGTAATTGTTTTATATTACGCATACGTAATTTGTTGTAATTACGCGAAACAACCGGACTTAGTCCGACAAACTATACGACATTGGTGAAAACCTTTTTATAAATAACTTTAATCTATTCTTGGAAGTTATTTATCACTTATTATTATTGTAACATCCTCTCCAGTGGTCTGGTAATTTCTTATTTTAAAATTGTTATTTAAATGTGTTAGAAATTACTTGGTATTATTTACTTATTGTTGAATTGCGAAAACTGATATAAATAAGTCCAACGACTTATTGTGGATAGTAAATTATTGTTTGTTTTAATTTACTATTGTTGACGGTAGAATAAAATAAGTTTCTCGCAAATGGTTTTTAGGTTCCAGGCAATAGATTGAAAGGGGACTAGTTTTAAGTGGATACGGGTCGGGGGAAATAAAATTGGGCCGACCTATATACTTTCCCTAAATGGAAAGTATTTCCAATTTTTGAAACCTTATAACTTCAAACTTAAACCTAAAACTAGAAACCTTAAATCAAATTCAAGTTGTGATCTTGAGCTACTAACATCAACAATACTTTGTGATCTTTTAATTTGTAAGTTGTTTCTTATGCTTAAATTCATGTTCATAATCAATTTATTAGTTGATTTAGTTGGTGGAATCATATGAGAAATGATGATTTGATGATAAATGATAATACTTGATGCTAGAAGTAGTTGCTGTTATTGGTTATACTTGTTAAAAGCCATAGAAACTGATTTTTGGTGAAGTTTGGGTTATGAAAATGGATCTGGGTTTGAGGTCTGCTGCAGGTCGCTGGAAGATGACCTTTACCCGGCGGGTAAGATCCGTACCCGGCGGGTAGACATGCTTAATGGGTGATCCGGCGGGTAAAATATATCCGGCGGATAGACTTAGTGCAAATTTTGACCGCGAAATGGACTTGGTATGAGCTTGGGCTTACCCGGCGGGTAAACCCTCCTATCTGGCGGGTAACCTTCTTCTTTTTTGGGTAAAGGGAAAAAGATTACCCGGCAAATATATTCCCAAAAGCATTTAAGTACAAAGGATGTGAGTGAATCCCACATCTCAGCCAGTTACATAGGCAAAAAGACTACATAACAAGGAAACAACCACTACTCACTATCTGACTCAACACAAATCAAACGAAAACCACATTTGACTCAACAGAAATCAAACAAAATCCATAACTTAATTCTTCTTATCCATTTTCCTATCATGAAGACTCATGTAATCAGCCATCTCGTGATCTACAGGATCAAGAACATCATCTTCATCATCTTCAGTAGCCTCACCAGCCATAAAGTCATCAGAAACATGAGATCCATAAGTGTCTTTCCAACGAGAATACAAACTGGAATTATTATCAGTTTTACTATCAGAAGAAGCCACCTTCTTCCCACGATCTACCTGCTTACTATCCAACTGCTCACTTGTAAAAGCACTATTATCCATTTTAGAATGTAACTTATTCAGAGTCTCAAAGGAATTAGATGTTGTAGTCTTACTAATCTTCTTTGTCTTCTTTTTAGGAACAAACACCTATTTAGAAGGTGCAACAGCCACTTTCTTTGGATTACCAACCACAAGGCCACGGAACGGTTTTCTCAGGGCTTGGAAACCTTCAGAGTCCTGTTCTTCACCTCAGCCCCTTTACTAACATTCACATCACCTTGTTTTTCCGAGACCACAGGAACATGCTTTGGACATTGATCCTCCGCATGCCCAAATATCTTACAAGCATTACAACGAGGGGGCTTCCACTCGTAATCCACACGAACCGTGTGAAGAGAATGCCATGTACCTTCCACATATGGGACTGAGAGTACCAAAGTATCCTTAGGAACCCGATCATCCCTAATATCAATCAGGGCACGAGCAAAATCCAACCAACCCCATGAGTTGAAACACATAGAGCTGGTATAAGAATCAAGCATTAGAGGAGTACCCAAATTAGTAGCAATAGCACTTAAACCATCCTCAGTAAATGCAGCAATTGGAACCCCGTGAAGCTTAACCCATATTGGAAAGATCCTCTTTTAACAAAGTAGCTGTAGAAGACCACTTCTTTAACACAATTGGCACATTCCGAACGAACCAAGGACCATTCTCCAAAACTCCTTCCAAACCTGTTGCAGAATTAAACATGAAGAAGAAAAAACCCTTTGAATTCATCATCACTTTATTAATACCGAATTTCTTCCAAGCATTCAAGACATAATGTTCAACAACAGGAAAAGCAACTCTTTTACCCAGAAAGTATCCAAAAAGAGTATTCTCAAACCCAGTATTTGTCTCCAAAACCGAGGAAATACGAATGTGAACATCAGCCGTATCATTAAGAGGCTTTTCCACTTCTGTGACACCCACACTTTTAGGACTATGATTAGTGCCTAATTACTTTTAAAATATGTATATTTAGTATTATTTAGTCTAAATATACACACCCTTTTGTGTAATTACATACACACTTGCACAATTATTTGAATCGTACACTACGTACTGGACGAGGTCCAACACTATTTACTATGGACGTTGGTGACAAATTATTTAATATAATGTGGATTTATCCAAACAAACATTATTTACTTTAATATATTACGAAAATATATTACACGTTATACGTTTTGTTAAAACGTAACGCGATGAAAATGCACAAAACGCACCCAACCGACAAAATAAATCAAATTATAATTTTATAACTTAAAACTAAGTATTTTGGTAAAATACTTCAAGTAAATATATTATGATTACACGTATATACTTATAACGTTTAAAAACGTTACCCGATTTAATTAAACGTACGATTCGCGACCGACGACTGAACGAAAACTTGAATACTATTTTAGTAACTTAAAATATGTTATTTGAGTAGAACTTGTATTAAAAATATCATATTTTAAATCGTTAACAAAACGTATTATATAAAACGTTATACGATTAACTAAAACGTAAAATGATCGGGTAAACGAGCACCACACTTAACGTAACTTTGGGGAAACAATTTAAACATCACATGGGGTGGGACCCCCATGATTTTATGCAGAAAATCTGCAAGATGGCATGGCTTGCCATGCTCCCTCACTCCCTTGATCACTTGTACACTCAAAACACCCCTCACTTGATCTCTTTCACACTCAACTCTCACCATCATTCTCTCTACACTCTCTCCTCTCTTCCCTTCCTCCTTACCACGAAAATTTAGTCACCACCATCATCCACCATCAACCTCCAAGAGCCACCATCTCATTCTTGAAGGAAAAACGAAGCCGAAGACACCAAAACGATCGCCTACGTGTGTACATCACTTCTACCGTCTCCGTTTCTTCATACACCTTTGTGAGACTTCAAAACTCTTAAACTTTACTTACATAATTTTTATTTACATGTTAGTATGTTCATTAGACTATAAAATGTCCAAAAGATAAGTCGAAACACGAATTAAAACTCGAAAGCAGGAAGTTAACCTTCCTGTCCAGATTTTGTACCCACTTTCATGAATTTTATAAAACTCATTACAACACCAAAATGGACGTTTCTTAAGGCTAAAATGTATTACAAGAAGTTATCTTTACAAAAAAATTAGTCTCGTGACTTTTTGACTCCGTTTACTACTCGAAAACATTTTTCTCCGGTGACATAGGGCTACTGTTCCGGCGGACAGAAACTTTCAGTAACTTCTCGAGGCCATATCTCGAGTTCTAGACCTCAAAAACGTATGAGACTACTTGGGAAATCTTGGTAATTTTGTTATATACAAAAAGTTCTTCTTTGGCTCGTTCCATAAATACACCTATTTTTCCAGAAAATTCGATTTGTGAGAAGTGGTCTAATCTTGGATAAGCAGTACACAGTCACACTTCTCGATTTAAAAAAAATACTAAACGACTTCCAAAAGTCATAAAAAATTACAGGAAGTACATAACATATATGGGAACGTCGTGTAAAAATTTCAGAACGATTCGATAAGGTTTACTTTTTTTAAATAAAAATCATAATGTCGGATGAACAGTAACTCCGTGAATCCAATGTCGGATGAATAGTACTCCGTGAATCTATTGTCGTATGAACAAAACTCCGTGAATACATTGTCGTATGAACAGTGGTCCGAGAATGCGATTGTCCCATGAACAGTGTCCGTGAATGCCATTGTCGGATACCCTATTGTCGGAGTCGATTGTCGGATTATTGTTTTCATCATTGTCGCCTAGCTATTAACGGATACACATTGTCGCACCAAAATGGAAAGTTTAAAATACTTTTTACACTAAGTATTGAACACATACAACAACTATACCTTATACGACAATACATTTACATGATATATATATTCTTTGGGAAGTATATATGAGACTACTTTACTCGACCCAATTAGTGCATGAAAACTACTATACTATGGAAAGTATACAACACAACTTATAAATACGGATGAGCTTACACTCACTTTATTATGAGATTACACTCATACATACACGAGATTACACTCGAAACTACATGTGAGATTACACTCACACTTAAATGGGCTTACACCCACATTACTACGAGCTTACACTCGAATCTTTTGATTTAAAAAGACGAGCTTACACTCGCACGAGTTTACACTCGAACGGACTTACATCCGAACAACAACTACGTGTCACATTGCAAATAACCGACTTATGTGTATGCTTTACAAGGTATACAAACACGATTAATTACATAATAATAATATTTGAAATTACTATTACACCTCCGTCACCAACGGTCCACACTTAATTACAAACAATCACAAACGTACAAACAAATACTTGGACATTTCCTAGTTGAGTGGACAACTAGCATGGGTGATCCTTCGTGACACCAACTTACTTACTTAATTGCTTACGACCTTGTGCGTTTCGGACGCCAGAAGGTTGCAGGGTTCGGAGAACCATACTACGGAATTACATCCGCTACACTTGTTTGCTTGCACAAACATACTTGCTAGACTCAGGTGAGTCTTACAGCCCCACTTTTACTGTTTTCTACTTTGGGGTGAGATATTTGCTACCGTTTTACGTATGAACACAAGTACTGAACTGCTACATACTACTTTTACCTACATTACATGAGTTACTTTTTATCCACTGAAATCCTCCTATCATAAGTTGTTAGTTATGGACTTAAGCGTGATTACTAGTAGATGGATCCATTTGGGACTGACAATCCCTACCTGGGGTGGTAGCGCCACCACGGATTACACCGTAGAAACACGCATATTAGTATTTGTTACATATGAGTGTCCGGATAGCACTCACAGGGGTACGTGATGCTGTACTTGACTGTACCATTCACACTACACTGTTAAGCTTCAATTTGTGAGCTCATGGTAATTGTGTTGACCTACTGATTTACTGAGTTACTAATTTACTTACTATGCTCGAGGGCATTACCCAGTACTTTACTTGTGGTTCATAAAGGATTACTATACTAAACCTGTGAGATTCACCAACCTTTTTGGTTGACACTTTTTAGCATTTATCTCAGGTACATTGCAGCAGTAGGACTGCACACCCTCAGGACTGATAGCTCGAGTCGCATGCATACAAACTTGTGGAGATTCTTTTGCATTACTTTTTGTATATCAGTTATGTATTAGAATCTCTAGGAAAACTCTTTTCGAACTCGATGCTTGTTATTCTGATTTAACAATGTAATACTTTTGTACTATTGTACGAAGTTACATATAGATGTCGTTTGCTTTACTTTGGTGCTTGATTATTGATTAGTAACACCCAAAGCTTGCTTCCGCGCAACAGTAAATTTGGGGGTGTTACAGATTGGTATCAGAGCCTAAGGTTATAGCGAACTAGGTTGCATTAGTGGGCCTAGACTATGACCATTAGGCTGTATTTCCTTATTAGGTATGACCAGTTCAGGGATTACATCATACGACTTTAATTTTACATAGCCTGATCAACTATGTACAATTAAATGAAGATGATGTGAAATCTGAAATGGGTTATGTTGAACAGGAGTACACTAGTTGACTCTTACTACGAGAGAAACGGGACTGCTACTTGCTTGTGCTATACACACCCTCTATTATGTGATATATGTGAATATATACATGGATAGGCCTCGCTTACATACTATGTCTTAGGCTATATTATATGTTGTAGATATATGAATATAGGCCTCATAATTCTTAACGCTTTGTCACAGAAATGACTGACAACTCTCCCGTAACACTCACTGATTCGGACAATGAAGTCCAAGCACCACAAACTCGAGAAAGGACAACTATTCCGTCCATCTCTCCTGCCCGGGATGCTCCCGAACCACTTTTTTACTCATCTGGGGAAGCTCGAGTGATCCGTACTCGCCGTAGGGGTGTTGGATCATTCCGAGCTGACCCTTACTCCAACTACACGGGCAACCCTACTACCAGGATGTTTCGTCCTCCAATTGCCCGAAGGTGGGACTGGTTATCCACAACACTAAACACATGGAGGTCTGAGGAAGAGATTCAGATTCCTGCTGACTCTATGGACATCTCCCCGTATACTCAGGAACCGATACATCACACGACACCAGTGTTGGCTGCTCGCCTCCACCGTCATGAGCAAAGGCTCAAGGACCTCGAGCGGGAGCAACACATGATGAAAACCTACTTGTTACGTCAAACCCATGATCGCATGGCACAACTACAATGGGAACTTGAAGAGACAAACCACACTCCGGACGTGGTACATCAGCAAGTGATCGACGACAGAGGCGCGTCCGATCTCCTGCAAGCAAGGTTAGAGGAATGTGAACAACGTTCATAGGAAGTTGAAGAGTACACTCGTGTACTGGAACAGAGGATAGCTTTGGCCGAGGACGGCACTCGACAAGCCAGCAGACTTGCTGAAACCGTCACCCGTCTTACCACTGCGATATCACGACTAACCCTACGTCAGTATTAGTATAATGTCTATTTGTAATCTAATATGCTATCGTAGGACTCTTGCAATTCGGCCGGAAGTAACAGTTCCCGGCACCTTTTGTAAACTCTAAAGTTTGTAACCACACGAACTCGTACTCTGTAATCTTTTGAAACTCGTACCTTGTAATCAGATTTTATTATCTAATGAATTATGATTATCGCTTCGTACTGTTGCATATTTCCTCATTATAAATACGCACATGTTATATATCATAATTTCGTGCAAACATCTGACATGCCTTATTTCTCTGTTGCTCAGCACTATGCCTCCAAAAAGACACACGTACAACGATGCCGAGATCGCTCAACTCATTGCCCAAAGTGTGGCTCAAGCCATGGCTATACGGCAACCGAGTTCTGGCAGTGATGATACAGCTGCAAACGGGCCACAACCCAAGCCCTGTTCTTACAAAGATTTCTTGAACTGCAAACCCTTGAACTTTAAGGGTACTGAAGGGGCCATAGGATTAATTCGATGGGCCGAGAAAATGGAATCAGTCTTCCGGATTTGTAACTGTCCCGAGGACTGCAAAGTTAAGTACGCCACCTGCACTTTCCTTGAAGGTGCACTGACCTGGTGGAACACTTATGCCACTGCTGTAGGAGTTGACATTGCATTTCAAATTCCTTGGGAAGATTTGAAGAGGAAGCTCACCGATGAGTACTGTCCGAATGAAGAACTCCAACGACTGGAAGAAGAGTTCTGGCATTTATCTGTTCAAGGTACCGATATCACCAGTTATACCACCAGATTTCAACAACTTGCGCTTCTCTGTCCTTCCATGGTTGATCCTGAGCGCAAGGGTATTCAGAGGTACATACGCGGACCCCCGGAGAATATCCAGGGGAACGTGGCTTCATCCAAACCCGCTGACATTCAGAGTGCCATTCGTATGGCTCACGAACTTATGGCTATGATTGTTAGCCGTGAAACACTTATCTCATCCTCTGGCAACAACAAGAGAAAGTGGTCTGGGAATTCTAGAAACCAGAACCAACACCCGCAACCATCTAAGAAACCGGAAACCGTCAAAGCTTACACCTCTAGTTCTGACAGAAAGGACTACAAAGGGGACAAACCCTACTGTTCAAAGTGTCAACTTCATCATAATGGTTCTTGCCCCTGTAGCAAGTGCAAGCGATTCGGGCACTTTGCTAAGGATTGCAGGACCAACACTGCTAACACCTGACTCAACACTCCCAGAACCTGTTTTGAGTGTCGAGTTGCTGGGCATTTCAAGAGTGATTGCCCCAAATTGAAAAACAAGAAAGGGAACAACAACAAAAAATGCTCGGGGCAGAGCTTTTGTACTCAATGCTGGGGATGCCCGCCAGGACCCGAATGTGGTCACGGGTACGTTCCTTCTCAACAATTTGACTGCTTCTGTGTTACTTGATACCGGTGCTGATAGGAGCTTCATATCTGATGAGTTTTGTCACTACTTGATACTACGCCTGTTGCCTTAGATTCTAAGTACACAGTAGAATTGGCAAACAGTAAACTCATAGAAGCCGATAGTATGATACCTAACTGCACGTTAAACTTAGCTGATGAACTATTCTCTATTGACCTTATGCCTGTCGAGATCGGCAGCTTTGATGTAATCGTCGGTATGGATTGGTTATCCAAACACCGCGCCGAGATTATCTGTTACGAGAAAATCGTCCGTATTCCTCTCGTCACATGTGGAACTTTAATCGTACAAGGGGAGACCGGTGGGATGAGACTTAACATTATTTCTTGTATGAAAACCCGGAAATATTTGAGAAAAGGGTACCAGGCAATCCTCGCACACATTATGGAGAAACAGTCGGAGGAGAAGCGACTAGAGGATGTGCCTATTATTTGAGACTTCCCAGAAGTCTTTCCTGAAGACTAACCTGGCCTACCGCCAACTAGACAAGTCGAATTTTCTATTGACCTTGTGCCCGCCGCTGCACCCGTGGCACGAGCACCGTACCGTTTAGCCCCATCTGAACTTCAGGAGTTGTCTACTCAACTGCAAGAACTCCTGGATAAAAGATTTATTCGACCGAGTTCCTCGCCTTGGGGAGCCCCTGTCTTGTTTGTGAAAAAGAAAGACGGTTCTTTCCGCATGTGTATTGATTACCGTGAGCTCAACAAGTTAACCGTCAAGAACCGTTACCCACTACCTCGCATTGATGACTTGTTTGACCAACTTCAGGGGTCGAGTTTTTATTCAAAAATCGATCTACGGTTGGGTTATCACCAACTCCGAGTTCGTGATGAAGATATTCCTAAAACAGCCTTTCGAACTCGCTACGGGCATTACGAATTCCAAGTGATGCCATTCGGCTTGACCAACGCACCGGCAATATTCATGGACCTTATGAATCGGGTGTGTAAGCCTTACCTCGACAAGTTTGTCATCGTCTTCATCGAAGACATTCTGATTTACTCGCGCAATGAACAAGAACACGCGCAACACCTGAAAACCGTTCTAGAACTACTCAAGCACGAGGAGTTATATGCCAAATTCTCCAAATGTGAGTTCTGGATGCAAACTGTACAATTCCTTGGACACGTGATTGACAGTCAAGGAATCCGTGTCGATCCTTCGAATATCGAGGCCATCAAATGTTGGCAAGCACCTACTACACCTACCGAAGTACGCCAATTCTTAGGACTCTCCGGATACTACAGGTGATTCATTGAGAATTTTTTGAAAATAGCTCAACCTCTCACTGCACTGACTCAAAAAGAAAGGAAGTTCGATTGGACTGACAAACAAGAGTCAGCTTTCCAGCTGCTCAAACAGAAACTCTGCAGTGCACCTATCTTATCCTTACCCAAAGGCAACGATGACTTCGTGGTATACTGTGACGCTTCACATCAAGGTCTTGGTTGCGTATTGATGCAACGAGACAAAGTCATTGCTTACGCCTCACGACAACTCAAGGTCCACGAAAAGAATTACACAACTCATGACCTAGAGTTGGGGGCAGTGGTATTCGGCCTAAAGATCTGGAGACACTACTTATACGGTACCAAGTGTACAATTTTCACCGACCACAAAAGTCTCCAACACATCTTCGACCAAAAAGACCTGAACATGAGACAACGCCGTTGGGTCGAACTACTTACTGATTACGACTGTGAAATTCGATACCATCCAGGCAAGGCAAACATTGTTGCCGATGCCTTAAGTCGTAAGGAACGAGTGAAACCCCTTCGAGTCCGAGCACTTACCATGACGGTACACAACGATCTCATTATACAAATCTTTACCGCTCAACTCGAAGCACTAAAAGCTGAAAATGTGAAACATGAGGCCTTACGAGGCATGGATAAACAACTGGAAACCAAACCAAATGGGGCCAAATACTTTTCCTACAGAATCTGGTTACCAAGTTTTGGGAACCTACGAGACTTGGTGATGGACGAGGCTCACAAGTCTAGATACTCTATTCACCCTGGCGCCGATAAAATGTATCATGGCATCAAACAGATGTATCGGTGGCCCAACATGAAAGCCGACATCGCTACTTACGTTGGCAAATGTCTTACTTGCTCTAAGGTTAAAGCCGAACACCAGAAACCTTCCGGTTTGCTACACCAACCAGAAATCCCTGAATGGAAATGGGAGCAGATCACGATGGACTTCATTACTAAACTTCCAGAAACACCTAGCGGTTGCGATACCATTTGGGTGATCGTGGACCGACTCACTAAATCTGCTCATTTCCTAGCCATCAAGGAAACTGACAAGATGGAATGTTTGACGCGGATCTACCTGAAAGAGATCGTGTCAAGACACGGCGTGCCCATCTCAATTATCTCTGATAGAGATGCTCGATTTACTTATCACTTTTGGCGATCTTTGCAAAAATCTCTGTGTACTCGTTTGGACATGAGTACTGCTTACCATCCTCAAACTGACGGCCAAAGTGAACGAACCATACAAACACTAGAGGATATGCTACGAGCTTGCGTAGTTGACTTCGGTAAAAACTCGGAAAATCATTTACCTTTGAATGAGTTTTCATACAACAACGGTTACCACACCAGCATTAAAGCTGCACCCTTCGAGGCACTGTACGGTCGTAAGTGCCGGTCACCTATTTGTTGGACTGAGTTGGGGGATACACAACTCACCGGTCCGGAAATCATACATGAAACAACCGAAAAGATCGTCGGCATACAAAACCGACTGAAAGCCGCGCGTGATCGTCAGAAAAGCTATGCTGACGTGAGACGCAAACATCTCGAGTTCCAGATTGGGGATCGAGTACTTCTGAAAGTCTCGCCTTGGAAAGGCGTTATTCGTTTTGGCAAACGTGGGAAACTGAATCCCAGATACATTGGACCGTTCGAAATCCTTGAAAGGATTGGTCCAGTGGCGTACAGACTGCAGCTACCTCCTGAACTCAGTAGCGTGCACCCTACTTTCCACATTTCTAACTTAAAGAAATGTCTGTATGATGAGACACTGATTATACCTCTCGATGAGATACACATTGACGACAAACTACACTTTGTCGAGGAACCCGTGGAAATTATGGATCGTGAGGTCAAACGCTTGAAACAGAGTCGTATTCCAATCGTTAAGGTCAGGTGGAATTCGAGGTGTGGTCCTGAATTCACTTGGGAACGGGAAGACCAAATGCGACTGAAATACCCACACTTGTTCACTGACTCTACTCATACCGTTACTACGAGCTAATTTCGGGACGAAATTCTCCTAACAAGGGGAGAATGTGACACCCACACTTTTAGGACTATGATTAATGCCTAATTATTTGTAAAATATGTGTATTTAGTATTATTTTAATCTAAATATACACACCCTTTTGTGTAATTACATACAAACTTGCATGATTATTTGAATCGTACACTACGTACTGGACGAGGTCCAACACTATTTACTATGGACGTTGGTGACAAATTATTTAATATAATGTGGATTTATCCAAACAAACATTATTTACTTTAATATATTACGAGAAAATATATTACACGTTATACGTTTTGTTAAAACGTAACCTTACGCGATGAAAATGCACAAAACGCACCCAACCGACAAAATAAATCAAAGTTATAATTTTATAACTTAAAACTAAGTATTTTGGTAAAATACTTCAAGTAAATATATTACGATTACACGTATATACTTATAACGTTTAAAAACGTTACCCGAGTACGATTCACGACCGACGACCGAACGAAAACTTGAATACTATTTTAGTAACTTAAAATATGTTATTTGAGTAGAACTTGTATTAAAAATATCATATTTTAAATCGTTAACAAAACGTATTATATAAAACGTTATACGATTAACTAAAACGTAAAACAAACGGGTAAACGAGCACCACACTTAACGTAATTTTGGGGAAACAATTTAAACATCACATGGAGTGGGACCCTCATGATTTTATGCACAAAATCTGCAAGATGGCATGGCTTTCCATGCTCCCTCACTCCCTTGATCACTTGTACACTCAAAACACCCCTCACTTGATCTCTTTCACACTCAACTCTCACCATCATTCTCTCTACACTCTCTCCTCTCTTCCCTTCCTCCTTACCACGAAAATTCAGTCACCACCATCATCCACCATCAACCTCCAAGAGTCACCATCTCATTCTTGAAGGAAAAACAAAGCCGAAGACACCAAAACGATCGCCTACGCGTGTACATCACTTCTACCGTCTCCGTTTCTTCATACACCTTTGCGAGACTTCAAAACTCTTAAACTTTACTTACATAATGTTTATTTACATGTTAGTATGTTCATTAGACTATAAAATGTCCAAAAGATAAGTCAAAACACGAATTAAAACTCGAAAGCAGGAAGTTAACCTTCCTGTCCAGATTTTGTACCCATTTTCATGAATTTTAAAAAATAATTAAAACACCAAAATGGACGTTTCTTAAGGCTAATATGTAGTACAAGAAGTTATCTTTCCAACAAAATTAGTCTCGTGACTTTTCGACTCCGTTTACTACTCGAAAACATTTTTCTCCGGTGACATAGGGCTACTGTTCCGGAGGACAGAAACTTTTAGTAACTTCTCGAGGCCATATCTCGAGTTCTAGACCTCAAAAACGTATGAGACCACTTGGGAAATCTTGGTAATTTTGTTATATACCAAAAGTTATTCTTTGGCTCGTTCCATAAATACACCCATTTTTCCAGAAAATTCAATTTGTGAGAAGTGTTCTAATCTCGGATAAACAGTACACAGTCACACTTCTCGATTTTTAAAAAATACCATACGACCTCCAAAAGTCATAAACAAATTACAGGAAGTACATAACATATATTGGAACGTCGGGTAAAAATTTCAGAACGATTCGATAAGGTTTACTTTTTTTTAAATAAAAATCACAATGTCGGATGCACAGTAACTCCGTGAATCAAATGTCGGATGAATAGTACTCCGTGAATCTATTGTCGTATGAACAAAACTCCGTGAATACATTGTCGTATGAACAGTGGTCCAAGAATGCGATTGTCGCATGAACAGTGTCCGTGAATGCCATTGTCGGATACCCTATTGTCGGAGTCGATTGTCGGATTATTGTTTTCATCATTGTCGCATAGCTATTAACGGATACACATTGTCGCACCAAAACGGAAAGTTTAAAATACTTTTTACACTAAGTATTGAACACATACAACAACTATACCTTATACGACAATACATTTACATGATATACATATTCTTTGGGAAGTATATATGAGACCTATTTACTCGACCCAATTAGTGCATGAAAACTACTATACTATGGAAAGTATTCAACACAACTTATAAATACGGATGAGCTTACACTCACTTTATTATGAGATTACACTCATACATACACGAGATTACACTCGAAACTACATGTGAGATTACACTCACACTTAAATGGGCTTACACCCACATTACTACGAGCTTACACTCGAATCTTTTGATTTAAAAAGACGAGCTTACACTCGCACGAGTTTACACTCGAACGGACTTACATCCGAACAACAACTACGTGTCACATTGCAAATAACCGACTTATGTGTATGCTTTACAAGGTATACAAACACGATTAATTACATAATAATAATATTTGAAATTACTATTACACCTCCGTCACCAACGGTCCACACTTAATTACAAACAATCACAAACGTACAAACAAATACTTGGACATTTCCTAGTTGAGTGGACAACTAGCATGGGTGATCCTTCGTGACACCAACTTACTTACTTAATTGCTTACGACCTTGTGCGTTTCGGACGCCAGAAGGTTGCAGGGTTCGGAGAACCATACTACGGAATTACATCCGCTACACTTGTTTGCTTGCACAAACATACTTGCTAGACTCAGGTGAGTCTTACAGCCCCACTTTTACTGTTTTCTACTTTGGGGTGAGATATTTGCTACCGTTTTACGTATGAACACAAGTACTGAACTGCTACACACTACTTTTACATACATTACATGAGTTACTTTTTATCCACTGAAATCCTCCTATCATAAGTTGTTAGTTATGGACTTAAGCGCGATTACTAGTAGATGGATCCATTTGGGACTGACAATCCCTGCCTGGGATGGTAGCGCCACCACGGATTACACCGTAGAAACAGGCATATTAGTATTTGTTATATATGAGTGTCCGGATAGCAATCACGGGGGTACGTGATGTTGTACTTGACTGTACCATTCACACTACACTGTTAAGCTTCAACTTGTGAGCTCATGGTAATTGTGTTGACCTGCTGATTTACTGAGTTACTGATTTACTTACTATGCTCGAGGGCATTACTGGTACTTTACTTGTGGTTCATAAAGGATTACTATACTAAACCTGTGAGATTCACCAACCTTTTTGGTTGACACTTTTTAGCATTTATCTCAGGTACATTGCAGCAGTAGGACTGCACACCCTCAGGACTGATAGCTCGAGTCGCATGCATACAAACTTGTGGAGATTCTTTTGCATTACTTTTTGTATATCAGTTACGTATTAGAATCCATAGGAAAACTCTTTTCGAACTCGATGCTTGTTATTCTGATTTAACAATGTAATACTTTTGTACTATTGTATGACGTTACATATAGATGTCGTTTGCTTTACTTTGGTGCTTGATTATTGATTAGTAACACCCAAAGCTTGCTTCCGCGCAACAGTAAATTTGGGGGTGTTACAACTTCCAACGCACGGAAGTTGACCTTCCTATTACCTGTATCAGACTGTACTACATTCGCATATGAAGTAGTAGTTGGTTGATTACATACATCCTCATTCACCACACTAGTGTAAGAAGGCTTTTGTGTTGTAGAATCACACGAGCTAGATTCATCTACACGATATGTAAATGGAACAGGAAGTCCATCAGCTCCAACCAATTTCCCATTAACCATTCTAAGAGACTTAGAACCAAGGTTGACTTTTGGTGCAGTAGGTATACCATCTCTCTTTACCCCCATCATTAGAAACTCAACTACCACAAACGACCCTCAAAACCTTAATAGCCGTGAACAACAAGACAGCCAAGAAAATCCGTGATCAAACAATCAGTCACACTAACTGATCTTGTAACCCAAGTAAACCACAAAACCACAACCTGACCACGTGAGACCAGCAGCAAATCGACTAACCCAAACTGATTGTAGCAAATCAGTGAGCCGTGCAGTCCAATTAAAACAATCTGGTCACTCAGAATTCAAACAACCATAATAATATGAATAATAAAGAATGTAAGAAAATCAGCACCCAGATATAACAAACACAATCACAGCAGATCCAATCGTATTGCCCAAGAAAATCGTGTTGCCTAAGGAATAATGCAATCCTTAATTCTGATAATGAATGAGTCGTACCGCCCAAGTAAATAACAATCAGATAACAATAAAGTAGGATCGTTTAAACCCAAAGAATCTGAATCGTAATCAAGAACAGTCTGATTTAGAAATCCGAGTAAGAAAACAAACCACAAGGACGACTGGAAAACCCTAGAATCATTTTAAGGGCAAACCCTAAAAACGAAATTAAAGTAGACAATCGTTTATGATTTGATTTAGTTAATTCGAATTATGCAGCAAAATCAAAGACTCAAACAAAGTTCATTAGTAAGTAGCAATCGGAAATCCAAACCCTAAAAAACCAAATCTGATTAAACCCTAAGAATCGACCAAGACCACAAGAAAACGATTAGATAATCAATCCCCCAATGAATGAATCAAAGAAGAAGATAGATCATTAAACGTATCTCTGATTAAAGGCCAGAATTACAAAGGAAATCAAAGTCAGAACTAGGGCATAAGCAATCTCCAAAATCGCCAACTTTGAGAGAGAAAACTAGGGGTTTTGACCCGGCGGGTAACCTTCTTGGTTGGCTGATCCATGCTTAAGTTTTACATATGAGGTTTTTGTATATCAATGTTATGAAACCATGTTTTTAGTGATCCTTGCTTAAGTTGTATGCTTATATTATATAAGTATTGTATATGATTAAGTTATGTAATACATATTGGTTATGGTTATGCACTTAATACTAAGTGATACTCCAGTTATGAAATGAGTACTAAATTGTATTCTGTTGTGCTTTCAGATCAACCAAAGACTCAGTGATTAGAAGCTGAGTGTGGTGACTACTGAGGTATCGGTGAGTGGATTTAGAACTCACCATTTGATTTAGTTGTAACTGTTTGGTTGCAACAAGTGAACGTAGATATAATTGTTGAATTATTTTGTTGATATTGTTAACTATGAATCTACTTGCTATTTGGCCTTTGGGCATCAGTTGGTAATGAGGTCAACGAGTTGAACTGGTTGGTTGAGCTGGTTGGTTATTATATGAATTTCACAGGGACTTGATTCATTCGTTGTGTGTAGAACCTGTGGTTGATTTTAATAAGTAGTAGCTATCAGTCTCGTCCGTTTTGGCCATATGGATATGTTTGGATAAGTGTTCTTGGGGAGCCACCCGGGTATTATGGTATTCTCCAGAACCACCGATCCTCATTCATTAAATTGTTGATTAGTTGATTTGTGTGTTTACGGTTGTTTGGTGTAAACAAGTAGTTAAGTTAAGTTAATTGGTGTATGATGAATTCATTCACTTAGCTTCGTGCTAATCCCTCATTTTACTTCCTGCAAGTTATGTTTTGGGATGTGGGTTGCAGGATTTTGACGCTCCTAGAGCGGGGAATGTTTGACTTGTCGTGCTACTCTAACATGTTTTGTTATAAACTAAGTTTGGAACAATATAATACCCCGTCTTATGTAGTTGATGTGTAGTAACTTAAACGGTTTTAACTTATTGTGTGTCGAGAATGTAACCGGTTGATGTACATTATCTTAATGTACAGTGTTAAAGGATGTTTTAAAATATACGCTTCCGTGATAATAATATAATATTGTTGTACCTAATGAGGGGTGTTATAAGTGGGTATCAGAGCATAGTTTTGGGCTAATTGAGCATTGTAAAGTGTTCAATCCCAATTATGGAGCGTGTTATATCAAACATTCCTGGGTATGGGATTTAGCAATGTATGTGAATCGTTTAGTAAATAGGTGCTAACGATTAACAATTGTTGAGTTGTTGTGATGAATACAGATATGGCAGATAACGAGCAACCGATCGCTAACCCTAACAATGCCTCAAGGATCGATGCTCCTCCTTTGCATATTCATGGTGAACAACCTGGTCATGATGGAACTTCTGTTCATGTTGGTGAAGAATCGAATATAGATGATTATATGCATGAATTAGAAGATGAGGTGATTAATCTTAGAGAATTTAAAAGACAAACTGAAGCGGCGGCGTCTCAGCAACGTTTTCAACCACAAATACCTGTATTTGGTACCGTTCTACCATCTCAGTTGGGTAAGGTGTGTTCTTTCAAAACGTTTATGGCTAGTAAACCACCAGAGTTTCAGGGAAGCACAAATCCTTCTGTAACTTTAGACTGGTTAAGAGACATGGAACGAAAATTTGATGTAACCCATTGTGAAGAAGAATTTAAGGTTTCGTATGCAGTTCAATGTCTTAAAGATGAAGCTATGGTTTGGTGGGATTCTATCACCCGTCATTTGACTCAACAACAGAAGGAAGCTATTCGATGGCCTGATTTTCATCAAGCAGTTTGTAATCAATATTGTTCAGACTTTGATATGGCTAGAATCAGACGAGAATTTGTGAACCTATAGTTGACTGATAAGATGACGATTGATGAGTTGATAGCACAGTTTTCTGAGAAGCTGCGGTTTGTTCAACAGTGGGTCCCTAATGAGAAAACTAGAATTGAACAGTTTGTGGATGCTTTACCTCTGAATTATCGTACCACTGTAAGATTAGCGAGTACTTTATCTCAGGCTTTTAACCTTGCACGTTCTGTTGTTAGTGATATGAGAGTTCAAGGTTATCAAGCTAAGGATACTTCTTCTCAGAAATCCAGAAGAGAATCCTCGGGAAAAGGAAAACAAAGATGGCAGAGTAATCGACAGGGTCAGAGATCTGGTATAAAAAGTGGTTCATCTGGAGGTTCCAACTGGTGTAATTCTTGTAAGTCACGACATTCTGGTCAGTGTACTCCTCAGACGAATAAATGCCTCAAATGTGGTGAACTTGGGCATGAGATCAAGAATTGCAAGTATCCTAATTTTGTGTGTTGGATGTGTAAGAAAGAAGGACAACGGGTTGGTCAGTGTCCGGAGGCGGGGAAACAGGGTTCAGTTTCGGTCGGGAGTTCGTCATCTCACGGGTAAAAGTTGAAAAATCCGTCATCAGCTGCAAGTAGGGCATTTCAGATGGCAATCGATGAGGCTGTTCACACAGAGGATGTTATCACTGGTACTTTTCTTATAAACTCTGTACCAGCGGAGCTAACTGCTCTTTTATATCTGTGTGTTTCTGTGATAAGTTGAAATTAATCCCTACTGTGATTACTAAGCTTGTAGAAGTAGAAATTGTTAGTGGCAAGTTAGTTCATGTTACCACCTCGGTGACTGGAGCTAGTATTGTGATAGATGGTCAAACTTTCCCAATTTCATTTCTATTGATGCCGATCCCTAGTTTTGATGTGATTATTGGCATGGATTGGTTAAGCCAGTGTAAAGCAAGTATTGATTGCCATAATAAGTTGATTAGGATCCTAATTTCTGAAGAGTCATGCGTTGTGGCTCGAGGAGAACGGGATAGTGGGCATATACCTTTGATTTCCATGATGAAAGCTAGGAAGTCGTTGTCTAAAGGTTGTGAGTCGTACCTAGCTTATGTGATTAATGCCAAAGTAGAAAAGAAATCTATTTCCAAAGTCCGGATAGTTTCTGAATATCCGGAAGTGTTTCCCGATGAATTACCTGGGTTGCCACCGGTTAGGGAAGTTGAATATCAGATTGATCTTGTTCCTGGCTCGTCGCCTGTAGCCAAAAATCCCTAAAGATTAGCTCCTTCTGAAATACGTGAAATGATGAATCAGATACAGGAGTTGTTGGACAAAGGGTTCATTAGACCAAGTTCTTCTCCTTGGGGTGCACCGGTTTTGTTTGTGAAAAAGAAGGATAGGTCTTTTAGAATGTGTATTGACTATCAGGAATTGAATAAACGAACGGTAAAGAATAAATATCATCTACCTCGAATAGATGATTTGTTTGATCAGTTGCAGGGATCTTCGTTTTATTCTAAAATTGATTTGAGGTCGAGTTATCACCAAGTTCGCATTCGTGAACAGGATGTTCCTAAAACTGCTTTCCGTACCAGGTATGCTCATTTTGAATTCCTGGTTATGCCATTTGGTTTGACAAATGCTCCAGCAGTTTTTATGGATTTGATGAATCGGGTTTGTCGGCCTTTTCTCGATAAATTTGTAATTGTGTTTATTGACGATATCTTGGTATATTCGAAATCCAAATCATAACATGAAATGCATTTGAGGTTAGTGTTGGAAACCTTGAAAAGAGAGCACTTATATGCAAAATTTTCTAAATGTGAATTCTGGATTCGGGAGGTGCAAAATCTGGGTCATATTATCTGTAATGATGGTGTCAAGGTCGATCCCTGTAAAATTGAAGCTGTGATGAATTGGAAAGCTCTAAAGACTGCTTCAGAGATAAAGAGTTTTCTGGGTTTGGCGGGTTATTACCGAAAATTCATTAAGGATTTTTCAAAAATTGCCGGTTCGTTGACTAAATTGACCCGTAAGGATGAGAAATTTGTGTGGACTGAACAGCAGGAGTTAGCTTTTCAGACCTTAAAATGTGACAACCGTCAAAATCTCAGGTCATTATCGCACTCGAATCTCAAATTTCATTTACAACTTTCCTTAAATCCTAGGTTATGACTCCTTAGGCTTACTAGAGTCGTAGAACGTCTTAGAGACTGTTTGGTGAACTTTAAATACTCGTAGACATATTAAATTAGGTTACTAAGTGCCTAATAAAATAAAGAAATATCTACTCTTTATGTCCTTACAAAATCCTCATCAAATCACAAAATCCGAAATTTCGGTGACTTGACAAGTAAATTCAATCGGACGGTATGCAACTAAACACGAATGTTGGTGAAAACACGTTTAAAATAAGGTAAACCTATTTTATGAATTAAATAGTAGTTAATCACTTTATATTATTATTTCGTATATTAATACGCGAAAAATCTAGACGTTTAGTTTAAAACGTAACAAACACGGTAAAAACGCGTGAATCGAATTCGGCAACTAAACGAAAGTCATTAAATATTTTGACAACTCAAAATAAAGTATTTTAACAATACTTCAATGGAAAATAATCCCCAATATATCGTTAATTAAAAACGACTCAAATAACGTTAGGCGATATAACCGAATAACGAAAATAACGGGTAAACGAACACAGTACGTAACCTAAACTTAATAGATAAAAATATAACTGATTTTTAACCATTTTTGGGTCCCCAAAAACGTTCACCTCTTCCCCCATGTGCCCTCACATGACACCAAACTCTAACCCACTAAAAACTCATGCAAGACTTACACATTCTCACTTTCCACTCAACCATCACCTCATTTTCTCTCCAACCTCTTTCTAAAAACCCTTCTCTCTCTCTAACCTCTGGAGATAAGCCACCATACCACCACCACTCACATCCCTTTGACCACCATATCACCACCATTGACCACCATAAACCACCATACAACCACCACCTCAAAACTCCATCTTTTTACAAGGAATCAAGCTCAAGACTTCATCTCTGCCATTCTCATCTCATTTCCATTGTGAGGATCCTTTTTCTTTCATTTATTTACTCTAATAACATGTATTTAATGTTCACTTAAGGGTTCATGTCCAAAAACTTGATTAAAATGACTTTTCATAACATAAAAACTCATAAAAGGTAACATGCAAAGTCTGTCCAGATTTCTATACGAAATTTACCAAACCATAACTCACTCATTTCTTGATGAAAATAGACGTTTTTATATCCTAAAATCAAGTTCAAGAAGTTATCTTTCTAACCCCACTGGTTTCATCATGTTTGGAGCTCGTTTGCTATTTTAAACCATTTTTAAATGAATGCATGTATAATCTGATCAGAAAAGTCAGTAATTTAGTCTTATGGTTTTGACCATATATTGAGCTACACAGCTCCAAATGACTTGAAACCAACGCCAAAAGTTTAAAAATTTCATTAGTTACATTGTTTATGTTGACCACTTTTTATGAATCCTTGTGTATTTTTCTCAGTAATTATATTTTCTTGCTTGTATCCAGATTGGTCAGTTTTTGGACCTCAGAGGAAAACGAAATTTTAAAAAATACTTAGACTTTTCTAAAAACCCTACAAAAATTACTGGAACTTTATAATACCTTGGGGATCACCTGTGATTTTTCCAATATTCTATTTCGGATTATAGATTTTTATAAAAATCCGACAAGTGAATGTAAAATCTGGAAAATGTAATGTGTGGACTGTTTAGGGTGTAACATATAAACCGACACTTGTTGACTTACTAAAAGTGTAAGGACTGAGTTTTTATGACATTTGAACATATTTAAGGTTTTGGTAAAAGTCTCGGGTCAAACCAAGAAGGTTTGACCAAGTCAACGAAAACGGGCCTCAGTTTTTATAAAAAACGTTAAACTTACTATTTTTGGTAAGAACGATAACAAAAAGGGTTTGGGTGTCTTATGCTGTAATTATCGGATTGTGTATTGTTAATCATAAATTGTGAAGAACCAAAGTTCCAACACTCAAAATACTATGAAATTTGGATATTAACAATCGTGAGACATTATATGACTTGTGTATTCAATTATTAATCAAACGTGGATATTGGACATTAACAAACTACAAGGCAAAAACTAACTAAATTGGCACTTGGTAATCTAAATAAGTAACTAAGCAATCTTAACAAACCAAATTACCGAGAATCTAACTAGAAACCTCGTGTTCATAGGACTTGGATAGGGGTCGTACTCGACAAGCACACGTGTTTCATCCATCGGTTTACGCTTACGCTCAACAGTGAGTTTTCACAGCCCCTTTTTTTTACTTGTTTACTATTTTGGGGTGAAAAGCATGATTCTAAACTTTAACTAAATTGGTTATACTTTTTATGAACTTATTGAACTTTTGCTATGCTACTTATGCGAATTGGTGTATACTATCCATGTGAATTGAGTACTAATGTCCCTGTGAGGACATCATTGAGCACTAAGTCCCCGGTAATCTGTTACACTACTCATTAACTCGTCCGAGAGCCAGACGAGCCGTCTTTGATAATCATGAATAACGTTATTTAGGGTAGACCAACTCTCACTCACATGGCTATGTGTGTGCATGTTATCACTCGCTCACATCCCCGATTGGATGTGTAGAATTTACCTTGTCCCCGATTGGACGGAAGGTAACTCATGTCCCTGTGAGGACATCATTTGGGGCATTCGGTCGGTAATCGGTTTAGTAGTGGCCTCAATCGCATTAACACTTACGTATACTACCTTTCATATTCGCAATACAACTAATCATTTTTATTCACGTCATTTATGAACAAAGCTTTTAGTTCATTTATTTGTAACATTAAACCTGTGAACTCACCAACTATGACCATAGTTGACCCTTTTGTTTTATCATGCTTTTCAGGTGAACGACAGTAAGGTACATTCTAGGAGTACCTTTGCATGGATATGCATTCTCACATGCGTTTGCTTTATTTTGAACTATGACTATCTTTTAGAAACTTTTATGAACTTGATGTAATCTCTTTTGAAACTACGGGTTGAACTTGTAGTAACTTGCAATACTTTCGCTAAATTATGTATGGTGTTACTTCTATATCTTGTGCGTTGTTACCCGGTACTGTTACACCTCGTGTTTCCGCTTTAGCGGGGTGTGACAGGTTTGGTATCAGAGCCTAAGGTTATAGAGAATGCCGGTTTTTCCAAACAAAAACCCCAACTATAACCAACATTTTCTTTAAAATATTTTCTTAAAACTCCAAAGGTATTACCAATTAAACTAAACCGAGCATAGTATTAGTATAACTAAACCATGTGTTGCATTACTGGACCTCAATTAGGCATAGCCTGATCACCTATGTTTAATTTAGGTAAGATTATGCGAGACACGGAATAGGTATACTACGGTTATGTTCGAATTTTCTTTCCTGTTTAAACCTTTGGAAAGCAAACGTTGTGTGTGTGCATTGCATATCGTAGGCATCCATGTAGCATTGTTAGTAACTAAGTATACCTCCATTTTAGTCTTATCATTTCAAGGTTAACATATTAGTGCATAATGTCGAAGTAGCTTGTTTAAGGTGTTAGTCAAATCTTGTGGTCTTTGTAAAGAGACACTAAGTACAGGATAGCAACACTTGGGGTGTTGCTATAGCTATTGTATGTATACAGTGGTTGTGTCTTGATTTATGACTGTTCGTTCTGTCTGTGCTCGAGCAATATTATCTGATATTGTAATCGTTTCTAATTAATTATAGAGCAATAGTTTTACAACTCTTGTTTGTATTAAATGACACTTGATTTCGCATACATAAACTCGTTAAACAATATTCCGCACGCTTAACTAGTGAATCGAATCTTAAAGATTAATAGATTGGAAAGTACACATCATCTTCCCACACTGCTTACTCGACAAACGCGTCAGGACACGTCACTAATCGTCCTAGGAACTAAATTTTCTATTTGTAGTCTTACCTTGTATCAATCCACTTCCCACACTGACATATCAACCGACGATTATGGTTATGTCACCGGTCGCCCTCGCAACAACCCACCTAGTATAGAGAAGGAGAATCTATCCAAAATAGGACCCACTTGAGGAGGTTCCACCTGAGGATGAACCAACAAAACTGGACCAACACGAGAACATGTCACCTAGGCGCGTTACATCTACTTCACTCTCTTCCTCCCACTCTTATCGAAGACCTATAAATCACGTGAGTTATATACGACTAGAAAGACTGACATACCACCTCGAACTAGACCTTACACTATCTATACTACTACTACTGATACTCCACCTACTAGGACCCGTCGTCCGTCAATATCCGTCAATGGAATTGATTACCCGCAAATCTTGAGACTTGGAGAACTGAAGAAGGAATACACACTCCTACAGAGGACGAAGAAGCTTTCTACATGCGAATCTCTCTATCCACCCATGAAATCGCTCACCATACCATCCTGGTACTAGTTGCTAGGCTACACCGCCACGAGAATAGAAGAGACACTATGGAGTTAGAACAACACGAAACCCGTTTAGGCTAGGTACACCTGGCACAAGACCGAGTTGCACAGATCCTATGAGGATCAGCAGGATCTTAGCGAAACCATAGAAACTACCCATCTCCAGGTGATGGAAACCAGAGGTAAAGTCGATGCCTTGCGATTAAAACTAGTGTGCAAAATAGAACTCACTTAAGATTAGTAGAAATACCACTAAACATGTACAATGTGTTGGAAATGGTTTCAACCAAATTTTCATTAGACATTTTCCAAGGATTTTTCACAAACATAAATCTTTCAACAAATTTTTGATAAAACATAACTTTCAACACTTTTTAATGACCATGACTTTGAACGTATTTTATCGACTCAAGACTTCAATGGATTTTCATCAGACATTTAATCAAAATTTTCACAACTTCAATCTTTTCGGACGGATACATTAAATTGAATTTTCAAACGATTTGCCAGTGACAAGAGTTTTCAACGTGTTTTAATTGTCTCAAACTTTTCAACGGACTAAAAGATTTCAAACAGATTTCATCGTAAAATTTTCAACAAGATTTTACAACAACCTATTCACGAAATATTTTGTAAAACTTTCAAAATTCATAAGTATATAAACTCATTTATATAAAACATATCATTTGGTCAAGGTTTTATCACTATTTATACCTACAGCAACTGATTTACAAACAAGTTTACCAACTGTTTTAACAACTCTTTAGTCACGATTAGACTACTTTGTAAATGACTACTCTATAACGTTTTTGACTACGATTTGAACAACGAAACGGTCATGAATTGACTGCTTTTAAACATGACTTAGACATTGTTATGTCTAATTTTTAAATCAATGATTTGATTTCCAACTAATTTCTAATGCAAGAGGTACTTGCAACGAACTTTTCCCCATAGACTTCATAACCGTCGAAATCGAAAGCATTGATATCATAGTAGGCATGGATTGGTTATCCAAGCATCGTGCCGAAATTACTTGTTTTGAGAAAATCATTTGTATTCCCCTCGTTACCGGTAGAACTTTGATCCTACAAGGAGAGACGGTAAGCTGAGCTTGAACATTGTTACCTTTATAAAAACCTGAAAATACCTAAGAAAGAGTACCAAGTAATCCTCGCACCCGTAACCGAGTCGAAGCCGGAGGAGAACCGACTTGAGGACGTACCCCTTTATGTAGAATTTTCCTGAAGTCTTTCCCCGAAGACTTACATGGCCTTCCCCTGCCTAGACAAGTCAAATTCCAAATCGATTTTGTGCCCGGAACTGCACCCGTGGCACGAGCCCTATACAGAATATCCCCTTTCGAGTTACAGGAGTTGTCCACCCATTTACAGGAACTCTTAGACAAGGGATTCATTCGACCAAGTTCCTCACCATGGGGAGCTCCGATCCAATTCAGTAAAGAAAAAAAAAAGGATGGATCCTCATGAATGTGCATTGATTATAGAGAACTGAACAAATTAACAATTAAGAATAAATACCACTCCCTAGAAGCGATGATCTATTTGATCAGCTGCAAGGCGCCTCCTACTTCTCCAAACTCGATATACGGTCAGGTTATCACCGATTACGAATTCACAAAGAAGACATACCCAAAAGTGCGTTCCGAACACGATATGGACATTATGAATTTAAGATTATGCCCTTCGGCCTAACCAATGCTCCTGTAGCATTCATGGACTTAATGAACAGAGTCTGCAGAGCATACTTGGATAAGTTTGCGAGTGTGTTTATCAATGACATACTAGTGTACTCGCGTAGTAAAGAGGATCATGAGCAACATTTAGGGCAAATGTTGCAACCACTCAAGGAAGAGAAGTTGTATTCCAAATTCTCAAAGTGCAAGTTTTGGAACTGAGAAGTACACTTCCTCGGTCATATAGTGAACATAGAAGGGATCCATGTGGATCCAGCTAAAATCGAGTAGATTTAGAAATGGGAAGTCCCAGCGACTCCTACAGAAATTCGTCAATTTCTAGGATTGGCTGGATACTACAGAAGGTCTATAGAAAATTTCTCAAATATCGCCAAACCCTTGAATGTATTGACCCAAAAGATGAAGGAATTCGTTAGGGATATTGAACAGGAGAATGCATCCCAAACGCTGAAGGAGAAACTGTGCAATGCGCCAATCCTATCATTTCCTGAAGAAACAGATTGTGGTATATTGTGATGCGTCACACTAAGGATTGGGCTGCGTTCTGATGCAGAAGAATAAAGTAATTACGAATGCTTCTAGGCAGCTCAAGAAAAATGAGGTGAACTGTACTACGCATAACTTGGAACTAGGAGCAGTGGTCTTTTCACTTAAGATCTGGAGATATTACCTATATGGTTCCAGATGTACTGTGTTTACCCATCATAAGAGTCTCTAGGACATACTCGAGCAGAAGATGCTCTACATGATTCAAAGAAGGTGGATGGAGTTACTTAACGACTATGATTGCGAAATTAAGTACCAAAATCCGTCAGGGTTATTACAACAACCCAAAATACCCAATGGAAATGGGAACAAATAACAATGGGCTTTGTCACTAAGTCACCTTGAACTTCCAAAGGTCACGACTCCATTTAGGTTATTGTCAACCGACTGACAAAATCCGCACATTTTCTACCTATCCGAGAGCATTACAAAATGGAGAGTCTTGCCCAAAACCATAATGCAGAAATCGTGTCGCGTCACGGAGTGCCTGTTTCAATTATCTCCGCCAGAGATAGACATTTTACATCATAATTTTGGCTATCAATGCAGAAGGTGTTGAATACCAAACTAAACCCGCTCGAGTATGGCTTATTACCCTCAAACAAACAGACAAAATGAACAAACAATTCAAACCTTAGAAGATATGCTATGAGCTTGTGTACTAGACTTCGAAGGAAGTTGGAATGTACACTTACCCCTGACAAAGTTGATAGAGTTCACCCATAATGACAGTTACCACCCAAGCATTCAATGTGCACCTTGCGAGGCATTGTATGGTTGGAAATGCCAATCGCCTCTGTGATGGCATGAAGTCGGTGAGAAGCACTTGACAAGGCTAGACATCATTCAAAAAAAAAAAAAAAAAAAAAAAAGAGGCTACGTATACAATCGCAGAAAGCCACTAGAATTCCAAACAGGTGATAGAATGTTCCTAGAGTATCACCTCGGAAAGGACTTATACGCTTCAGCATGAAAGGCAAGCTAAGCCCACGCTAAATTGGACCATACAAAATCTTGAAACAAATAGGCCCGGTGGCTTACGAACTAGAACCGCCCAAAGAGTTGGATGGCATTCATGACATGTTTCATGTCTCAAAACTTTAAGAAGTGTCTAGTTGACAACTCTCAGACCTTGCCCTTAGATGAGATTCGAATCGATGATCGATTACTTTCTTTTAGTGAAGCACCCACTGAAATCCGTAATAGAGGTACCAAACAGTTGAGACGTTACAAGATTCCCTTAGTTAAGGCTCATTGAAACTCTAAACATGGACCTGAGTGAACATAAGAACAGGAAGATTTAATGAGATGAAAGTATTGCACCTATTCTCGAGTGCTTCGTCACCCAATAGGACCAGTTGAATTTCGGGACGAAATTCATTTCAACGGTGGGATAATGTGACAACCGTCAAAATCGCAGGTCATTATCGCACTCGAATCTCAAATTTCATTTACAACTTTCCTTAAATCCTAGGTTATGACTCCTTAGGCTTACTAGAGTCGTAGAACGTCTTAGAGACTGTTTGGTGAACTTTAAATACTCGTAGACATATTAAATTAGGTTACTAAGTGCCTAATAAAATAAAGAAATATCTACTCTTTATGTCCTTACAAAATCCTCATCAAATCACAAAATCCGAAATTTCGGTGACTTGACAAGTAAATTCAATCGGACGGTATGCAACTAAACACGAATGTTGGTGAAAACACGTTTAAAATAAGGTAAACCTATTTTATGAATTAAATAGTAGTTAATCACTTTATATTATTATTTCGTATATTAATACGCGAAAAATCTAGACGTTTAGTTTAAAACGTAACAAACACGGTAAAAACGCGTGAATCGAATTCGGCAACTAAACGAAAGTCATTAAATATTTTGACAACTCAAAATAAAGTATTTTAACAATACTTCAATGGAAAATAATCCCCAATATATCGTTAATTAAAAACGACTCAAATAACGTTAGGCGATATAACCGAATAACGAAAATAACGGGTAAACGAACACAGTACGTAACCTAAACTTAATAGATAAAAATATAACTGATTTTTAACCATTTTTGGGTCCCCAAAAACGTTCACCTCTTCCCCCATGTGCCCTCACATGACACCAAACTCTAACCCACTAAAAACTCATGCAAGACTTACACATTCTCACTTTCCACTCAACCATCACCTCATTTTCTCTCCAACCTCTTTCTAAAAACCCTTCTCTCTCTCTAACCTCTGGAGATAAGCCACCATACCACCACCACTCACATCCCTTTGACCACCATATCACCACCATTGACCACCATAAACCACCATACAACCACCACCTCAAAACTCCATCTTTTTACAAGGAATCAAGCTCAAGACTTCATCTCTGCCATTCTCATCTCATTTCCATTGTGAGGATCCTTTTTCTTTCATTTATTTACTCTAATAACATGTATTTAATGTTCACTTAAGGGTTCATGTCCAAAAACTTGATTAAAATGACTTTTCATAACATAAAAACTCATAAAAGGTAACATGCAAAGTCTGTCCAGATTTCTATACGAAATTTACCAAACCATAACTCACTCATTTCTTGATGAAAATAGACGTTTTTATATCCTAAAATCAAGTTCAAGAAGTTATCTTTCTAACCCCACTGGTTTCATCATGTTTGGAGCTCGTTTGCTATTTTAAACCATTTTTAAATGAATGCATGTATAATCTGATCAGAAAAGTCAGTAATTTAGTCTTATGGTTTTGACCATATATTGAGCTACACAGCTCCAAATGACTTGAAACCAACGCCAAAAGTTTAAAAATTTCATTAGTTACATTGTTTATGTTGACCACTTTTTATGAATCCTTGTGTATTTTTCTCAGTAATTATATTTTCTTGCTTGTATCCAGATTGGTCAGTTTTTGGACCTCAGAGGAAAACGAAATTTTAAAAAATACTTAGACTTTTCTAAAAACCCTACAAAAATTACTGGAACTTTATAATACCTTGGGGATCACCTGTGATTTTTCCCATATTCTATTTCGGATTATAGATTTTTATAAAAATCCGACAAGTGAATGTAAAATCTGGAAAATGTAATGTGTGGACTGTTTAGGGTGTAACATATAAACCGACACTTGTTGACTTACTAAAAGTGTAAGGACTGAGTTTTTATGACATTTGAACATATTTAAGGTTTTGGTAAAAGTCTCGGGTCAAACCAAGAAGGTTTGACCAAGTCAACGAAAACGGGCCTCAGTTTTTATAAAAAACGTTAAACTTACTATTTTTGGTAAGAACGATAACAAAAAGGGTTTGGGTGTCTTATGCTGTAATTATCGGATTGTGTATTGTTAATCATAAATTGTGAAGAACCAAAGTTCCAACACTCAAAATACTATGAAATTTGGATATTAACAATCGTGAGACATTATATGACTTGTGTATTCAATTATTAATCAAACGTGGATATTGGACATTAACAAACTACAAGGCAAAAACTAACTAAATTGGCACTTGGTAATCTAAATAAGTAACTAAGCAATCTTAACAAACCAAATTACCGAGAATCTAACTAGAAACCTCGTGTTCATAGGACTTGGATAGGGGTCGTACTCGACAAGCACACGTGTTTCATCCATCGGTTTACGCTTACGCTCAACAGTGAGTTTTCACAGCCCCTTTTTTTTACTTGTTTACTATTTTGGGGTGAAAAGCATGATTCTAAACTTTAACTAAATTGGTTATACTTTTTATGAACTTATTGAACTTTTGCTATGCTACTTATGCGAATTGGTGTATACTATCCATGTGAATTGAGTACTAATGTCCCTGTGAGGACATCATTGAGCACTAAGTCCCCGGTAATCTGTTACACTACTCATTAACTCGTCCGAGAGCCAGACGAGCCGTCTTTGATAATCATGAATAACGTTATTTAGGGTAGACCAACTCTCACTCACATGGCTATGTGTGTGCATGTTATCACTCGCTCACATCCCCGATTGGATGTGTAGAATTTACCTTGTCCCCGATTGGACGGAAGGTAACTCATGTCCCTGTGAGGACATCATTTGGGGCATTCGGTCGGTAATCGGTTTAGTAGTGGCCTCAATCGCATTAACACTTACGTATACTACCTTTCATATTCGCAATACAACTAATCATTTTTATTCACGTCATTTATGAACAAAGCTTTTAGTTCATTTATTTGTAACATTAAACCTGTGAACTCACCAACTATGACCATAGTTGACCCTTTTGTTTTATCATGCTTTTCAGGTGAACGACAGTAAGGTACATTCTAGGAGTACCTTTGCATGGATATGCATTCTCACATGCGTTTGCTTTATTTTGAACTATGACTATCTTTTAGAAACTTTTATGAACTTGATGTAATCTCTTTTGAAACTACGGGTTGAACTTGTAGTAACTTGCAATACTTTCGCTAAATTATGTATGGTGTTACTTCTATATCTTGTGCGTTGTTACCCGGTACTGTTACACCTCGTGTTTCCGCTTTAGCGGGGTGTGACATAAAACAGCTTTTGTGTCAGGCACCTGTGTTGGCATTACCAGATGGGTCTGAAGATTTTGTTGTTTATTGTGATGCATCTTATACTGGGCTGGGTGGTGTTCTTATGCAGAGAGACAGAGTTATTGCGTATGCTTCTCGGCAGTTGAAACAACATGAAAGAAATTACCCTACTCATGACTTAGAGTTAGCAGCTGTTGTATTTGCATTGAAAATCTGGAGACATTATCTTTATGGTACAAGGTGTATTATCTGTACAGATCACAAGACTCTTCGGTACAAGTTTTCTCAGAAAGAGTTGAATATGTGTCAGAGGCGATGGTTGGAATTAATAAAAGATTATGATTGTGAAATCCGTTACCATCCTGGAAAAGCGAATGTGGTTGCTGATGCTTTGAGTCGAAAAGGTACCTCTAATAGAGTTTATTATTTGAAAGTTGATGTTTCTTCTGACTTAGTGACTAAAATCAAAGATGCACAATTGGAAGCTTTTAGATCATAATCTAAAGTCAGAAATCATGTTGAAAAGGAAAGATTTGTTGATTGACGATTCTAGAGGATTGAAGACTTTTTAGTCTCGCGTGTGAATTCCTCTTATTGGTGGTATTCGGGATATGATTTGGACTGAAGCCCATAAGTCACGATTATCTGTTCATCCCGGCAGTACTTGAATGTATAATGATTTGAAATCTTTGTATTGGTGGCCTACGATGAAAACTGATATAGCTCAGTTTGTTGGATCTTGTCACATTTGTGCTCAAGTCAAAGCTGAACACCAAAACACGTATGGGTCACTAAAACAGTTGCAGATTCCAGAATGGAAGTGGGAACACTTAACTATGGATTTTGTGACTAAACTTCCACGTACATCTCGGGGAAATGATATGATTTGGGTTATTGTTGACCGGTTGACCAAAAGTGCACATTTTCTGGCTACTAGTGAAACTGCATCTCTTAGTAAGCTTGCACAGTTGTATGTCAATGAGATTGTTTCCCGTCATGGCATTCCGTTGTCTATTGTATCGGATAGGGATTCTCGGTTTATTTCTCATTTCTGGCAGAGTTTGCAGCAAGAGTTGGGTACCAGATATAACACCCATTATATTATAGTTATTTAAATACAATATATCGGAAGCGTCTGTCCAAATTAAACATTAATAATTCACATCTTTTAGTAAACATAAAAGTCCCACTAAATTTAAAACTTAATAATCAATCTGGGTGTTATATAAAAAAACAAGAACAACACTGATAATTAAAAATGAATATCAGAGTAACGCAATAAAGTCAAACATTCTTCAGTCCATTCCTTGCCCAGCCCAAATCATCTCAAGACCTGTAAAGGATAAATAGTGGGATTAACACAAAGCTAAGTGAGTCAACCTGTCATAATCAGTACAACTCAGTATAACAATACTGATTATCACAAATATCACATAGACACTGACACAACATCACCAAGAGGATCGGTGGTCCTTGTGACACCGCTCAGACCCGGGAGGTGCACCAAGCGACACTTACAACCAACTGCAGGCCAATACAGTGGCTTTACCAATAACTGTTTGCTACCTTTAGTCAATATGTGTTCCATTCTCAACACATGATCACAAATCTCACATTGACTAACCTGTAGCAACCCAGTCCAACTAATCAGTCAAGTTAACCTCCGAATCACAGAATGCTCAAAGGCAACACATCACTTATTACACGTGTATTTCACAATTCAACAGTTCAACAATCACAATCACTATATCACTATGTTCACCTGTTGTAACCAATTATGTTACAACTAAATCACACTGAGAGTACGAGTCCACTCACCAATACCTCAGCAGCAAGCTCAGAAGTCTAATATTACTGAGCCTTCTCTCCATCTAAGAATCACAACAAAATACACAAGTCAGTAACTTGGCATCAATAACGAACTCGTTATAATAAGCAACACATGTTATAATCATATAACATATCACAGTATCTCAATACACACTATATCGTATCAATTATGTTAACATTTATCAATTGGTATTTATCAATTCTGTACCATTTCATGTATAACATATAACTCATCTCAATTGTAACATCAATATATATATATATATATATATATATATATATATATATATATATATCATCATGTTACAATATTCATTATGTCACTTTTCTCACTAGTCACCGCTAAAACATGAAAAAGCGTTTGTAACGAAATTAATGTTTCTGCGTTGGGGCCATTTAGCCGCCGGCTAAATGGTTTGACCGCCGGCTAAAGCGGATTTGTGACCGCCGGCCCAAAGCAGCCTCTTGACCGCCGGCCAAACGGCTTGACCGCTGGCCACAGGCCATCGTCCCAAACCCTGTTCTTTCTGTTCTTCCTAATTCCGAATTTAAAACCTAAAATCAACACAACTCGGTTTCTAACTCAATCAATTCAGCTTGTGAACATCAAATAACATCAACAACAATTAGCAACTCTCAATTTCATATCTAATTAAATAATCCACTTAATCTCAATCAAAACCCCAAATTTATGTATAAACAATCAAGAGTACTTACAACTTGATTAAGAGGTAAATGGTGATGAGGAATCTGAGTCTTGAATCAACAGGAATTTATGATATCTTGGTTTAAATGGTACAAGCCACATGAACGATTTTTGTTTTGTTTTGTGAAAAATGAGAAATAACAAAAAATTGGGGAAAGAAATAGAAAGAAAGTCGGCTCCTCCTAACCGACTTCAATTATACGGGTATAATTTAATACCCCTTCTGAACCTATTGTCTGGAACCCGAAAACCCTTTGCGAGTCCAAACATTTTATTTTACCGACAACTTTATTAATTTAAATCACTTAATATTTTATTAACCACAATAAGTCCTGAAACTTATTTCCTATTTATTCGCAATTAGTTCAAACAATATTATTTCCAAACACGTTAATATTATTTTAAAATCACCAAATAATATAAAACAACTAGGTCTGATTTACGGATGTTACAAATCTCTCCCCCTTAAAAGATTTCGTCCTCAAAATTTGTTTACACTCAACTCATCTAGTGTAACATAATCACCTACATCTTATCGTACATTATTCCTCAAGAGCAACTTACAACTATATTTATCTTGTTTCAATTCTTTCTACATTCACCTGTCCCCATGGAGATGCTTCTGTCTTTCACCCCTGTATATATTATACATTCAACATCAATATGGAAATGGAAATTAATATCAATTGAAACAGCGAGAATATTTGATAGATAATACGAGTTCAAGGGTTACATACTACGGATGTATTACAAACGGTGTCGGGAATTGTTACATCCGACCGAATCATAGAGTAATGCTTAGATAGTTATTAGATTACAAGATAGATTACAAGACAAGGACTACACTAGTCTCGATGTAGATCAATATGTTCCATCATTTCAATAAGACGATCCACGGTATTTGCAAGTCTACTGGCTTGTCGGGCGTTATCTTCTGCCAGGACCAGTCGTTGCACTAAGCTGCGAACATACTGAGAGTCCCGTGATCACTATTGATTAGTGATTTGGAATCGCAAAGTGTAAAGTTTAATTGTAGAAGGGGGGTTGAATACAATTAAAAACTTTTTCTGATTTTAACTAAGTTAATTGAAAGTTTTTAATCGTTTTAACAGAAACAGAGTATATCAGATAACAGATATGACAATATCAAAGAACAATGTAATAGTAGCTGAAATGGTGAATTGTATTGATCATAAAATTCACAAGTGTTGAATGCGGAATTGATTAACCAAAGTTAATCCAATTCAAACACTTAACTAAACTATTACAATCGAGATGAACAGCAGTGGACAAACACGCTGACTGTTCACTCTATGAATCGCTAAGTCGTGCTTAGACAAACTACTCACTGACACACAAGTGATTAACACGAATTGAACGACTAGCCTCAACAGTACAGAACACTGAACTATTTATACTACAAGAGTTCCTAAAATATCGCCTACAAAATAGGATCTTGGAAGGACACGTGTCGCTGCTTGATTGGTTTGAACTCTGATGAACCGACATTCTGCAGGTCCCAATTCTGTTACCGCAAATATCTCGTTACCTTAAAACCAATCACTTGCTGCCACGTAATCTTTCGGACATACTTCGAACTGGAACACTCTTGCTGATGTATAGATAAGTACAGTACTTTTTAGTACTTGATGATTGAGAGGCTTTATTGAATAGTCCCTGAAGATGCAGTAATCCTCCTCACTCACTGCGAGCTAACATGCTCTTGTAGAATGAATTGAACTAAAGATCTTCAGTGATTAGCTGTTATTCTGGCAGTGACTTTTGCCTAAGTCAGCGATCGCCAACGAACTTTCCATTTTGTCCCGAGATCACCAATCAACCGGTTTTATTACCGTGATCACCATCGAACTTTCAAATTTCGTTCCGAGATCACCAACCATCGAACTTTCAAGAATCACCATCTGACGTGGCATTGCCACGTAGGTATTTTTAATGACGTGGCAATGCCACGTCAGATAGTGATTCTGGTTGTCACAAAAATGTACATAGTTGGTGATCTCGGAACGAAATTTGAAAGTTCGATGGTGATCTCGGGACAAAATGGAAAGTTCATTGGCGATCACGGACTTAAACCCTTCTATAATTAAAAGGAACTCAATCTCAATTGATCATAAAATCACGTTAAGTAATCACTAATAATCAAACAATAATCAAGGATCATCAAATAAAATACACCCGATTTTGACTTTTTTAAAAATCGCTTCGGCTCCTGTCACGAGTGGGTAGAGGAAGCAAGAAGAATCGGAGGTTTTTGTAAGTTCATTCATTTTTCCGGTTTCTCGGTTCGAATACGTTATTCCTTTTCAAGGATCATCAAATAAACACATAAACATTCATAAAATCCAATATCTTTCACAAATCAATAATCAAACCATCATCTAAATATCATCATCTAAGTAAATACATAAATAATTTAGCCAATCATAACATTACAGAAACTCAGACCCGAAAATGAAATCGAAATCATAATCAAATGAAAAGGAATAACGTATTCGAACCGAGAAACCGAAAAAATGAATGAACTAACTAAAACCTCCGATTCTTCTTGCTTCCTCTACCCACTCGTGACAGGAGCCGAAGCGATTTTTAAAAAAGTCAAAATCAGGTGTATTTTATTTGATGATCCTTGATTATTGTTTGATTATTAGTGATTACCTAATGTGATTTTATGATCAATTGAGATTGAGTTTCTTTTGATTATAAAAGGGTTTAAGTCAGCGATCGCCAATGAACTTTCCATTTTGTCCCGAGATCACCATCGAACTTTTAAATTTCGTTCCGAGATCACCAACCATGTACTTTTTTGTGACAACCAGAATCACCATCTGACGTGGCATTGCCACGTCATCAAAAATACCTACGTGGCAATGCCACGTCATTAAAATACCTACGTGGCAATGCCACGTCAGATGGTGATTCTTGAAAGTTCGATGGTTGGTGATCTCGGAACGAAATTTGAAAGTTCGATGGTGATCACGGTAATAAAACCGGTTGATTGGTGATCTCGGGACAAAATGGAAAGTTCGTTTGCGATCGCTGACTTAAACCCTTATTGATTTGAAGAAGTAAGGCTCTCGCTGACGTTGATCAGCGACATACCAAGTTGAGCTTTAAATCTTCCTCAGCAAATCAAGAGGAATGAATGATGATCAGCAAAACCTATCATTAACAACAGCAGCTTCGATACAATCCATTTCTTCATCGAGTAGTGAACAGTTGAGTTGGTCAGCGACCAGTGACTTCATCATGGTCAGCGACCAGTGACTCAACAATCTCCCCCTAAATGATTGTGATTGAAGCTCCCTAGACAAACTTGTTGCTGTGAAAGTTTATAGTCAGTGTTTAAGATTTTAAACATTCAGTGACTTATACTTTGATCCATTCATTTTTCTTTTTGGATTCTTTTGATATGAACTGAGTTTTGCACTTTGATTTTCTCAAAAGCAAAATTAGGTTTCATTGAACTGTATATCATAAAGTAAATTTAGTTACAATAAACCTAATCTATTACAAGCTTCAATTTAAACATCCCCAAACTTCTTCTTCTTTTACGATGCCCAACTCACTCTGTAATTCATATTTGTCACTGGATGGCAGGTACCTGTCTTGCACGCCCTTTTTCCATGATTGCTTTTCTCATTATTGAGTTTTTGGGAAGCACACTAACTATTCTGATGAGATGAACAAGCTGCTCATGATCTATCTTTTCAAGTTCTTATTCTCTTTGGAAACACAGCTTTCCATTGAAGTCCCTGTAAACAATCCCTTTATCTCCTTCAGTAACTTCAGTGCCCTCAACCCTTTGTACTCCATCAGGAATCGATAGATTCAGCTTGCTGGTGTTTGGAATTCTGATGATTCTGTTGGTACCTGGCCTATACCTTGGACTTGGTGGCTGCACTATAATATCCTCACCAAATATGACAGTGTCTTCTGGTCTAAGTAGCTGTAGATCCACCATTTTCTTGAACAATCTGTCAATCTCAGCCAAGACTTCTTCTTTTGCAGCACTTGAGGAGTGACTGATAGCAAGTCTAATTTCATTCCATTCTTCTCTATGAAGTTTACAGACTTGATCAAGATTGATTGCTTGAGTATCCAAACCTCTGTGGATGAGTAGCTGAGCTTGAGACCTGTTCTTGGGCTTTTTCAGGTAGACTTTGGTGATAGGAGCAGGGTTTGATCTTCCAACCATTCTGACAGTATATTTCTTCCTGTCAATCTCATCCAACATTTTATCAGCAGATGTCTTTGCCCCCCCTTTCTTTTTCAACTTGCTGCCCTTTTTATCTGCACAAAGCTCTTGTTGAAGATCAGATTCTTCAACATCTTGAAGGAGTTTAGACAGCCTAAAATCTTCATCTTCTTGCTGTTTCTTTAAGAAGATTTCTCTTTCTCTTTGTATAGCTTCATCTCCACTCAGTTTCAACAGATAAGCTCTATCAGAATCAGATTGTTCCTTCAGCTTTCTTTTTCTTTTTTCTTCTTCTTTTGCATCTTGCTCAGCTTGGAACTCTAAGAGCATCTCCCTCTCATGCTTCTGTCTTTCTCTTATTTTTCTTTCAATTCGCTGTTGTTCAGTTTCTTCAGGACAAGGACTTTCTGAAGTTAAGATTGATGACAAAAGATGAGCAGGAACAGAAGAATTTGGATCTGTGATCTCTGGTTGTGGGTGGTGATAAGTTGTTGTAGTTGTTGCTTCTGTTGGTGTAATGATAGTAGGGATTGAGAGGGTGATCTGTGTTGTTGCTGTTGTGGTTGTGGTAACTGGTGAAGTTGTTGTTGTTGGATTTGTTGTTGGTGGGGTTATGAATGTGGTAGCTGGTGAAGTTATTGTTGCTGGAATTGTTTGTTGTGTTCAGATTCTTCTTTTTTTTTTTCTTTTTTTTTCTTTTCATCTTCTAACACCAAATCAGAACCAGGAAAAAACCACAAAGAAATAGATATAGACTAAAACGATTACTCTAAACACGATGAATAGATTATACTTTGCAAATCATAGACTCTTTAACAAGGAAAAAACCAGATCATTGAAATTCGCCAAAAACCCTAGACATATAGAGAGAAAAAGGCTGTGGTATTCTTCTATTTGTTATTGAATGATTAGATTAAGAATAGTTATTTGTTAACCAACCACCACAGTTCTGGAGACAATCTCGGTCAACTTACTATGCTATACTATTAATTGATAGGTTCTCTTGCCTATATGTGTTAATGGTCATATTTATGTATGCTTGATTGATTTATAAATATAAGATTTGATTTGGGTTTAACTAACAACTAGACCAGGTTTCTTATATGGTAGGGCTAGCACATCAATATCTTTACCTGTTTTATCTGCTTTTAATTTATCTATTTTAGTCTAATTAGAAAAACCCCCAAAATCTACCTACTTTACACCTCTTCCTAAATACTCTTCCCTAATAAAAGCATCAGCTTCGATCCACATCACATTACAATCTTTAGAACGATCTTAGGTTATACTTACCGCTTACTAATTACAAGTAGGTAGTATATAATATTTTAGCCCCAACAAAATATAAATTTAAAACAACGTTGACCACTTGACCTGCCGTTTAGAGATCCCTAACGAAAATCTCTATTCACACAACTGTGCCGTTCGGAAGGCCATAAGTCGTGAACTTTGCTCAAATGGTAATTACCTACAAGGTCTGGGTTTATAACTGTGGAAATACTGGTTATTCACCAACTCTGGACTAAACAATTACTATTAATGGAAAGTTAACAGTCACCAAAACCCGGTCTTGGCCTTAAATGCCTTGCCTGGTTTAGGACATGGTGTGTAAATTAATGGGATATTTGATGAAATAAATGGTAGGCATTTGATAAAAGTATTTGATTGGCATATGTTTGGGTTTAGTATGTGCGTGAATAAAACAGGATAAAGAATATTTTCTCTATTTTGGGTCTTAATTTTCTCGCGGCATCAAATTTATTATGACAACTCATCATCATTTATGTCATATAAGATAACATTTTTGTCACTTGTATCAATTAAGACAATGTTTCTAGTGTGAAATCTCATGTATTACGGTTATGTTAAATGGGGTTCTTTTTTCGTATGACCTTTTATGATAGGTTGCAAGATTTAAAATCCGGGAATGAATTTATATCAATAATCTAGATCTGCATCATGTTGTCCGCCAATTGCCATATTTTTGGTTAGAGACTTTCACTGATATAACTCTTTTTCATTAAACCCTGAATTAATTGTGAATGTGTACACCTTTTCTCATGGAAATTATTTTCACAAATGATAAATGCTTTTAAGAAATAAAAACTAAATTATATTTCAAATTGATGAACTGTAACCGATATTTCCCCATTTTCGATTCTTCGCAATCAATTTTTTATGATCAATGTTTGTTTTTTTGTAATTAAACATCTAACCACTTCACTTGATGTTTCTAAATAAATAATAAGATTTCTCATTACAATTTCATAACAAGTTTTTTAACAATGGCATCTTCTTCCCAAAGATTCAGACGCGAATTGTTTAAGGAAACTGGACTTGCTAGTCATCCGCTAACAAATGAGACCAGCTTTCCGTCCAATGATATGTTGAGGAACATGAGTTCAAAACTTTTTCATGGAAATCATGCGAATCATCCAGGTCTGAATTCTCCCAAGGGTAAGCAAGAGGTTTCAGACAATCACGATTTGACACACAAGCGCAAGTCTAACAAGGTTTTACTCTTGCTCGTAATATAATACATATTATTGATATTTTTATTTTTTCGATCCTCTTTTTCTTTTCCTAGATTGATCCTATTCATAATGTTGGGGCTAAACTTTTTGAAAGCCATTTTTTTGGTGAAAAAGGGTAAATTCTTATAAAGGCAATCAAAGTGAAGTAATATAAAAAATTTCAATTTCTTACCTTTCATTGATAATATTGAATTTCCACTCCTTTTTGTTATCAAAAGCGAAACAAATCACGCAGATCAGCAACCTCTTGTTTGTTTTGTCATGAGGTACACAACTAATCCATTTTATTGATAATGTAAGCCGCATATTTTTAGTTTTTTTCCGATGTGTGTAACGTACAATTGTTAGTATCAAGTATAAGTGTTTGAATTTTATATTACGTTTTACCTTGATTGTATTCTATGCTTTACAAGTTGCAAGTTGCACACATCTATACAAAAATTGAATGTTCAATATTTACACCTTTAAAAGACTAGGGTAAGTTGCATACCTCATGGAAAACGAATAGTAGGTAGCTGATCTACAATATTTATCCAACATATAATCCTTGTAAACATTCGTTCTTGTATTTTTTTTCATTGTACATAAGAATAACCCTTTTTTCTTTGTAGCATGAAATGGCACCAATAAATGGATCCAGAACCAACTTTCATAGTGATTTTGAAACCATCTATGGGACACTTCCAAATCATATTGAACTGGATCTGAACCGATTACCGCCTGATACTAATGGGAAGAATGAATCATGTGAACAATGGGATCTATCATCACCATCCCAACAGAAGTCAGTTATGATTTTAATGAGTTGTCTTAACTGCTACCTTCACGTCATGGTTCGTGATGATGTTCATGTATGTCCTAAATGCTGCAAGGGTGATAATTTGCTTGATATCTTCCGTGAGAGGCCAACGAAGAAAGCAAGAATTATATCGTTTGATTGAGATTCCCTTGAGCTAATTGTGTACCTTATGACTAAAAATTTGCGTAACTTGTAATAAATTTAATTTTTCATAGTCTTAAGGTATTAACTTATGGTGTCTAATTTTATTTTAATACTTTTAGTGAGCTAAAATGGTTTTTCTTGACAATCTTTTACTATATTACGTAACTTACGCCAATCAATCATTCAATAATAGAGAAATGAAAACACCAATAAGAAAGAGAATAGAAAGCATATAAGCTAGGTATAACTAGATGCATCAAGATTTTTTTTGATACAAAGGGCCTATTTATTTAGGCATTATTAGGCTTAATGGTCTTGGCGGATTATTCGGTCAGCATTTGAGAGTTGTTTACTTTTAACTTAATAGTTGAGCCCATCTTACCCAAATGTTTATTCGGTCACCCAAAAAAGTGCACTTGTCCCCATCTAGCCCATTTATTTACACCTGTAACCTTTATTTCCAATTTTGTTAAATGAAAAACACCGGTGCTAGTAATCGATTAGTCGACATCTTGGAACCTCCTTCCCCCATTTTTTCCATGTGATTCGCCATCAACCACCATCTTCTTTCACCTTTTGTTACAGGTTTTTTTTTTTGGGTAAAGGGTTTTCACCTGGTGAATATATTACTCCAAAAATAACGTTTAAGTACAAGGGTGTGAGTGAAATCCCACACCTCAGCCCGTTACATAGGCAAAGACACTACATAATAAGGCAACGCCACTACCAACCTCGAAGAGATAACCAGCTATCGACAGCTAAACTCTATGTATATGACATACCATATACATAATTAGGTTTTTGTTACAGGTTTTGTTTTTCATATTTAGGTTTTTGTTTTTAGGGTTTATGTAGGAACAAAAATTGTTGCTATGAAATTGTCAATGTTTAATTCAATTATAATTATAATGTTTAAGACTTCATTATCCTCATCGTATATATATGCCTATCTCTGAGTCATTTTGGAAAATCTTTATATTCAAAGTTCCTTATCGTAATTTTGTTGTTGATATTAGCCCAAATAAAGTAGACTTTTATGTGGCTGGATGTTTTTTTTTAGAACAACAATAATTTTTTTTTTTTTTTTTTGGGTAAAGGGCAAAATTTTACCCGGTAAATATATTCCCAAAAGCATTTAAGTACAAAGGATGCAAGTGAATCTCACATCTCAGCCCGTTACATAGGCGATTAAGACTACATAACCAGGACACAACCACTACCCACTATTTGACTCAACATAAATAAAAAATAGACCTCATTTGACTCAGAGACATCAAACACAAAACCACAAACCAACAATTGACTCAACCAAAGACGTCAAAAGACAACCATTCTCCTCATTTCTTTTTTCCACTCTGCCTATCATGAAGACTCATGTACTCAGCCATTTCATTGTCTGCAGAATCAAATATATCATCCTCATCTTCCTCATCATCCATATAGGGATTTTCCACATTAGTATTGTAAGCATCTTTCCATTTAGAATAGAAACTAGTCTTTTCAGTACTTTCCTCGTCAGATGCAACTTTCTTCCCACGATCATCCTTCTTTGAATCCAGCTGTTCACTAGAGGTAGCCGTAATATCCACTTTGTTTAAAGCCTCAAAAGAATTAGATATTTTAGTCGTACTATCCTCCTTTGTCTTCTTTTTAGGAACAAACACCTGTTTAGCATGAGCTACAGCCACTTTCTTTGGGTTACCAACCACAAGACCACGAAATGGCTTTCTTGGAGCTTGAAATCTAGCAGAATCTTTCTTATTCTTCCCCTCAACCCCATTAGCAATGTTTTGCTTAGCCCCAACATTCGTGACACCTTGTTTATTCAATGTAACAGGATCACTCTTTGGACAATGATCCCCAGTGTGACACCCGCTAAATTAAGACATTTTTACTGTGCCTAATTATGTGCTTATTACGTGTATTTAGTATGAAATAGGACTAAGTACAGTAACTATTATATATATATATATATATATATATATATATATATATATATATATATATATATAATGATTATATATATGTACACGTATGCGATTCGTTTAGATCGTACAAATTTCGTGTCAGATAAATATCTAACAACACTAATACGAACGTTGGTGAAACTATTATTAAATAATATGGAATTATTTAATAACATTGATTAATACTTTATATTATGTTTATAATATAACAAAAAGCGTACGTTTTGCTTAAAACATAACCGAACGCGACGAAAACACGCGAGACGCGCCTGACCGACAAAATAAACTAAAGTTATATTTTTTTTATAACTTAAAACTAAGTATTTTGATAAAACACTTCAAGTAAAAATATGACGATTACACGTATATAATTATAACGTTTAAAAACGTTACACAATTCGTATAAACACACGATTTGCAACCGACGACCAAATGAAAACCCGAAATATATTTTAATAACTTAAAATATATTATTTTGAGTAAAACTTTCATGAAAAATATCGTACTTTAAATCGGTAACGAAAACTAATATATATAACGTTTAACGTTTAAACGAACGACGAAACGAACGGGTAAACGAGCACCGTGCGTAACGAAACTTTGGGAGACAAAATTTAGCACACCCACACCCTTGTGGGGTCCACAAAATCTGCAGCCAAGGGTATGGGGTGCCATGCCCCTACCTTTGCTTCTTTGACAACCTAAACCCTCACCATATCTCATTTCATTCAACCCATTTTCACTCCAACTCCACCCACTCTTCACACTCTCCTCTCCTCTCTCTTGTTGCTATTTTCCAGACCCAAAACCGCCACCCCAGTGCCACCATCAACCACCGTAGAACCATCATAAGCCGCCACGCCAGAATTCAAGAAAAACGCGAGGGATCGAGCTCTAACACTTCTTTTCCTTCTCCTCTTCATAGAATACTAGTAAGAACATCATTTCTCTTTCATAATACTTGTAATATACTTATTAACATGTTATTAAGTCCACTCAACCATTATATGTCCAAATAATTAACCGAAAGGCGATTTAAAACTCGAAATATATACTTATGTTTTCTGTCCAGAAAAGTGTCCTCATTTTAACGATTTATATAAAAATCATTTAAACATGAAAATGAATGTTTCTTGAGCCTAAAATATATTAAAAGAAGTAAGATTTCTAACAAAATTTGTTTCGTAGCATTTCGACTCCGTTTAGTACCCGAGAATAATTTACTCCGGCGACATATACTTTCTGTCTTCGGGAGACAGAAAGTTGCACCACCTTCTCGGAGCCATAACTTGAATACTAAGTTGAATAAATGCATGAATCATATACCGAAGTCTTCGTATGGATGTTATCTACAAAAAGGCTTTCTTTGACTCGTTCTAAAAAGACACCGGTTTTTCCATAAAATTAAATTTGTGAGCAAAGGTTTAAAATTCGGACCAAACTGAACTGTGATACTTTCTGAATTTTTTAAAAATATCAAACGACCTCTAAAAGATATGAAAAAATTACAGGAAGTACTTAAGATACGTGGGAACGTTGTGTAAAAATTTTGAAACGTTTCGATAATGTTTGCTTAGCTAAATAAAATTCACAAATTCGGACTGATTTTACTCCGAACTTTGACTTTCGTTGACTTTCGGATTTTCAAGCCAAATTCGGGTTTTTGACTCCGAAAGTCAACTTTCGGAGTTGACTTTTGCTAAATTTGGATGAATAGTGTTTTGGCCCAAAACTTTGAATATTTACACTTTCGGACCCCGACTTTCGGAGTAAAACATATCTATACATTCGGATACCACACTTTCGGACTCACTAACTGTCGGACTTGAATATTTATACATTCGGATTATATAATTTTGGACCTATATATATATAGATACTTTCGGATATACATACACACATATATATATATACATATGTACTGTCGAATATAAATAGATATACGAACATTCAAATACAATCACGAGAAGTTTAAAAAGACTTCTACAACTAAGTATCGAATACTTAAATCAACCAAACTTTATACAATAATACCGGAACGTACGAACATATATACTTTATAAGTATACCCTACTATTCGAATAGAATGATTTGATACGCATGCTAATATGAGATTACACTCACACTTATACGAGCTTACACTCGAACTACTACGAGCTCACACTCGAATAACACTTTCACGTCGCGATACAAATAACAGACTAATGGACATTAACTAGTTGAGTGGACAACTAGCATGGATCATCTTTAAAGATATCCATTTACTTACTTAACCTTATGCATTTAGGACGCTAGAGGTCACTGGTTCGGAGAACCGTATTGCTTGATTTCTGCCTAGTACTGCTAGACTCAGGTGAGTCTCACAGCCCCTATTTTTTCTGTTTTTACTCAGGGGTGAGATGCATTACTTGTTTTTACTTGAACACATGTACTGTTTTACCGACTTACAGACTTACTGATATACTGATTGCATGGGTTACGTTTTATCCAATGAAGTCCTCTGAATCATAGTTGTTAATTGTAGGATAAGCGTGAGTTTTAGTAAATGGATCCCTTTGGGAATGACAATCCCCACCCGGGGTAGCACGCACTACCACGAACCGTACTCGTATAAACGGGCGTTTCTTACTCGTTACACATGAGTGTTTTTGGATTAGCACTCACAGGGGCACATTACCAGGTACTTGGTTGTACCTTACAGACTTGTTAAGCTTCGACTATGATGCTCATGGCAATGTATATCAATACTATTGCATTCGTGCAATCATTATTTACTACATTATTGCAATTGTGCAATCTCTTTTACTACATGATGTGTTCAATAGATTATTTACTACAAACCTGTGAGATTCACCAACCTTTTGGTTGACGCTTTTAGTGATGCATTCTCAGGTACACAGCAACAGTAGGGTTGCCCAACAGGATTTGCTTACTAGCTCGAGTCGCATGCATTTACACGCTTGGAGATTTTTATACATTACTTTTGTATTAACCGTTATGTATTAGAATCTCTAGGAATTTACTCGTGAACTCGACACTTATGTAATGAAACACTTTTCGAACGTCTCATATAGAGTCGTTCACTGTATCCTTTGTGCTTGATTACTTGATTAGTCGCGTCCGATAATTGCTTCCGCTAACATTAAATTTGGGGGTGCGACAGATTGGTATCAGAGCCTAAGGTTATAGTGAACTAGGTTGCATTTAATAGGCCTAGACTATGACCGTTAGGCAGTATTTCTTATTAGGTATAACTGGTTCAGAGATTTCATTATATGAATTTAATTTAACATAGCCTGATCAACTATGTACAATTAAATGAAGATGATGTGAGATCTGAAAGGGATTATGATGAACGGCAATACACTAGTTGACTCTGATCACGAGAGAACCGGGACTTATACTTGTTTTGTGCTAGACACACTAGGCTATTATGTGATATCCGCGTATATACATACATAGGCCTCACTCACTTACTGAACTATTAGGCTATTATATATATTGAAAATATATGAATAGGCCTGACACGTTCGTACACTAGCTATAGAAATAGCTGACTCTTCTCTCGTGACATTTACGAAATTCACTCATCGGCTTACACCGACACTACGACATACTTAAACACCGTTACATCACTTTAAGAGTGAACTCTGATGATTTTATCACATCTAGCACTTGAAATCAATATACTCCCAAGGACTAAAATCCTTTCCTGCCAATTCTATAGAATTCACTCGTGTGGAAAATGGCAAGCTTTCCAGCAGACGATTACACGTCAGATAACGAACAAATACATGATGAACAAATCCATTACACGTATCTCGATGAAGAGATATTTCCAATGGAAGAAATCATAAATGCGGAAATTGAGAATCACAATTTCGGATTGATCGACATCGAAGAGTACGAAAGAGTACAAGACCAGGCTGAAGACTTAGACGGCCGAAACTGGGAACTGAAACTCAAATGCAAGTTCTACGAGATGGAACTTAAAATTCTGAGGAGATCCTTTTCCGAACGAATTAAGGATCAGATCCTCTAAAACACCCCTCCCTTGGCGATTTTTTCCCTTCAACCATAACCCTAATTCAGTATTCAATTCCTGGTTCTGATCGCGCCTCTAATCTGATTACTATCTGTTTGTTCTCTCATTGAATCTTAGTGTTTATTTGTTTGGACGGACATAGTATTTTTGATTTTAGGGTTTCTGATTGGAGCTGTTTTGTTACGGCTTTAGGTTTTAATCGTTCACCTGGTTCTTTGGGTATTCATCAAGGCAGATATACAACGAAATCTTTGTTCAATCTTTTGTGGTTTTAACTTTTTGATGAGATCATCTCTTACCCTAGAGTTGTTTCGGTTTCTTGGGGTTAATATTGTAACACCCCCAAATTTACTGTTTAGCGGAAGCAAGCTTTGGGATGCTACTAATCAAGTAATCAAGCACAAAGGAATACAGTGAACGACTCTATATGAGACGTTCGAAAAGTAATACATTACATAAGTATTCAAAATACATAAGTGTCGAGTTCGCTAGTAAATTCTAGAGATTTTAATACATAACATATATTACAAAAGTAATGCAGAAAAATCTCCAATGTCGGTAAATGCATGCGACTCGAGCTAGTAGGGATATCCTGCTGGGCAACCCTACTGTTGCTGTGTACCTGAGAATGCATCACTAAAAGCGTCAAGCAAAAGGTTGGTGAATCTCACAGGTTTGTAGTAAATAGTCAGTTGGAACACATCAAGTAGTAAAAGTATTTGTACGGTTCTAACCAAGTAGTAAGTAATGATTGCATGGATGCAATCGGGTTGATATACATTGCCATGAGCATCATAGTCGAAGCTTAACACGTCAGTAAAGTACAATCAAGTACAAGTAATTTGCCCCCGTTAGTGCTAATCCAAAAACAGTCATAAGTAACGAGTAAGAAACGTCCGTTTATACAGTACGGTTCCGTGCTACCCCGGGCGGGGATTGTCAGTCCCATATGGATCCATATACTAAAACTCGCGCTTATCCTATAATTAACAACTAAGATTTAGAGGCCTTCAGTGGATTAATCGTAACTCATGCAATTTAGTATATCAGTAAGTCTGTAAGTCTGTATGGTTTGTATAGTCTGTACATGTGTTCAAGTAAAAACAAGTAATGCATCTCACCCCTGAGTAAAAACAGTAAAATAGGGGCTGTGAGACTCACATGAGTCTAGTAGAGTAAAGCAGGAATCAAGTAGTGCGGTTCTCCGAACCAGTAACCTCTAGCGTCCTAAACGCGTAAGGTTAAGTAAGTAAATGGATATCGTTAAGATTATCCATGCTAGTTGTCCACTCAACTTGTTAATGTCCATAAGTCTGTTTGTGTGTTTGTAGTTATTTATGTCTGTAGTCTGTAACTTGTATACGGACCGTTGGTGACGGTGTGTAATAATAATTCAATTATTATTATTATTACGTAATTCATCGTATTAGTATACTTTGTAAGTATATACATAAATTGTTTATTTGTAATGCGACGTGTAACCGCTGTTCGGATGTAAGTCCGTGTAAGTGTAAACTCGTGCGAGTGTAACCTTGCCTTTTTAAATCAAAAGATTTGATTGTAAGCTCGTAGTAGTGTGGGTGTAAGCCCATTTAAGTGTGAGTGTAATCCCACATGTAGTTCCGAGTGTAATCTCGTGTATGTATGAGTGTAATCTCATAATAAAGTGAGTGTAAGCTCATCCGTAATTATAAGTTGTGTTGTATACTTTCCAAAGAATATGTATATCATGTAAGTGTATTGTCGTATAAGGTATAGTTGTTGTATGTATTCAATACTTAGTGTAAAAAGTATTTTAAAGTTTCCGTTTCGTGCGACAATATGTATTCCGACAATAGGGTATGCGACAATGTCATTTACGGACACTATTCATGCGACAATGATATTGTCGTGGTACTATTCTTGCGACAATGGTATTGTCGCAGGTGGTATATTTTCCGATTTCGTTTAAATGTTTGATTTTTGTTAACTAGGTTAGATGGGTTTGGTTTGGTTTGATTTGAGTGTTATCAAGTCCGAAACTATGCATCCGATTCTCACCCTAAAGTCCGAGAGTCAACCCTCAATCCGACAGTCAACGAAAGTCAATTTTTACTGTTCATCCGTCAATATATTCACGGAGTTACTGTTCATCCGTCAATAGATTCACGAAGTACTGTTCATCCGACTTTGTGATTTTTATTTAAAATAGTAAACTTTATCGAATCATTCTGAAATCTTTATACAACATTCCCACATATGTTATGTACTTCCTGTAATTTGTTTTATGACTTTTGGAGGTCGTTAGGTATTTTTTAAAAATCGAGAAGTGTGACTGTGTACTGTTTATCCGAGATTAGACCACTTCTCACAAATCGAATTTTCTGGAAAAATGGGTGTATTTATGGAACGAGCCAAAGAAGAACTTTTTGTATATAACAAAATTATCAAGATTTTCCAAGTGGTCTCATACATTTTTGAGGTCTAGAACTCGAGATATGGCCTCGAGAAGTTACTGAAAGTTTCTGTCCGCCGGAACAGTAGCCCTATGTCACCGGAGAAAAATGTTTTCGAGTAGTAAACGGAGACGAAAAGTCACGAGACTAATTTTGTTGGAAAGTTAACTTATTGTACTACATTTTAGACTTAAGAAACGTCCATTTTGGTGTGGTAATGATTTTTATAAAATTCATGAAACTGGGTACAAAATCTGGACAGGAAGTTTAACTTCCTGTTTTCGAGTTTTAATTCGTGTTTCGACTTATCTTTTGGACATATCTAAGTTGAATAAGCAACATAACATGTAAATAAACATTATATAAGTAAAGTATAAGAGTTTTGAAGTCTCACGATGGTGTATGAAGAAACGGAGACGGTAGAAGTGATGTACACGCGTAGGTGATCGTTTTGGTGTCTTCGGCTTTGCTTTTCCTTCAAGAATGAGGTGGTGGCTGGGATTTCGTGGGGAGGAGGAAGGGAAGAGAGGAGAGGGAAATGATTGAGGGTGAAGTGTGTTGTGGAGTGATAGAGTGTGGGAAATGAGGGTATGGGGAGGTTGGAGTGGCTTATAAGCAAGCAAAAGAGAGGGAAAGTCAAGACATGGTGTTCCATGTCTTGGCTGCTGATTTTTGTGGGTCCCACTCCCCACATGGTGTTTAAATTGTTTCCCCAAAGTTGCGTTAAGTCCCGTGTTCGTTTACCCGTTCGTTTTACGGTTTAATTAATCGTATAACGTTTTATTTGATACGTTTTGTTAACGATTTAAAACACATTATTTTCAATAAAAGTCTTGCTCAAATAATATATTCTAAGTTATTAGAGTATATTTCAATTCCCGTTCGGTTGTCGCTTGCGTATTGTACGTTTATTTAAAGGATAAATGACAAAAATCGGCTACGTACTGCCACAAATTATTCCAAGTATGTAACCTATCTAATTTATTGTTCAAGTATGCAACAAACCGGATGATTTTGTGCTGAGATCCTGTCAAAGTGCGTTATAACCGTTTGAAGTTTGGAAAACCTGACTCAACTTACACATCTACTGCCACATCGATTCTTTTGCCATGTCAGACGAACAGATGGCATCCACATCATTTATTTGACTAAAGTAATCTTATTATTTTTCAAAAGTGTTAAATTTAAATAAAATAATTATTACTGTGTTTTTACTTAAACAACTGCAATCAAATTCAGCAAACACAAGCACAATCTAATAACAAAAACAACTAAAATCAAATTCTATTAAACAACCAAAAGATCAAAAGAGCAGCATGTTTCCCCATTGTGTTTTCCATTTTTCATCAGAACATTTTTTCATGATAACAGTTATTTGTTTTCTCACTACAAAAAAAAAAAACTACAACCAGAATGATGTAGATATACTATGGCATCAATTCAATCATCATAGAAAAACTCCCAATTCATTAATTGAACTCCATTATTTCTTTTTACATATGCAAACGAATTGGGTTTCAAACTGATCCAAACCCCAACTCCATCCTTCATTCAATTCAATCTCATAATTTCTTAAGTCCAATTTCAAAATTCGGCGGTTCTGTAAACTGGTGGTGGGGGTGGTCTAGCAAGTTGGCGTAATCGCCATCGGAACCACCGTGTATGGGTGTCATCGGAACCATGGTGACACAATTACGGTCGTTCTTGTGTGGTGAAGCAATTAAGGTCGTTCTTGTGCGTTTTCGGTGATGCAATTCCGGAATAGATCTGACGCGATTTCGGTGACGCGATTCCGATCATCCTTGTTTGTTCCGGATTCAGTAGCAACCACAAAGACTTTGAAACGGTTGCCGGGAAACGAATTAAATTGTAGAGTTATAATCGTCGCCGGAAAATGAATCAAAGGTCGCCGGAGGGTTTTTCCGGTGGTTGTCGTCCTTGTGCTTTTTATACGTTCTCCGTTCTTCCTTGTGCGATTCCCGTCGTTGGGTTCAAACAAAGATGTTTGTTGAAATTATTGTACTTTTGTTGAAAATTCTATTATCCGATCTTGCTGTTTGATATTATGAAGATGATGATGGCAAAATAGTAATTGATTAATGTTCAAAGATTAGAAACAGAAATCAAAGGGTAGTTTTTGTATATTGAAAATAATAATAATAATTAATAATTAAAAAAGCCATGTAAGTATTTTACATTTAAAAAAAATCCAAATAACCAAAATTACCTGTTCAGCAGGTAACAAGTTACCATGTGGCTGATATCGACACAAAATATTCTAGTTTGATGCATACTTAAACAATAAAATTGGTAGGTTGCATACTTGGAACAATTGTTGGCAGTACATAGCCGATTTTTGTCATTTACCCTTATTTAAATCGGGTAACGTTTTTAAACGTTATAAGTATATACGTGTAATCGTAATATATTTACTTGAAGTATTTTACCAAAATACTTAGTTTTAAGTTATTAAATTATAACTTTGATTTATTTTGTCGATTGGGTGCGTTTTGTGCATTTTGTGCATTTTCATCGCGTTCGGTTACGTTTTAAGTAAAACGTACTTGTCGTTATATTATATCATAATATACAGTAATTATCGTTTTTATTAAATAATTTCATATTAATTAATAGTAGTTTCACCAACGTCCGTATTTGTTTTGTCAGATTTTTATCTGACCGAGATTGCACGATTTGGATGAATCGTATTCGTGCACACATATATATAATCATTATATATATTTGTAAGTAGTTATTGTACTTAGTCCTATTTCGTACTAAATACACATAATAAGCACATAATTAGGCACAGTAGTGGTGTCCTAATTTAGCGGGTGTCACATTCTCCCCTTGTTAGGAGAATTTCGTCCCGAAATTTGTTCTAAGTAGTAGTCTGTAGGTTGAAGTATTTCGTCGGTAAGTCATTCTAGAATGACGGTGAGATATGTCAGTAGAGTAACGTCTGTATCGTGGGGTTTTCCTCCCCTTGTTAGGTTTGTGCCCTACTGGCAAGGAGTTTTGATGTGTTTCGACCATGTCCAATGGACAGGGTCAGTCGGTATTTGCTAAGTCTGTCAGAAATCAGAGTGTAGCTACATTTTGTACTAGTAGCCTACGGTAACTTGTAATGTCTACTGTATTCGTAAAGTCTGTAATAGTCGGTAGTACCTTAGAGTAAACTAACTCTATAAGTATCGGGTAGGATTTCGGGTGGTTGCGTAGCGATGTACCTGTGGTATTGCTACAGTCTGTAGAGGTTCCGGCACGAGTGTTTCCCTTCTTGTTGTTATCCTTGGTAGTCAGTAACGGGCAGTTAGCCCTGAGGTGCCCAGTGTTTCCGCATTCGAAGCAAGCCTTCAACGCTTTAGAGTTGGTATTTTTAGGTGTAAGCCTACAGTCTTGGACTTGGTGTCCATGGGTCTGATATCGGTGGCAAGGGTTGCCACAGAGTCCAGTGTGATGTCGGTCGCAGATGGTACAGTGGGGTTTGTTTCCTCTATAAGTTTTCCCCGTAGCTCTATCAGTATGAGTTTGAGTTGTTTTTACCCTTTTTGTTCGGGGCTGAGTAAAGTCCGTGTTGGAGTTTTCTCCTAGGTTTGTCAGTCGGGTTTCGGTATCCTGTTCAGTGGGAATACCAGTCTGTGTTGTTTGTGGTACGGAGTTAGAAACCAGTTGGAGTACATCTCCCAGAGTTGGACACAGGAACCTTAATTGTTCCCAGTGAAATTCTAGAGTTTGCAGGCGTAATCCCTGCTCGAAGGCGAGTTGGCGTAGATCGGCCATTTCCTTCTGGATGGTGTTCAGTTGGTTGTGTAATGCGTTTAGTGATTCGTCTGTTTGGTGGGAGTTACCCGTATTTACATTGACAATGATCGGAGTGGTAAAAGTAGAAGCAGTGGTGATAGCGGTACCAGTGGTATGGTTATCAGTGGCAAAGTGTAAATTGGGGTCAGTCCTAGTTGTTTCAGAAATCTCAGCCAGTGTCGTTGGAGGTGGAATCTCTCCAAGCCCTCCTGGGTGTGCCATTTCTTCCAATGGTTCTTCATTCACTGATTCGGTATCGCTTTCGAGAGTAAGTAGGTAAGGAAACATGGACTGCCCGTCACCAGGTTGGTCGTCAGTGGAATAACTTGTCATTTCCTACGAAATGGGTGTTTTATTAATATGATGTTTTAATGATGACATTAAGTATTGTTCAACGGCAAGTAAAGTATGAATTCGTAAGTATAAGAATTTAGTTCTAGCGAAAACAATGAAAGTACAGGTGGTTCTCTCCGAACAGATGCTTCGCGGTGTAGAGTTCGGGTAGATAACGCGTAAAGACGATAGCTCCATGGTTCCCGGTCTCAACCAGTTGTGAGATAAATGGGAAAGAATTCACTCACTACATTTTTAAAGTGTAATTGAAGTTTCACTGTCGGTTTCGAATAGTCTGTCGTTTCCTAATTCTATTATGTACTTAGAATCTAAGGAAACACGTGAGATACTATGTAGGCAAGATTTATAAAAGAAAGTAGTATGATATTAGTTAGACGGTGTGAGAACGAACGTACCCGTATTTGGGTCTTGGCAGTCATTCCCTGAGTTGAGTATATAAGCCCTGCCCCGAGCGTTGTTATTCTTGCTCTTTAGTTTTGGGCAGTCCTTCCTAAAGTGTCCGGTACCGTTGCACTCGTAGCAGGTCTTGGGTGCATAGGTGTTGGTACCAGTAGTGACTGTTCGGCAATCTTTGGCTAGATGTCCAAATCGTCTGCATTTGGTGCAGGGACATGAACCATCATGATGAAGACTACATTTAGAGTAGTATGGCCTGCTCCCCTTGTAGGTCTTCGAGTCATCAGAACTAGCAGTATAAGCCTTAGCAGTCGCAGGCTTTTTGTTAGATTGAGTCTGGAGGTTAGGATTTCCATCAAGTTTCCTTTTGTTATTATTACCAGAAGATGGGGTTGGTGTCTCACGGCGAACGATCATAGCCATGAGTTCATGTGCCATATGAATAGCACTTTGGATGTTCGCAGGTTTGGATGAGGCAACGTTCCCCTGGATATTCTTCGGGAGTCCGCGAATTTATCTCTGGATACGTTTGTGTTCTGGGTCTACCATAGCAGGGCAGAGAAGAGCGAGTTGTTGGAACCTAGTGGTATAGCCAGTGATATCGGTTCCCTGAACCGACAAATGCCAGAATTCCTCTTCTAAGCGCTGGAGTTCTTCATTTGGACAGTACTCGTCTGTGAGTTTCTTTTTCAGATCTTCCCAAGGGAGTTGATATGCAATGTCAATGCCCACTGCGTTAGCATGACTGTTCCACCAAGTCAGAGCACCTTCAAGGAAAGTGCCGGTGGAATACTTGACCTTGCAGTCTTCTGGGCAGTTGCAGATCCTAAAGACTGATTCCATTTTCTTTATCCATCGGATCAAACCAATAGCACCTTCCGTGCCCTTGAAGTTCAGTGGTTTACAATTAAGGAAGTCTTTGTATGTGCAGGGTCTTGCTTGAGGGCCATTGACGGCTGTATCCTCGCTTCCCGAGTTCGGTTGTCGTACCGCCATAGCTTGGGCCACACTCTAGGCAATGAGTTGGGCGAGTTCAGTATCGTTGAACGCGTGTTTTTGCGGAGGCATGTTCCTTTAATAAGATAAAGAACATGTGAGAGTTTGAATAAAAGATATGATTATGATAATTGTGTAAATACTGAGATAGTACGCCAATGCATTACACGTTGATAGTTAACAAAAGTAATAGGATTGTAATCATTAAGTATATGAGTTCAAAAGATTACAAGAGTCAAAGTTTACAATAGTGTCGGGAATTAGTTCATCCAAACAGATTTCGAAGGTTATACAAAATGGGGATGGAGTTTTAATATATCCATCAGATTAGAGGTCCTACCTAAGACCTATTACATACACAACTATCCTCTATACAGGACGGTTATAGTTATCATTGGTCTATTCTAGGTGAAGGTCGTAGGGGTAGTAACGAGTTTCCAGCATATCTTGGTATTGTCGAAGTGCAGGATAAACCAAAGCATCTCCTGTTGCTTGTAGGTACATCCACTTGACCCATGATGTCGCTCGTTGACTTAGGTGAGTAGTTACTTCCTTCAAGTAGAGGATACAGTCTCGGATTCGCTCAAAGATAGATCGTTGCAGAATCCTTAGTTCCAGTTCGTAGATTTTGCATTTCAGTTTGAGTTCCCAGTTTTGGCCGTCTAAGTCTTCGGCCTGATCTCGTACTCTTTCGTACTATTCAATGTCGATTACTCCGAAGTTGTGATTCTCAATTTCCTCCACTGGAGCTATCTCTTCATCGAGATATGTGTACTGAATTTGTTCATCGTTGATTTGTTCGTTATCTGCCGTGTAATCGTCTGTCGAGAGGTGTGCCATTTTCCGCACGAGTAGTTCTATAGAAATGGCAGAGAAAGGATTTCAGTTATTGGAGGTATGTCGGTTATGTGTAATCATAAGAGTTAGCTATATAATGAAGTGACGGTAGCCAAGTTGTCGTTGTTCGGTGTAAGCCGGTAAGCGAATTTTTGTAGATGTCGCGAGAGAGTATTATGTCGGTAAGTGAGGCCTATATATGTATATATACATATATCACATAATAGCCTAATGTGTAACACCCGCCAAATTAGGACTAGTAATTAGTGCCTAATCATATGTTAATACATGTAATTAGTTCTGTATTAGGCTAATTAATGTATCGAATTATATATATTGTGGAATATATACGAAAATGCGATTTGATTAAATCGTACGCAATTTAAATCGAATGTATCTCGATTCAATTTAATACAGACGTTGGTGACCAATTTTATTAAATAACGCTTTTATATCAAAAATATTATTATGATAATATTTCGTATTCATTTGGATTATACAAACAAAACTTATATGATTTAAAAATGTAAAACGCGCAAACAAATTAACTTACATTTTATAACCCAAATATAAATTGATTAGTAAAATATTTAAACAATATACCGCGTAATAAATTGTATTTTAAAACTTATAATTAAAATGTAAAATAATTATTTAACGTTTAAAAGACGGAGAAAACGAACACCACGCGAAACGCGGGGCGCAAACTGAAAAGTGGGGATAACCTCCCACTTCCCATTTCCTTTTTCTCATTTATCCATTATCTCTCTCTCTCTCTCTTATTTTTCTCTTTCATTTTCTCTCTAAACCATTTTCACCACCACCTCATTTAATCACATAATACTACCAATAAAAACGCTCGGATCATCAATATTTTTAGAGATTCACGATCACCTCGCAACGATCTACATTTCCATCTTTCCGGATTTCCATTTCGGCAAATTGTAAGTTTCCGACAAAATCCCGAAATCTCTCGATTCTTAGTATTTTCGATTTCTAGTTGTTATTATAACTTGTATATGTCCATTACTAAGTGTAGAACACGAATTTATAGCTTGAAAACGGGTTTAAAACGGATTTTTGGCCGGAAAAATCGTAACAGCTGGACTTTCTGGGCTGGTGTTCTTCCATGCGACACAAGCCTTGTGTCGCATGTTGTGTCGTATTTTGCCCCTTGCGTCGTATAAAACCCCCTGTGTCGCACCTTGTGTCGTACCAAATAATTAGTGTCGCAATCCTTGCGACACAACCATTATGTCGTATTTTCATACGACACAATCACTATGTCGCTGTTGAATCAGCATCCCGCATCTATGCGACACAACCCTTGTGTCGCATAGACATTGTGTCGCATTTTCTATGCGACACAACCCTTGTGTCGCATAACTACCTTTGTGTCGCATATTGTGTCGCAAAACACAGAAAACTCAGATTTTTACTAAGTGTCGAGACTCGAAATTTATCACTCGATTTTACCCGAATTCAGATCCCAGATGCGTTTTTCGTCAAAGCAATATAGTAGAAATAAAAATTTTCCAAGCTGACCTGGCAGCTCGACCCCAGCCAGGGGCTCTGCCCCTTGGACCCCGCCAGGGGCTGCCGCCCCTTGGACCCCGCTACCAGGGGCGCTGCCCCCGGACCCCCGTACTTAGATTCCGTAACGGCTTCTAAAACACAATCAAAATACATTTTTCAAGTAAAACGCCACGAAATCAAAATAATAATAGTTGAGATTATTATTACAAATCTGTCACCAACGGGCCGTACATGTTTTCAAACATTTAACAAATCAACCAAATCGTAGTAATTTGGACATATATATAGTTGTGTAACAACTACAAGGGTGATCTTTTGAGATACCCAATCATGTTTATAACCATCGCGTGTCGTGGACACCCTCAGGTTACAAGTCTTTGGACTTCATACTCGGCTAATCAACTTACGTTTGTTTAAACGCTTTCAGACTCAGGTGAGTCTCATAGCCCCTCTTTTTACTGTTTTACTCAGGGGTGTGATATATTGCTCAACTTTTAACATGTGAACGCAAGTACAAACATTTCATATACTACATGAGTTTTTCGAAACTAATCATTTAAAGTCCTCCGTCAGCATAGTTGTTAATACGTTGTAGCGTGAATATTAGTATATGGTACCATATAGGATTGACCCACCTCGTCCGGGTTAGCAAGCACTAACCGGGTAAACGGACGTACTAATATTTGGGAAGACGAATGTGGATTAGGCATTCGTGGAGGCACCTCGCCCGGAATTCTCTATAGGGGACCCGGCCCTCGAGTTAAGCTCAACTATGTGCTCATGGCTGTATACACGATGATTATCATTTAATTACTGGATGCAATTCATTATTTAATTGCTGGATGCAATTCATTATTTAATTGCTGGATGCAATTCATTATTTTAATCTTGCGGTTCATACGATATTACTTGATTTCAAACCTGTGAGCTCATCAGCTTTATAGCTGACCTTTTAGCATATATCGCAGGTACCCAGCAGTAGGATGTTTCTGCTTCAGGATTTAGCTCGAGTCAGCATGCAGATGATTGAGATTTTCTTGCATTAGTATATTTTGTACAAGTACTTATGTACTGAAATCTCATTTTATTTAAACTCGAGCTATGTAAAGCTTTAAATGTTGTAAACATTTCAGTTATTAATATATTTTGTTAAAACGACGCATATAGAGTCGTTTGCTATTTATCTTTGTGCTTTGTTATTGATTAGTAACACCCAAATCAAGCTTCCGCAAATCTTCAAATTTGGGGGTGTTACATAATGTGTGTCTAGCACAAACAAGTAAAAGTCCCGGTTCTCTCGTGGTCAGAGTCAACTAGTGTATTCCTGTTCATCATAACCCCTTTCAGATCTGACATCATCTTTATTTAATTGTACATAGTTGATCAGGCTATGTTAAATTAAACTTGTATGATGAAATCTCTGAACCGGTTATACCTAATGGGGAATACTACCTAACGGTCATAGTCTAGGCCCACTAAATGCAACATAGTTCACTATAACCTTAGGCTCTGATACCAATCTGTAACACCCCCAAATTTACTGTTTAGCGGAAGCAAGCTTTGGGATGCTACTAATCAAGTAATCAAGCACAAAGGAATACAATGAACGACTCTATATGAGACGTTCGAAAAGTAATACATTACATAAGTATTCAAAATACATAAGTGTCGAGTTCGCTAGTAAATTCTAGAGATTTTAATACATAACATGTATTACAAAAGTAATGCAGAAAAATCTCCAATGTCGGTAAATGCATGCGACTCGAGCTAGTAGGCATATCCTGCTGGGCAACCCTACTGTTGCTGTGTACCTGAGAATGCTGAACTAAAAGCGTCAACCAAAAGGTTGGTGAATCTCACAGGTTTGTAGTAAATAGTCAGTTGGAACACATCAAGTAGTAAAAGTATTTGTACAGTTCTAACCAAGTAGTAAGTAATGATTGCACGGATGCAATTGGGTTGATATACATTGCCATGAGCATCATAGTCGAAGCTTAACACGTCAGTAAAGTACAATCAAGTACAAGTGCCCCCGTAAGTGCTAATCCAAAAACACTCATAAGTAACGAGTAAGAAACGCCCGTTTATACAGTACGGTTCGTGGTAGTGCGTGCTACCCCGGGCGGGGATTGTCAGTCCCATATGGATCCATATACTAAAACTTGCGCTTATCCTATGATTAACAACTACGATTCAGAGGCCTTCAGTGGATTAATCGTAACTCATGCAATTTAGTATATCAGTAAGTCTGTAAGTCTGTATGGTTTGTATAGTCTGTACATGTGTTCAAGTAAAAACAAGTAATGCATCTCACCCCTGAGTAAAAACAGTAAAATAGGGGCTGTGAGACTCACCTGAGTCTAGTAGAGTAAAGCAGGAATCAAGTAGTGCGGTTCTCCGAACCAGTAACCTCTAGCGTCCTAAACGCGTAAGGTTAAGTAAGTAAATGGATATCGTTAAGATTATCCATGCTAGTTGTCCACTCAACTTGTTAATGTCCATAAGTATGTTTGTGTGTTTGTAGTTATTTATGTCTGTAGTCTGTAATTTATATACGGACCGTTGGTGACGGTGTGTAATAATAATTCAATTATTATTATTATTACGTAATTCATCGTATTAGTATACTTTGTAAGTATATACATAAATTGTTTATTTGTAATGCGACGTGTAACCGCTGTTCGGATGTAAGTCCGTGTAAGTGTAAACTCGTGCGAGTGTAACCTCGCCTTTTTAAATCAAAAGATTTGAGTGTAAGCTCGTAGTAGTGTGTGGGTGTAAGCCCATTTAAGTGTGAGTGTAATCCCACATGTAGTTCCGAGTGTAATCTCGTGTATGTATGAGTGTAATCTCATAATAAATTGAGTGTAAGCTCATCCGTAATTATAAGTTGTGTTGTATACTTTCCAAAGAATATGTATATCATGTAAGTGTATTGTCGTATAAGGTATAGTTGTTGTAGGTATTCAATACTTAGTGTAAAAAGTATTTTAAAGTTTCCGTTTCGTGCGACAATATGTATTCTGACAATAGGGTATTCGACAATGTCATTTACGGACACTGTTCATGCGACAATGATATTGTCGTGGTACTATTCATGCGACAATGGTATTGTCACAGGTGGTATGTTTTCCGATTTCGTTTAAGTGTTTGATTTTTGTTAACTAGGTTAGACGGGTTTGGTTTGATTTGAGTGTTATCAAGTCTGAAACTATGCATCCGAGTCTCACCCTAAAGTCCGAGAGTCAACCCTCAGTCCGACAGTCAACAAAAGTCAATTTTTACTGTTCATCCGTCAATATATTCACGGAGTTACTGTTCATCCGTCAATAGATTCACGAAGTACTGTTCATCCGATTTTGAGATTTTTATTTAAAATAGTAAACTTTATCGAATCGTTCTGAAATCTTTACACAACGTTCCCACATATGTTATGTACATCCTGTAAATTTTTCATGACTTTTGGAGGTCGTTAGTTATTTTTTAAAAATCGAGAAGTGTGACTGTGTACTGTTTATGCGAGATTAGACCACTTCTCACAAATCGAATTTTCTGGAAAAATGAGTGTATTTATGGAACGAGCCAAAGAACTTTTTGTATATAACAAAATTACCAAGATTTCCCAAGTGGTCTCATACGTTTTTGAGGTATAGAACTCGAGATATGGCCTCGAGAAGTTACTGAAAGTTTCTGTCCGCCTGAACAGCAGCCCTATGTCACCGGAGAAAAATGTTTTTGAGTAGTAAACGGAGTCGAAAAGTCACGAGACTAATTTTGTTGGAAAGTTACTTCTTGTACTACATTTTAGACTTAGGAAACGTCCATTTTGGTGTTGTAATGATTTTTATAAAATTCATGAAAATGGGTACAAAATCTGGACAGGAAGTTTAACTTCCTGTTTTCGAGTTTTAATTCGTGTTTCGACTTATCTTTTGGACATATCTAAGTTGAATAAGCAACATAACATGTAAATAAACATTATATAAGTAAAGTATAAGAGTTTTGAAGTCTCACGATGGTGTATGAAGAAACGGAGACGGTAGAAGTGATGTACACGCGTAGGTGATCGTTTTGGTATCTTCGGCTTTGCTTTTCCTTCAAGAATGAGGTGGTGGCCGATGGTGGATGGTGGATGGTGGTGGTGGCTGGGATTTCGTGGGGAGGAGGAAGGGAAGAGAGGAGAGGGAAATGATTGAGGGTGAAGTGTGTTGTGGAGTGATAGAGTGTGGGAAATGAGGGTATGGGGAGGTTGGAGTGGCTTATAAGCAAGCAAAAGAGAGGGAAAGTCAAGACATGGTGTTCCATGTCTTGGCTGCTGATTTTTGTGGGTCCCACACCCCACATGGTGTTTAAATTGTTTCCCCAAAGTTGCGTTAAGTCCCGTGTTCGTTTACCCGTTCGTTTTACGGTTTAATTAATCGTATAACGTTTTATTTGATACGTTTTGTTAACGATTTAAAACACATTATTTTCAATAAAAGTCTTGCTCAAATAATATATTCTAAGTTATTAGAGTATATTTCAATTCCCGTTCGGTTGTCGGTTGCGTATTGTACGTTTATTTAAATCGGGTAACGTTTTTAAACGTTATAAGTATATACGTGTAATCGTAATATATTTACTTGAAGTATTTTACCAAAATACTTAGTTTTAAGTTATAAAATTATAACTTTGATTTATTTTGTCGGTTGGGTGCGTTTTGTGCGTTTTGTGCATTTTCATCGCGTTCGGTTACGTTTTAAGTAAAACGTACTTGTCGTTATATTATATCATAATATAAAGTAATTGTCGTTGTTATTAAATAATTTCATATTATTTAATAATAGTTTCACCAACGTCCGTATTTGTTTTGTCAGATTTTTATCTGACCGAGATTGCACGATTTGGATGAATCGTATTCGTGCACACATATAAATAATCATTATATATATTTGTAATTAGTTATTGTACTTAGTCCTATTTCGTACTAAATACACATAATAAGCACATAATTAGGCACAGTAATGGTGTTCTAATTTAGCGGATGTCACAAATATCACTTATCTTTTGTTGCGAACTAGCGTTTTCTTTCTTGCTTGGGCTACACGATATATGTGATTTTTCGATTGGCAATCGAATTAAGGGTGCGATCTTAACTCGTTTTCTTGGGCAACAAGATCTACTTCTGATTTTGTTTTTCTGGATAGTTTTTACTTGGCCGAGTTATTTCCTTATTGCATATTATTTCGGCTAAGTAGTTTGTTGTCACACCCCCAAATTTAAGCTGCGGAAGCGGTTCGGGTCGGGGCGTGACTAATCAAATATCAATAGCACAAAGATATATAATGAACGACTCTAAATGAGACGTTTGAAATACATTACATAAAGTAATAAGTTTTTACAAAATATCCGGAGTTCGCCAAATGATGCTAGAGATTTTACTACATAACTAGTAATACAAAATAATGTAAGAAAATCTCCAGCGAAAAAGATTATGCATGCGACTCGAGCTAGGATCCTGATGGGCCGATCCTACTAAAGCAAGGTTACCTGACAATGCATACTAAAACAGTCAGCTATAAAGCTGGTGAGTTCACAGGTTTTATAAGAAAACAGTAATATGATTTACAAATCATTTCATGAAGTATAGAATTTATACTTAGTAAAACAGTAGTAGTTAGATGTGTGATATCCTTTATAAATGTGTAACCTCGAGCGGATCTTGAAATCTTAACTTCTATTATTGTTTTATCCAGATTCTATTTCCTGTAATATCTAGTTTCTTGACATTTCTTGACAGTTCTTGACATTTCTTGCATATAAGTTTCCTGACATTCTTGACAATTTCTTGCCATCACAGAGATTTCTTGACATTTCTTGCAAATAAGTTTCTTGACATTCTTGACAATTTCTTGCCATCACACAGATTTCTTGACATTTCTTGCAAATAAGTTTTTTTGACATTCTTGACAATTTCTTGCCATAACATAGGTTTCTTGACATTAGTCTCTTGGTTCTTGAATTTCTTGTAAGTCTTGAATTCTAAGTATCTTGTAATTTATTGATTTTAGTTTCGAGGACTCTTGTATTATTCTTGGATTTCAATCCCAAGTATTCTTGTATTCTTAGGTTGTAACCACCAGTTTCTTGTATTCTTGAATCTAAGTCTTGAGTATTCTAGTTTTCTTGAACACTATACAAGTAAACACATTGTACCTAGAATACATAATATTGAAACACATCAATGAATTAAATTAACACATATTTGGTACGCACAAACAAACTACACGGGGATAGACTAAATCAAACATGTCTCAAACATGTCCCACATGGGCCCCACTGATTTTTGTGTGATTTAATTTGATTCCCAGACCGTGTTTACGTATTTTGGTCGTTTGCTCGTTATTTTCGTTAAAATATTAAATCGCGTAACGTTATTTTGCATTGTTTTAATTAACGATATACTTGGGATTATTTTCGATTGAAGTATTTTTAAAATACTTTATTTTGAGTTATCGAAATATTTATTGACTTTCGTTTGGTTGCCGAATTCGATTCGTGCGCGTTTTCGTCGCGTTTGTGTTACTTTATACGATACGATTTATGTGTTACATAATATCGACATAATATTTAGTGTTTTATGAGTTCATTAAATAATTTCATATTATTTAATATTTTGTTCACTAACGTCCGTTTTTGAGTTTCTGCGTTCTGTCAGATTTGTTTAAACGCGATTATTAAATAAACATTTTATGTTATATATACATATATATATATATATATATATATATATATATATATATATATATATATATATATATATATATATATATAATACTTGAACGCTTTGATATTAACGCGTATATGATACGTGGAATGAAAGTTTAAATTGGGCGCGAATTTTGCCCTTTTTGACCGTGTGTTACATTCTCCCCTTGTTAGGAGAATTTCGTCCCGAAATTCAGTCGGTGACTGAGATTAGCGTGGCATCTTAAGAGTAAGATGAGTGAGTTTCTTAGGCATCTGATTCTGTTATTTCTTGTCACGATCTAAGTTCTTAACTTCTTGGTCTATAATTTCTTGGCCTACAATTTCTTGATCTATCTTGTCTTGATCTATAATTTCTTGACTACGGTCTCTTGACCTATGATTTCTTGATCTATGTTTTCTTGATTTAAGTTTCTTTACAAAGTGGTCTTGAAATGGTGTCTTGTTTCTAGTATGAGTTTCTAGTAGTCATGGTCTCTCATTCGTACATTATCTAGTTCTAATCTTATCTTGCTTCCCTTGTTAGAATTAACGTCCTACAGACGTTGATAGAACTTAATACCTAAGATGAATACCGATATAATGGAGGGGAGTATCTACAAGTAATGAGAGAAGTTCATCTTGAATTAAACGGGTATTGAAAAGAATTTGAGTGATTAATATGATAATCATGGTTATGTACACATGGAGAAATGTCGACACGTGATGTATCAATCGATAATAGAAAATAATAGGATTATAATCCTACAAGATCGTATGTTAAGGATTACAAGAGTTTGAGCTCATAACATGAGTCAGGAATTTGTAACATCTAGATTTAGAATTCGTACAGATGAAAGTGATGTTATTAACCGTATGCGTGGAATAGGGTTTTGCTGGTGGAGACCTAGCAGTTCTCCTAGTAGTATGTTTCAATAAACAATCTCGAAGGATAATGATGGTAGGAAGAATGCGCAACGATGTCTTCCTCGTGAGAACATAGTGGTTCAGCGGAATGTGTCGTTATATAAATAAATAGATGGTAGCCGATGAGAACAAGTCTCGTTCTTAATATCGAGTGATGTTGTATTAGCCGTACTTGGCATCTTTGATGACGTGAGCGTTAATGAAAATATTGTCAAGTGAGAGTGGCATATATATATTCAATATATATATATATATAATAACATAGAAAGTAGTACGCAGGTAAGGCCTATTCATATATACCTACAGTACATATAATAGCCTAGAGTGTATCATGTATGGGAGGCCTATTAGCATACATACATCTATATACATAATAGCCTAATTAGTAGTACATAGGTAAGGCCTATTCATATATACCTACAGTACCTATAATAGCCTAGAGTGTCTAGCACATAACAATCAGAGTCAACTAACGTATTCCTGCTTCAATATAACCCCTTTCAGATCTCACATCATCTTTATTTAATTGTACAGAATGCTAGGCTATGTTAAATTAAACTCGTATGATGTAATTCCTGAACCAGTTATACCTAATGAGAAATACTACCTAACGGTCATAGTCTAGGCCCACTAAAAGCAACCTAGTTCACTATAACCTTAGGCTCTAATACCAATCTGTCACACCCCCAAATCTAAGCTGCGGATGCGGAAGCGGTTCGGGTCGGGGCGTGACTAATCAAATATTAGCAGCACAAAGATATATAATGAACGACTCTAAATGAGACGTTTGAAATACATTACATAAAGTAATAAGTTTTTACAAAATATCCGGAGTTCGCCAAATGATGCTAGAGATTTTACTACATAACTAGTATTAAAAAATAATGTAAGAAAATCTCCAGCGAAAAAGATTATGCATGCGACTCGAGCTAAGATCCTGATGGGCCGATCCTACTAAAGCAAGGTTACCTGAAAATGCATACTAAAACAGTCAGCTATAAAGCTGGTGAGTTCACAGGTTTTATAAGAAAACAGTAATATGATTTACAAATCATTTCATGAAGTATAGAATTTATACTTAGTAAAACAGTATTGGTTAGATGTGTGATATCCTGTATAAATGTGTAACCTCGAGCGGATCTTGAAATCTTAACTTCTATTATTGTTTTATCCAGATTCTATTTCTTGTAATATCTAGTTTCTTGACATTTCTTGACAGTTCTTGACATTTCTTGCATATAAGTTTCTTGACATTCTTGACAATTTCTTACCATCATAGAGATTTCTTGACATTTCTTGCAAATAAGTTTCTTGATATTCTTGACAATTTCTTGCCATCACACAGATTTCTTGACATTTCTTGCAAATAAGTTTTTTTTGACATTCTTGACAATTTCTTGCCATCACATAGGTTTCTTGACATTAGTCTCTTGGTTCTTGAATTTCTTGTAAGTCTTGAATTCTAAGTATCTTTTAATTTATTGATTTTAGTTTCGAGGACTCTTGTATTATTCTTGGATTTCAATCCCAAGTATTCTTGTATTCTTAGGTTGTAACCACCAGTTTCTTGTATTCTTGAATCTAAGTCTTGAGTATTCTAGTTTTCTTGAAATCTATACAAGTAAATACATTGTCCCTAGAATACATAATATTGAAAGACAACAATGAATTAAATTAACACATATTTGGTACGCACAAACAAACTACACGGGGATAGGCTAAATCAAACATGTCTCAAATACATAACATATAAGGGTCAAACACCAAGAAATACTACAACAACACATATGTTGTACACATAAGAGAGTACACGCATTAGGGAGCTAGGATAAAGTAATATACCAATGTGTTCCCGAATTGTAATTCTAGCATAATAGTGATAATCAATTATCGTGATAAAAATGATAGTGTTTAATAAACAATAGTTTATAAAAACATTATGTATGCATTCTCACCCCGAAAACAGTAAAACATTTGAAAGAGTGGGGCTATGAACTCACCTGTAGGAGCTAGCGATCCTAAGTATACTTATTGTCCGAATCCGTAATCTCCTAGTGTCCTAAACACGCGAGATTATAAATAAGTAAATGGATGTTTTAATAAACCATCCATACTAATGTTCATCCGACTAGATTATGTCCAAAGTATTCAATTTGTGCTTACATTTGAAGTTTGTAAAACAAGTACGGCCCGTTAGTGAGTTTTTGTAATAATATACTCGAAGTACTATTATTATTTGTTATCATGCTATACTTACAAAGTATATTGTACGTGTTTCTAAGTTGTATCGTATATGTATTATAGTCTATTGAAGTTTGACACTTAGTGTGAAAACTAGTTTTAAAGAAGAACTTTTTGTAGATCTTTTCAATACGAAGATTTTGATAGGTGTTTCATGGTCTAGTTCATCCTAGAACTCAAGTTATGGCCGATTTAGTGAGCTGTGTTTTTCTGGGCAGAATCTGTCATTTTATATATGTTCTTCAAAAACGATTTTTAATAAGTTTTTAGGACATAATCAAGTTAGATGAACTATAAAACATCAAAATTAGTAGCATGCAAGTATAATAATCAAGAATTTATGTTATCCTTAAAAAGAAAGTGGTGAGGATGAAGAAGAGAGGATGATGATGATGATGTTGGTCTTGCGTTTTGCTCCTTCTTTTGTTCTTGATTAATGGTGGCTTGTGGTGGTTTATGGTGATGGTTGTGGTGGTTTTAGGGCTGCTTTTTCTCTAGAATTTGAGAGAGAAAAGATGAGAGAAAGAGTGGAGTATAAGTGAAAATGAAAGTGGTTATTGCATGAATGGTTAATGGGAGTGTAAGGAATCATCATCATGATTTTGCCTGAAAATAGAGAGGGGAAAGGGGTGGTGGCCGGCCCCTACATGGGCCCCACTGATTTTTGTGTGATTTAATTTGATTCCCAGACTGTGTTTACGTATTTTGGTCGTTTGCTCGTTATTTTCGTTAAAATTTTAAATCGCGTAACGTTATTTTGCGTTGTTTTAATTAACGATATACTTGGGATTATTTTCCATTGAAGTATTGTTAAAAAACTTTATTTTGAGTTATCGAAATATTTATTGACTTTCGTTTGGTTGCCGAATTCGATTCGTTCGCATTTTCGTCGCGTTTGTGTTACTTTATACGATACGATTTATGTGTTACATACTATCGACATAATATTTAGTGTTTTATGAGTTCATTAAATAATTTCATATTATTTAATATTTTGTTCATCAACGTCCGTTTTTGAGTTTCTGCGTTCCGTCAGATTTGTTTGAACGCGATTATTAAATAATCATTTTATGTTATATATATATATATATATATATATATATATATATATATATATATAATACTTGAACGCTTTGATATTAACGCGTATATGATACGTGGAATGAAAGTTTAAATTGGGCGCGAATTTTGCCCTTTTTGACCGTGTGTTACATTTGTGGTTGGTATTCTTTGTATTGCATGGCCGATTAGGGTTTTACTTGTATGCAGGTTTGAGGGTCGTATGTAAGTAACATGGAACGAGGTTTTCTGAGTCCAGGGAGAGATGTGAAGAAGAAGAGTGGTGATGTCGGTAACAACCAGCCCACAGTGAAATCAATCTTGAAAAAACTTGTGGTTGTGACCAACAAAGATGCCAGGAATGATGTTCATTGTGAGATGGGCAGCAATCCTAGTAGTAATACATCATTTTGGAAAAATAATTTGCGGGTTGATGAGCTTGATAAGCTGAATATGGTAAGTGGTCAGAATTCTGTTCCTGTTCCTCCTAGTCAATCTAATGAACAGAACGTGGAGAAAATACAGCCTGTTAAGGCAAACAAGACATCGTATCTGAACGTAGTTACGGGTGAAATTCCAAAGGAAAAGGTTAACTTTCGGTCCCTGAAATCAGATGCATGTTTGAATGAGGCCGATGTAGTTATTCCATTGTCATGACGAAGTCAGCAACATGTTTTCTAATACGTTGTATGGTTATTTTATTGGTAAGAGGATTGCTTTTCCGGTTATTGAAACTTATGTACGGAACATGTGGTCAAAATATGGTCTCCAAAAGGTAATGATGAATGCTAGAGGATTTTTTTTTTCTTTAAGTTTACATCTATTGATGGTATGAATAACGTTCTTGAGAATGGTCCATGGATGATAAGAACAGTCCCTATTATCCTAAACCAATGGGCACCGAATATTAGACTAACTAAATAAGATCTCTCTAAGGTGCCTGTTTGGGTTAAACTTCATGATGTTCCGATGGCAGCTTTCACAGGTGATGGATTGAGTATGATTGCAACAATGCTTGGTAATCCTATGAGGTTGGACTCATATACTTCTTCTATGTGTGTGGAATCATGGGGGTAGAAATAGCTTTGCTAGAGCTTTGATTGAGATTGGTTCTGACCAGGTTTTGAAAAATAACATTGTTGTGGCTATTCCAAAGTTGGATGGGTCAGGTTATACAAAGGAAAATGTTCGGGTTGAGTATGAGTGGAAGCCTCCTAGATGTGATGTTTGTAAAATCTTTGGGCATACAAATACTCAATGCCCATCTCAAACTGAAAAACAAAATAGTAATGATGGGTTTGTGGAAGTTGGATCAAAAGGTTCAAGAACAAATAAACAGGGGCCGAATACAAGGAAAACTGAAGGGATAAAGTTGGGAAATCAAAAGTCTAACTTTGTGTATCGTCCTAAAGTAGCTGCTTATTAAAAAGAAATTGAAGACTAAGGAGGATACAAAGGTGAGTACATCTAATTCATTCTCTGCTTTAAGTGGGAATGACCCTAAATTGGATGATGTAATTCAAAAGGTTGAGACTTTAAAGGATACTGGGAAGGATATACATGAAAATAAGAAATCTGATTCTTATGTGGATAAAAATTTGGAGGACTCAGAAAGTGATGTGGAAGAGGTTTTTGATGAGACCTCACAATTTATGGCATATGGATCTGGATCAGGAGGAGGTGGTGGTGCTAGCAATTTTGAGTGCTATGATGATGATGATTTCTATGGAGGTTATGATGATCAAGTCTATGATTTAACGGAAGAACAAGAGGCCTTTTGCAAGGCGTTTGATATCAACCTCCGTGGGCAAATCAAAAGATAGTTTTATGTTTGATTTGTTTGAGTCAAATGTAATGGTTGCTTATTGTTTTATGGCCTTTGGTTGATTCTTTTGTTGAGTCAATTGTCGATTAGTGGTTGTGTCCTTGTTATGTAGTCTTTATCGCCTATGTAACGGGCTGAGGTGTGGGATTCTCTCACATCCATTGTACTTAATGGTTTTTGGAGTAATATATTTACCGGATAATTTACCCTTTACCCCAAAAAAAAGGATCAGATCTGTTGAAACATAGGTTGTGACAACAAATCTAGCTTGAAATAGGACTGGCGTAATTATTATCATGTTTGTACATTGGTTTAGATTTGTAAATGAATGTTTGTTTTGTTAGTAATATTCGTTAAATATATTATTGTGTTAAAGTTAGACGAATGTTAAATACGAAATAAATATACGTTTGCTGCGAGTCGAGTTCTCAAGTCGCAGCGAATTGAGCCGCGAGATGAGAACTGAACTCGCAAGGGTCATAATGATCTTGGCGAGCCGAGTCTTGGTGGGCTTGGGTTGCAAGGCGAGTTGGGCTGGACTCGCATGCCCATGCGAGCCGAGACGAATTTAATATATAAATGATTTTCGGTTTACAAAATTAAGAACAACTTTTGCGAATAACATCAGACCTGCGATTTCAGTTTTTACTAGAGAAAAACCTAACGACTAACGGCTAGGCTTTGATTGTCTAAAGATTAAAGTAAAGCATATTAGTTATTAATCCTATAAACGCGAACTTATTCGTTGTTAGTAAGATAACATCGTATTGAGGGATTCCGCACCTTAATACTACAGATAACGAAGTTATCGATCCTAAGAACTAGGGACTTACATCTGGTATCAAAGCTTTCGGGATAAATACGAGTAAAGTTTGAAGTTTTAGGGATAATCGCGTTTGATTCGGATTGTTTTTGCGTGCATAAGTACATATTAACGATTAAAATCATTCTCTGGACGATTTAGGGTTAGGTTACGGTCGAAATTTCTTGTTTCAATCGTAAAAATACCTTAAATTTTCATTTTCGGGTTTTCAGCCGTTTCGCGAGTCGAGATTTGGGTTTCAGCGTAGTCTACGAACCGAGTTGAACTTGCGAGTCGAACTGGAACTTGCGAGTCGAACCGAGATCTCTTGCGAATCGAGATCACTTACGAAACGACATCACTGCAATCCGAACTGATACTTGCGAACCGAGATTCTGCGAGTCGAGCCGAGGTTGCGAGTTGAGCTGAGTCTTGCGAATCGAGATTTTTTTTTTAATTCGCGAAACAATTTAACTTTACGGTTTTAAGATGTCTGATTTAAGTAAAATGATCGAGATGGAACACGAGGTGGGAAAATCAAACGTTCCACCTAAGTTGTTGAAGATCGAAGATTACTATAACTGGAATGACAGATTTGAATCTTACTAGAGATTCCATGATCTGTCGATCTGGATGTGTATCAAGAATGGATACACGACACCTACTCAAACGGTTAATAATGCAATTGTTACTTTAACTTATGCCCGGATGAGTGATCAACAAAAAGAGGAATATAAATTGGAGAATAAATCTCATTCTGCAAACAAGATGAGTTTACCAAAGGAGATAAACCATCAACTCAAGTCTTTTCAAACTGCTAGAACGCTCTGGGAAGCGTTAGAGAAAAGATGTGAGGGAAGTCCTCAAGTGAAGTTAAGCAGGAAGAATCTTCTCAAGAAACAGTTTACTGTTATAAAAGCCATAAAGGGAGAATATCTTGATGCTTATGTCACTAGATTCTATCACTTGTTAAGTGAGCTTGACAACCATGAGATTGTTACTACTGAGACTGAAAGAACCGACAAATTTATTGAGGGTTTACCGTCTAAGTGGGAAATGTATGGTGTAATACTCAAGGACAACGATGAAAGGTATGCAACCATGACCTTAGAGCAGGTCATTGACAAGCTAAAAGTTTATGATTTCACTAAGAAATCGAGAGAAACCGATTCTGATCAGGTTCAGAATCCTGGGCTATATCATGGGAAAACAAATCTCTCAACTTCTTCATCTAGTTCGACCACTGCACTCTTAGTTGGTAATACTGATGAAAATGGTGAAATGATAACAGATGACTTGTGCCTTCTTACCTCATCAGGTAATGAAACTAAAGGTACACCTGCTGAGAAGTCAACTCAAGGACATCAAAAGATGCCAATGAGTGTGAAATCTGCTGGGCAACAGTTATCTGTCCTTGCATCCTTTGTTGCTTCCTATGAAAACTACATTCAGGGTAAAATCAATGATCCGATTATGTTTGATGAAGACTATGATCAGATAGACCCAGATTATCTTGAGGAAATAGATCTCCAGGATCAACTTGCAATGTTGTCTAGGAGAGTTAAAAATTTCTTAAAAAGAACTGGTAGAAAAGTGGTGGGAAATCGATCAGGGTTTGATAAAACCAAGATCAAGTGTTTTAACTGTCAAGGTTATGGACACTTTGCTCGTGAGTGTCAAAGACCTAAGGTTGAAACTGGCAATAGAAAACAAGGTTCGGGAAGTACTTTAGCTTCCAAAGCTTTAGTTGTGAAACAGTTAGATGGATCTTATGATTGGCAAGCTCAGTCTGAGGAAGCTCTCATGGCTGAGATTGAAGATCAAGAGATAACTGCTAAGTCCAAAAGCTATATGCCTACTGATGTTGAAGTAAAGGTGCCGGAGATTCAAGAGAAAGCAAGTGATGATGACGTGCTGTATATGGATTCAACTGCTGATATGAGTCCAGATGACTTTGTGGCACACATGGCTGAAGTACAAACTGACAAGAAAAGGGTATGTTTGGATATTCTTACTCTTGCTGATGTTTGTTACCTAGTTACTGATTTACAATCTTAATTAAGTGTCTTAACTGTGTCTAATCAGAATTTGTCATCCCAAGTTAGCACTTTTAATGATTCTAATAAGACTATAATATCTGAACTTGAACAAGCTAAAAGTGATGTTCTTAGGTTAAGTAAAGATAAGGTAGATCTTAAGAATAAGATTAAGTCTGATAGTTCTGATAAGATTGCACTTAGAGATACCATAAATGAAAAGGCAATAATCATAGATGGTCTCTATATGAAAATTGATGACTTAAATCAAACAATAGCTGATAGGGATAGAGAGCTAGCTGAGCTTAAGCATAAGTTAGTTGAGCAAAATCGTAAGATTGAGTCTTATAGAACTTTAGATATGGATAAAATGCTAGATGTTCAACGTAGTGTAAAGGACAAGACTGGGATAGGATACAATGATGTACCTCATCCTTTTAATGCCAATTACACTAGTACTCCTGAAGATTCTAAAATGACAGATGCTAATCCTGAGAAAGAAGTAATTAACAAACCTGAACAGTCAGAGGCACAGAAGATTTCTGTTAAGAATCTATCATCTGATAATAGTAAGATATCACATCACACCAAAATACAGTTTGTATCGGGTGGAGTGATTAATGATACTAAGACTGATGATAAGGTTTATATGGAGAAAACATCTGATCCTTTAGTGCCTAAGACTCCAAATGAGAAGGCAAAAGTTAGTAAATCACGTAAACAGATGTCTTGCTTCAAATGTCACCAAAAGGGACATGTAGCTTCGTGTTGTCCAAACAAAAAGCCGGAAGCATCACATAAGGTAGTGATTAATGAACAGACACAAACCAATTCTGGTTCAGTTATGGACAGATTAGGTACCAAACCGGGATTAGGTAGTAAACCTGTAAATATTTTGAAAAGAAATGGTAATCATAGTGTCTCTCCACCTAAACCTAAACGGCCTTATTCTCAATCTGAAAATCATTTAAATAAATCTAGAGATAAGACACCGTCGAGATTTAGGACCCCTAGTAGAAACCATAGTAAGTTTGAGAGTGGTTCTACTTCACGTGCACAAGGACAAAGTTATGTGCCTAGGAGGTTTTCTACTCACTCTCCTCATAGGCAAAAGACTTCTGATCATCAACAGCCTCAAACTCCTGTGAAAGTAACCAAGACTCCTGATGAGAATAGTTATGGTTATTTCAAGGAAGTTCAGATTGTTGATGATAAGGGACAAACCAAGACCGTAATGGCTTGGGTCCCTCTTGAAAACTAATTGTGTACAACTTGTTATGTGCAGGAGCAGACTATGAACAAAGACAGCTGGTGGTATGTAGACAGTGGATGTTTAAGGCACATGACAGGATAGAGAAGTCTACTGAAGGACTTCAAAGAAGGTCTCAAGCAAAAAGTCAACTTTGCAGGAGATAAAGGAGGAGTAATTACGGGAAAAGGAAAAGTTTCAAATGGAACTTTGACTCTTGAGGATGTGAAGTATGTTGAAGAACTAACTCACAACCTAGTGAGTGTTTCCCAAGTCTGTGATAAAGGTCATCCAGTTTACTTTAATGAAAAGGAGGCCTTAGTCCTGAAGCCGGGTTTCATAATTCCCGAGAAATGGATATTCATGAGGGCACCAAGGAAGAAAGACATCTATGCAATCAACATGGGTGTTCCTAACTCTTCAATGGTGTCTACATGTTTATTATCCAAGGCTTCTGAGGCAGATGCATTATTATGGCATAGGAGAATGGCACACCTGAACTGGAGAAAGATGAATTACATAACCAAAAATGGTTTGGTTCTAGGTGTTCCACAAAAACGTTTCGAGTCTGAAGATAAGTGTGTTCCTTGCATGAAAGGAAAGCAGCACAAGAAACCACACGGATCTAAGACTGAAAACTCTATCTCCTCACCATTTGAGTTGCTACATATGGACCTCTTTGGCCCTATAATCAAGAGAAGTCTAGGTGGCAAATGGTACTGTTTGGTTGTCACAGATGACTATTCTAGATTCTCTTGGGTATTCTTTTTGGGATCAAAGGATGAAACTCCAGGAATTCTAACTGAGTTCTTCGATCTAGTTGAGAATGTCTACAAAACGAGAGTAAAGCGTATTCGTAGTGACAATGGAACAGAGTTTAAAAATTCAACGTTGAATATCTATTGCTTAAGCAAAGGGATATTACATCAATTCAGTGCACCTTATGAACCTCAACAGAATGGTGTTGCTGAAAGGAAAAATAGGACGTTGATTGAAGCTGCAAGAACAATGTTTGCTGATTCAAAGCTTCCAGTCATCTTTTGGGCAGAAGCAGTGAATACAGCATGTTATGTTCTCAATAGAGTTCTTACGGTTAAAAGACATAACAAGACTTGTTATGATCTTTTGAACAATTAGAAACCTAACTTAAAAGGGTTTGAACCCTTTGGAGTTTCATGCACTATATTAAAGACTGGACATCAAGCACCTAGGGCATGGTATGGAACACTATCAACGTATCTACTTGAGAATGGATTTACAAGAGGATCGATTGATAGTACACTGTTTGTGAAGTGGAAGAAGAAAGACTTTCTTGTCGTGCAAGTTTATGTTGATGACATTATCTTTGGATCGTCTGATGAAAAGATGTGTCAAGAATTCGAGAAAGTCATGAGAAAACGGTTTGAAATGTCTGCAATGGGAGAGTTGAATTTCTTCTTAGGATTACAAGTTGATCAAAAGAAGGATGGATTCTTTATTCATCGATCTAAATATACATATGAGCTATTAGAACGCTTTAAGATGGATGAATGTAAGGTCTACAATACTCCAATTCCAGTCAATCATGGACTAGGTCCAGATACATCGAGTGATAGCGATGTGGATCCAACTTTTTATAGAGCCATGATCGGATCACTAATGTATCTAACAGCCTCTAGGCCTGACATAATGTTTGCTGTTTGTTTATGCGCAAGATATCAGGCTAATCCGAAAGAGTCACACATGCAAGCTGTTAAACGAATCTTTCGTTACCTCAAAGGGAAACCTAAGCTGGGTATTTGGTATCCGACTGATGGAGACTTAGATCTCGTGGCTTATACTGATTCGGATTATGGAGGATGCAATCAGAATAGGAAATCTACGACCGAAGGATGTCAATTCCTAGGAGGTAGAATAGTATCCTGGCAGTGCAAGAAGCAAACCTCTGTAGCCATTTCTACATGTGAAGCTGAGTATGTTGCAGCTGGCAGCTGTTGCTCTCAAGTGCTTTGGATTCAACAGCAACTGCGGGATTACGGGTTTTTTTTTGGTAAAGGGTTTTCACCCGGTGAATATATTACTCCAAAAATAAACGTTTAAGTACAAAGGGTGTAAGTGAGTCTCACACCACTGCCCTTTACATAGGCTAAAGATCACTACATAACTAGGCTCAACCACTATCAACACACAAAGACAGCCTGCTAACAAAGCTACCTATATGTGTATGACATGCCATACACATAAAACAAACAAAGCTCATAAAATAAACATAAAGAATAACCAATATAGAATAAAAGAGCAACTAATTAATAAATCTTCTCAATCATCCATCAATCACACATGAATTCGGAAAGTTCCAAGCATCCATCATCTTCAACACCTGAGATGTCTTCTTAAATCTGAATGAGAGCAATTTCAGACGAACAGTAGATACAACAATGTCCCGCACTTGGCCCACAGCTCTATTAGTCTTATGAAATAGACGATTATTCCTCTCTTGCCAAATATAGTAAGAAGCAGCTGCAAAGAGAACCCGAGTGACAATACTTCTAGCATTCCTTGATCGAGACATAGGTTGAATATATATGATAATATCATCCAAACGATCTGGGATTATTTGCATATTCACCGAATGTTTAACCAAAGACCAAACCTGTAAAGAGAAAGCACATTCAAAAAAGAGATGGTTATGAGAATCTGGCACCATATTACACAAGGGACATCTAAGCAGGTTTAAGTCAGTCGAAGGACCAACATCCCATTGCTTTAACATGTCTTGTGTCTTCAACTTCCTTCGCATAACGAGCCACATGTGAAAAGCATGTCTTGGAATACAATGAGAAAACCAAACAGTATTAGCCCATGGAACCTCAACATGACAATCACGAAGAGAATCCCAAACAAGAGTAACAGAAAACTCTCGCTGATTTCCATTTCTGTCAATCCAAAGAAACTTATCATTCCGATTTGAAAAATCAGGGACAATAAGCTGATTTAAAACAGGGAACATAATATTCCACTCATTCGGCCATTTCCATCCCCCTTCATGCACTAAATCAGCAATCTTGTCTTTGATCGAAAATCCTGCATTGGTAATTCTTCTAGCTGAGATGAAATTACCTAAAGGGCTACAATAACTCCACCTATCAAACCAAACATTTGTCAACAAACCATTCCCAATTTGAGACCAAACAAATGGCCGAACTAGATCTCTGATTTGAAGGAGTTTCCTCCAACTCCAACTCATAACTCCCCTAGGTTTGATATCCCAGAAACTTCTTCCTTTTAACTTGTATGAGTGTATCCATTTAACCCAAAGAGATTCCCTATGGGTAATGATACTCCAAATATGCGATGACATAAGGGCAGTATTAAAAGTTTCTAGTCTCCGTATTCCAAGACCTCCTTCAAGTTTAGGGATACACACCATATCCCACGCCACTTTAGCTTTCCCTTTCTTCAATTCTCCTTAACACCATAGAAATCCCCGCAAAATCTGCTCAATCTCTTGAATAATACGGTCAGGAAGAATAAATACTGAGGCCCAATACACATGTAATGTAGATAAAACAGAGATAACAAGTTGAAGCCTTCCCCAAAAGAAAGACACTTATTCCTCCAATCACAAATTCGATTTTTGACTTTCTCAACTAACACCTTGCAATCCTTATAAGTTAGCCTTGTTGAAATAAGAGGAACTCCAAGGTATTTAACAGGCAATTTACCTTCCTCAAACTGCATAGAATCCAGAATAGAACATTTAACCGAAGGAATTACGTTGCAAAAGAATGCTGTACTTTTCGGGATACTAGGAATGAGCCCTGACATATCCTTAAAGTCATTCAGGCCTTCCATCAACACACGAGCTGATTTGCAATCTCCCCGTGCAAACAAGAACAGATCATCTGCAAAACATAGATTAATAATCTTCTGTGCCTCGCAATATCTATGGAAACCAAAACTCTCCTCCTCCCGAACTTTACACTGCAAAATCAGAGTTAAGACTTCCATAACCAAAGTAAACAAGTAAGGAGACATTAAATCCCCTTGTCGAAGACCTCGTTTACCTTTAAAATAACCATGAAGAACTCCATTGATGCTAATAGAGAACGAGACACTAGATACACAAGCCATTATCCAAGACACCATAGTTGAATGAAAACCAAACCCTTCCAGAATAATACTAAGAAATCTCCAATCCACAGTATCATAAACCTTCTGAATATCAACTTTGAAAGCACATCTAGGAGGGCCACAATCCAGATGATAATTACGCATAAGCTCTTGCGTAAGCAAAATATTATCAGAAATCTTCCTACCAGGAACAAAAGCAGATTGATTTATACTAACTATATCCCCCAATCCTTCTTGAATACGGTTAGCAATGAGCTTGCTAATACACTTATAAATAACATTGCAACAGGAAATAGGACGATAATCATTTATTCCAGAAGGGGTAGTAACCTTTGGCACAAGAGCAATAATTGTATGATTGATTTCTTTGAGAAGTTTACCATTGCTGAGAAAATCTCTAACCGCCAAACATACATCATTGCCCACTACATCCCATGCATTTTTAAAGAAAGCTGAGGAGAAACCATCCGGACCCGGAGCTTGATTATCACCTATAGAAAACATAGCAGATTTTATTTCATCATTAGTGATAGAACGTACCATATGAGCAGCTTTCATTTCATCAAGACGTTTATAAAACAGCCCCATATCCGGGAGAATGGTAGAACTGCCATTAACCCCCAAAAAATTCTCGTAATGGTTAACAAAGGCCTTTGGGACATCATCATTAACAACAACAGCCCCGGAATTATCCATAAGCATTTCAATACGAGATCTATGATGTCTCCCTTTAACCACTTTATGAAAGTAGGCTGAATTAGCATCACCAAGTTTCAGCCAATCTACTTTGGCTTTTTGTTTCAGGAACCGCTCCTCATCAAGAATCGCATTTTGATACACATTTAAGTAAATAGCAGCCTCTTGTTGTAAAATCAGATTTGTTGGGTCCTTATCAAAGGCAATTTGAGCTTCATCAAGCTCCTTACGAAGCTTAACCACACGGGAATGCAGATTGCCTTGTTCAAACAACAACTTTCTCAAAGGAGATTTAAGTAATTTCAGCTTTTTCACTAATTTAAACATATTATGGCCAACTATCGAGTGAGACCATACCCTTGCAACCACCTCCTTAAACCCCTCTTTATGAACTAGAAAATTTGAAAACTTGAAAGGCTTTCGCTTCTTCACAATGTCCATTGGAATATTCAAAACACAAGGAGAATGATCCGAAATACGGTATGGATAAAACCTTGCAAAAGTGCCCGGAAACTCATCAACAAATTTCAGATTACCCATTACTCGATCTATCTTCTTCATAATACCACCATACCCTTTAGGTTTTTGGTTCCATGTAAAGTGTAATCTAATACTGTTAACATCCATAACTTCAATGTCCTCTACACACTCCTTAAACTCACGCATAGCTATAGAATATTGAGCACCATGTAGGTGATCCTCAAGATTCAGAGCCGTGTTAAAGTCTCCTAGAAGAACCCAAGGTTTATCTTTCACAAACAGCTTATGTTTACCAAGGTTATGCCACAATTCTCTTCGACGGGTATATAAATTATCCGCATACACAAAAGAGCAAAAGAAATCCTTATTAATAGTTTTCATATGAGCTTGGACATGCATAACCTGATTAGACATATCAATAACAATTAAATCCATGATATCCGGATTCCAACCCAGAATTATACGAGAACCTTTACAACATAAATTACCATTCGAAGTCCAGTTCCAATTACGAAACACAGATTGACATATTCCCTGCAGACAAGATACCTCAACATGGGATTCCAAAATCGCACACATATTCAGGTGATTTTCAGACATCACCTGTCGAGCCTCTTCCTGTTTTGGGGCAAGATTCAAGCCCCTTATATTCCAGGAGGCGAAACTAAACATTGGAAACATTACCACCGGGAGTGCTTGCCCCCTCAGAAATATGGATAGAAGATGTTCTAGGCGGAAGAGAATATTTTGGAAGATCCATTAATAAAGCCGTTTCATCATAAACATTTTCCACTTCCTCATCATCCTCTTCAATAATCTGCCCTTTCCCATTCGGTTTCTGGCTTCCCATTTGTGCACCCTCAACCTCCTGAATAACAACATCATCTTCTATTTCTAATGCCGAGAATGCATTAGAGGTTGAGACCTTTTCTACAGTTGCACTTGTCTTCTCATTATTCCTACTAACTGGCCTATACTCAAATCTTGGTTTAGGCTTATTCAATGTGAATCCTTTAGTATTTCCAGCAACATTTTGCGATTTCCTTGGCACTTTGAACCCATCATTCACATCATTTTGTTGTACAGTTGCTACTTCTTTAACCACCCTAGGGCAACTCACACATGTATGGCCGAAGATTTTACAATTTTCAAACCTTGGAGGTTTCCATTCATACTCAATGCGAATTGTTTCCCGCAAATAACCTGACCCATAAAGATTAGGAACACCAATCGTTATATCCTCCTTCAGCTCCTTAGCAGCATCTGATTCTATCATAGCTCGCGCATAACTGCTTCATCCCCATGAATCCATACACATATTGCTCGTATAAGTATCTAACATCATGGGTTTACCCACTTTTGTAGCAATCAATCTCAGCCCATCTGCAGTAAAAGCCGTGATAGGAACATCATGCATTTTAACCCAAACAGGAACTTTAGACAAATCCTCCTTCTTTAGACTTACCGAAGGATTCCATTTATTCAAGATTACAGGAATCCCTCGGATCATCCAAGGTCCATTCTCCAAGACATCATCAACACCTTTCATAGTCGAGAATTTAAAGAAGAAAAAACCATTGGCATTCATCATGATCTTCTGGATGCCAAACTTACGCCATGCATTCCAAACATAATTCTCAACCACCGGATATGCTAGCCTCTTCACAATAAAATAGCCATAAAGTGAATTAGTAAGACGATTATTTACTTCTTCAACAGATGACAATGGAATACCAACCTCAAAATCAGCATTATCCGGAACAGTAGCTTCCATGGTCCTAAAGTTCACCTTATTAGTTACATGTTCCTTAGAAACCACATTAGCAAATGATATTCCAGATTTAGTTACTTGTGGGAGCTTATTTGGTTGCTGAATTGGGTCTTGCACTTCATGTGTAACAGCCTTCAACCCATCGATCCCCTTAACCAACGGGTCATAGTACAACTCAAGGATTTTAAAGTGATCAGCACCACCAACCTGAGCTATATCACTAACCTTATAATCTGTTCGACCTTCCTGGCCATCCAAAAACGTCTCAACATCATGGATTTTTGGAGATTCAACCCCAACCTGATCTTCAGCACCTCCAATCGATGAGTGTAAATCAGAGATTTTATGATCACTTGAAGCACCAACCTGATTATCAACACTCAGCTTAGGGACTTCATTAGGACTATCTATATCAGGGATTTTAGTAGGGTATTGCACCCCAACCTGACTAGACACACTAGAATCACGAGCATCTTCATAATCAGTACCAATTGAACCCTTATCTGGATCCTTAGATTTCGAACCACCTTCATCCAATTCTACATTAGCTGCAACAGAAGTTTTCGCCAATTTATTTTTTAGCAAAGATTTAAGAACAGGTTTATCGCCAAGCAAACTTGCATTCACCTCAAAAGTTTGATGCTTTTGAGGATTCTTGTTATCCGATGCTCCCTTACCCCGTTTCATATTGATCAACACACAGACAAACCACAATAACCAGAAAAAAGTAACGAACTAATGCACCAAGAATCCAGAAAACCCACAAACGAAACAATATGATAATACGAATTAACAAGAAGACAAGAGAATAATCTGAATGATAAGCACCACCTAATCAGCAAACAATCCAAAAATGAATCAAGATTTACTGCAATCTGGTCGAAAAATATATTGAGTAGGCTCCAAGTAATTAGCAAAAAGGAAATAGATCATTAAGCAAGAAAAACCTAAACAGAATCCCCATACAATCTGCAGATCGGATCATTAATACACATGAAATAACCTGGACGATTTAAGGATAAAACCCTAACAAAAAACCCTAGAACAGATTTCGAATACATGGCCTATTATTAAAGTTCGTATCAATCATTTGAGGGACACAAGAGTGTTTCAATGATGATAACAGATTTAATAATAAGTTAGAAGCAAAATCAGTCTAAAATCGTTTTGGAAGAGCCATGAAAGTCATGAAGAAAATCGCCCAAGAGAGAGAGAGAGCAATTAAAAATGGTATTTTAGAATACCTGATCACCAACACTTTTAACCACCACCGCCACCACTCTCGAACCTGAGTTGTCTAGCTAAGCAATTAACATGCAAACCAAACAAGCTAAGGGTTGAGCGGTGGGATTACGGGTTAAATATAACCAATACTCCTATGATGATTGATAATGAATCAACTATGTTGATCACCAATAATCCAGTGAAGCACAGTAAAACTAAGCATATTGATATTCGACATCATTTTATTAGAGATTGTGCTGAGAAGAAGCTAATAAAGTTAGTTAAGGTTCCATCATTGGATAACTTAGCAGACTTATACACAAAGGCGTTCGACAGATTAAGATTTAAGACGTTGGTTCAACTGAACGGAATGAGAAATCCAGAGTGATTAGTCTTTCAAGGGTATTTTTGTAATAGTTAGTATTTTTATGTGTTAAAAAAAAAAAAGCATATGGCATTCATTTGCTTGTTACCTAAGGGGAATCGCCTTCATTAAAGAATATAAATATAATATTCTTTAAAACTTTTTAAGTTTTTATCTGCAAAAACTAAGGAGATGATAGTACATTAGGATAATAAGCTTAAGTCCTAAGGATGATATGTTAGTAGGTTCCAATAAAGTTGCTTTAGAACTACAGTAGTTCTATCGAGTATGTATTTATATTTATTTGATTATACACCTATATCCACAACTTATAATTTGTCTATTTTTATTTAAAAGTTTAGATGGCTTCATCATATGATGTACTGGTAGGCAGATTATGTGAAATTTGGAAGCCTTAAGAAGTTAATTAATTACTTGTTTATTATCTTGTGTTACTATTCTATGATGTATGACATGTGTCTTAATTGTTGAACGATAGTACTACCATACACTGTTGCTGTATAATATAAATTGACAAATAGTTAAAATATGGGTATTAATTTAATTACTGGTGACTTTGTTGTACTAAGTACAGATCTGAAGACTTTAATTAAATTAATATTCTCAAATGTATTTTGAATTATGCTAGAAGGGATCCTCAGTTGTACTAGGTACAGACTTGGATAACATAGCATGTTGTGACACCCCCAAATTTTGATGATTTGCGGAAGCTCGATTTGGGTGTCACTAATCAATATACAAAGAACATAAGATATAATGAACGACCACTATATGCGTCGTTTTAAACTTGTATAGATAAAATAATTGTTTACATCAAAATATAGTTACATTAGCTCGGTTCCTGAAATTGAGAGATTACATAGAATAATTACTTTTACAAAATATAATAATGCTGTCCAATCTCTAGTTGTATGTATGCTGACTCGAGCTAATAGTTCCTGCTTGTGCAGCCAACCTACTGCTGGGTACCTGTGATAAATACTAAAATGGGTCAGCGAAAACGCTGGTGAGCTCACAGGTTTGTATGTCAATGTATAGTTGTAAGAACCGCAAGATTTATATTGAATTTAAAATGCAATTAAGCAAAATAAAAGTTATACAATCCATGAGCACATAGTCTGAGCTTAACTTGATTTGTCAGGCCCACTTAAGGAAACCTAACTTGAAATGCCTCCTACGAGTGCCTAATCAACACTCGTCTTCCCAAATGCTAATACATCCGTTTGACCGGTTAGTGCGTGCTAACCCGGATGAGGATTGTCAATCCCATATGATATCATATACTAACATTCACGCTAAAATATTAGAGACTATGCTTATAGAGGACTTTAAATTGATTAGCTTGAAACTCATGTAGTATTTGAAATTTGGCACTTGCGTTCTACTTGTAAAACAAAATCGAGTAGTAATATCACACCCCTAGTTGTAAAGCAGTGAAAATGGGGCTATGAAACTCACCTGAGTCTTGAAATGTTAAGCAATTAAACTTGAAGTAATTAGTAGTGAGTTGGTGTCCAAAGACTTGAAACCTGAATGTGTCCACGACACTTGAGTTGTTATTAATTGTATCGGCATCTCGAAAAACTACCATTTAAATTGTTTGTTTAACTTGATGTCCAAATTACCCCGATTTGGTTGATTGTATTAATACAAGTTGCGACGACTTGTTTGATTGAATTTATACAAGTTACAGCGACTTGTTTGATTGAATTGAAGTACATTTTGAAAACGCGTACGGCCCGTTGGTGAATGGTTGAAATAAAAATGTTGTTGTTATCGTCTTGTTTTTGAAGTGTTACACTTGAAGTATAAGTCCCATTATGTTTTAAAAGTCGTATTGCATAAGTATTTGAAGTTTCTTAAGTTCGACACTTGGTGTGAAAATAGTTGGAAAACCTGCTGTTTTATGCGACACTATAGGCGTCACTAAGGAAGATTATGCGACACTACCGAAGTGTCGGGTTAAATGTCGGGTGGCAGGATCATGCGTCACTAGGATAGTGTCGGGTATCATATCATGTGTCACTTGAGGAGTGACGGGTTCCGTATAACAACGGCACTTATGGAGTGTCGTATAAAATAGTAATTTCTGGAATTTGGGCGTCACTTAAGGAGTGACGTGTGGTATAGCGACACTAAAGAAGTGTCGGGTAAAATAGTATGGCGGCACTAAGGAAGTGTCGTTATGTAGTGTCGATTAACAGGAATGACGGCACTAGAGAAGTGTCGGTATATGTTCATGCGCCACTTAGTTAGTGACGGGTAGAGGTCAGTAATTGGTCATATGCGACACTAAGGGAGTGTCGGTATCAAGATTATAGCGGCACTTAAGGAGTGTCGCAGGAAGTGTCGCATATCTGGGTTCGTCCATGCGACACTATCGCCTGTTTGACGGATTTCGAGCCAAAAACATGTTTTTCGGTTTCCGTTTGGTCCGATCCTTTTACCCAACCCTCATAGGGACATATTAAGCTTATACAAACAATAATATATGAAAAGTAAGTAAAATCGAGAGATTTCGTCATTTGTCGGAAACTTACTAAGTGATGAAACGAAAATCCGGAAAGGTAGAAATGTAGATCGTCGCGTGGTGGTCGTTTATTTCCAAAGTGGCTTGAAGATCCGAGGTCGTTTAGTGTGTTTATTTTGCGATTTTGATGGTTGATGAAAATGGTGGTGATGATGATATTTGAGAGAAAAATAGAAAGAAGAGAGAGAGAAAGGAAAAGAGAATGAAAGAAAAGATGGTGGGAATGGGAGGTTAACTCCCATTTTCGCCCCGCGTTCCCGCTCTGTGTGGTGTTCGTTCGCTCCGTTGTTCCAACGTTAAATGATTTTTACACATTAAAAGATAAGCTTTTAAATTACGAATTTATTATAAAATGTTTTATTAAAATATTTTATCAATTATCCATTTGGGGTATTTAAATTGAAATTCGTTTTATTTGTTTGCGCGTTTGTATGTTTAATCACGTATACATTAATTGTGTAGTAAAATTTGGATACGAAATATCATAATAAATAATATTCTAAATAAAATTGAGTTATTAAATAATATTTGTATTACTTAATAAAATTGTTCACCAACGTCCGTATTTATTGTATCGAAATTCATTCGATTTGAAACTCATAATATTTAAACAAACCGCATAATTGTAGATATATATTCAACAATATATATATAATAATTGATACATTAATTAGCCTAACACAGAACTAATTACATGTATTAAGACTTGATTAGGTACTAAATTCTAGTCCTAATTTGACGGTTGTCACATTCTCCCCCTGTTAGAAGAATTTCGTCCCGAAATTTATGTTGAAGTCGTGTTTGACGTTGAATCAGTGAAGAGTTGAGGATACTTGAGTCGCATTTGGTCTTCCCGTTCCCAGGTGAATTCCGGACCGCGCCGCGAATTCCACCAAACCTTGACGATGGGAATACGACTTTGTTTAAGTTGTTTGACCTCACGGTCCATGATTTCAGCGGGTTCCTCAACAAAGTGAAGTTTTTCGTCAACTCGAATTTCATCGAGTGGAATGATAAGTGTCTCATCAGACAGACACTTCTTCAGATTTGAAACATGAAAAGTGGGATGCACGCTGCTGAGTTCGGATGGCAGCTGCAATCGATATGCCACTGGACCAATCCTTTCGAGGATCTCGAATGGTCCAATGTATCTGGGATTTAACTTCCCTCATTTGCCAAATCGGATTACGCCTTTCCAAGGCGATACTTTGAGTAGAACTCGATCCCCAACCTGGAACTCGAGTGGTTTGCGTCTCACATCAGCATAACTTTTCTGACGATCACGCGCGGCTTTGAGTTTGTTTTGAATTTCTACGATTCTCTCGGTTGTCTCGTGTATGATTTCTGGACCTGTGAGTTGGCTATCCCCAACTTCAGTCCAACAGATAGGTGACCGGCACTTACGACCGTACAGTGCCTCGAAGGGTGCAGCTTTGATGCTGGTATGATAACTGTTGTTGTACGAGAACTCGCACAATGGTAGATGTTTTTCCCAGTTTACACCGAAGTCTACTACGCAGGCCCGTAGCATGTCTTCTAGTGTTTGAATGGTTCGTTCACTTTGACCGTCGGTTTGAGGATGGTATGCGGTACTCATATCAAGTCGAGTACCCAGGGATTTTTGAAGTGATTGCCAAAATTGTGAAGTGAAACTACTATCCCTATCGGAGATGATTGAAATTGGAACACCGTGTTTGGTCACGATTTCCTTCAAATAGATTCGGGTGAGGCGTTCCATTTTGTCGGATTCCTTGATTGCCAGGAAGTGAGCAGACTTTGTGAGACGATCCACGATCACCCAAATGGTATCGCAACCGCTCGAGGATTTGGGTAGTTTGGTTATGAAGTCCATGGCAATTTGTTCCCATTTCCATTCAGGAAGACTGGGTTGTTGAAGTAAACCAGAGGGTTTTTGATATTCGATCTTGACCTTGGAGCAAGTAAGGCACTTGCTGACATAGGTGGCGATTTCAGATTTCATGTTCGGCCACCAGTAGAAGTCTTTGATACCGTGGTACATTTTATCGGACCCCGGGTGGATAGAATATTTGGACTTGTGAGCTTCATCCATCACCAAGTCTCGTAGGTTCCCAAATTTAGGCAACCATATTCGGTTTGAGAAATACCTAATCCCGTTAGATTTGATTTCGAATTGCTTATCCATGCCCCGCAAGGCTTCATCTTTGACATTTTCGGGTTTTAAGGCTTCGAGTTGAGCAGTGAGAATTTGAAGGTTTAAATTGTTGTGAATGGTCATGCTGAGGGCTCGGACCCGAAGTGGTTTCACTCGCTCTTTTCGACTGAGGGCGTCAGCAACAACATTTGCTTTCCCTGGATGATATTTGAGTTCGCAGTCGTAATCAGTAAGCAACTCGACCCATCGACGTTGCCTCACGTTGAGATCCTTCTGATCGAATATGTGTTGAAGGCTCTTGTGGTCTGTAAAGATTGTGCATCTGGTACCGTAAAGGTAATGTCTCCAGATTTTGAGAGCGAAAACGACAGCTCTTAGCTCGAGGTCGTGGGTGGTGTAATTCTTTTCATGAATCTTGAGCTGTCGGGAAGCATAAGCTATGACTTTGTCTCGTTGCATGAGCACACAACCGAGACCTTGATGTGAAGCATCACAGTATACCACGAAGTCATCGGTGCCTTCGGGTAATGATAGAATAGGAGCACTGCACAGCTTTTGCTTTAAGAGTTGGAATGCCGACTCTTGTTTATCAGTCCAGTCAAACTTTTTGTCTTTCTGGGTCAGAGTCGTGAGTGGTATGGCTATCTTGGAGAAATTTTCAATGAATCGTCGATAGTATCCGGCCAGTCCCAAAAACTGCCGTACTTCGGTCGGAGTGGTTGGTGATTGCCGGTCTTTGATAGCCTCGATTTTTGATGGGTCAACGTGAATCCCCTGACTGTCAATCACGTGACCAAGGAATTGAACGGTTTTGATCCAGAACTCACACTTAGAGAACTTGGCATAGAGCTCCTCGTGTTTAAGTAGTTCAAGGATGGTTTTGAGGTGTTGCGCGTGTTCTTCTTTGTTTCGTGAATATATTAGGATGTCATCGATAAAGACAATGACAAACTTGTCAAGGTAAGGTTTACACACCCGATTCATAAGGTCCATGAATACAGCCGGTGCGTTTGTTAGGCCGAATGGCATCACTTGGAATTCGTAATGCCCATAGCGGGTTCGGAATGCGGTTTTTGGAATGTCGGCATCGCGAACACGCAGTTGGTGATAACCGGATCGGAGATCAATCTTTGAATAACAACTCGACCCTTGAAGTTGGTCGAACAAATCATCGATTCGAGGAAGTGGATACCGGTTCTTTACAGTTAACTTGTTCAACTCTCGATAGTCGATACACATTCGAAAAGAACCATCTTTCTTCTTAACAAATAGGACCGGAGCTCCCCAAGGTGAAGAACTCGGCCTGATAAACCCTCGTTCCAGGAGTTCCTGTAATTGGGTGGACAGCTCCTGAAGTTCGGATGGAGCTAAACGGTATGGTGCTCGGGCCACAGGTGCAGCACCTGGTACAAGATCGATTGAGAACTCAACCTGTCTTGGTGGTGGTAGACCAGGTAGTTCTTCAGGAAAGACTTCTGGAAATTCTAGAACAATTGGAACATCCTCAAGTCGTTTCTCCTCCGACTTTTTCTCCATGATGTGCGCGAGGATTGATGGATAACCCTTTCTCAGAAATTTTCGGGTCTTAAGACAAGATATGATGTTAAGCCTCGTCCCTCCGGTCTCCCCCTGTATGACTAGGGTTCTACCGACAGTGAGAGGTATGCGAACAATTTTGTCATTGCAGATGATTTCGGCGCGATGTTTGGATAACCAGTCCATGCCTACGATGACATCGAAACTTCCTATCTCAATAGGCATAAGATCTATGGAGAAGATTTCGTCGGCTAGATTTAAAGTGCAATTAGGTATCACACTATTGGTTTCTATCAATTGGCCATTAGCTAGCTCTACTGTGTACTTAACGTCTAAAGCAACAGGTGTGATGTCAAGTAGAGGGCAAAATTCATCGGAAATAAAACTTTTATCGGCACCAGTATCAAACAGAATAGAAACAGTTAAATTGTTGAGGAGGAACATACCCGTGACCACATTCGGGTCCTGACGGGCGTCCCCTGAGTTGATCACGAAGGCGCTACTTTTGGTGTTGTTGTTGTTGCGGTGGTTGTTGTTGTTGCCCTTGTTCTTAAATTTTGGGCAAGAATCCCTAAAGTGACCCGGGTTCCCACATTCATAGCAGGACTTAGGTTGTCGGGCATTTTTGTCAGAGGGGTTGTTGTTGGATTTGGGGGCTCGGCAATCCTTAGTCGAATGCCCGTACTTCCTGCAGTTGTTGCAAAGAGTACTGCACTGACCAAAGTGGTGATAGTTACACTTGGGACAATAAGGCATGTCCCCGGTGTAGCTGCGGTTGGGTTCAGAGTTGGTGGTGTAGACTTGGAGGGCGTTGTTTTTCTTGTTAGAGTTGTGGTGGTGTTCCGTGGATTTGCGTTTGTTGTTGTTGGAGGATGAAGTGTTGGAGGTCTCACGGCTGACAACTAGGGCCATGAGTTCGTGGGCCAATCGAATGGCACTCTCAGTAGTAGTTGGTTTGGATGAGGCGACGTTTCCCTGGATGTTCTCGGGAAGTCCACGAATGTATCTCTTAATGCCCTTACTTTCCGGTTCGACTAAACTCGGGCATAATAAAGCAAACTGCTGAAATTTGGTGGTATATTCAGCAACATCATTTCCCTGCACCTCCAGATGCCAGAATTCTTCTTCCAGCCTGTGAAATTCCTCTTCAGGACAGTATTTTTCTGTCAGTTTCTTTTTCAGTTAGGCCCAAGGAAGTCGGTTTGCAACCTCAAGGCCTACAGAGTTTGCGTGGGTTTTCCACCACGTGAGTGCACCTTCTTGAAAGGTGTAAGCAACGAATTTGACCTTGCTGTTCTCAGTGCAGTCGCAGAGACTGAAAACAGATTCCATACGCTCAATCCAACGGATCAAGCCAATGGCACCTTCCGTGCCCTTGAAGTATAGCGGTTTACAGCTGAGAAAGTCCTTATAGGAGCAGGGTTTGGGTGGTGGAGTATTGGTTGCTGTATCCTCGCTACTGGGTGGTGTTCGGGTAGCCAAGGCTTCGGTCACACTGCGGGCAATTATTCCCGCGATCTCAGCTTCGGTAAGGGTAATTTGACGACGAGGAGGCATGATGCTGAGTAAGAAAGAACAAGGAAGGGAAGTGAGATACTAGTTCGAGTGTGATGAAATAGGTGGCATGTTTGCCATTCCGAGACAAAGCGTTAGAGAGAAAGAGGCCTATATTCATATAATATAATATAGCCTAAAGTTGTAATGAGGTCTATTCATGTAAATATATGTATATCACATAATAACCTATTGAGTGTCTAGCACAGACGTGTTTTGAGTCCCGTTTCTCTCGAGGTCAGAGTCAACTAATGCATTCCTGTTCAACATAACTCTTTCAGATTTCACATCATCTTTCTTTAATTGTACATAGTTGATCAGGCTATGTTAAATTAAAGTCGTATGATGTAATCCCTGAACTAGTCATAACTAATAAGGAATACTGCCTAACGGTCATAGTCTAGGCCCACTAAATGCAACCTAGTTCACTATAACCTTAGGCTCTTATACCAATCTGTGACACCCCCAAATTTTGATGATTTGCGGAAGCTCGATTTGGGTGTCACTAATCAATATACAAAGCACATAAGATATAATGAACGACCACTATATGCGTCGTTTTAAACTTGTATAGATAAAATAATTGTTTACATCAAAATATAGTTACATTAGCTCGGTTCCTGAAATTGAGAGATTACATAGCATAATTACTTTTACAAAATATAATAATGCAGTCCAATCTCTAGTTGTATGTATGCTGACTCGAGCTAATAGTTCCTGCTTGTGCAGCCAACCTACTGCTGGGTACCTGTGATAAATACTAAAATGGGTCAGCGAAAACGCTGGTGAGCTCACAGGTTTGTATGTCAATGTATAGTTGTAAGAACCGCAAGATTTATATTGAATTTAAAATGCAATTAAGCAAAATAAAAGTTATACAATCCATGAGCACATAGTCTGGGCTTAACTTGATTTGTCAGGCCCACTTAAGGAAACCTAACTTGAAATGCCTCCTACGAGTGCCTAATCAACACTCGTCTTCCCAAATGCTAATACATCCGTTTGACCGGTTAGTGCGTGCTAACCCGGATGAGGATTGTCAATCCCATATGATATCATATACTAACATTCACGCTAAAATATTAGAGACTATGCTTATAGAGGACTTTAAATTGATTAGCTTGAAACTCATGTAGTAATTGAAATTTGGCACTTGCGTTCTACTTGTAAAACAAAATTGAGTAGTAATATCACACCCCTAGTTGTAAAGCAGTGAAAATGGGGCTATGAAACTCACCTGAGTCTTGAAATGTTAAGCAATTAAACTTGAAGTAATTAGCAGTGAGTTGGTGTCCAAAGACTTGAAACCTGAATGTGTCCACGACACTTGAGTTGTTATTAATTGTATCGGCATCTCGAAAAACTACCATTTAAATTGTTTGTTTAACTTGATGTCCAAATTACCCCGATTTGGTTGATTGTATTGATACAAGTTGCGACGACTTGTTTGATTGAATTTATACAAGTTACAGCGACTTGTTTGATTGAATTGAAGTACATTTTGAAAACGCGTACGGCCCGTTGGTGAATGGTTGAAATAAAAATGTTGTTGTTATCGTCTTGTTTTTGAAGTGTTACACTTGAAGTATAAGTCCCATTATGTTTTAAAAGTCGTATTGCATAAGTATTTGAAGTTTCTTAAGTTCGACACTTGGTGTGAAAATAGTTGGAAAACCTGCTGTTTTATGCGACACTATAGGCGTCACTAAGGAAGATTATGCGACACTACCGAAGTGTCGGGTTAAATGTCGGGTGGCAGGATCATGCGTCACTAGGATAGTGTCGGGTATCATATCATGCGTCACTTGAGGAGTGACGGGTTCCGTATAACAACGGCACTTATGGAGTGTCGTATAAAATAGTAATTTCTGGAATTTGGGCGTCACTTAAGGAGTGACGTGTGGTATAGCGACACTAAAGAAGTGTCGGGTAAAATAGTATGGCGGCACTAAGGAAGTGTCGTTATGTAGTGTCGGTTAACAGGAATGACGGCACTAGAGAAGTGTCGGTATATGTTCATGCGCCACTTAGTTAGTGACGGGTAGAGGTCAGTAATTGGTCATATGCGACACTAAGGGAGTGTCGGTATCAAGATTATAGCGGCACTTAAGGAGTGTCGCAGGAAGTGTCGCATATCTGGGTTCGTCCATGCGACACTATCGCCTGTTTGACGGATTTCGAGCCAAAAACATGTTTTTCGGTTTCCGTTTGGTCCGATCCTTTTACCCAACCCTTATAGGGACATATTAAGCTTATACAAACAATAATATATGAAAAGTAAGTAAAATCGAGAGATTTCGTCATTTGTCGGAAACTTACTAAGTGATGAAACGAAAATCCGGAAAGGTAGAAATGTAGATCGTCGCGTGGTGGTCATTTATTTCCAAAGTGGCTTGAAGATCCGAGGTCGTTTAGTGTGTTTATTTTGCGATTTTGATGGTTGATGAAAATGGTGGTGATGATGATATTTGAGAGAAAAATAGAAAGAAGAGAGAAAGAAAGGAAAAGAGAATGAAAGAAAAGATGGTGGGAATGGGAGGTTAACTCCTATTTTCGCCCCGCGTTCCCGCTCTGTGTGGTGTTCGTTCGCTCCGTTGTTCCAACGTTAAATGATTTTTACACATTAAAAGATAAGCTTTTAAATTACGAATTTATTATAAAATGTTTTATTAAAATATTTTATCAATTATCCATTTGGGGTATTTAAATTGAAATTCGTTTTATTTGTTTGCGCGTTTGTATGTTTAATCACGTATACATTAATTGTGTAGTAAAATTTGGATACGAAATATCATAATAAATAATATTCTAAATAAAATTGAGTTATTAAATAATATTTGTATTACTTAATAAAATTGTTCACCAACGTCCGTATTTATTGTATCGAAATTCATTCGATTTGAAACTCGTACGATTTAAACAAACCGCATAATTGTAGATATATATTCAACAATATATATATAATAATTGATACATTAATTAGCCTAACACAGAACTAATTACATGTATTAAGACTTGATTAGGTACTAAATTCTAGTCCTAATTTGACGGTTGTCACACATGTTTAAAGGTATGTTTGATATTTGTCTAAACGTAAAATTCAAGTGTATGTTATACTAAGTAACCGCTACCTTGTCTTAAAATCAGTGTTATGAGTATTACTTGAAATTCTTCAGTATGTCATATAATAGGAAGCACTTGATAATATTCATACTAACAATAAAGTGTTTGCTTAGAAAGTCAAGTATAATTTGTTTATGTGGATCATAATACCAGTAATCGTCTTGAACTATCTATAAATAAAATATTCACTTTAAGTGACTAATGCATTTATTAATTATGCTATGTGGATAAAGGTACCTAAGATATAGTTTTATAAATATAAATGTATAAATGATAAAGTTGGTTGTAATTTTATGGTAATTTATTTGAATTTCATGAGGTATGTATACTAACGATCAACTTAGACTTTTTAATAAATTTTAAATAGCTTGTTCTTTCTAATATGATCCCTAAGCAGTTAAATTCTTATTCAGTTAAATTATGTACTTGTTTTAGTTAAAAGTGTTTAATAAAATGGTACTTGATACCACAGTTTGTTTATATGTTCAGTATTTTATTTTATTTTTTTAGCTTTGTGTTTAAATAAAGTTATTTTATTTTAATTTTCTTTTAATAAGTATTACCCTTTGGAATTAAGTCATACTGTATTCTCTTAATTATTGTTGAACAAACGTAACAAACACAAGTGAAAATTAATTTTAATTTAGACTTGTAAAATAATGCGTTTAAAATTTATACTTAGTATTTAATTCACATTTTTCGTTAATCTCGCGAGTTTGACTAGTCAAGTTCTGCGAATCGACCTAAAACGTGCGAATCGAATAAAGAGTATAAAGGGGAGGTCAAACGAGTCAACCCGATCACCACACCCAGACACATTCGCGAGTTCACTTAAGCTTGCGAATCCATTTCACTGGCGAAACGAGACGAAAATCTATTTTCGTTTGATTTCGATACTTTGAAACCGGGAACGAGTTTTTGAATCCGTAGGTTTTATAAACCACTTTATTGCGAACATTTTGAGGTATATAATAACGAATTTCACCGTGTAATTAACTCGAAATCGAAGTTTTCAATAAATTAGGGTTTCGGTTTAATGTTTGATCGATTCACGAAGATTAAAGGACTGTTAGAACACGAATCCTTGTGGTTAATGTTAAACGAACCTTAATAAACGTGAATGTATCGATTGATTGTGTTAAAACTAACAAAATCATCGATTTTAAGTTTCAACTCGCGACGGAAGTTCATCAAACGAGTTGAGTTTACGATCGAACTCGCAGCGAGTTGATTAGCGGATCGAGTTGCTTAGCGGATCGACTGAAGAGTTGATATGCGGATCGACTTGATTTGCGAGTTCAATAGGCTGCGAATTCAATTGAGAGTTGAGATGCAAGCAACTCGATCCGCTAATCAACTCGCTGCGAATTCAATTGCGAGTTGAGATGCGAACCGAGTTGAACTCGATTCGCATAGGTTACTTCTGCGAATCCAAAACTTAGAAAAATTTTATTTTTTAAAAGTCGTTTTATAAATGTTAAGGCTTTTTCAGTAATAATTTTTATATATCTTGGATTTGTATAAAGTTATATAGTTTTGTATCGAAAGTCTACCAATTCGAAATGTAATTGAGTGGCGTGTCCTAATTATAAATTAGCGGTATAACTTATATTTGCTTTATAAAACGTTAATGACTTGAGAATCTTAAATTAACAAGTAACTAACGGAAATTACATATTGGACTTACGACTTATTAGTTATAAGTTATATATGTTGCATATTTATGTATACGACTTGAGACAATTATGTAACAAGTTATATATATAATTTAAAACTAAGATGTTTGATGATTACTTTTTCATAATACATTATAGTTTATGCGCATTAATTGTTATTGTCATTTGTGTTATTCTACAGATATGGCACGACAATTTGATAAAGGTCACAACATTCTAGTTGATCTTGATGTACGTGCAAAGGGAGCTAACAAAGTAGCTCAAGTGCTTACATTTTTGGCACGTTCACGTATTCGGTATGCTGTTACAGCATCTCTACCTATTTCTCAGGTGATTCTGAATGATTTCTGGACGGATATACAGTATGACCAATCGGTCAATCCACCAGAGATTAGAACAACGGTTAATAACCAACCGATTGTTTTTACGGCTAGTAATCTTCGGGAGATTTTACAGCTTGGTACGGAAGAGCAAGAGAATGGGGATTTGGAGTATCCCATTGATTTTATTAAGGGAGCTATCGGCCGTATGGGATACACAGGTGATAGACGAGGACGTCAATTCCAGAAGCCTCTGGTTATTGGACAATTGAGGTTTTTATGGCACGTGATCGTCACGGTTTTTGCACCAAAGAAGGGAGGTTTCGATGAGTTAAGCCATGCCCTTGTATCAACTGTACTGTCCCTGGTTTATAAAAAACCATACAGTTTTTGTGATTACATTTTTGGAGAGCTGGCTAGACAGATTTCGGGTTATGTCAGATCACGATTTCTGGTTTACCCGCGTTTTTGTATGCTGATCATTCGAGCTCGTCTGCCAGAGCTTGCTATTCCTGAGCTGCATTTACGTGTTGATACTATTGGGCTCAGAGGGTACAATGCTATGTTTTTGCAGACAGTGAGGAAGGAAGGGGTAGTGAAGCCTGAGGAGAGAAATCTTTTTGGGCATATTGTCGATCCTGCCTATGTGACGCCACCAAATCATGGTTGGCTAGATGTTGCTGCTGCTGCTGCTATTCCAGATCCTGTAGCTGATATGGGTCATGCTGAAGGTCCACAAGAGCTTCTGGAGGATGTTTTGGAACAACCTGGACATGCTGGGGAATAGGTGAACCCAGATGTTGCTGCATAGGTGGTGCATGAGGTGCTAGGTCATAATGACGAGGCACAAGATCCCGAGATGGGGGAAATTGATCTGTTCTTTGAGATTGCACCGGAATAGGTATTGTTTCCATTATATAATATTATAGATACTTAGTTGATAGATTACTTTTATTAATCATGTTGTGTAATATTATTATATATCTATACTGATATTAAATATTTAGTTAATTGGATAATGTTTCTGATTATAAAATATAAATATCATTATATAAACAGGTAGCTGAAGCTGAGGCTGCAAACCCAGAGGTTGCAATACCTGAGGGGGAGCAGAGACAGCAAGATAGATCAGTTGTTGTACCAGTTAAGGTATTATATCTGATTGATCTTAAATATATAGAACTTGTATGATAGAGCTTTACGCTAATCATAAATGTTTAATATATTCAACATTTAGGATCCTGTTGGATCATCTGGAGGTCGTGATGGTGAGACGGCTTCAGATGAGGATTCTGAGAATACACCTTCACCTCCTCCGTCTATTTCTGAAAAGAAGAGAAAGGCAAGAGTATTTTGGAGGAAGGTCTTGAGGAGGTTGAAACTCCGTTGAGGAAGAGGTCGAGAAATTTGACCATCATAGAAGGTTAGTATTATACAAAATTAGATAATCTTAACTTGTTGTTTATCAGGAGTTAAAGTGAGACAGATAATTCTGTGACAGTTGCTCAAGATACACCGTAGGTCGAGACGGTGATATCGGTAGAGTCTGAACCGATGTCTGTACCTGCTAAGGTATGAGATATAAGTTTAGTACTACAAGTATTACAAAATTGATTAGAGATTGAGACAGAGTATTCTGTAACAATTACTTATTTAATTTTTGTCTAATGTTTTTAGGAGATTGTTGACTTAGTACGTTCGGAGCCGATTCCGACTACTACAGCAAGCACATTTACAGCTGATCTTCTAACGACAGCTTTGACTCAGCCACTTCCACCGCATACTTTTGAGTCACATGTTGCTTCGCTGACACCACCTGGACCGACGATCATTCTTATCACTCCTGTGACTGATGCTGAAAGGATTACATCCTTAGAGTCGAAAGTGAAGGAGTTAGAGAAGGTTGTTGCGAGGATTCCAGAGTTGGTTGTGAACAATCTTACTCTTGGCCAACAAGTGCTTCAGCAGAGTCAGGCTTATAACACACTGCTGCAGACTCACAATATGCTACTTGATGATTTTACTGCCCAGCGACTGAAGCTTGATAACTTAGAACGTTTGGTGTTGAGAGTTAATTCAGGACAGTCTGCTCAGGGGGAGGTATTGGTATATTTGGAGTCATGCAAGCATGATGAACTGAGAAAGAAAAGAGACTATGACAAGGACGATGATCCCAATGCACCGAGTGGTGAGCAGACTGGTCCTTCAAAGACTGGTGAGCAAGTTACAACTCAGGGGGGAGTCTGGTGCTGAAGCTAGTGGTGCTGGAGCAGGAACAAGTACAGATAAGACCGTACCGGGTGATACTGAAGCTGGTAAGATAGCTTAGTATTAGCATAGTACTGTAGTATTTGTAATAAATTGTATTGAACAAATGTAAACTTAATATTATTGTGTAAATATATTCGGCTTAAGGTTATTATTATTTTAAGTAAAATATGTTTTTTGTAATTTAAGTTTATGTAATTTTATATATGTTAAGATAAAATAGTGATCGAAAGACTTCCGACTCATTGAGTAGTCGAGCGGCGTGTTCCGATTAATATCGGCGGTCAAAATTTTTATATAACATATGCATTTTAGACTTGAGAGTTTGTATAACTGACAAGTTAAAAATATGATAACTAGGTAAATGATATATAATTTACAGATATAATTGAAAGTTAAGGTTTTGGAAAATATAACAGTTCAATTAAGTCTTGGAAATTATATAAGTTAATTAATGGTAAACTTGAATGTTTGGTGATAGTTCACAAGACATTAGAGTTTAAATTTAATTAAGTATTTACTAAGTGTTTGACATAAGACTTTAGAAATCTTAGTTTGATTCAGGGTAATCAATAAAAGATTTAAAAGGTTGTATAGAATGCGTTTATATTATTAGGTTAAATAATACAAAAGGATTAATAAAGAAATTCTTATATTGGTTCAGGGAAATCAATGAAGAATTTGAATTATTGATATATTTGTATTTATGTTTTTCTCTAGGATTGGAAATGCTTGATCTATCAGATTCAGAAGATGATCTTTTGGATGAAATAGATGAAGATATTGATTATGATATTGAAGAAGGAGAGTTTAAACTTCCTGAAGATTGGACTGCGGTATTTGAATCTGTGATAGATGAAGGTGTTGATCTGGATGCAAATGTAGATGAACATATTGTGAATCCGTCAACGACTGAATTTGTTTTTGTGAATGAACAAGGAGAATCAGTTATTGATTTAGAAGCGTTTGAGAATGCTTCTGAAGATTCAGATACTGAAGTTGAAGAAATAGAGAATAAATACAAACATTTGGTTGGTAATCCAATGTTTATCCAAGGAATGCTTAAGAAGAGAAAGGAAAAGAAGCCACGCATTTTGAAAGAAGTTGATATTACTGGAAAGCGTGTACTTAAATCTGGCATTATTGGATGGTATTATGACTCTGACCTGAAGCTCTTCGCGATCAAAAGGTTTGACGGAGTTCAATATTTTGAGAAGAAGCTTGCAGTGTTTAGTTCGTTGCCTCGATATGAGATTCGAGACTTGGCTAGATTAGATATGATAAATCCAAGTGATGATGAATATGCTAAGTATGTTGAGCGTATTATCAGGACTGAGGGGTTATCTATGAATTTTTCAAAGATTAAGCCAAGGAAAGGAAAAACGATTAAACTGAACGAGAAAAGTCAGAGAACAGGAAGAAGAGGAAGGAAGAAGGTCTATCCAACGGTCAAATGCATTAAGCAAATACCTATGAAGATCATGCCTCAGAATATTTTGGGAAAATTGAAATATTGGGGGGTAGATGCTGGAACAGGAGAAGCCTTTATGATTGAAGCTGATGATGATTATCCTGATGGCGAAAAAGAGATTCTTCGTGTTTATGATCACAGACACCTGATGAATTTGTCAAAGGCAGATCTGATTATGTTATACAAGAACAAGATCGCTTCTACTTTTGAATGGGGTGATTTAGCACGAGATTATCACAGGATGGTTAAAACATGCATCAAGCTTAAGATTTTTGCAGGTAGTAAGATTTACTCTTGAAAATCAAATACAATATGAAGATAAAGATGCTAGAGCTATTGTCAAGGGGGAGTCTGTTGAAACATAGGTTGTGACAACAGATCTAGCTTGAAATAGGACTGGTGTAATTATTATCATGTTTGTACATTGGTTTAGATTTGTAAATGAATGTTTGTTTTGTTAGTAATATTCGTTAAATATATTATTGTGTTAAAGTTAGACGAATGTTAAATACGAAATTAATATACGTTTGCTGCGAGTCGAGTTCTCAAGTCGCAGCGAGTTGAGCCGCAAGATGAGAACTGAACTCGCAAGGGTCATAATGATCTTGGCGAGCCGAGTCTTAGTGGGCTTGGGCTGCAAGGCGAGTTGGGCTGGACTCGCAGGCCCATGCGAGCAGAGACGAATTTAATATATAAATGATTTTCGGTTTACAAAATTAAGAACAACTTTTGCGAATAACATCAGACCTGCGATTTCAGTTTTTACCAGAGAAAAACCTAACGACTAACGGCTAGGCTTTGATTGTCTAAAGATTAAAGCAAAGCATATTAGTTATTAATCCTATAAACGCGAACTTATTCGTTGTTAGTAAGATAACATCGTATTGAGGGATTCCGCACCTTAATACTACAGATAACGAAGTTATCGATCCTAAGAACTAGGGACTTACAAGATCCTCTACTACAAAGAAGTGACTGCTAATCTGTACTACCGAACAACAACTTGGGTCAAAGGGATGTACCAACAAGCGATCGAAGACACTTTGATTTACCATACGTTTCCACGATACCGAGACATACTCGAAGCTCGTTACTATCATCACGACTTGCACCTAGAATAGATCCACGATAACTATAACCACCTTGTACATCAAAATTATGTATGTAGTAGTTCATGCTAGAAACCTCTAATCAGATGGGTCTATAGAAATCCCGTCACATTTTGTATAATCTTTCTATATTCGTCCAGATGTTACAAATTCCCGGCACCTTTTGTAAACTCTAACTCTTGTAATCTTTTGAACCCCTATGCTAAATGATTACAATTCTATTACTTTTATTGTCTATCGACACGTCATGCATTGGCATACTTTCTCAATATTTATACAACTGTGACAATCATATTTTTCGTACAAACTCTCACATGTCCTTTATCTTGTTATTAAAGGAACATGCCTCCAAAACGACAATCGTTCACCGCTGCTAAGCTGGAATGACTAATTTCTCAAAGAGTGACCGAAGCACTAGCTACTCGAAATACGCCGCCAAATAGTGGCTCACGTCCAAATCAGGGCAGTGAAGATACGTTAAACGTACACACCTCCAGCCAAAACCTGCACCTACAAAGACTTTATGAACTGTAAACCCTTGAACTTTAAGGGCACTGAAGGAGCTATCGGCTTAATACGATGGTTCGAGAAGATGGAATCCGTGTTTCGGATTTGTAACTGCCCTGAGGAATTCAAAGTGAAATACTCCACCTGCACTCTCATGGATAGTGCGCTTACTTGGTGGAACACCCACGCCCAAACTGTGGGAATTGATGTCGCCTATCAGCTCCAATGGGATGAGCTCAAAAAGATGATGACTGACGAATACTATCCTCGAGAAGAGCTGCAACAGCTTGATGTTGAATTCTGAAACCTCATTGTTAAAAACAACAACATCACCAGCTACACCACCCGGTTCCATCAACAGGCACTCCTGTGCCCGACTATGGTAGATCCGGAGTACAAGTGAATCGAGAGATACATATGGGGACTCCCAGAAAAGATTCAAGGGATGGTGACCTCATCCAAACCAGACACCATCCAGAGTGCCGTCCGTATGGCACAAAATCTCATGGCTCAGGCTACTCGCCGAGCCACTCCTGCTGAAAAGAGTACCGGAAACCAATCAGGGGATAACAAACGTAAGTGGACTGGAAACCCCAACACTCAAAACCAACCCAACATAAAGCCAGCAACTGTTAAGGCCTATGCTGCTAATTCGAACGACATGAAGACGTACAAGGGGAGCAAGCCCTACTGCTCTAAATGTAGTCTTCATCATGATGGTTCATGTCCTTGCACCAAATGCAAACGATTCAGACATCTAGCCAGAGACTGCCGAACAATTACAATTGGTACCAATACCACTGCACCAAAGACCTGCTATGAGTGCAATGGTACTGGACATTTCAGGAAGGACTACCCAAAACTGAAGAGCAACAACAACAATGCTCGGGGCAGGGCCTATGTACTAAACTCTGGAGATACTTACCAAGACCCAAATGTGAACACGGGTACGTCTCTACATGACAACTTAATTGCTACACGATACCTATAGAGTTTAGCTTACTCTACGACACTACTGACTATCACATACTTTATGAACACAGTAAAAATTACAAAGTACTCTAGGCTACTAGTACACATTGTAGCTACACTCTGGTTACAGACTGACCGACCGACTGACCGTGTCCCGCAGACATGATGGTCACACACATCAAAACTCACCTTCTCCCTTCCTTTAGTTGCCAGTAGGGCACTAGTCTAACAAGGGGAGGAAGACAACACTAGACAGGCATGACATCACTCGACTCAATCTCATAGACTTTCTTAGACAACCCACAAACTACTACTTCAAACAAATTTCGGGATGAAATTCTCCTAACAAGGGGAGAATGTGACACCCGCTAAATTAGGACATTTTTACTGTGCCTAATTATGTGCTTATTAAGTGTATTTAGTATGAAATAGGACTAAGTACAGTAACTATTATATATATATATATATATATATATATATATATATATTTTGGGTAAAGGGTAAAATTTTACCCGGTAAATATATTCCCAAAAGCATTGAAGTACAATGGATGTGAGTGAGTCCCGCATCTAAGCCCGTTACATAGGCGATAAAGACTACATAATGATGTGACGCAAAAAGTCATGTTTTTAAGTATGATATTCCACACTTTTTGGACACATCTTTAGTGAAAACATTCCAAAAAAATCATTATTTACTAAAATTCACTAAAGTGTTCCAAATATAGGCGTTGCTACAAAAACCACTAAAAACGTCCAAATAACGAGCAAAACAGAGCGAATAAACAACAACCAATTCTCACACCCTCATTTACCTTATGATAAGTACATTCTAACCTTATGATATGTTTCAATAGGTAAAAACGAGACGGGAGAATCAAGAATCATGCAAATTGGGAGAACAACGGAAGAGATACGGCTTCTACAGATCGTTAAAAGTCATTCCAAACATGCTTGAGCTACACTCATCCAATTTCTGTGATATTGGTACCATTAGAAGCGTAACGGAATTACGAAACCGTGAGCGCAAGAAACGCGTCAAACGGACATGTAACGAAGGAGATACGGGCGTTTTAAGCAACGAAGGAAAGCCAAAACACCCCGTATACGGCCTTGGCAAGCCATATACAGAGGGACTTGCCATTTCCTACGAGAAAAGTGTTTTATCAAAACAATGGGTTTGTAAAAGAGGTGTTAGCCTCTAAAGTTGCATAAATTTCTGGTAATGTAACTATCTCATGTTTTATTACAAACCCGTTGGTACCATTTGTGACACCCGACGATTTAGGGTTACTGATTAACCTGCTAGAAACCCTAATTACGCGTGTTTAGTTTAGTATTAGGCTAAATACATGTAATTACTTGTAACTATTTGTATATTTATGTGAATATACCCTCCCGTAATTGTTTTTATTACGCATACGTAATTAGCTGTAATTACGCGAAACAACCGGACAGAGTCCGCCTAATTATACGACGTTGGTGTAAACAATTCTATAAATAACTTGAATCTATTTTTAGAAGTTATTTATCATATATTATTATTTTGTTAAAATAATACACGAAAAACTTAAGCGTTTTGGCTAAAACGTCTCAAACGCAACAGAAACGCGCGGAACGCGCCCGACAATCGAACGAAAGCCAAAATATATTTTAATAATTTAAATATATTATTTTGTATGAGATTATTATTGAAAACATCATATAATAGTTCGTCAATGAAAAACGTCTATTTAAAACGCTACGCAATTAAACCTCCGTAAAACGTGCACGCAAATCGAGGCCGATAAATTAACGGAACATTTTTATAAATGTTTCCAAGTATCTATATTAAATATTTCAAGTGAAAATATCGAAATTTAATTCGTCATTTAAATACGCGTATTAAACATTTTACGTATATATAAATACCAAAACAATCGAGTAAACGAACGGAGAACGTAACTAATTAAATAGGAAATGAGAAATGACCAAAATACCCCTTGTGGGACCCCCCTCCCTAGGGGCCAGCCACCCCTCCCCCATGTGCAAGCACATGCCCACTTGATCACTCCTCCATTAGAAACACATGCAAGAACATGCACAAACCATTTCACACTCAACACTTATCATCTCCACTCATATCCTCTCTAAAACTCAACCCACTCTCTATCTAATCTCTGGAAACTTCAGCCCTTAACCACCACCATAAACAACCATCAACCACCACAAAGATCCACCACCACTTGCTAGTGTTTTTCAAGAATTGCAAGCTACAAGAACTTCTCCTTCTTTCAACCATCATCCCCTTTGTAAGAATCACATGAACTCCTCATTTATATAATTTCAAGCTACTGATTTTGATGTTTTATAGTCCATTTAACTTGTTTATGTCCAAAATCCTTGGTAAAATACGTTTTTATACTTTATTCAAGAACATGCATAATCTGCCATCAAAAAGTCAGTCTGGTAAAATGGTCATAACTTGAGTTATAGGAGTTAGACAACAATTTTTTTTTTTAAAAGTTGCGTATTGAAAAGATCTACAACTTTTGTGTTTTACACTTTTTCCAGATCTCTACGTATTTTTGTCTATATTCGGATCTTTGAACCTGGTCTGGAAGTTTTCGGAAAATGAGTACGGTTCATATGCGAATTTGTTTAAATATGTAAATGGACACTATGGTTGCTGTAAAAATTATTTGTTAGACTAGATACATACATGATCAGTTGGTAAAAATCTTAGACCCTAGTTTGGACCAGAAGTGGTAGAAATTAAATGGCGAACCAAACCGACAAAAGTCGAAAATATGAAATCTTGAATTTTTAGGTTGCATGTTAGAAACCGACACTTTGGATGAACACCGACACGAACCGACAAATTATTTGGACTCTATAAACTGATATATGGGTTGGGTAAAAGTTTCGGGTCAAACCGAGTAGGTTTGACCAAGTCAACAAAAACGGCTCGGTGGCTAAAAACGACAAAACTTACTATTTTTGGAAAGTGGTAACAAAAATGGTTTTAGGTGACTTAGTTAGTAACTTGGACCAAAAACTAAACTTAGAAAGCTTCCCGAATTAGAAACCGACATATAAATTGAGAAGTGACTCATAAATCATAAGTGACTCTATAAGTGACTCATAAATCATAAGTGACTCTATAAGTGACTCATAAATCATAAGTGACTCTATAAGTGACTCATAAATCATAAGTGACTCTATAAATGACTGATAAATCATAAGTGACTCTATAAGTGACTCATAAATTGAGAAGTGACTCATAGTTTGACCAACCTTAACCAGTTTGACCAGGTTTGACCAAGTTTGACCAGGTTTGACCAATTTGACCAGGTTTGACCAAGTTTGACTAGTTTGACCAGGTTTGACCAGGTTTGACCAACTTTGACCTACGGTTTAAGGCTTATACAAACTAAAATAATCTATTTGCAACACACGATTTGTACTACTGAATAGTATACAACAAAACAAACTTAATAATAATGTCTAAATGAATTATTATTACAAACTTTCACCAACGGGTCGTACACGTTTTTGATAGACGAACTTGAACAACTTATTTGGACATAACTAGTTGATGAACTAGCTCTAGGTGGATATTAACCCTCCACCTACACGATTGGCTTAAGTGGACATTTACCCCCACTTATACAATCGCTATAGATGGTCTTACAAGACATCTACTTACACAACCTTATACGTTTAGGACGTTAGAAGGTTGCACATCGGCTTGCTTGCTTATTTGATATTTGCTTGCTACTTGCTAATCTAAGGTGAGTTTCATAGCCCCTTTTTATTGTTTTTCAACTGGGGTGAGAATACATACAACTGTTTTATACAACTGCTTATATGATCACAAGTAACTGTAAACAACTTTTCGTACGGATTGCATGAGGCTTGAATAATCCATTAAAGCCCTCTACCCATCATAGTTCGTTAATATATGCGTGAATATTATTGGATAGTACTATCGGGGATTGACAATCCCCATCCGGACTAGTCGCGCTAGTCAACCCACGGATGCAATATTATTTGTGATTTAGAAGTGTATCGGATTAGTACACTTACCGGAGGCAAACAACGTTAAGCTCGACTATGAGACTCATTGCAAATGGTATACTTATATTGCTTTATGCAATACTTTTACTTATCGTTGGCTAACGATACTTTTAACTGTCATTTTTTAATGATACAACTTGAAATCTTGTGGATCATAACTAAACGATTGTTTACAAACCTATGAACTCACCAACTTTATGTTGACCTTTTAGTATGTATTTCTCAGGTAACCAGCCGCAGTAGGAAGCTTATGGAAAGCTTAGCTTGAGTCGCATGGTTTTCAAACATCAAGAGATTAGATTACATTTAGCTATATTTTGTATACTCAGTAATGTACTAGAAATCTCTTAACGGTTGATGCGAACTCCGGATATTTTGTAAACATTTGAATTATGGTAATGTAATATTTCCAAACGTCTCATATAGAGGTCGTTTGCTTTAATCTTTGTGTTGTGATATTTGATTTGGTCGGCGCCCCCTTGACACCTCTTGTTTCCGCTGCCACGTGTTTTGGGGGTGCGACACCATTTCTGGTTAAATTAACGTTATCAGTAGTATTACATACGTTGTGATTTGTCTTTAGGTAGACTGTATGAAAATCAAGTGTTTGTACTTATAAAATGTTCATCTATCATAATGTCAACTTAATTGTTGCTAAAAGTTTCGGGATTTGGATCTTGTACAAATGATTAGATAAGTAGTTTAAAATTTTCAAAAAAGCTTCTATGAATCGTTTTACGGAGAAGTTTGTGTAAAATTTGTTGGAAATTTTCTATGATGAGAATTTATTTGAAAATTTAATGTTTGCTGAAAACTTGAGTCAGTTGAAATATGTTGGAAACTCTTGTCGTTGACAAGACGTTGAAAATTTATATCTAGCACTATCAGTTGAAAATTAGAAGTTATAAATAATTTCGGAATAGATGTTTGATGAAATTCCTTTGAAAGCTTGGATTGGTAGAAATTTGTTAAAAACTTTCTATTTTATAGTAAGGTATTGGGAAGTATGGTTGATTCTCGTAGTGGCGTAGCCTTGACTAAAAGGGGATGAAAGAGGATAAAAGAATGATTGAGATCTTTACATGAGAGCTAAGATTATCGCAGACGTGCTTGAAATAATATGTGACATCGTAGTACGAAGGTTAAGTGGTACTAGGTAATATGATTAGTGATCAATAGGGTGCAAGATTAATAAAATATAGAATTCGAAGTTTACAAAACATGCCGGGCATTGTTACATCCGGTCTACTACAAAAGTCTTATACAAAATGTGATGGGGTTTTATACACCCATCGGAATAGAACATGTGGTAGGAACAATTTCGCCATACATGAGTTTAACAAAACAGTTGTATCTCCCGACAGTCGTAAGTCCAGTCATCATCGAGCTAACTCTAGCTATGTTCTCTGTCGTTTGGGCACGTCGTTCTACTTCTAATCTATTCTAGGTTCAGGTAGTGAGGGTAGTAACATGCTTCAAGCATGTCGCTGTATCGTAGAGGTGCATGATGAATTAAGATATCCTCTGTTGATTGTTTGTACATCCATTTGATCCACATTTTTGTCCTTTGCTTTAAGTTAGTAGCTACCTCCCTCCAGTAGTGGATCCTATCCCTGATTCGTTCGGAGAAAAGACGCATAAATCGTTCGATTTCATCAAAGTGCCGGGAAACATTTCCAATGTGTAGGTGTTGTGGTTGACCAATTGCATCGGCGGCGTCTGCACGAAGACGGTCCTAGTGGGTGGTAGGTAGTAGTAGTAGTATAGTTAGCGAAAGGTCTAGTTCATGATGGTCTGTTAGTCCTTCTAGTAGTGTATAACACACGCGATCCCGATTGTCTAATATGCGAGTGGGAGAAAGAGTGCGGAGTAGAGGAAATAAACGTTGCGCGCCTAGGTGATGAATCCTTGTGCGGTTCTAGTTCCATACGTGTTCCCGAATGATTTGAATGAGAGCGGGAGAAAGAGGGTGAAGTAGACGTCACTTGTCTGGGTGGCGAATCCTCAGATGGATTCTCCTCAAGTGAGTACTCTACGATTACGTGGAAGCCGTGGAAAACCCAGTAGGTTGAAGACTGTATCATAGCCGAACATCTCTGAACTCAATCACCGCCATTAGTGTATAAGTTAACAGTCACCACCTGTCTTAAATCTTAAATGCCTTGCCTAGCTTAGATGTCTTTGTATGTGTTAAAGAAAGGTCAGTGGATAAATTGTGGACTGTCGCCCTATTCCTACACCCCATCTGGAGGGTCACTTGGTCTCTTTAAGAGATGGTGTGGAGGGTTTCAAGGCAGTCCGATCTGATCAGAATCTTGATAGCCTAACTCGGTGACATACTGATCGATTCATCCGATCAGTAGGGTGCTAGTGTTTACACTACAAGTCATCTACGCGAAAGCAAGACACAAATCTTTAAAAGACGTTTTCAAACTAAAACATCATCCCAGCTATCCTAAGTCATGATGAACCACGTCCTCGTTATCCTTAAGTGTTATATATGCTAGTCTCCCTTTAGTTTTATGCTTTATTAGTTTTTGTAGTTTAATTAGATAAAAACCCAAAAAACAAACACCCTTCCAGTTATCAAAACCCTAACTTAATTATCGACTTATCAGAACTAACTCTGTTTCAATTATACCGTCGTGAGGAACGACCTTGGATCATCCTTACCGCTTACTCGTATTAGGTATTCATACCAGTTCCAGTAGGTAGTACGGAGGATTATGCTCCCCCCGCCGTGCATCTTAGTGGACAGACTAACGACCGGAGTAAAATCCGACCGACCGCTGGGTGCACGACATTTAATATGGTAAATTGTCCCCAACAACGTCATGGTTGGGAATGTGGATACTATGTGATGAGAGCTATGTCTCAAATGTTGATGAACATGTAATCAAACTTCCCAAATAATGTAAGTCTTAGTAAGAATTAAATCTTATTCTCATTTTATGTCTGCTAACTTGTTGAATCGATGTCAACGGGTGGTTTTAAAATTTATAATTGTTGGGGTCAAAGTATAACTTACTAGTACTGAACCAAAGGGTTAGTAGGCGGTAAGTTGGACCTAGAGTCGTTCTTAAAGAGAAACTGAATTGAAACGGATGTGATCCAATCAATCTTTCTTTTCTAGTAAATGTTTTAAAAAAGAGTGCGTTGGGGGTTTTGGTTCAGTTAATTAAGTAAACTAAATAAAGCGAATAAAATGTAATAAGATGTCAGATAATGCAAAGTAGTATTTGTTGTGAGTTCGTTAGTTAATAATCATGGGATGATGATTTTTACGGGAAAATGATTAACTAAATTGGGTTGCTTATGAGATTCATTAACTTATGGTATAACCAATAGACTCCTTATTAGTCGGTTATCAACTAATATGTCACGAGGAACTAAGGTATCATGATTCTGACCAGACATACAATGCTCAACTCTCCACACTCTCCTGTGAGGGAGTCAGTGGCCCATATTTTTGAACGTATTCGCTCGTGGGCGAAGGAATAGAGTAGCAAGTCCTTAACATGTCTAGCCGTTCTTAATACCACAATGATTATGAATCCATTAAACAACTAACTTAGAACTTGTGTCCGGACTTATTTAATCAATTTCTACCAATGAAACTTAAGCGTGATAAACGAGGGAAAGCATTTAGGTTTCTTGCATACCGTACTTTAGGTTTCATGGTTTTAGGAAAAAGTATTGGTTTAAGTTGGATTTCAAACTTGCCTTTCTTAATACAATTAACAAATCCCTAGGTTTTCGTAAATGATCATTTAGCCTATAGCCTATCTAATCTAATCTAATCTAAACTAAAATAACTAATTAAAATGCTGACGGCTTTTTACAGAAAGTCAAACCCAGACCATGTCGGAAAATGCTATGGTAGCTCACATCGTATTTAATCGTTTACCGATGTTTCCATTGTGAGTTTAATTGCTTCGCGATGTTTACATGATAAGTACATTGTGATCGGAAGTGTACAATACTCATGGCAAGTCCACGTAATCACATTGCATTTTATAATGCTTGCATGACGTTACAATTAAAAACATAGTTTTTACACTGATAACTATTGACCGAGTATTGAGGTTCGCGACTCCTCTTTACAAGGTTACAATCACGTTTGTGAATCGAAAGGCGAATGTAAGTTTTGGGTTTAAAATCACAGGATAAGTCCGTTCACAAAGTTTCCAATTTTATAACGTCGATCCATAATACGACTACCTTCGGTCGTTACCGGCTTCCATATATTTGTACTATGCTCAAAAGCATTTCCAATACTATACCGAGTAATCAGTCGAATCGGGGCCATCGTATTATCTCACGACGTATTTAAAGTCATCCCACAATTATATATACTAACTACATCACAACAAATACAATAGTAATCTACTCGCTAATCATGGCATAAACGATATCTAACATAATTAAAGCAAACATATTTAATTAAGATAGATAAGGATAGAAATAACCGAGATTAATATGAGAGAAGGAATAGACTTGAATTAATGAGCGTAACTCCAAGCGTACACCAAAGATTACAAAACGTTCCTAGCTTTCTTTCTACTCTAAACAAAGTGCTAAACTAATCTAATGCTAATTTAAAGTAAGAAAGTAGAGTGAGAAAGTAAGAAAGTAATATGACTAGTGCACATGGGACATTTTGAAATGAAGCCTTAAGCCTCCTATTTATAGGTGAGCTTTGGCTCACATTAGCATCAAGAGGTGCATGTTAGTAAAAGGTAGCCAAAAGGGTGCACCAGGTACCGTACAACACGAAAAGTAAGCGCACCGGGTACTGTACAACACGAAAAGTAGGCGCACCAGGTACCAAAAGTTGCCAAAAATGGAAACCGAGGCGGGGAAAGGGTGGCTGGTGGCGGCCCTGGGGTGGCCGGCGGCAGTGGTGTGGTGGCCGGCGGCGGCTGGCCCACCCCCGCCCCGTTTCGCCGTCTTTTGCTTCGTTTCTCGATTCATGCGTGTTTTCTTCGTTATGCGTCCGTTTGCGTCGATTCTTTTTTTGTTGGATTCGTAATTCAAAAACAAAGATTTTGACATAAGATAGGCCCTGAGATGAGGTACCTAGCTCCAGATATTGCGTACGAATCATTTGGATCTTCCGGCGGGCGTAGAATCTTCATTCTTTATCCGTTTTAGTTAATTCTTCTTCTGTTAGATTCGTATTTTGAAAACGAACATCTTGGACAGAATGGATGTTGGTGGAGGGCATTTTAGTCTTGAAATCTCGTTTTGATGCCTTGAATCTTCAAACGTGTGTGGAATCTTCGTTTTTCATCCGTTTTGCTTGATTTTTATCGTGCAACCTTGTTTTGACCATCTTGGCATAATGTTACTGATTTGTGCCATATTTGAGTGAAAATGCCAAGGATCGTTCTAGAATGAGAGAGATATCGGTAGTAAAAACATGACTTTTTACGCGATATCAAGTATCCCACACTTAGAACTTTGCTTGTCCTCAAGCAAACTCATTTTCAACATGGTTAAAGATAAGCAGATAATGAAATATTTTAAGACGGAATTCTTCACTACTGGGGTTTTTGGAAAAATAAAGATATTTGATTTTTTTGAAAGCAAGGTTGTAATCTTTAGGAGCATGCTTTTGATCTTTGATCTTTGATACATGACTAGGCGATCCTCTCAAGGTGGTCACTCCAATCACTCAAAGTGTTTAGGGTTTCCTATTCTAGCATTATCAATCACTCAGAACGCCAGTCATGCATCGTTTATCGTCATAGGCTTGATCGAGAATCAAATCGTTACCTTTTGGGTGAGCATGAAGTCGATCTAGCCACAATCATTCTAGGGGAGTGATGTAGGGTTTTGGTGATGTGAGAGGGGGTTTTGTTGGGTTTTTCATAGGTTTTCTTTTTGGTGAAGCGGAAAGGTGAAATTTTTGAATTTTCGGGAGGATTGACGCCTTTTTCTTTAGGGAGGAGTCTTCTTCTCCATTTGACTTTCTTTTCTTCGAGTTTCCTTGGGTAATTTTGACTTCGTATCCTTGTAGCTTTTCTTCTTTTCATCTTTGAGACTCTTTATGAAGTTTGAGGGATGCTTTTTAAGTAGGTACGGGATGACGTGTTTATTTTGGGGTGTATAGAAGGGTTCAAGAATGATGTGATTCGATCTCCTTTTTACTCACTAGTTTGGCTTCAAAATGCATTACAGGAGCAAGTTCTGATTCTAAACGCATACATCGGCACACTCAAGAATCGAAAAAGTGAAGCATTAAAGTGAATGCTTTTCATATGGCTCAAGATACCTCACGAATCGAAAGTTGGTTTGTTGTGTGCTTAGTCATGCGATGCTCTTTATGGGATTTTTAAACCTGTTTTTCAAAAGAATTTGTATTTTATTTTTTTTTCTTCCCCAAAGTAAATCATTCCTTAAAATTTTTTCATTTTCAACATATTTTTAACTTAATTTTGAAAAATTTTGTTTACTTTTATGGTAAAGCAAGGTCTTATAAAGAGCAACGATTTTAGGATCAAGCATATACCAATGTCCATTTAACAGTAGTGCAACTACTGCTATCCCACACTTAAAGGAACATCGTCCTCAATGTTATACTAAGCTCTGAATGGGGTAAAATCCCACACTTAGGGTTTTAGACATCTAAGATTCATTCTTTCAGTGTGTGTGTTGGGTTTGAATCCCACACTTAGTGATAAGCATAATGGACATGGCATATTTAAAATGAATTAAAGAGATGGCATAGAAGTACTCCCCGGTAGTTGCAGTATTCCTTTGGTTGCATCTGCCGGTCTTTGTCTTCTTTGGTGCATTCTTGATCAAGTCTTTTTGTGATTGGTCTCGTGAGTGTGAACACGTCGGATATACTATTCTTCGGTTGTTGATGCTACTTTGCAGGCTGGAGCATTCTTTGTATGATCCGAGTGTGAAAGATAGTCGGAGATTTCATCACTTCTTGGAAAGTAAAATTGCAGAAATGTAAAAACACGGGTTACCTCCCGAGAAGCGCTCTTTTAAAGTCGAGAGCTCGACTTAGTCCTTTTCTTCAGATGATGCTTGATGCATCCGTAGTGGTGGCGTGGTCACTGTGGTTTCTTGGTAGAGAGTATCGTGGTGGATAGTATTGTAGGAATTGCTCTATCATGTCAGCAATGAGAGTTGGTGGGTTGGTGGATAGCATTCTGAAGCTTTTGAAGTGATCGGTGGCGAGTCGGTCGAGAATTGCCATTCCATAGCAGATGTATCGAACTGCCCTTGTGACTGGTCCGTTAGGGTCAATTAGAGTGCAGGTGTAAGTTCGAACGATTTCACGCTGTGGGTGGTTTATTCCTATCGAGGCGATTAAAGCCATGAATTCGGTTTTCACTTCTTCAAAATCATTAGCCCAAGGGTCTCCTCCGAAAGATCTGGTTGCTTGGCACACTTGTCTGATTAGTTGATGCTGTTCACGATTGAAGGGAAAATCCGAGTCGGTGAAGATGCAAATTAACTTGCTGAATATCTCGCGATATCCGTTTCGATAGACGTCGAGTTCTACGTCTTCTTCTTGGTACATTTCGCGCAGTCGGGTAGTCACATAAGTGGCTAAATTGATTTGCGACATGTGCGGGATGAATCTCGGTACCTCACGAGTTTCCTCTTCATAGGCTGGCTCGTTCAGCTCATCAATTATTAGTTCAACGTGGTGCCCAATGGTGGATTGAATGACGATCCTGCAGTTCTCTGATGCTTGAGGTGCTCTCCAAATTCGATGAGATCTAGAAGAGTTCTAAGATCTCCCACCATTCTAATGTCGGCATAACTTCTTGGGTTCCCGGTGGCTCTTTCCAGATTGGTTCTCATTGATGCAAGAATATCTTTTTGACTTGATGAGTACGGAAAAGCTGATCCGGCTAAGGCACAATATACTTTTTGGTATATTCGCCTTTGGTTTCCGTAGAATTGGATTTCTCCCATTGGGTAGTTGGGTCTTTCTCGCTGTCGAGCTTCTCTGGTAAGTTGTTCTTGAAGCAGGTCAGAGAATGCTCGAATATTTCTCCGAAGAGTGCTAGGCTCTGGTTCTCCATAATTGGCGAGGTATGAATCGTAGTCTCGTATGATTGCCCTTATCATGTGTCTCTGGGTGGTGTTGTAGTCATTGGTTGACTCTTTGATGGCCTCCACGATGATTCGGACATCGTCGTATTCGTCAATCATCTCGATCATGTCTTGATGACTATCTATCAGAGGAATTTCTAGTCTCTCAGTTGTGACGGTAGGGGAATTTGGTGGAGCAAGAGAAGGTTGTGGAATAGAGCGTTCATCAAGAGTGATGTTGACGTATTCACTGTTGCAGTCGGAATCTTTGACACGTGAATCGGGAAATTGGTGGAGTTCTTTGTCTGAGGGTGCGTTGTTGAAGGGTCGAGAACTATCGATTTCGATGGTTCGGACTTCGGTTGTTATGTCATGAATGTTCTCTTCGGCAAAGCTTCCTGGTTGACGTGCCTTGTATGCTGAAATTCTCTGTAGTATTTTGGCATACTGGTCTGGGTGTGGTGATGATCGGAGTCCTTCTTCAAAGATTTCTATGTCTCGGAGTCGGGTTCGGGTGAAGGGTTTTGATGGATCGAGATAGGAATTTAGGATATTTCCCATTCTTTTAAGATGAGAGGATCTGAGCTCTTGACGGATGATTCCGTAATCAACTGATTCTTCAGATGAAGAGTAATCATTGCAGTTTTGTATTCTTTTAACTTTGGCCATTTGTGGCGAATCAGTGTGATCTTCATCTTCTTCCATTTCTTCCTCTTCCTCTTCTTCTTCCTCCTCAGGATCAGATTCAATTTCTTCATCTGCTTCCTCGTATTCTTCCTCTTCTGGGTCGTATTCGGTGTCAGAAATGAGAACTGATGATCGGGTGAATTGCGGTTCCTCCTCTGGTTCTGATTCATCATCGGAACAGACTTTTCCTGTGGATATAGCACAACATTCTTCCTCTTCTGGGGTGCATTCCGGTTGGTCGATCTTGTAAGTGATGCTTTCACCATGCGATCGTAAAACAATCGTGTGGTTATACACATCAATCACTGCTCTAGTTGTATTCATGAATGGTCTTCCAAGGATAATTGGGATGTTTATGTCCTCGTGGATATCCATTACCACGAAATCCGTTGGAAAGAAAAATTTGTCAACTTGAACAAGGACATTCTCAGATATTCCCTTGGGGTATCTAACAGATTGGTCGGCTAGCTGGACGGTCATCTTAGTGGGTTTCAAGTTTTCAAGTTCTAGCCTCTTAAACAGGGAGTAGGGCATAAGGTTAATGCTGGCTCCTAAGTCGGCTAAAGCGCTCATATTTCCGGAATTGTAGATAGAACAAGGGAGTGTAAATCTACCAGTATCTCCTAATTTTTCGGGAAGGCTATTTTTAAGTAGGGCTGAAGTTTCAGAACTAAGGGGAATATTGTTCATTTCAGGAAATTTATCCTTGGTGGATAGCAATTTTCTAATATACTTATTACGACCAGGAACTCTAGACATGGTATCAAGGAATTTTCCATCTAACTTAAAGGATGACAGTTTCTTAGGTTGAACTTTAAGTCTAGCGGGGTAAGGGATTCTAACCTCTTTGTTCATTGTTTCCACAGTTGGTATCTTGACCTTTTGTTCTTCTTTTACTGGAACAGCAGCAGGTGGAGTAGTAGCTGCTTCCTTCGGTGTTGTAAGTTGCTTTGCTTCCTCAACATGCGGATTTTGAACCGTGTTGCTAGGCAAACTTCCTCGGGGTCTATTCTCAAGACGTTGTGCCAATTGTCCAATTTGAGCTTCCAAATTCTTTAGCACAGCCAATTGATTTCTCATGATGAGGTCGGCTTGGTCTTGTCTAGCGGACGTCTTTTGGTTAAGCAGGTGTTGACCTTGCATGAATTGGGTGAAGGCGTCGTCTGAACTTGAAGCTGGGGTATTTGTCTTGGTGGTTTGTTCAGTGGTTTGGTTTGTGTCGGAAGTGGGTGCAGGAAGTGCAAGGGGTTGATTATAAGAAAGTTGTGATTGTTGTTGGTAGGGTGGATATCTAGGTGGGTATCGGGGTTGGTATGGTTGTTGGTTGTTTCTTGGCGGAAAGGGATGTCCACTAGGTTGGTTGTTGTTTTGGTTGAAACCGGGTGGTCGAGCTGGTAACTGAGCATAGTAGACGGTGCCATCTGCTTCTTCGTATTCAACTTGGTATTCTCCAGATGGTTGCGGGTTGGTGCAGTGTTGACAAACTTGCACTTGGTGTACTTGGTGCTGTTGTTTCTTAAGTTCTCCAAACTGTTTGACGAGCGAGTCCATTTTCTTTGTTAGTGCCTTAATTGCTTCAACTGGAATCGGGTTTGCAGCAGCGATAGGTGTGGAAGATGTTGAATGATCTCCAGAATTCCAATCGTGGTGATGCATAGTCATGTTTTCTATAAGGTTCCATCCTTCTTCGTCGGTCTTTGCCATGAAGCTTCCTTGTGCAGCAGCATCGAGGGTAGTTCGGTGGTTAGGATCTAAACCATTGTAGAAAGTGCATAATTGTGCAGACTTATCGAGTCGGTGATTAGGGCATTTCTTCAAGGCTTCTTTGAATCGTTCCCATGCGGTATATAATGACTCATCGAAAGCTTGTCGAAAGTTCATGATGTCATTTCGGAGTTTGGTTTGTTTAGAAGGTGGAAAGTACTTGGTTAGGAACTTTGTGGCCATCGCAGTCCATGAAGGGATAGAGCCGGTCTCTAAACCTTCAAACCATGTTTGCGCATGATGGGTGAGCGAATAAGGGAAAAGGTATAAACGGATTATGTCTTGGCCAATTCCGTTTTGCTTGTAGGAATTTGAGAGAGAGATGAACTTGTCGAGGTGAGAGTTTGGGTCATCACTGGGCAATCCATGGAATTGACAGTGGTTTTGGATTAGTTGGATGATGTGGTGTTTAAGCTCGAAAGATTGACCAGGGGTTTCAGGGTAGAGAATTGGTCCTCCTCTTCCTTCGATAGAGGGTTTGCTATTGTCAGCGAGAGTGATGCGTTCAGCCATTGCTTGCTTAAGTGCAGATTGCTTCTTTTCTCTTTGAATAGTGCGTATTATAAGTTCTGGATCGGGAAAGTTAAACAGTGGTGCAGATCTAGGGGAACAGGTCATACACTAAAAGAAAAGATAATAAAGAAAATGTTTTTGTGTTTTTTTTTTAGAAGGTTTTATCCTAAGGGTATACTAGAATTGGGATTGATTGGGCCTCTGTATCGGACAGTTAGTCTCCCCGACAGCGGCGCCAAAAACTTGTTGAATCGATGTCAACGGGTGGTTTTAAAATTTATAATTGTTGGGGTCTAAGTGTAACTTACTAGTACTGAACCAAAGGGTTAGTAGGCGGTAAGTTGGACCTAGAGTCGTTCTTAAAGAGAAACTGAATTGAAACGAAGGTGATCCAATCAATCTTTCTTTTCTAGTAAATGTTTTAAAAAAGAGTGCGTTGGGGGTTTTGGTTCAGTTAATTAAGTAAACTAAAAAAAGCGAATAAAATGTAATAAGATGTCAGATAATGCAAAGTAGTATTTGTTGTGAGTTCGTTAGTTAATAATCATGGGATGATGATTTTTACGGGAAAATGATTAACTAAATTGGGTTGCTTATGAGATTCATTAACTTATGGTATAACCAATAGACTCCTTATTAGTCGGTTATCAACTAATATGTCACGAGGAACTAAGGTATCATGATTTTGATCAGACAGACAATGCTCAACTCTCCACACTCTCCTGTGAGGGAGTCAGTGGCCCATATTATTGAACGTATTCGTTCGTGGGTGAAGGAATAGAGTAGCAAGTCCTTAACATGTCTAGCCGTTCTTAATACCACAATGATTATGAATCCATTAAACAACTAACTTAGAACTTGTGTCCGGACTTATTTAATCAATTTCTACCAATGAAAGTTAAGCATGATAAACGAGGGAAAGCATTTAGGTTTCTTGCATACTGTACTTTAGGTTTCATGGTTTTAGGAAAAAGTATTGATTTAAGTTGGATTTCAAACTTGCCTTTCTTAATACAATTAACAAATCCCTAGGTTTTCGTAAATGATCATTTAGCCTATAGCCTATCTAATCTAATCTAATCTAAACTAAAACAACTAATTAAAATGCTGACGGCTTTTTACAGAAAGTCAAACCCAGACCATGTCGGAAAATGCTATGGTAGCTCACATCGTATTTAATCGTTTACCGATGTTTCCGTTGTGAGTTTAATTGCTTCGCGATGTTTACATGATAAGTACATTGTGATCGGAAGTGTACAATACTCATGGCAAGTCCACGTAATCACATTGCATTTTATAATGCTTGCATGACATTACAATTAAAAACATAGTTTTTACACAGATAACTATTGACCAAGTATAAAGGTTCGCGACTCCTCTTTACAAGTTTACAATCACGTTTGTTAATCGAAAGGCGAATGTAAGTTTTGGGTTTAAAATCACAGGATAAGTCCGTTCACAAAGTTTCCAATTTTATAACGTCGATCCATAATACGACTACCTTCGGTCGTTACCGGCTTCCATATATTTGTACTATGCTCAAAAGCATTTCCAATACTATACCGAGTAATCAGTCGAATCGGGGCCATCGTATTATCTCACGACGTATTTAAAGTCATCCCACAATTATATATACTAACTACATCACAACAAATACAATAGTAATCTACTCGCTAATCATGGCATAAACGATATCTAACATAATTAAAGCAAACATATTTAATTAGGATAGATAAGGATAGAAATAACCGAGATTAATATGCGAGAAGGAATAGACTAGAATTAATGAGCGTAACTCCAAACGTACACCAAAGATTACAAAACGTTCCTAGCTTTCTTTCTACTCTAAACAAAGTGCTAAACTAATCTAATGCTAATTTAAAGTAAGAAAGTAGAGTTAGAAAGTAAGAAAGTAATATGACTAGTGCATATGGGACATTTTGAAATGGAGCCTTAAGCCTCCTATTTATAGGTGAGCTTTGGCTCACATTAGCATCAAGAGGTGCATGTTAGTAAAAGGTAGCCAAAAGGGTGCACCAGGTACCGTATAACAAGAAAAGTAGGCGCACCAGGTACCAAAAGTTGCCAAAAATGGAAACCGAGGCGGGGCAAGGGTGGCCGGCGGCGGTGGTGTGGTGGCCGGCGGCGGCTGGCCCACCCCCGCCCCGTTTCGCCGTATTTTGCTTCGTTTCTCGATTCGTACGTGTTTTCTTCGTTATGCGTCTGTTTGCGTCGATTCTTTTTTTGTTGGATTCGTAATTCAAAAACAAAGATTCTGACATAAGATAGGCCCTGAGATGAGGTCCCTAGCTCCAGATATTGCGTACGAATTATTTGGATCTTCCGGCGGGCGTAGAATCTTCATTCTTTATCCGTTTTAGTTGATTCTTCTTCTGTTGGATTTGTATTTTGAAAACGAACATCTTGGATAGAATGGATGTTGGTGGAGGGCATTTTAGTCTTGAAATCTCGTTTTGATGCCTTGAATCTTCAAACGTGTGTGGAATCTTCGTTTTTCATCCGTTTTGCTTGATTTTTATCATGCAACCTTGTGTTGACCATCTTGGCATAATGTTACTGATTTGTGCCATATTTGAGTGAAAATTTCAAGGATCGTTCTAGAATGAGAGAGATATCGGTAGTAAAAACATGACTTTTTACGCGATATCATAACTTAATTGAACTTGTTTGTAGATTTGGAGAAACTTAGAGGCTTATACATAGCAAGAATTGGACCCAACGGTATTTACAGTGGAATGACTTTTGCTAACTTATACCTTGATGATGACAATAGTATAAACTAGAACTCATATTGTTGTACGTTCTGTAACTGAATTATTGAATATTCTTGGTTTGATGTATTAATTGACATTGGAAATTTTGCTCCTATTCATATTAATTACTAAATAATATCGGTCATTATGCATGCATGCATGGTTGCTAATTGGATACTGCAAAATACCGGAATTTCTGATTTACAAGACCGCCTTATGTTGACGTTATAATAACCGCCTGTTATTTTAATTTAAGAAATATTTATATATATAAATTAGACGGCGGTTCTTAATACACCGCCTTAGCCATTATTAATATAAAAAAGACCTAAATGTAATCGGCGGTTCCGAAGAACCGCTGTAATAAATTACTGAAGTAGCACTGTAGCAGTAATGAAGTAAAAAAGAAAAACCGCCTTTATAAAACATAAAATAATCCATTTTTTGGCGCTATTCATAAGAAATTCACCGCCATAGCATAACAAAATTAACCGCCGTTAAAATAATGTATAATGGTTGCCCGAACAAGCAAAAAATACACCGCTTTAAAGGTGGATAACTACCCCGCCCTAAAAAGACAACTATACATGTGTGAAACATAGATAATAACCGCCCTTAATTATATATAACCGCTCTGTTGTGGGGTAATAAATGGCGGTGTTTTCACCGCCTGTAAAGGTATTTCATTTTTAAACATCGCTCGCATAGATGGCGGGCGAGTCACCGCCGTGAATGGGCTTTTTCACCGCCGTCATTGTGCATTTTTGTAGTATTGAAAGGAATAATTATCAACACCCAAAGTCCTAATCCCCGATTTCGCGTAAGAAGTCAAAAGAAATTAGATTCAAAAATACTAATATGCACTATCCCCAAATTTAACCTCCAGTCAATTTAATCACAAATAAACAACCGAATTTTTTGTACGAATTTTGAAAGTTGTTTCATCATACATCATTTACTTTATTACATATGAATTAATTTGTTACTGAATGCTTGAAGTCAAAGAGCTAGTGGTTATATTCATGATCATCATTGAAATTCGATATTCATCAAGATTGCTATATTCATCAGTGAAATTCCAATATTCATTACCGAGTTTCGATATTCATCAATGATTTAACCATTATTCATCATTCAAAATGTGATATTCATTACCGATATTTCGATATTCCTGTGTGAAATTATATTCATACTATCACTGAATATATCAAAGAAAGGTTCAAACATTCATTAACTAACCCGAACTGTGTTTATATGAATTGTAAACACATCATCAATTAGTGATATTAATACTATGACGAAGAAAAAACTGAAAACTTATTGAAACTCAAGTACAATCATATAAGGTTTCCTTCTGAATCGGCAATAAAGATCGAAAGAGAAGGTTCTAACGAAGATAAATATCATGAATCTGTTGCGAAGATACATATCGATCGTTTATCTAAAATCCTTGTCTCCATCCTAGATCTCAGTATCAGTTTTTTCAGAGTGCTTTTCATCTTCGATCTTAATCTCATGTGTACGTTAAAGCGCAGATACGAATAAGAATTTTATTTCCTATCGTCAGACAGTGTTAAACGTAATGATAAAGTAGGTGGTTTTTTAAGGAAAGAAAGATAACGTAAATATTATTGTTATGTACGTGATAATTAAAAGGGAAGGAGGTAATTTAGTGTTATGCCCTTTGGTTCCTTGTAAATGTGTAGTTCTTTATGGATCCGATCCATATATATATATATATATATATATATATATATATATATATATATATATATATATATATATATATATATATATATATCTTTCCTATCTAATAAAAGGAGGATTATGCTGATGTCATAACGTTGAGTTGTCACATTCTAAGGCTGTTAAACATGATGACGTGGCACTACGAGAAGCACGAAATTTTCTGATTAATTTGAATTTTCTTTATAAATCTGAATATTAGTTTGATTTAAATTTAAAATTTCATAACTCTCTCTATGAATTAATCGTTTTCAATGTTAATTCCTAGAAATATATACACAGGCACGCTTTGTCTCGAGGTTTGTCTGGAGTCTTTTCAATATCCTTTTAATGGGTACTCTACTATCAAAAATGTCATGCTTTTTTTTTTAAAAAAAGCGAATGTTTTGATTACTGAAAAAGCAAAAAGTAAGCGTGCAAAAAAGATTTCCCAAAAAACAAAAAGCAATTTCCATGTTTCCCAAAAATGCGTTTTGCTTTTTCCCTAAAATATTTCCCAAAATGCTTTTTTCCAAAAATTTCCTTAAATACCACCGCCCAAAATATTTAATAACTCTGATTATTTGCTTTTTTTTTATGCTTCTTCAGTTTCATTTTTTGTTTGTCTTCTACCCTGACCCTCTATCATTCTCACCTTTTTCTTCGTCCTTTTCTTTCATTCTCTAAATCTATCTAATTTATCATACTTTTTAGGGTTCTGTCATTTTCTTTGTTCCTTGGGTTCGTGTATACAATGGATGTTTCTAGGATGTTGATGATGATGACGAAAAGCCAAAAATCAGAAATTGAAGGTAATGGATGTTTCTAAGCCGAAGATGATGTTGAAAAGCATTCAAAATTCAGAAATTGAAGGTATTACAACTAATTTTTATCATTTTATCATTTTATTTGTTTTTGTTACTTAGAAGTGAAAAAATATTGGGTTTGGTGTTGCTGAAATTATTATCAGGTTATAGGTAAAGGACTCCAATTATCTGTATCAATTTAATAAAGTATTGGGTTTAAATATGATGTCTATATATGTAGGTTGTTTATGTAGGCATCAATTACAAAGGGACAAGATTAGAAGGTAAAGGTGTTTTGATGAAGTGGCCAACAAGTGTTCAATTTAATATAGTTGATGACTTGATGCTAGCTGCTCGACTTTTCAATTTAGTGCATTCTTCCTTTGCCAATGATTATTATATGTAAGATCTTTATTTCAACATTAGAAGTTATGGAGTATTACTATTCTGGAGTACAAAGCCTTCCAGTTTTCTACATGATCTTCGAATTGAAAGATTATGTGCTTAATATTATCGTAAATTAATATCAAATCCAGTTTCATATAAACACCGCAGGGTCACACCGATGAGCACAACCGAACACGTAGTGTGATACTATAATTAGATATTTGATATCGTTCATTTAGTTGAAATGAATTTTTTGGTCGAATGTATAAATAATTAAATGTAATTATTTATTAAAGGAATTTATTTATAATTTGTTTTGTAAATAAATTTACTAGCTTAATTATTATTTAAACTACAAGGTTTCAATTGTAAATTGTTAACTTTGGGATTGGTTTAATAAGTAATTAAATTAGAGGGACTATAGGTGTTAGTTTGATTAACTTGGAAAACAAGTTGGACTAAACCTATAAAAGGAGGGTTAGGGGTTCATTTGTTTGGTGATCAAAAACCTAATCTTTTCTCTCCTTTCCCTTCCCTATCTGCCGTCGACCAACCCCACCCAAACCACAAGCTGAAAGTCGGCCTACCCAATCCAAGGGTTTAGTTCGTGATTCGATCGCGTACTTGTGTTTGGTATTTAGTGTACACACTTTAGAATACTACCGTTCGTTCAACCGTGAATTATCGGTGGATACCTAACGTATCCCTAGCTTGGCCGATTTCAAGAAACAAGAGGAAGAAGTCGACTCGTACTTGGGCAACGAGTAGAAGATTGAAGTTCTTGCCGAGCACTCAATGTAAGAACGTTTTCTTCTTATCTTATTAATTACGTGTAATTAATTATGTACAAGTTTTATTATGAAAATTATAGATCTTGGCTAAGGGTTGATTTAATATGATTAAATGTTTTTATAAGCTTCCGCATCATTAATTGTATTAACAGTTAATAAAGATTAAAACTTTTATAACGTATAAATTCTATTAAAACCCTTCAGTGGTATCAGAGCCATGTAATTTTCTAGTAAAACTGTAATTAAGTTTCTTGTATGCTTCTTTTAATTGAAGTTTTAATTATTGCAATCTCTTCTTCTACCTTTCTTGTAATCGGTTAAACTGTGTAGTTTGTTAAATATTTAAACAACGCGCATAAATTGGTTATTCGCGATTAATATAAAATAGGTATGATTTGGTTGTACTAAAATTGCTCCAAGGTTTATGTGAAACCTTGTTTGATCGATTTTAGTATATGGGGTTCAAACACCATAACCAAAGTCATGCCAAGTTTTGTTAATTAATGGTTTGAATATTTTAACCTGAAAACTAACGGTTAAATCTTCTTGCTTTAAATTAATATTAATTGTGTTGATTTAAACTTGTGCAAAATCGATTTTAGGGTTTACCCAAACCCCTAGGAAAATCATTTTTGGCATAAGTATTAGGTATTTGATATCCTAACAAAATCTAGTACACTTAATAATTGATTTAGTAATCAAGAAATTGATACAAGAGTTTGACTACTTGTTATAGCCGATTTTTGTAAGGTTGTTACAAATCCATATCTTTAATCCAATGATATATGATCAACTAGGTTTTATGAAAATCTAAGCTTAAATTGGTTTTTGTAAAGGTACAAGACCTTTAGCAAAATCGATTTAGGGTTTTTTATTGAACCCATGGATTAGTCGATTTTGGCTAGGATATTTTATATCTTTTAGCAAGATCAAGTCTAGGGTTATTAAACCTTAAGATATTGATTTTGGATTATTAAAAGAATTGTTAGAAGAATTGTGATAAGGTCCGTAAAACATGTGTCTAATCAAAAATCTAGGGTTTATGAAACTTTGTATGATTTTGATTAGTGAACTTGTACAAATTAGGTTTTATGTGAAATCCTAATTTTGTATAAATTAATATTTTAAGTAAACCTAATTAAAACTAGTGTCACTAAAACAAGTTAGTATTTTTGAAACTCACTAAAGTAACGTTTTAAAAGGTTTAAATAAAATTGACATGTTTTTAAATTAATATTGTTTAAAAAGTGTGTTTTTAAAAGAAAGAGTAATTTTCGGTCAAACATGTTAATTCTATTTAAAAGTTAAGTCAAAGAAGCAATAAATCAAGAAACTAATTAAATAATAGTTGTTAGTTTATAATTCAATAGAATTGTAAATAGACAATTATTAATTGTTGTATGTGATACAAAGATAAAGAATATATAATGGAACTTGTAGTTTGTATGTCTTGAATAGGTGCGTTTATTAGATAATGCATGTATCCAATATAACGCCCTAAGCAAACTATAGTTTAAGTTTCCATTATAGTTTTATAATTGTGATTATAATTGTTGTATGAGTTGTGACCATAGCCGAGCCAATCTTTGACCTAATATATAAACTGCGTGGTTGTGATTATTTTAGCTGTGTTGTATTTTTCTTTTGGTTTAAGGGGAGACCTGCGTGTCACTTACAACCCCATTTATTTTGTAATTTCGTTTTATATGAAAATGTAGTTTTAGTTTTTGTGTAAAAGGTAGTTCAGATTTTGTTTGTAAAATGTAAATACAAAAGAAGATGGAGTCCAAAAGAAAAAGGAGCAACAACAAGGAGTCTTAGCTTTCCATGAAGTGATGAGGAGTCATTGGAGCTAGTGGGAGCACGAAGATCAAGAATGCCAACCATGTGTGTTGTTTGTCCCTTAGGTTGACCCTTGATTTCCGTAATGGCTCACGGAAATCAAACTTAGATTATGGCAAGGCTATGGCACTATATTAAATATGTTTTATTTTATGTCTATGCATGTTTAATTATTTGAATGATTGGTGAATTGTTAGATTAATAATTAGGACATAAATAAAACATTGAATAATGTGTATTATCGAGTGAGCGCATTTATGAAATGTTGATTCCTCTAGGATGAACGCATTATTAAAAGGTTAATAAAACGCTTGTTTTTAATATGATAAATAAAAACTAGGAAATGGTTTAAACTTGATGATTTCCTAAGGGTCGTGTTTTATTAAAAGCTTCGTATGTAAACTCATGCATAGTTTATAAAAGTAATTTTTTTTTTGAAATTAGTTTAAAGTTAAAAAAAATACCGAAGTAGGTTTAATTAGAGAATTAAGACCTAAAACCCTATTTAATTTAAGACCGTAAGCACCCTCCATTTGTGGACATTCATACCGAACTCGACTCCGTGTCCTTTGCCGCCTCCGCGGGTGGGCATGGATGTATTCGATTAGGGTGAAGTGAAAGGGCCGCGATATCCACTTGAGAAGATGGCCGGTTCCCCACAGTTAGCAAATGGTTTGGTCTATTGGTGATTCCAAGTGAGACTTGGCCCAAGGTGTAAGTTGAGATTAAATATACCCAAATAATAAATTTGGAATCTCAAGCGTCTAGGAATTGTATATGTGATGCAATTGATAGGTGATCTACCTAAAAAGCTATTGTGTGTCAATGCAGCCTTCGTTGAGGGCACACTTTAGTGTGAATGTCTGATCCTAGCTTAATAGTTCTATTTGGGTTTATGAATTATTAAGAGTTTAAATTGGAATAACTAAAGTTTGTTTGTTTTAATGTAGATGGCTAATAACAACATTAACGCGAACACTACCATGAACTTGTCTCTTCGTTCCATCCTTGAGAAGGATAAGTTGACCGGGCCTAACTTTCGTAATTGGGAAAGAAATCTTCAGATTGTCCTTCGCCATGAACGAAAGTGGTATGTGCTCGAGACACCTCTTGGTCCCGCGCCACCAAATGATGCCGCCGAAGACGTTAGAAATGCTCACACCAAGCATGAGAACGATCTTCTCGACGTGCAATGTTTGATGCTTGCTACTATGTCTCCCGAACTCCAAGTTAACAACATGGAGACAACGGCGTATGATTTGATACGTCGTTTGAGGGAAACTTTTCAATCCACTGCTAGAACCGAAAGGTTCGACGCCACTAAGGATTTGAATAGTTGCAAGATGACCGAGGGATCTGATGTGAGTGCCCATGTTGTGAAGATGATAGGACATCTTAACCGTCTTGAAAGACTTGGTCATGCTTTTCCGCAAGAATTGGCTATTGATATGATTCTTGGTTCATTGAGTAAGGAGTACAAGCAATTTGTGCTCAATTACAATATGAACAATACGGAAAGGACGATCCATGAGTTGCATCAAATGTTGAAAACTGCTCAACGGGATATGGAACCCGTCAAGACTAAAGATGTGCTTATGATTCGTGATGAGGGTATAAAGAAGAAGCGTAAGTTCCGTGGCAACAAGGGAAAGAAGAAGAATGTTGATTCAACTTCAAAGCCAGCAGCTAAAGCCAAAGTGTCCAAAGCCGAGCATAATTGCTTTCATTGTGGTAAGCTTGGACATTGGAGGAGGAACTGTGTAACACCCCCAAATTTAGTGATTTGCGGAAGCATACTTGGGTGTTACTAATCAATATACAAAGCACAAGATATACAGCAAACGACCTCTAAATGAGACGTTTTGTAAAATAATTACATTTCATAATTAAATCGTTTGAAAACATATAGTTTTCTTTACAAAAATATGTAAGCCTAGAGTCCGCGTATGTGGCGGGAGATTCTATTACATAACCATAGTTACAAAAGATAATGCCAAAGAATCTCCGTTAAATGCAGTTTGGAAATCATGCGACTCTAGCTAGTAATCCTGGAGTGATCCTACTCCGTAAGTGTACCTGAGAATACATGCTAAAAAGGGTCAACCAAAAGGTTGGTGAATCTCACAGGTTTATCAGTAAATAATCAGTTTGAACACAAGATTTCATCAGAAGTGCCCGTAGGCGTATATCAAGTATTTGCAAATCTCGCAAAAGTAAAGAAATCAAGTTATACCGTTGCCATGAGGCTCATAATCGAAGCTTAACCCGTAAATAATCAGTTGCTCCCGTGACATGCTCGAAATTGAGCAAGCATAAGTAAACGAAATAATAGTCGCCCGTTTATACATAACGGTTCGTGGTAGCGCTACTACCCTGGGCGGGGAGGGTCATTTCCCTAATGGATCCATTAACTACTGTTCACGCTTAAGTACATAACTAACGATATATGATGGAGAGACTTCAGTAAATAGTAAGTAACTCATGCAATTCCGTTTGGTATAGTAAACAGTTTAGTACTTGTGTTCAAGAAAAATCAGTAGCATGTATCTCCCCCGATAAGTTAAAACAGTAAAAGTGGGGCCGTAAGACTCACCTGAGTCTTTGCAAGTGCGTTTATATCAATAAACGAGTAAGTAATATCAACAGTTGGTTCTCCGAACCCGTAACCTCCAAATGCCTAAACACGTAATGTCAAGTAAGTAGATGTCTCGCAAGATCATCTAGGCTAGTTGTTCATACAACCTAATGTGTCCGAATGTTGGTTCGTTATCGTTTGTATAAAAGTGTACGACCCGTTGGTGACGAGTTTGAAATAATAAGCCTTAAGTATTATTATCAAATTATTGATGTTTTGCACTTACAAAAGTGTCCCAAAGTGTTTTATAAGTCGTATCGTATAAGGATTTGAGGTTGTAAAAGTTCGACACTTAGTGAAATTTTAGTTAGAAAACCTGCTGTTTTATGCGACACTATATGCGTCACTTACATGTTCTATGCGTCACTTATGAAGTGTCGGGTATTGGTGTCAGTGCAAGGGTATGCGTCACTAGGACAGTGTCGTGTATCATCTTATGCGTCACCTAAGAAGTGACGGGTTCCGTAACATCGCGGCACTCAAGCAGTGTCGTATAAAGTAATGATTTTCTGACATTTGGGCGTCACTTAAGGAGTGACGTGCAATATAGCGACACTAAAGAAGTGTCGTGTAAAATAGTATGGCGGCACTAAGGGAGTGACGTTAAGTAGTGTCGGGTAACATATAGGGCGGCACTAATGAAGTGTCGCTAAGTTGTATATGCGTCACTATGGAAGTGACGGTATGAGGTTCGAGTGACGTCATCGGTAGTAACCGGACGTCACTTGTTTCTACCGAAAGTGATAAGTTTCTACCGATGATAGCGACACTTATGAAGTGTCGCATGGTTTCTGCTGAAAGTTATAGGCTTGCGTCACTACCGAAGTGACGGTATATGTGTGATAGCGGCACTTAAGTGACGCATGTACTGTTTTTGGCATTCCTGCGACACTTAAGGCTGTTCGACGGATTTCGAGCAAAAATCATGTTTTCGGGTTTCCGATCGTTCTAATATTTTTACCCAACCCTCATATGAACATATTAAGCCTATGAAAACCATAAACTAGTAAAAATGATTAAAAACGAGAGATGTCGGGATTCGTCGGAAACTTACAAAGTGTCGGATCAAAAATCCGAAAAGATAGGATGATAGATCGTGATGCGGTGGTCGTTTTCTTCCAAAGGAATAATGAGATCCAAGGTCGTTTAGTACGTTTATTTGGTGATTTTGATAGATTGGTGGTGATGAAAAGTTGAGAGAAAAAGTGAAAGAGAGAGAGAGAGAAATGGATAAAGTGAAGGAAGAAGAATGGAAGGTGGGGGTTTATCCCCACTTTTCAGCTTTCTCGCCCCGCGTTCCGCGTGGTGTTCGTTTGCTCCGTCGTTTAAACGTTAGATAACTATTTTAAATATTAATGGTGCGTTTTAAAATACAAATTATTCGCGATATTTTATTCAAATGTTTTACTAATCAATTTATATATTGAATTATAGAATTATAAAATGTAAGTTTGTTTATTTAATTTGCGCGTTTTAAATATCTAAATTTGTGTTCGTTTTGTTTGTACGATCCGAATGAATACGAAATATTATTATAATAATATTTTTGACATAACAATGTTATTTAATAAAATTGGTCACCAACGTCCGTATTAAATTGAATCGAAATACATTCGATTTAAATTGCGTACGATTTAACCAAATCGCATTTTCGTATATATTCAACAATATATATATAATTCGATACATTAATTAGCCTAACACAGAACTAATTACATGTATTAACAAAGAATTAGGCACTAATTCTAGTCCTAATTTGCCGGTTGTTACATTCTCCCCCTGTTAAAAGAATTTTGTCCCGAAATTTAAGTCGAAGTCGCGTTAGGGGCAGAATCGGTGAATAAGTGTGGATACTTGAGTCGCATTTGGTCTTCCCGTTCCCAAGTGAATTCCGGACCGCGCCGCGAATTCCACCTGACTTTGACGATTGGAATACGACTTTGTTTCAGTTGTTTGACCTCACGGTCCATAATTTCGACAGGTTCCTCAACGAAATGTAGTTTGTCATCGATGCGAATCTCGTCAAGGGGTATAACAAGTGTCTCGTCAAACAAACATTTCTTTAGGTTAGAAATGTGAAAGGTAGGGTGCACGCTGCTGAGTTCAGAGGGCAGCTGCAATCGATATGCCACTGGACCTATCTTCTCGAGGATCTCAAAAGGTCCAATGTACCTGGGGTTTAATTTTCCGCGTTTGCCGAATCGGATTACGCCTTTCCAAGGCGATACTTTTAAGAGTACTCGATCCCCAACTTGGAACTCGAGTGGCTTGCGTCTCACGTCAGCATAGCTCTTCTGACGATCACGCGCGGCTTTGAGTCGGTTTTGGATTTCAACGATTTTCTCTGTGGTTTCATGTATGAGTTCAGGACCAGTGAGTTGACTCTCTCCCACTTCAGTCCAGCAGATCGGTGATCGGCACTTACGACCGTACAGTGCCTCAAAAGGTGCAGCTTTAATGCTGGCGTGATAGCTGTTGTTGTACGAGAACTCGCACAACGGTAGGTGTCTTTCCCAATTTGTACCAGAATCTACTACGCAGGCTCGTAGCATGTCTTCCAGTGTCTGAATAGTTCATTTGCTCTGGCCATCGGTCTGAGGATGGTACGCGGTACTCATATCGAGACGGGTACCCAGTGATTTTTGGAGTGATTGCCAGAAGCGAGATGTGAATCGAGCATCCCTGTCAGAGATAATCGAGATAGGGACACCATGTTGGCAAACGATTTCTTTGATGTAAATTTGTGTAAGGCGTTCCATTTTGTCGGTTTCTCTGATTGCCAAGAAATGAGCCGATTTGGTGAGACGATCGACGATCACCCAAATGGTATCGCAACCGCTCGCCGATTTAGGTAGTTTGGTTATGAAATCCATGGTAATTTGCTCCCATTTCCATTGAGGAATTTCAGGTTGTTGGAGCAATCCGGAAGGTCTTTGGTGCTCGGCCTTGACCTTGGAACAAGTTAAGTATTTGCTGACGTACAAAGCAATGTCAGCTTTCATATTCGGCCACCAGTAAAACTCCTTGATGCCGTGATACATTTTGTCGGATCCCTGGTGGATAGAATATTTGGACTTGTGAGCTTCATCCATCACCAAGTCCCGAAGGTTCCCGAAATTAGGCAACCAGATTCGGTTAGCGAAATACCTAACTCCGTTGGGTCTGATCTCGAATTGTTTATCCATGCCTCGCAAGGCCTCGTTCTTGAAGTTATCGGGTTTCAGGGCTTCGAGTTGGGCAAGATGTATTTGGGTGGTGAGATCGTTATGAATGGTAATACTGAGTGCCCGGACTCGGAGTGGTTTTGTTCGTTCCTTACGGCTGAGAGCATCAGCAACCACATTTGCTTTGCCCGGATGATATTTAATCTCACAGTCGTAATCGGTGAGTAGTTCAACCCATCTACGTTGCCTCATGTTAAGATCTTTCTGGTTGAAAATGTGTTGGAGGCTTTTGTGGTCGGTGAATACAGTGCTGCGGGTACCATAAAGATAGTGTCTCCAGATTTTTAAGGCGAACACCACGGCCCCTAGCTCGAGGTCGTGAGTTGTGTAATTTTTCTCGTGAACTTTAAGTTGTCTGGAGGCATAAGCAATGACCTTGTCTCGTTGCATCAGTACGCAACCGAGACCTTGGTGAGAAGCATCGCAGTATACCACGAAGTCATCGGTGCCTTCGGGTAGAGATAGAATGGGTGCACTGCAAAGGTTGGATTTCAACAGTTGAAATGCCGACTCTTGTTTATCGGTCCAATCAAATTTCTTTTCCTTCTGAGTCAGTACTGTGAGGGGTTTGGCAATTTTTGAGAAGTTTTCGATGAAACGGCGGTAGTAACCGGCCAATCCCAAGAATTGGCGTACCTCGGTGGGAGTGGTTGGTGCTTGCCAATTCTTGATTGCCTCAATTTTTGACGGGTCTACATGAATTCCCTGACTGTCGATAACGTGTCCAAGGAATTGAACGGTGTTTATCCAGAACTCACACTTAGAGAATTTGGCGTAAAGTTCCTCGTGTTTAAGTAGTTCTAGGATGGTTCTGAGGTGTTGTGCGTGTTCCTGTTCGTTTCGCGAATAGATAAGGATGTCATCGATAAAAACAATGACAAACTTGTCGAGGTAAGGTTTGCACACCCGATTCATAAGGTCCATGAATACAGCCGGTGCGTTGGTTAAGCCAAAGGGCATTACTTGGAATTCGTAGTGCCCGTAACGGGTTCTGAATGCGGTTTTTGGGATGTCGGCATCACGAACACGCAATTGATGATAACCTGATCGAAGATCAATCTTTGAATAACAGCTTGATCCTTGAAGTTGATCGAACAGATCATCGATTCGGGGGAGTGGGTATCGGTTCTTGACGGTTAGTTTGTTAAACTCTCGGTAGTCAATGCACATTCTGAATGAACCGTCTTTCTTTTTGACAAATAAGATCGGAGCTCCCCAAGGTGAAGAACTCTGTCTAATGAATCCTCTATCCAGGAGTTCCTGTAACTGAGTGGACAACTCCTGAAGTTCGGATGGGGCTAGGCGGTACGGTGCGCGGGCCACCGGTGCGGCACCCGGCACGAGATCAATCGAGAACTCAACCTGTCTAGGTGGAGGTAAACCAGGTAGTTCTTCTGGAAAGACTTCGGGAAAGTCTCTAATGATTGGCACATCTTCAAGTCGCTTCTCCTCTGACTTTTTCTCCGTGACGTGCGCGAGTATTGCTGGGTAACCCTTTCTCAGAAATTTTCGGATTTTTAAACAGGAGATTAAGTTTAGCCTCGACCCACCAGTCTCCCCCTGTATGATCAAGGTACTACCGGCGGCGAGAGGAATTCGAACGATTTTATCATGGCAAACAATTTCGGCCCGGTTCTTGGACAACCAGTCCATACCCACGATGACATCAAAACTTCCTAGTTCAACAGGCATTAGATCGATTGAGAAGGTTTCGTTTGCGAGGTTTAAAGTGCAATTAGGTATCACACTACTGGTTTCTATTAGTTTACCATTTGCGAGCTCTACGGTGTACTTAACATCTAAGGCCGAAGGGGTAATATTAAGTAGTGGGCAAAACTCATCAGATATGAAACTTTTATCAGCACCGGTATCAAATAATACTGAAGCAGTAAGATCGTTGAGAAGAAACGTACCCGTTACAACATTCGGGTCTTCCCTAGCTTCCCCAGCTTTGATGACAAAAGCTCTACTACGAGCCGGGTTGTTGTTCCGTTTGTTGCTGTTGTTGTTGTTGTTGTTGTTGTTTCTCTGCTTAGGGCAATTATTCTGAAAATGCCCAGGACTTCCGCACCCATAACAAGTCTTCGGGGCACTGGTGTTTCGACAATCCTTGGCCAGATGCCCAAAGTGTTTGCAGTTTGTGCAAGGGCAGGAACCGTCGTGATGACGATTGCATTTGGGACAGTAGGGCCTGCTTCCACTGTACCCTTTCTTTTCTGAAGAGCCGGATGAATAAGCCCTAATAGGCTCGGGTCTTCGGTTGGTGATTTGGTTGGATGAGTTGGGGTTTCCTTCCCACTTTCGTTTGTTGTTTGCAGGTGGGGCTAAGGTTGTGTTACGGCGGACAGCGTTTGCCGTGAGTTCATGGGCCATACGGATGGCGTTCTGGATAGTACCTGGTTTGGATGAAGTCACCAGGTCCTGGAGTTTCTCGGGCAGTCCATCAATGTATTTCTCGATCCTCTTGTACTCAGGATCGACCATGGTTGGGCACAGAAGTGCCAGCTGGTGGAAACGGTTGGTGTAACCAGTGATATCATCACCTTGCATCTTATGGTTCCAGAATTCAAGCTTCAGTTGTTTCAGTTCATCCCTGGGGCAATACTCACCCCTTAACATCTCCTTCAACTCCTCCCACGGGAGTTTGTAAGCATTGGCAACGCCCACAGTTTGGGCATAGGTGTTCCACCACGTGAGTGCGGTGTTAGTAAAAGTACTAACAGAGAATTTAACTTTGTCCCCCTCCGCACAGTTGCAGATAAGAAATACCGATTCAACTTTCTCTATCCAGCGTATCAGACCGATAGCTCCCTCGGTACCTGCAAAGTTTAGAGGTTTGCAGTTCTGGAAGTCCTTGTAAGAACAAGGTTTAGCAGCGGAGGTTTCAGCGGCATCGCTGTTTCTCGAGGAATTTGGTGGAGTATTCCGAGCCAAGGCTTCAGTAACAGCCTGGGTTATAAGGGAGGTAATCTGGGCATCGGTGTATGGTCGTGTCTTTGGCGGCATGATTCTTCAATAAAAGAAATGAAGATACATGAGATTTTGTATGAACTTGTAATTGTCACAGATGTACATGTATAAAAGCAGTAATACATAACATCAATATGGAAAATGACAATTAATGTGAGTTGAGATAACAAATGATATTTGATAGATAAAGTGAGTTCAAAGTTACATCCTACATAGATATTACAAAAGGTGTCGGGAATGGTTACATCCGACTAGTTTATAGAGTAGTGCTAGGTAGTCCCTAGATTACGAGATAGATTACAAGACAAAAACTACACTAACCTTAATGTAGATTAATTTGTTCCATCAGTGCGACAAGGCGGTCCACGGTTTCTGCTAATCGGTTGGTTTGCCTGGCGTTGTCTTCAACCAAGGCCAGTCGTTGTGCTAGTGTTCGAGAGTGATCCGCAGTCTCCTGTGAACGCTGTTCACATTCTTCTAGTCGGTTTCTTACAAGTTCATCCGCACCTAATTCGGCGGTCATGGAATCCTGAATTATGCTTACAGAGAGGTTGGTATCCTCTTGTTCTCGCTGTAGTTGTGATATGCGGTCGAGAGCTTGACGAAGCAGGTAAGTCATTCGTTGTTGTTCCAGTTCCAGGTTTTCGAGTCTTTGCTCCTGACGGCACAATTGAGTAGCCAACATCGGCACCGTGAGATGTGCCGAGTTCTGAGGGTTATGTACAGGATAAGGGCTGGTTCGAGGTGACCTTGTGTTCCTCCTGGCTACTCGTGGGTTCCGTGACCCACGTGAGTGAGAGTGTGTCGGATTAGGTGGTGTGTTTGCCATTCCTGTGGCAGAGTGTAAGTAAGACGAGGCTAATATATATACATATATCATATCCAGCCTAGTGTCTAGCACGTATCAAGTAATGGTCCGGTTCTCTCGTGGTCAGAGTCAACTAACGTATCCCCGTTAAACACAATCGTTTCAGACCTTACATCATCTTTCCCTAATTGTACATAGTTGATCAGGCTATGTTAAATTAAAGTAGTATGCTGTAATTCCTGAACCAGTCATGCCTAATAAGAAAATACTGCCTAACGGTCATAGTCTAGGCCCACTAAATGCAACCTAGTTCACTATAACCTTAGGCTCTAATACCAATCTGTAACACCCCCAAATTTAGTGATTTGCGGAAGCATACTTGGGTGTTACTAATCAATATACAAAGCACAAGATATACATCAAACGACCTCTAAATGAGACGTTTTGTAAAATAATTACATTTCATAATTAAATCGTTTGAAAACATATAGTTTTCTTTACAAAAATATGTAAGCCTAGAGTCCGCGTATGTGGCGGGAGATTCTATTACATAACCATAGTTACAAAAGATAATGCCAAAGAATCTCCGTTAAATGCAGTTTGGAAATCATGCGACCCTAGCTAGTAATCCTGGAGTGATCCTACTCCGTAAGTGTACCTGAGAATACATGCTAAAAAGGGTCAACCAAAAGGTTGGTGAATCTCACAGGTTTATCAGTAAATAATCAGTTTGAACACAAGATTTCATCAGAAGTGCCCGTAGGCGTATATCAAGTATTTGCAAATCTCGCAAAAGTAAAGAAATCAAGTTATACCGTTGCCATGAGGCTCATAATCGAAGCTTAACCCGTAAATAATCAGTTGCTCCCGTGACATGCTCGAAATTGAGCAAGCATAAGTAAACGAAATAATAGTCGCCCGTTTATACATAACGGTTCGTGGTAGCGCTACTACCCCGGGCGGGGAAGGTCATTTCCCTAATGGATCCATTAACTACTGTTCGCGCTTAAGTACATAACTAACGATATATGATGGAGATACTTTAGTAAATAGTAAGTAACTCATGCAATTCCGTTTGGTATAGTAAACAGTTTAGTACTTGTGTTCAAGAAAAATCAGTAGCATGTATCTCCCCCGATAAGTTAAAACAGTAAAAGTGGGGCCGTAAGACTCACCTGAGTCTTTGCAAGTGCGTTTATATCAATAAACGAGTAAGTAATATCAACAGTTGGTTCTCCGAACCCGTAACCTCCAAATGCCTAAACACGTAATGTCAAGTAAGTAGATGTCTCGCAAGATCATCTAGGCTAGTTGTTCATACAACCCAATGTGTCCGAATGTTGGTTCGTTATCGTTTGTATAAAAGTGTACGACCCGTTGGTGACGAGTTTGAAATAATAAGCCTTAAGTATTATTATCAAATTATTGATGTTTTGCACTTACAAAAGTGTCCCAAAGTGTTTTATAAGTCGTATCGTATAAGGATTTGAGGTTGTAAAAGTTCGACACTTAGTGAAATTTTAGTTAGAAAACCTGCTGTTTTATGCGACACTATATGCGTCACTTACATGTTCTATGCGTCACTTATGAAGTGTCGGGTATTGGTGTCAGTGCAAGGGTATGCGTCACTAGGACAGTGTCGTGTATCATCTTATGCGTCACCTAAGAAGTGACGGGTTCCGTAACATCGCGGCACTCAAGCAGTGTCGTATAAAGTAATGATTTTCTGACATTTGGGCGTCACTTAAGGAGTGACGTGCAATATAGCGACACTAAAGAAGTGTCGTGTAAAATAGTATGGCGGCACTAAGGGAGTGACGTTAAGTAGTGTCGGGTAACATATAGGGCGGCACTAATGAAGTGTCGCTAAGTTGTATATGCGTCACTATGGAAGTGACGGTATGAGGTTCGAGTGACGTCATCGGTAGTAACCGGACGTCACTTGTTTCTACCGAAAGTGATAAGTTTCTACCGATGATAGCGACACTTATGAAGTGTCGCATGGTTTCTGCTGAAAGTTATAGGCTTGCGTCACTACCGAAGTGACGGTATATGTGTGATAGCGGCACTTAAGTGACGCATGTACTGTTTTTGGCATTCCTGCGACACTTAAGGCTGTTCGACGGATTTCGAGCAAAAATCATGTTTTCGGGTTTCCGATCGTTCTAATATTTTTACCCAACCCTCATATGAACATATTAAGCCTATGAAAACCATAAACTAGTAAAAATGATTAAAAACGAGAGATGTCGGGATTCGTCGGAAACTTACAAAGTGTCGGATCAAAAATCCGAAAAGATAGGATGATAGATCGTGATGCGGTGGTCGTTTTCTTCCAAAGGAATAATGAGATCCAAGGTCGTTTAGTACGTTTATTTGGTGATTTTGATAGATTGGTGGTGATGAAAAGTTGAGAGAAAAAGTGAAAGAGAGAGAGAGAGAAATGGATAAAGTGAAGGAAGAAGAATGGAAGGTGGGGGTTTATCCCCACTTTTCAGCTTTCTCGCCCCGCGTTCCGCGTGGTGTTCGTTTGCTCCGTCGTTTAAACGTTAAATAACTATTTTAAATATTAATGGTGCGTTTTAAAATACAAATTATTCGCGATATTTTATTCAAATGTTTTACTAATCAATTTATATATTGAATTATAGAATTATAAAATGTAAGTTTGTTTATTTAATTTGCGCGTTTTAAATATCTAAATTTGTGTTCGTTTTGTTTGTACGATCCGAATGAATACGAAATATTATTATAATAATATTTTTGACATAACAATGTTATTTAATAAAATTGGTCACCAACGTCCGTATTAAATTGAATCGAAATACATTCGATTTAAATTGCGTACGATTTAACCAAATCGCATTTTCGTATATATTCAACAATATATATATAATTCGATACATTAATTAGCCTAACACAGAACTAATTACATGTATTAACAAAGAATTAGGCACTAATTCTAGTCCTAATTTGCCGGTTGTTACAAACTGTCCCGATTATCTTGCTGATAAGAGGAATGGTGTTGAAAGTTCTGGTTAGTATTGATATCCTATAAAGGATTGTTTATTTACTTCACATGACTATATTAGATGGTTGATCTAATGTGTACAATTTTTATTGTAGGGGTCAAGAAGTAATGGAGCACTTGAAGTGGAGCTATAGAGATGGCGTTATTAATTCGAGAAGCTTGGATGTGGAAGAATAAGTACTTTATGCACATTAGTTCATTTTTAATATTTTGGGATATTATTTCATACATTGGTTTTCACATTATGATTTGCTCGTTTTGAGCTTGGATAATTATTTTTGAATATTTAAATATTTTAGTTATTTAATATTAAAGTTTGGTTTCTGAAATAATGTTTGAAATGTGTTTACAAGTTTTTGAAATGTTCTTTATTTTAAAACTTATGTTTAAATCCCAAAATGAAATCCACATGTAACAATCTTATTGTATGACTCATTTAGAATTTATCTTTATAAGATAAGAGTTTATGAGTAATACATATTATTTATTGATATCTATATAATTGTGAATTATTGAATACGTAAGTTGCCATATAATATGAATGTTTGAACTTAGCACTAAATAATAATGCTTCAAGATTGTTGAATCTTATAGATTATTGAATCTATTATATGCATAAAATGTATGAATAAGTTAATATACTTATTAGATACAATTAAATTGAGTTGTCAATTAATTATGGAATAATAAACTTGTTGTGGTTTGATTTATTCTTGTCTATGAGAAATAAATTGATAATGTGTTTTCTATAAACACATCATGAAACCAAAGAATTAGTTTATTTAATTAATGCATATTATGAATCATTTCTAAAATGAATCATGAGATTTGTTATGTAGAAATTGAATTCATAATTATTGTTGGATTTAGTGGGAGCGTTAATTGGAAATTTTAATATCTCACAAGAACATTAATTCGTTAATTTTATTGTTGAGGAATTAAAGTTTATTGTTAAGTTGACTTTAAAAGGTTTGATGATTGTTTAAAAGTAATTTTAAAATCCAAGTTTTTGGAAACATCAAATACATTGTGAAGTCAATTTCATTAAGTTGAATTAATGGTTAGTCATAGTAAATGTTTTGTATAAATGATATCATGATCCAATATGTTTTACTTCGGTGTACATATGAAATGATCATTGGATTACATTAACAAAGACTCAAATTATGATTACAACAAATAAAGCTTAAAGTCTTTTAACTTAAGTTTAGTGGGTAGATATTTAATAAGATATATTTGGAGAAATGCATCTTAGTAAATATGGTTGATATGGATTAACTAGAATTAGTTCTAATTATATTCATATATCACGACCCGATTCCGAAACCATGAACTGTAGCATGTTAAGGTTGTGTGACTCATTGAGATATGACGAGATCTTCATGTTGTTCATATTTAGTATATTTTAGTATCCATGAATAAATGCAAATTTATTCTAAAGTGTATGAGACACATATCCATAACCGCTTGTTGTCGTGGGAACTACAATAGGGCGATCGGTTATAGTGAAAGATGGTATGTTACAGCTTTAAGTAGCAACTTGTCCTGCAGATAAGGTACAGTCACTGTTAATTTGTGATGCCTGATCACTAGCACTTAATGCGATTAAATGTTGGATTGACCCACATATTGAGTGAATACTTCGTGGACCATAGTCATGGGTATTCTCAATTGTGGCGCACTATCCTCTGACCTGAGCAGGCTAGATTTTCGCATGTGAACCTAGTTGGTTTCTAATGAGACCTAACGGTGTTCGTAAATGAGCATCCATAACGGTTATTCGTTGGCTGACGAAGAACACATGTTGTGATTTCTAGTTTAACTCGCAAGATGGGACTTTGCAACTCTTGAATAGAAGCAAGAGAGATATCTCCTAGGCCGTCGATGATTTGGACTGAAGAAATGTATGGCCATACTCGAGTGATAAGTCACTTGCTTAGTCGGTACAAATCTGTAATCGAAAATAGGAATTGAGTATTGGAAGGTTGATACGGTCCACGCCTTATACTCTAAAATATCTTAAGAAAGTGCAAAAGGATAATAGCCACACCCTCACCGTTTGAATTTTATTTCAGCTAGGCTATATAGCTATGAGGAGTGATTGTTTCATTGATCTGGTTAACCTAAGTGTCCTGGTAGGGACCGCCTTAGGTACATGATATTTACCGATGCTAATATTTCGCACAAGTGGGAGTCTGAAAGATTATGTGCTTAATATTATCGTAAATTAATATCAAATCCAGTTTCATATAAACACCGCAGGGTCACACCGATGAGCACAACCGAACACGTAGTGTGATACTATAATTAGATATTTGATATCGTTCATTTAGTTGAAATGAATTTTTTGGTCGAATGTATAAATAATTAAATGTAATTATTTATTAAAGGAATTTATTTATAATTTGTTTTGTAAATAAATTTACTAGCTTAATTATTATTTAAACTACAAGGTTTCAATTGTAAATTGTTAACTTTGGGATTGGTTTAATAAGTAATTAAATTAGAGGGACTATAGGTGTTAGTTTGATTAACTTGGAAAACAAGTTGGACTAAACCTATAAAAGGAGGGTTAGGGGTTCATTTGTTTGGTGATCAAAAACCTAATCTTTTCTCTCCTTTCCCTTCCCTCTCTTGCCGTCGACCAACCCCACCCAAACCACAAGCCGAAAGTCGGCCTACCCAATCCAAGGGTTTAGTTCGTGATTCGATCGCGTACTTGTGTTTGGTATTTAGTGTACACACTTTAGAATACTACCGTTCGTTCAACCGTGAATTATCGGTGGATACCTAACGTATCCCTAGCTTGGCCGATTTCAAGAAACAAGAGGAAGAAGTCGACTCGTACTTGGGCAACGAGTAGAAGATTGAAGTTCTTGCCGAGCACTCAATGTAAGAACGTTTTCTTCTTATCTTATTAATTACGTGTAATTAATTATGTACAAGTTTTATTATGAAAATTATAGATCTTGGCTAAGGGTTGATTTAATATGATTAAATGTTTTTATAAGCTTCCGCATCATTAATTGTATTAACAGTTAATAAAGATTAAAACTTTTATAACGTATAAATTCTATTAAAACCCTTCACGAATAGCTACTCTGCGTTTGCTCTTAATTTCATTGACTGCAATTTATACATGTTAGTTTTGTGATCTTCTTTCAGTTTGGTTGATCTGGTGTTGGAGTTGTGTTTCGGTGTCAAGTAGTAAGTTTTATGCATCTCCGAATGGGTTCAATTTTCTATGATATTCATGAGTTTGGTGCATTTTACATTTTGCTTTTAAGTGACTCGTGGTTCAAAAGGTTGTTTAATTAACTATACCAAATGATCTTTATGATGTAGAATCATGCAACTGAGATGATTCGTACTCCTCATGAGATTATAGCTAAATGGGTAATCTGCTTCACAGCTCCTCATCCATCAAGTATATATCATCTTGAACAAGGTATATCTCTATCTTTATCACCATCTTTGTATATATTTTAATGAGTTGAATCAAGATAGCTTTTAAGTTTTTGTCTTTATCACTATAATGTAGAATACGTAATGATAATTGACTATTTGGATATATTTTGTTATTTTATGGATATATTTTACATATGTTTGTTTTTATTTTATGTGTTTGTATTAAGTGGTTGACTTTGTTTTTTGTTTCTTAGAAAAACTTTATAATTGTACTCCAGAAATATAACCAGCAGCAACTATGATGGGGCATAACGACAAAATATGGTATGGGCTTTTTTTTTGCTTACTTTCTTACATCAAAAGCTAAGAAATCAACGGTAGTTTTCCTATATAACTATTTTTTCCATGCTAGGGTATCGTTAGATTTAACACAGTGCAGGTTTGAGGCATGAAGCTCATTAATCAAACATCAGATTTTGTTTCCTCAATGGTACCTATTCTTCCATACTCATATGTGTTTCTTAGCAAAGAGCTTACATCAAAAAATATGTATAGCTTAATCGGCATTATATGTTTCGAAACCACTAAATGGGTCATGTCTTATGTCCAGATTTGGGGGGATTCCATTCTGAATTTATTTCTGGAATGAATCAATTTGTATGGTTGAATATAGTTGCAACTAATATCATTGTCGGTTGTCTTCGTCAAATTAATGTTTCGTTTTAAATCAGGTACATAATCTTTACGTTGATCAACATTTTTCCTTAACAAAAAATAATCCACGTTTCACTCTCATGTATGAATAAAGTGACTATTTTGGAAAAAGTATAATAAGGCCGTGTTTGACATTTGTTCTCAAGTGTTTTGTTGCTTGGACTCTCTCTAACTGAATTTGATGTAGTTGTGGAAGTTACACTTAAATGGTAAGAGGTGAATGACAACGATTCTGCTATGATTTAGGTGTTCAATAGTGCAAATTTGGGTGCAAATTTACTTTACATGCTTATTGTGAATGATATGCAATGGCCTATGACATGTTTTTGTTCACAATGATTCTGCTATGATTTAGGTGTTCAATAGTGCAAAGTTGGATCCTAAAGATATTGTAAATTGAGATTAGTGTGCTGCAGTCAGACTATCTTAAGCCTTTATTTCAATTGCGTTAAGATGCATCGCGATGCATATTAGTTAATCTGCATTGTGATGCATCTTAACAATAAAAATATTTTTCAAATAATGTGAAGTTTTATGATGCATCGCGATGCATCTTAGTTAATATGCATCACACTGCATCTTAACAATTAATTAAATAAATATTCATCAATTAATGTTATGACTTAAAAATGAAATTCATTCGTTAAAATATTCTTTATAGCATCGATTTTGATTACTATTTACCGATAAAAATAATTTTTTGTTGGCGTTTTGATTGATAATTGTAATATGCTTCCTGATGCGTACTAACGCTTCCCCCTTCCCCCCAAAAAGACACTTCCCTCTTGATCACTACCCTATATATATATATATATATATATATATAAAAGAAGTTAGAGCACACGAAGTGGAAGTGTTTTCGTCAAAATCTTTGCTCGAGAACACTGTCCGGCGTTCTGGACAGCATTCTGGAGCGCCGTCCAGGATGAGGCGCTGCTTTCTTCTTCTTTTCTCTTATTTCTCACACATAGACTAATTAAAAAAAATCAAAATAAATTTTGAGAATACTATAAACTCAACATCTGCCACGTCCCCCCCCCCCCCCCCCCCCCCTTTTTCAACAATAACATTCCCATAAGAACATTGTAAAAACAATGTCACCACACCCTGTGCTTTTAGAAATTATAAAAGTGGGTTAAGTTATGTTTCTTTATTAATTTGATTTACTTGGTCTCTCTTACACAATCGTTAAGCTATGTTTGATTTATAATTTTTTTTATGTGTACGTCCATGTAATTAATATGGCTTGCAATTTAAACAAATTTAAAATAAAAGTCAACCATATGCAAAGAGGTTGGTACAAATAAACTATTTTGGAAATGGTTGTTACCTATATTTCTTGTTTTGTAAATGATATTTAAATTGATATTTATTGTAATTGTAGAAGGGTAATTTAGGTATATGAATTTTTTTAAGAAGTGTAAAACTTAATACTCAATACAATTTATAAACTCCCCCACCTAAAACTACAAGTATTATTTCTCTCAACTTTCTCTGTGATCATTTTTCAAGTGACGTCGCAACAGCATCACATGAAGCGTCTCGAGCCATTGAATAAAATGTTCATGAAACCTGCTATTCTAATATTCATTGGATTTTTAGCATGGGCATACCAAACCACCTATCCACCACCACCAAAGCTTTGCGGTACACCGGATGGTCCACCGGTGACTGGACCGCGTGTCATTCTTAGAGACGGTAGACATCTCGCCTATAACGAATATGGCGTATCGAGAGATACAGCTAACTATAAGATTGTTTTCGTTCATGGCTTCAATTCTGGCCGATTCGATGCATCAGTTTATCATCCGGTAATTACTTTTTATTTTAATGTTATAAACTTTCCTTTCTTTGGGTTTTGGTACCCAGTTAATCGATAGGTGTGATTTGTTCATAACACGTATTACACATTTTTGTTGCTTTCTAATGTGTGATGTTTTTAAATGTATCAAATCTACTCTAGAATGGCAGAGCATAATAATAACTATGGGTATTTACCTAAAAACACCAAGTATTTAAAATTTTGTCCATTGTATACGTAATTTCGGTTCTTGTTCATTGTTTCCCAATCTTCAACCATTTATATATATATATATATATATATATATATATATATATATATATATATATATATATATATATATATTATTTTACAAGCTCTTTCAAGTTTTATGTAAAGCTTTTTATCATTTATCATTCAAAAAGTTTTATTTCAAGGTTTTTTTAAATATTAAATGATAATGAATTTTTTTTTTTTAATATAATTGTTTAAAAAAGTTTTCAATAAAATTTGAAAAGACTTGTAAAATAAAACTTTGTTACGTACAGATTAGACAAGAATTGAAAGTATGATCGGAACTTGTGACATACATAAGTACTTTGAAAAAAATGGACAAAATCAAAAGTACATTGTGATTATGGTATTCAAGTATTCAACCACACAAATTTTTTAAATACAGCTAAATTGGCGATATTTTAAATAACATTGTAGGAGTTATTTGAAGAACTTAAGATCTATATGGTAACGTTCGATAGACCGGGTCACGGAGAGAGCGATCCGGATCCAAAACGAACAGTTAAAAGTTTAGCTCTTGATATGGAAGAGCTTGCTGATCAATTGGAACTTGGATCTAAATTTTATGTGATCGGATACTCCATGGGTCAACAAGGTAGTTGGGGCACCCTCAAGTACATCCCTCATCGGTATGTTTTTCATAGTGATGCATAACAAAAAAAATTAAGGATGTCTTTAACATTATAACTCGTGAATGAAAACTTGTACTCAGATCATCACAGCAACTTTTAAACTCATTAACAACAACTATTATAACTGTCGTTAACTAATATAAAACTCTTTTTTTTCTAGTTAAACAATACTTCCTCTGTCCCAATCTAGATATCCACGTTATTATTTTAGGTTGTCTCAAATAAACGTTTATTTTAATTTCACAACCATTTAACATAATTTGTTAGTGAAAAAAAACAGATTTCATTAGTCCAAAGTGTAATGATTACACTTTTCTTAAAATATGTGAAATTTCTCACGGTTCCTTTGGAACGGATAGTAATGTGTATATATTGTAGAAAAATTTTGGTTTGAAATTCATTCAAGTATGGTAGGCTGTCTTGATAGTCTCCTAGGATGACATTTAAGTATTTTATTTGTATACGTGTTTTCACGATATGTTGGACTTGATCAATTTAGTTGGTAGGTAGTTGATGTAATATTCTAACCATTCATTGACGCAATATTGAATTTGTTTGGCTATAGAAAAATAACGAGGTAAACGTGTAAAGTTAGGTGTTAAACGTATAAAGAAAAAAAGTAAATCACTTAAAAAGTGACAAACTGATATTTTTGAACTTTTCAAACCACTTTTTTAGTAATGATATTTCAATCAAATTTTGTACTTTGTCCGTCTCAATACAAATGTTCACATTATTATTTTGGGTTATCCTAAATAAGTGTTCATTTTCATGTTTTAGCCGATCGAAAAAGCCTTAAATAAGTAGATAAGTTATTTGATTGGTGAAAATTTTAGTTACCGGAGAATCCTAAAAGTGTGCGCAAAGTTAAAATTGACATTTTGACTGTGATGTAGGGAGTACAACAGTTATTAAAAAGAAGTGTATTTTTTTCAAATTTATATGTTCCTAAAAGTATATAATTTAACTTCGGTGGAGCTAATAGCACGGATGTTGTACCTAAATATTTATAGGGACATTTTAAAACCTGAATAATATGCATATAATAAAGTTCAATATCTTTTTGAATGATGGACTTTTTCAACACCTGCCACTTGAATTGAGTACTTGACAGTTGAGAAATTGCAATAACATAAACACTTCAATTAAATGACACGAACTATATGAATTTGAAGTTTTGAACCAAACTGTGGTTGATGTTTGATCTTCACCTTGAACCTGGAGATTATTTTGAGAATGACCATCCACTTGACTTCTAAGTGCAAACTTCAAACTTCATTTCGAAATAGATAATACATTGATAAGATATTAAAAAATTCCCAATGAAAATTACATATTGATATGAGAATTTTTTTTTCTAATAGGTTACAAGGAGTGGCATTGATTGCTCCAGTTGTGAACTATTGGTGGTCTAGTTTTGCAACAAACATATCTTTTGAGGCCTACAAGTTACAGCCATTGCAAGATCAATGGGCAGTTGGTGTGTCACACTATGTGCCGTGGCTAGTCTATTGGTGGAACACACAGAAATGGTTTCCTTGCTCTAGTGTTATAGCCGGAAAACCTAATTTCTCAGCTTCTGACTGGGAGCTCATTGCCAAGCTTCGAGCAGAAGGATCCCCAACACGAGTATCCACGGGAAAGGTAAAACTAAGCACAATTTTAGACCTCTTTGGTAACAGTTAACGAAACTACTACAATTGTTTTTATTAGACGTGTCAATCTTGACCCGTTTACATATGAATTAATAATTTGATGTAGGATATTTGAGTAGAATGGTCAAAATGGAAGCCAACTGTCTTCATATTGAAACAATATATGACCCGTATATTTATCTATAATGGTTCAATCAAAAACATAAAATCCGTAAATTTAGATTGTAAGGAAACGGGTCGAACCGGTCAAAAGCCAACCAAATGTGTATTTGTAATAATTAAATCACTAAAAGTCATTCTGTTCATTAACAAGTCTTATTGAAGTAATGTGACTTTTCAAAGCTTTCGAGAAAAACAAGTATTAGAAATAAGTGTTTCGAGTCAACCCGACTGGACCCACTAGAAAAAGATTATTTTTCTTGACCCGTCAACCAACTTGCCCATTTTTGCCAACTCTAGTAATCATGCATCACGATAAAAGCTAACAATAGCTAATAACCGTGAACAGGACTATGTAAGGCAACAAGGACTAGCAGAGTCCATTTTTAGGGACATGAGAGTTGGGTTTGGTAAATGGGAATTTGATCCAATGGAGATACAGAACCCTTTCCCGAATAATGAGGGAAGCGTTCACTTATGGCATGGAGATGAAGATGGCCTTGTACCCGTGACTTTGCAAAGATACATAGCGAAGAAGATACCATGGATTCACTACCATGAACTACCTGGAGTTGGCCATTTATTACCAAACTACGATGGTAAGAAAGAAGCCATTTTAAAGTCACTTCTGCTTGGGGAACACTGATATTTTGGTACATACTCATAAGTTTCTTCATTCTTGTTTCTAGTTGATTATTTTGAGCCAAATAGTAGTTTTTTCGATATCATTGTAACATTTCTAGGCACAAATATAAAAAGTTGGAGTTACTCATACATGGATAAACATGTCGATTTGTGATGTTCTTTGCTTCTAACATTTTACATGGGCAAAATTATATTAATGAAACAATGAAGTTGAAGGAAACTTGACGTATTTATCTGGTATCTGAATTGATTTTGTTTAACTTTAGGTAACGCTAAAAAAGCCTTGATCATATCATATGTATTTGGTCATTTCTTGAGATATCAATGGAAGTGTGGAAAACTGTTGATTAAGTTATATGGTCGAGAACACCTCCTTAATATTCCAAAATACTATGTTTTTCAAAGTGGCCTTTGAAAAGGCGTTTGACTCTATTAATTGGTGTTTTTTTTTATTCGGACATTCGGTAATGACACAAATGGGACTGGAGCTTGAAATTCAAAAGGCTCTTCGACGAGGAGACCCACTCTCTTCCGGGGCCTTCTCTGAGTTTTCGGAGGCCGTGGGTAAAACTTTGAAAATGAGGCCATATATTGAGCTATAAGATATTTTCTATATTGAGCTATAAGATGATTTTTGATTTCTTTTGTTACGGCTCAATTACCTGTGAAATAACTAGAACATATTTTTCTTTTTACAAAAATCAAATCAAATTATATATATGTACACACACACACACACACACACACACACACACACACACACACACACACACACATATATATATATATATATATATATATATATATGCACAAACACACACGTTTTGTGATTTCGCCGCTCGGATTGCGGGGAAGTATTAGATGATAGACTAGATTATATGACAAAGCCCGATTGTGAGCTTAAGATCTGTTAGGATTTAATTAGGTTTGCGTTGTGATCAAGCGTTTGTTGGCTTGAGTGCGGGTTTGGGTTGGACCGATTCGTTACACTCCGGATGACGTGACTAACCCCAAAGATCCGTATGGAGCGATGCGAAGGGTGGTAAGAATCGGTAATTTTAACATCTAAAGAGATGGGTTTTGGTGATGAGCAAAGCTCATGATGATGATGGTGGAGGAGCAGGGAGGCTGCCCTCTCCTCTGTTGCCTGATGTTGTTGGTTGTTGTTTGTTGCTGTTATCTGCTAGGGTTTGACCCTTTATAAGGGGTGGGGATTGGGTCCAACATTGGAGCCCATGGGCATAAGTTGGGAGCCTAAAGTTGGGGGTACACCATCAAGTCCCCCTAGTTCGGTGCGACAAGTTTCATTAGTGTCGTATTGAACTAATAATGTGGTAATGGCAACTAAACGATAGAGATAGGCACCCAAAGCAATAATGAACCTGCAAGCAGGATAGCATGCCCAAGTTCTGGAGTTGGAGTATGTCTAAAGAATAGCCGATAAGGATGAGAGGACTTTGGCACTCTGGCAGGTACAACCGTACGTCAGCCCATGGAATGTCGGGAGGACAACACACGCTTATGCTATGTTAGCATGGTTTTATCCATTTTTATCCAAAAGGAAATATCTGGCAGGTCAACGCACTTAGATGTTGTAGTGTGGAGGACCGACCCTAGGGATGTCTCGGATGGTGGTAATACCTGACGGGTCGGCACACTTGGACGTTGCATTATGGAAGGCCTGACCCTAGAGATATCCTGATGGTGGTAACACCGTTAACCTGCAAGATAGTTAAGCAAACACACTTGCAATAATTGGTTTTTGTTGTACAATTCATTGATGTTGGGTAATAATACACTATCACTCCCCCAAGTTCAGGATGGTAACTTTTTCAAGTACCATGTTGAACTTATTATGGGTCTCACAGTGTGAGAAATTTTGGTCATGGAGCATCAATGAGGAAAGGATCGGATTATTACGATACAATTGTTGTTTTAATCCAAACTTAAAGAAGTCAGGTGGTAAATAATCCGATCTATGTTGTGGGTATCAGTCTTGAAGAAGATGATACATGTTTATGTTTGGCTTACTCTCGGGTTTGCCCATTATTGGTCATATGGGCTCGGCCCATTATGTTTTCCCGCCTGACGGTCATTTGTGCATGAGGGTGGGGAATTCTGCCTGGCATGTTTTGGACTTATTCAGCCACCAATAGGGAAGTGTGATGGCTGGCTTACCCATTTCTGCCAATGGGATATGAGGAAGAAGGTTGACCTTCATTATACTTTTTCTGGCATGAAACTTTTCACAAATATTCATGTCAGATCGAGAATGTTGTGGTGCGGGGGCGAACCCTGCAAGGGTTAGCCTATGACACATTCACATGAGGCGGGGCACAACCCTTGGGTTATGCTATATGTCGATACCTAAGGTGTGTAGATGGCAGGATAAACCTTTCGGAGGTGATCCTCAAGGTGGTTACACCATTAGTTATCATGCTATGGATGATCTAGTCCCAGGGCTACACTCAAAGGTACATCCATTGATGCTTCCGTATTATTTTTGTTTGCACGAGCATTTTCCCTTATTTTATTATCGTGACTTGGTAAGTCTAGATTTCCTTTTGATGGGTTGGCGTCCCGCCAATAGTGAATATCTTGATCTACACTATGTATGGGGTAACTTTCTGATCAACCCCTATGAAATATAGCTCTGAGGGTAATCTCTACCAGGAGTAGGCTAGAATGCACCTCCCGCTAGAGTAGGACTATTTTACTAGTCTGTTCTGTCTGACCTTAGGCATATGGTGCTGATATAGGGTGTTATAGCTTGGGCCTCTTGTTTTGAATAGTCATTGCGCTTGAACATTGCGCTGTGAAAGACCTTACCCTAGGGATATCGTGATGGTAATACCTGAGGGGTCGGCGCACTTGGAGATTGTGCTATAAAAGCCTGACCCAAGGGGTATCCGTTAGGTTGTAACACTTAGCGGGTAAGCGCACTTGGATATTGCGCTATATAAGCTTGACCCTAGGGATATCGTAATGGTGGTAACACCATTAACCTGCAAAATCGTTAATCAAACACACTTGCAATAATTGTTCTTTGCCCAATAATTCATTTTGTTGGGTAATACTATAATATCACTCCCCCAAGTTCAGGATGGTAACTTTGTCAAGCACTATGTTGAACTTATTGTGGGTCATTTAGCCGACGAGGTCCCGACGGTGGATCCCTGAGGATTAGCTTGTTAAGCTTTTGTAAAGATGGTAAGTGAAGCAGATCTCATTGTTGACCCCTAAAGGTTCATTTATTTCAGTTGTTGACCTCTGAGGGTTTGTTTATTTTAGCTGTTGACCTCTGAGGGTTCATTTATTTCAGCTGTTGACCCCTGAGGGTTCGTTTATTTCAGCTGTTGACCCCCCTGAGGGTTCGTTTATTTCAGATGTTGACCTCTGAGGGTTCGTTTATTTCAGTTGTTGGCCTCTGAGGTTTCGTTTATTTCAGCTGTTAACCCCTGAGGGTTCGTTTATTTCAGTTGTTGACCCTTGAGGGTTCGTTTATTTCAGCTGTTGATAGGTCATGTATGTTGAACCTTTTTGCTTTTGAACTATGGGTGCCCGGTTTGGGCTTGTAAAGGTTTACTTTCTGCCACTTGGTATGTGACTGTTATGTTGGTGCGTCCACCGATTGTATTTGTGCACTTGTATTTGTTTGTCATGACGGGCAAGTCTAGATTCCCCTAATATGGTTGGCATCTTGCCTGTAGTGGATCTCATGATCTTCACTGGGCACGGGGCAACATTTCTGATCAACCCCTATCAGCTTGAGAACTGTGAGGGATCTCTACCAGGGGAAAGGCTAGAAGGCACCTCCCACTGTGGTAGGACTACCCTATCAATCTGTTCTGTTTAGCATCAAGCATTGGTCGCAGATACAGGATGGGGTAGCTGTAGCCTAGATATTGGCTTAGTTTCTTGGCTTTGAATGAATTCTGCACAAGTTATTTCAGTATGGGATATTTGGATAACTTGACTTTCATTCATAGGAAAGGTTGCAAAATACAACATAGTTAGAGGGGCTGATTAGGCCACCTGACCCTACGCCGGTTATCACCGCATACATAGGTTTTGAACATGCCTTATGCATGGCAGTGGTGCACCTTTTACATAAGTTGTCCTTAGACAAAATTTTTTTTTTAAAACATGCGTATGTGGAAGGGGTGTACCATTTATACAGGGTATCCCTAGGCATAACATTTTTTGAGGTTTGTAACATGCCATATACGTGGCAGAGGTGTACCATTTAAATAAGTTATCCCTAGGCATAACATTTTTTTTATTTTTTTTTAGGTGTGTTGAAAACATTATTTGCAGGTGGCACTTTTGGTTTACTAAAAACAAAATGGTTATATATATATATATATGTATATATATATATATATATATATATATATGTATATATATATATATATATATGTATATATATATATATATATATGTATATATATATATATATATATATGTATATATATATATATATATAAGTCTTACAAACCTCGTTGGAGATTTTACTTGGAAAATCCCTAGCAGGTCAGCGCACTCGTAGGTTGCGCTAGAGAAGACCTATCCCTAAGGATATCCTCTCGGTGGTAATACCTCAGGGGTTAGCGCATCTGGACATTGCGCTATAAGAAGCATGCCCCTAGGGATATCCTCATGGTGGTAATACCTTTAACCTGCAAGAATAATTAGTATTTGTACAACAATTTATTGGGGCCAAGTAATACTATATTATCACTCCCCCAAGTTCATGATGGTAACTTTATCAAGTACCGTGTTGAACTTACTATAGGGAAATCCCTAGAAGGTCAGCATACTTGGGCATGACACTAAAGAAGACCTGAGGCAGGTATGCGCATTTGGACATTATGCTATTATGGACCAACCCTCTGGGTCTGGATGGTATATGTAACACCCCCAAATTTGATGATTTGCGGAAGCTTGATTTGGGTGTTACTAATCAATAACAAAGCACAAAGATATATAGTAAACGACTCTATATGCGTCGTTTTAACAAAATATATTGATAATAGAAATGTTTACAACATTTAAAGCTTTACATAGCTCGAGTTTAAATAAAATGAGATTTCATTACATAAGTACTTGTACAAAATATACTAATGCAAGAAAATCTCAATCGTCTGTATGCTGACTCGAGCTAAAGTCCTGAAGCAGAAACATCCTACTGCTTGGTACCTGCGATATATGCTAAAAGGTCAGCTAAAAGTTGGTGAGCTCACAGGTTTGAATTCAGTTAATATAGTATGAACCGCAAGATTTAAAAAATGGAATTGCATCCAGCAATTAAATGATAGTAATCGTGTATACAGCCATGAGCACATAGTTGAGCTTAACTCGAGGGCCGGGTCTCCTATAGAGAATTCCGGGCGAGGTGCCTCCACGAATGCCTAATCAACATTCGTCTTCCCAAATATTAGTACGTCCGTTTACCCGGTTAGTGCTTGCTAACCCGAACGAGGAGGGTCAATCCTATATGGTACCATATACTAATATTCACGCTACAACGTATTAACAACTATGCTGACGGAGGACTTTAAAGTGATTAGTTTCGAAAAACTCATGTAGTATATGAAATGTTTGTACTTGCGTTCACATGTAAAGGTTGAGCAATATATCACACCCCTGAGTAAAACAGTAAAAGAGGGGCTATGAGACTCACCTGAGTCTGAAAGCGTTTAAACAAACGTAAGTTGATTAGCCAAGTATGAAGTCCAAAGACTTGTAACCTGAGGGTGTCCACGACACGCGATGGTTATAATCATGATTGGGTATCTCAAAAGATCACCCTTGTAGTTGTTACACAACTATATATATGTCCAAATTACTACGATTTGGTTGATTTGTCAAGTGTTTGAAAACATGTACGGCCCGTTGGTGACGGATTTGTAATAATAATCTCAACTATTATTATTTTGATTTCGTGGCGTTTTACTTGAAAAATGTGTTTTGATTGTGTTTTAGAAGCCGTTACGGAATCTAAGTACGGGGGTCCGGGGGCAGCGCCCCTGGCTGGGGTCGAGCTGCCAGGTCAGCTTGGAAAATTTTTATTTCTACTATATTGCTTTGACGAAAAACGCAGCTGGGATCTGAATTCGGGTAAAATCGAGTGATAAATTTCGAGTCTCAACACTTAGTAAAAATCTGAGTTTTCTGTGTTTTGCGACACAATATGCGACACAAAAGTTTTTCATGCGACACAAGGGTTGTGTCGCATAGGAATGCGACACAATGTCTATGCGACACAAGGGTTGTGTCGCATAGATGCGAGATGCTGATTCAACAGCGACATAGTGATTGTGTCGTATGAAAATACGACATAGAATACGACATAATGGTTGTGTCGCAAAACTTATGACACTAATTCTCTGGTACGACATAACATGCGAAATACGACATAACGTGCGACACAACAGGTAAAATACGACACAACATGCGACACAAGGCTTGTGTCGCATGGAAGAACATCAGCCCAGAAAGTCCGGCTGTCAAGGTTTTTCCGGCCAAAAATCCGTTTTAAACTCGTTTTCAAGTTATAAATTCGTGTTCTATACATTGTAATGGACATATACAAGTTATAATAACAACTACAAATGAAAAATACTAAAAATCGAGAGATTTCGGGATTTTGTCGGAAACTTACAAATTGCCGAAATGGAAATCCGGAAAGATAGAAATGTAGATCGTCGCGAGGTGGTCGTGAATCTCTAAAAATATTGATGATCCGGTTACGTTTCGTGGTGTTATTTGCGATTTTTAGTGGATTGGTGGTTTTTGGAGAATGAAAGAAAATAGAGTAAGAGAGAGAGAGTGAGTGGGTGAAATGAGGAAGGAAAAGGAAAGTTGGGAGGTTTAACCTCCAACTTTCCAGTCACCGCAATCGCGGTCCGTGCGGTGTTCGTTTGCTCCGTCGTTTAAACGTAAAATAATTATTTACATATTAATTGGTAAATTTTAAAATACAAAATATTACGCGATATTTTATTTAAATATTTTTACAAATCAATTTATATTCGAGTTATAAAATGTAAGTTTGTTTATTTAGTTTGCGCGTTTTAATATTTTAAATCGTGTAAGTTCTGTTTGTACGATACGAATGAATACGAAATATTATCACAATAATATTTTTGACATAAAAGCGTTATTTAATAAAGTTGGTCACCAACGTCCGTATTAAATTGAATCGAAATACATTCGATTTAAATTGCGTACGATTTAACCAAATCGCATTTTCGTATATATTCAACAATATATATAATTCGATACATTAATTAGCCTAACACAGAACTAATTACATGTATTAACATACGATTAGGCACTAATTACTAGTCCTAATTTGGCGGTTGTTACATTCTCCCCCTGTTAGAAGAATTTCGTCCCGAAATTTAGCTCGAGGTCGCGTTTGATGTAGAATCAAAGAATAGCTGAGGATATTTGAGTCGCATTTGGTCTTCCCGTTCCCAGGTGAATTCCGGACCACGCCGCGAATTCCATCTGACCTTGACGATGGGAATACGACTTTGTTTCAGTTGTTTGACCTCACGGTCCATAATTTCAGCGGGTTCCTCAACGAAGTGAAGTTTATCGTCAACACGAATTTCATCTAGTGGGATAATAAGTGTCTCATTAGACAGACACTTCTTCAAATTTGAAATATGAAAAGTGGGGTGCACGCTGCTGAGTTCGGATGGCAGCTGCAATCGATAAGCTACGGGGCCAATCCGTTCGAGGATCTCAAAAGGCCCGATATACCTGGGATTTAACTTCCCGCGTTTGCCAAAACGGATGACGCCTTTCCAAGGCGATACTTTTAAGAGTACTCGATCCCCAACTTGGAACTCGAGTGGTTTGCGTCTCACGTCAGCATAACTTTTATGACGATCACGTGCGGCTTTGAATCGGTTTTGGATTTCCACAATTTTCTCAGTGGTGGCGTGTATGAGTTCAGGACCAGTGAGTTGACTATCTCCCACTTCGGTCCAACAAATCGGTGATCGGCACTTACGACCGTACAGTGCCTCAAAAGGTGCAGCCTTAATGCTGGCGTGATAACTGTTATTGTACGAGAATTCGCACAACGGTAGATGTTTTTCCCAGTTTGTACCGATATCAACTACGCAGGCGCGTAGCATATCTTCCAGGGTTTGGATGGTTCGTTCACTTTGGCCGTCGGTTTGAGGATGGTATGCAGTACTCATATCAAGACGAGTACCCAAAGCTTTTTGAAGTGATTGCCAAAAACGAGAAGTGAAACGGGCATCTCTGTCAGAGATGATCGAGATTGGAACGCCGTGATGAGAAATGATTTCCTTGATGTAGATTTGTGTAAGGCGTTCCATTTTATCGTTTTCTTTGATTGCCAGGAAATGAGCAGATTTAGTGAGGCGGTCAACGATCACCCAAATGGTATCGCAACAGTTCGACGACTTGGGTAGTTTGGTTATGAAATCCATGGCAATTTGTTCCCATTTCCATTCAGGGATTTCAGGTTGTTGGAGTAAACCTGGCGGTTTCTGATGTTCGGTTTTGACTTTCGAGCAAGTAAGACACTTGCTGACATAAGTGGCGATTTCGGCTTTCATGTTTGGCCACCAATAAAATTCCTTGATTCCGTGGTACATCTTATCGGATCCCGGGTGGATAGAATATTTAGACTTGTGAGCTTCATCCATCACCAAGTCTCGTAAGTTCCCGAAATTAGGCAACCAGATTCGGTTTGAGAAATACCTAATCCCGTTAGATTTGATTTCGAATTGTTTGTCAATACCCCGTAAGGCTTCATTTTTGATGTTTTCAGGTTTCAGGGCTTCGATCTGAGCGGTATGAATTTGAATGGTAAGATCGTTGTGAATGGTCATACTGAGGGCTCGAACTCGAAGTGGTTTTGGTCGTTCCTTTCGACTGAGGGCATCGGCTACAACATTAGCCTTCCCTGGATGGTACTTGATCTCGCAATCGTAATCGGTAAGCAACTCTACCCATCGACGTTGCCTCATATTGAGATCCTTCTGATCGAATATATGTTGGAGACTTTTATGATCGGTAAAAATGGTGCACTTAGTGCCGTAGAGATAATGTCTCCAGATTTTGAGAGCAAAAACGACAGCTCCAAGTTCGAGATCATGAGTGGTGTAGTTCTTTTCGTGAATTTTCAGCTGTCGTGAGGCATAGGCAATAACTTTATCTCGTTGCATCAATACGCAACCGAGACCTTGGTGAGAAGCATCACAGTATACCACGAAGTCATCGGTGCCTTCGGGTAAGGATAGAATTGGAGCACTGCAAAGCTTTTGTTTCAGAAGTTGGAATGCTGACTCTTGTTTATCGGTCCAATCGAACCTTTTGTCCTTCTGAGTCAGTACCGTGAGTGGTTGAGCTATTTTAGAGAAGTTTTCGATAAATCGCCGATAGTACCCAGCAAGACCCAAGAATTGTCGTACTTCAGTTGCAAAGGTGGGTGCTTGCCAGTCTTTGATAGCCTCGATTTTTGATGGGTCAATGTGAATTCCCTGACTGTCGATCACGTGACCAAGGAATTGAACAGTTTGGATCAGAACTCACACTTAGAGAATTTTGCATACAGCTCCTCGTGTCTAAGTAGTTCAAGGATGGTTTTGAGGTGTTGCGCATGTTCTTGCTCGTTGCGCGAGTAAATGAGTATGTCATCGATAAAAACAATGACAAAGTTGTCGAGGTAAGGTTTGCACACCCGATTCATAAGGTCCATGAATACAGCCGGTGGTGCGTTTGTTAGACCAAAGGGCATCACTTGGAATTCGTAGTGCCCGTAGCGAGTCCTGAAAGCAGTTTTTGGAATATCGGTGTCGCGAACTCGTAATTGATGATAACCTGATCGCAGGTCGATTTTTGAATAGAAACTTGAACCCTGAAGTTGGTAGAATAGATCATCAATGCGAGGAAGTGGATAACGGTTTTTGACGGTCAGCTTGTTCAACTCTCGGTAGTCGATGCACATTCGGAATGAACCGTCCTTCTTTTTAACAAATAAGACCGGAGCTCCCCAAGGTGAAGAACTCGGTCTAATGAATCCTCTATCCAGAAGTTCCTGTAACTGGGCAGACAACTCCTGAAGTTCGGATGGGGCTAAACGGTACGGTGCGCGGGCCACCGGTGCGGCACCCGGCACGAGGTCAATTGAGAACTCAACCTGTCTAGGTGGAGGTAAACCAGGTAGTTCTTCCGGAAAGACTTCGGGAAAGTCTCTAACAATTGGCACATCCTCAAGTCGCTTCTCCTCCGACTTCTTCTCTGTGATGTGTGCGAGTATTGCAGGGTAACCCTTTCTAAGAAATTTTCGGGTTTTTAAGCAAGAGATAATATTGAGTCCCGTCCCACCGGTCTCCCCCTGTATGATCAAGGTTCCACCGGCAGCGAGTGGAATGCGGACGATCTTATCGTAACAAATGATTTCGGCTCGGTGTTTGGACAACCAGTCCATTCCAATGATAACGTTGAAACTTCCGATTTCAACGGGTACAAGATCGATTGAAAAAGTTTCATCAGCTAGGTTTAAAGTGCAATTAGGTATCACACTATCGGTTTCTATAAGTTCCCCATTTGCTAGCTCTACAGTGTACTTAACATCTAAGGCAACAGGAGTGATGTCAAGTAGTGGGCAAAAGTCATCAGAGATAAAGCTTCTATCAGCACCAGTATCAAATAGAACAGAAGCATGTAAGTTGTTGAGGAGGAACATACCCGAGACCACATTCGGGTCTTGGCGGGCGTCCCCGGATTTGATGACGAAGGCTCTGCTTCGGGTGTTGTTGTTGTTGTTGCTGTTGCGGTTGTTGTTGTTGCTGTTGTTATTCTTCAGCTTGGGGCACGTGTCCCTGAAGTGCCCAGGATTTCCACACTCAAAGCAGACTTTGGGTGGCCTGGTGTTGTTGTTGTTGGAATTGTTGTTGGCAGGAGAATAGCAATCTTTGGTGAGGTGGCCATACCTCTTGCAATTGTTGCAAAAGGGACCACAGGAACCTTCATGGTGGCGACTGCACTTGGAACAATAGGGTTTGCTCCCAGTAGCCCCGTGTGATGTCGGTGGTGGTGTTGTAGGCTTTGATGGTGTCGGGTTTCTTGTTTTGTTGGTTTGAGTGGTTGTTGTGGTAGTCAGACCACTTTCGTTTGTTGCTGTGGGAGGATGAAGTGGGTGGTTCAGACTCTTGGCTCATTGACATCAGGTCTTGGGCCAATAGGATTGCACCGTCAATGGTGGTTTGGTTGGAAGAGGCGACATGCCCCCGAACAGGCTCAGGAAGACCAAGGATGTACTTCCTGATTTTATCAGGTTCTGTGCTTACCATGGCTGGGTGGAGGGCAGCGAGTTGTTAGAATCTGGTGGTATAACCATCGATATCACCACCCTGAACCTTTAGGTTCCAGAACTCCTCGTCTAGCTTTTGGAGTTTGGCGGTTGCGCAGTATTTGGCAGTGAGTTTTGCTTTCAATTCCTCCCAAGTGAGTTGGTAGGCAATGTCAGCACCCACTGATTGGGTATATGAATTCCACCAAGAGTGGGCATCATCTTCGAGAGAGCAGGTGGCGAAATTTACTTTGTCGTTCTCCGCGCATTTGCTGACACGGAAAACAGTTTCCATCTTTTCGAACCATCTGATCAGTCCGATGGCTCCTTCAGAACCCTTGAAGCTGGAGGGTTTGCAGCTTTGAAAGTCCTTGTAAGAACAAGGTTTAGCAGTAGTGGTTTCAGCGGCATCGCTGTTTCTGGTGGAATTTTGAGGAGTATTCCGAGCCAAGGCTTCAGTAACAGCCTGGGTTATAAGGGATGTAAGCTGAGCATCAGTGTATGGTCTTGACTTTGGCGGCATGATTCTTCAATAAAAGAAATGAAGATACATGAGATTTCGTAGGAAAGTTGTATTTGTTATAGATGTACATGTATAAAAGCAGTAATACATGACATCAACATGGAAAAATGACAATTAATATGAGTTGAAACATCAAGGGATATTTGATAGATAATACGAGTTCAAAGGTTACGTCCTACAGAGTTATTACAAAAGGTGTCGGGAATTGTTACATCCGACTAATTTATAGAGTAGCGCTTAGATTGTCATTAGACTACGAGATAGATTACAAGACAAGGACTACACTAGTCTTAACGTAGATTAATTTGTTCCATCATCGTGACAAGACGGTCCACAGTGTTTGCAAGTCTGCTAGCTTGTCGGGGGTTATCTTCTGCTAGTGCTAGTCATTGTGTTAGTCCACGGGCATACTCTTCTGCTTCATGTGAGCGCTGTTCACATTCTTCCATCCTTTGTCACAGAAGGGCATTTTCCACGCTTATTTCTATTACTTGGTTGCGAAGGACATCCATGTTGTTGTTTGTGGTTTCTAGGTCGTCGGAGACTTGTTCGATGCGTTCAAGAGATGTAAGTCGCCAGTTTTCGTTGGTTTCTTGCAACACGACATCCATGGTGCGAAGTCGCTGCTCGTGTTGATTCACCCTAGCGGCTAATGCCGGCAAGGTGAAGTGAGTGGGGTACGGGCCAGCTCGAGGCAACCTGGCGTTCCTCCTAGCTACCCTTGGGTTCTGCGACCCGGATTGAGAGCGCGATGAATTTGATGGTATGTTTGCCATTTCTGAGACAAAGCGTTAGTAAGAGTGAGGCCTATATTCATATAGTTCCTATATAATATAGCCTATTGAGTGTCTAGCATAAACATGTTTAAGTCTTGGTTCTCTCGAGGTCAGAGTCTTCTATTGTATCCTGTTCAGCCATAACTACTTTCAGATCTTACATCATCTTTGCTTAATTGTACATAGTTGATCAGGCTATGTTAAATTAAACTCGTATGATGTAATCACTGAACCAGTTATACCTAATAAGGAATACTGCCGAATGGTCATAGTCTAGGCTCACTAAATGCAACCTAGTTCACTATAACCTTAGGCTCTAATACCAATCTGTAACACCCCCAAATTTGATGAATTGCGGAAGCTTGATTTGGGTGTTACTAATCAATAACAAAGCACAAAGATATATAGTAAACGACTCTATATGCGTCGTTTTAACAAAATATATTGATAATAGAAATGTTTACAACATTTAAAGCTTTACATAGCTCGAGTTTAAATAAAAGGAGATTTCAGTACATAAGTACTTGTACAAAATATACTAATGCAAGAAAATCTCAATCGTCTGTATGCTGACTCGAGCTAAAGTCCTGAAGCAGAAACATCCTACTGCTTGGTACCTGCGATATATGCTAAAAGGTCAGCTAAAAGCTGGTGAGCTAACAGGTTTGAATTCAGTTAATATAGTATGAACCGCAAGATTTAAATAATGAATTGCATCCAGCAATTAAATGATAGTAATCGTGTATACAGCCATGAGCACATAGTTGAGCTTAACTCGAGGGCCGGGTCCCCTATAGAGAATTCCGGGCGAGGTGCCTCCACGAATGCCTAATCAACATTCGTCTTCCCAAATATTAGTACGTCCGTTTACCCGGTTAGTGCTTGCTAACCCGAACGAGGAGGGTCAATTCTATATGGTACCATATACAAATATTCACGCTACAACGTATTAACAACTATGCTGACGGAGGACTTTAAAGTGATTAGTTTCGAAAAACTCATGTAGTATATGAAATGTTTGTACTTGCGTTCACATGTAAAGGTTGAACAATATATCACACCCCTGAGTAAAACAGTAAAAGAGGGGCTATGAGACTCACCTGAGTCTGAAAGCGTTTAAACAAACGTAAGTTGGTTAGCCAAGTATGAAGTCCAAAGACTTGTAACCTGAGGGTGTCCACGACACGCGATGGTTATAATCATGATTGGGTATCTCAAAAGATCACCCTTGTAGTTGTTACACAACTATATATATGTCCAAATTACTACGATTTGGTTGATTTGTCATGTGTTTGAAAACATGTACGGCCCGTTGGTGACGGATTTGTAATAATAATCTCAACTATTATTATTTTGATTTCGTGGCGTTTTACTTGAAAAATGTGTTTTGATTGTGTTTTAGAAGCCGTTACGGAATCTAAGTACGGGGGTCCGGGGGCAGCGCCCCTGGCTGGGGTCGAGCTGCCAGGTCAGCTTGGAAAATTTTTATTTCTACTATATTGCTTTGACGAAAAACGCAGTTGGGATCTGAATTCGGGTAAAATCGAGTGATAAATTTCGAGTCTCAACACTTAGTAAAAATCTGAGTTTTCTGTGTTTTGCGACACAATATGCGACACAAAAGTTTGTCATGCGACACAAGGGTTGTGTCGCATAGGAATGCGACACAATGTCTATGCGACACAAGGGTTGTGTCGCATAGATGCGAGATGCTGATTCAACAGCGACATAGTGATTGTGTCGTATGAAAATACGACATAGAATACGACATAATGGTTGTGTCGCAAAACTTACGACACTAATTCTCTGGCACGATATAACATGCGAAATACGACATAACGTGCGACACAACAGGTAAAATACGACACAACATGCGACACAAGGCTTGTGTCGCATGGAAGAACATCAGCCCAGAAAGTCCGGCTGTCAAGGTTTTTCCGGCCAAAAATCCGTTTTAAACTCGTTTTCAAGTTATAAATTCGTGTTCTATACATTGTAATGGACATATACAAGTTATAATAACAACTACAAATGAAAAATACTAAAAATCGAGAGATTTCGGGATTTTGTCGGAAACTTACAAATTGCCGAAATGGAAATCCGGAAAGATAGAAATGTAGATCGTCGCGAGGTGGTCGTGAATCTCTAAAAATATTGATGATCCGGTTACGTTTCGTGGTGTTATTTGCGATTTTTAGTGGATTGGTGGTTTTTGGAGAATGAAAGAAAATAGAGTAAGAGAGAGAGAGTGAGTGGGTGAAATGAGGAAGGAAAAGGAAAGTTGGGAGGTTTAACCTCCAACTTTCCAGTCACCGCAATCGCGGTCCGTGCGGTGTTCGTTTGCTCCGTCGTTTAAACGTTAAATAATTATTTACATATTAATTGGTAAATTTTAAAATACAAAATATTACGCGATATTTTATTTAAATATTTTTACAAATCAATTTATATTCGAGTTATAAAATGTAAGTTTGTTTATTTAGTTTGCGCGTTTTAATATTTTAAATCGTGTAAGTTCTGTTTGTACGATACGAATGAATACGAAATATTATCACAATAATATTTTTGACATAAAAGCGTTATTTAATAAAGTTGGTCACCAACGTCCGTATTAAATTGAATCGAAATACATTCGATTTAAATTGCGTACGATTTAACCAAATCGCATTTTCGTATATATTCAACAATATATATAATTCGATACATTAATTAGCCTAACACAGAACTAATTACATGTATTAACATACGATTAGGCACTAATTACTAGTCCTAATTTGGCGGTTGTTACAGTATACATAGGAGGTGATTAAAACCGAAGAGGCAGAGCTAGTGCTTGGGAGTTCTATGGTGGCTGCCCTCTAGGGGGACTTGATGGTGGAAAGCTCATAGATGGATGGCGTAGCTATAAATCTTGATGCATGGCTAAATGCTGGAAAGAATAGGTAGATAGCCCAAGGCTGGATGGCATAGGCGGAGCTCAATTTATAGTTCAATGGTGAAGAGTTCACACATGCCCTGGTTGAAATTATTGGGCACGCCTTATGGATGTGCATCAAATACCGAAGTATGGTTTGCCATTGGATGGCACAAGTATAGATTAATTGCATAGGCCGATAATATATGACATGAGGTTCGAAGCTAACTTTGGCGTTGTGTGCTACGTAGGAACCAATCAGGGATGTCATTTTAGTAGTGGAAATTATTTAGCCTAATGGTTGAATATCAATCCGGATAAAATGATGACTATAGTAGGACCAATCATGGCCAACATCAAGGTATGATGGATGTCACCTTCGCGACGGATTGCGATCAGGCACATGATAACAGATGGTATTAGCCGCTAATGGGCATTGTGAATTAAAGTTGAAGTCATGTTTGGTTCCGCGGTAGGGTTACAATCAAGTCACGGCGGACCTGCGGGGTCGACATATCGACAGTGTCACTATTATTCAAATGGGTTCAGGCTAACGGGGAGACCTACGGGTCAGCGGAGTTAGGCCAATCGCATAGGCAACATCATGGGGTGTTAAGCAAAATTGAACAAGTGGAGACGTATAAATGACATAGTCATTGTACCATGATAGCCCCCATTTCAATGCTATGAAAATATTTAGTGGTATTGAAATCAAGTACAAAGTTGTAAAAACCACTATGAGGGTATCAATTCTGAAAAGTAGTGCCAAAGAGCTTCAATGATGGGTGATCGCGCCCCGAACAGTCTGTCAAGGAATTACTTCCTTGTCGTTGCCGGACCTTACGCTTGAGGCGGGCGATCGGAGGGTGGTTTTAAATTTATAGAGCTGGGGACCTAAGTTTTACTTATAACTACGAATAGTAGTAAGTAATGACTCAGGGTCGTTCTTAAGATCAACGGTATTGTGAACCAAGCAGTCAAGACGATCGATTCGATTTAGTAGGGTTTGCAAACAAGAGATTTGATTTTTAGATTTTTAATTACTTAGGTCCTAAATTAAACTAAATAAACAGCAAAATAAAATTATAGGTGATAATCAGTTTGGAGAGGTGATATCGCGTAAAAAGTCATGTTTCTACTACCGATATCTCTCTCATTCTGGAACGATTCTTGGCATTTTAACTCAAATATAGTACAAATCAGTAACATTATGCCAAGTTGGTCAAAACAAGGTTGCACGAGAAAAATCAAGCAAAACGGATGTAAAATGAAGATTCCACACACGTTTGAAGATTCAAGGCACCAAAACGAGATTTCAAGACTAAAGTGCCCGTCACCAACATCCATTCTATCCAAGATGTTCTTTTTCAAAATACGAATCCAACAGAAGAAGAATCAACCAAAACGGATAAAGAATGAAGATTCTACGCCCGCCGGAAGATCCAAATGATTCGTACGCAATATCTGGAGTTAGGGACCTCATCTCAGGGGCTATCTTATGTAAAAATCTTCGGTTTTGAATTACGAATCCAACAAAAAAAGAATCGACTCAAACAGGCGCATAACGAAGAAAACACGCACGAATCAAGAAACGAAGCAAAAGACAGCGAAACGGGGCGGGTGGCAGCCACCAGCCGCCGGCCTACCACCAGCCGCCGCCGGCCAACTGGTGGGCGGCGCCGGCCTTCCGTCCCCCGCACCGGTTTCCATTTTTGGCTAATTCCCGTACCTGGTGCGCCTACTTTCCGCGTTGTACAGTACCTGGTGCACCTTTTTAACCACGTTACGCTAATGTGCCCCTTGATGCTAATGTGAGCCAAAACTCACCTATAAATATGGGGCTTTAGTTCATTTGCAAAAACACACCTTCCATACTTTGGAAAAACTCTTTCTTTCTTACTTTCTCACTAGAAAATCTCTTGTAGTCTTTTCGTCTTTCTCATTCTTGGATTATTTTAATTAGTCTACGGACTAACATAGAAGCTAGGGCGAACGCTAGAGATTCGAAGATCAATCTTTGTACGTGCGAAAGAGTTTGTCAATTATAATAATAAGCTGCTACGCATTTAATTCCGGGTGATATCTAAACTTTTATTATACTTGTCTCATTTCATATTTTGAATATGTATTATTGCCTGGTATGTGATTTATTTGTTGCCATGAATTGCGAGTAGTTTATTATTGTGATTGCTGATGATGTAGATAATTATAAGTAAGGATGTCATTACATAATCAGTGCACGATAATCGTAAAATGATATAACGGCCCCTATTCAACTGTTTATTCGGTATAGTGCTGGAAATGCTTTATGCAAAGTACAAACGTACGAAAGCCGGTAAACGACCGAAGGTAGTTATATCATTGGAATCAGCTCTGGTTTAAAAGTTGGAATTCCGGAAGGATAATACAACTACACAACTAACTGGTGTATCCTACGAGAGTCAATGCATTATAAAATAATGTTCGTGAAACACGTTCAAATAAAATAGGAGATAATAATCCTTGTGCTGTTAGGACTTTATGAATTTAAGTTTAGTTTATGGAGTACCCTTTCCAGTTATCCACGTGACTGCAACCTAGTAATTAGGACCTGATCAACCTTAATTATGGTAAGTAGTTATCTGTGCCCATGACATGCAATAAGTAAGACACAATGAAACCACTCGTTGTATATATTAGGTTTACATTTCTGCACTGCTTTACATTTAATTAGATAGAGTGTCACTTTCACTGTCAATTACTCTCGACCGCGTGTTGGATATAAGAAGCCGTGGAAATCTCATGTAAAGTACACTGTCTATTATTGAAAGGCATGGTCCTCATATGAAACATGTTTTAACAAACTGCGAATAATCTGGAGATGTATGACTGTTTGAAAAGGAGAACTTAAACCATAAGTCGAAGCAATCAGAGCTTAATCGAGCAAAAACAAGACTTAGGAATAAGAGTAAAGTCCTAGTGACCTAGAATCCTTAAAACACTAAGCCTTACACAAAAGATGGTCCAAACATACAAAGTTATTAATCTGCTTTCTAATAAAGTAGTAAACTACCTTAGGGGTTAAGAACGGTCGGACCTATGAGACGATACGCTACTGATTCATGCACCTCGGTATAAAACAAAAATAGGTTGCTCATCTTTCAACTAGATGAGTATTGGAAGTTTGCGTATTGCTCCGATCAGAATCACGATAACCTAGTTCCAAGTGACACGCCAATGGGAAATTGAGTTGGTAGGGTTCTAGAGTTTACACCTAGTAGTTTAACTGCCACATTAAGTATCAACCCTATTTGTTCTGTCATCCTGAAATATTAATTATCAAAATCTCAGCAATCACATCTTTATCTTTATCTGCTTTTCCTGTACTTTAATTTCATGCAATTTACTTTTCTGCATTTTAATTATCTGTCTTTAAATCCCAAACCTACATACTTTGCTCCATCCTAAATACTTCCCTACCGAAAGTGTCAATTTTAATCGCCCACACGTTTGGATTCATAGAACGATCTTAGGTTATACTTACCACTTACTAATCAGAGTAGGTAGTACGGTTAATTTAAGCCCCGCAAAATATAAAATTAAAACCCCTACTGCGCTCGCATCATCATTTGAAAAAACAACGACACGGTGTGAGCACATCAAGTTTTTGGCGCCGCTGCCGGGAATCACAAACGTAGATTTAAAACCACCTTAAGTAATAAGTATTTAGGAGACCCTTCCGAACGAAACCTTTTCGGGTATCTTTCGAAAGTTAATTTAAGTAATTTAGTTAATTTAATGTTAATTTAGTTAATTAGGATAATATTAGTTCGAAAATGACAACTCGAAAACCCACTTCAAAAGACGAACTGATGGCGATGGAAGATACAAAATTCTTTGACTACTTAGTAGGAGAATTAGGATCTGATTTCTTTTCACCTTTCTCCTCTAAAGCTGAAGAAACTTCCGAAACCATAAAAGAATTTAGGACCTCACCTTCTATTCCAAAACATTGCCTGGACTTTGATAATACGGATCAGTTAACTGACCTAGCATCATCTCCAGAAGATCACTCTCCAACTTTGCAATTGCCTGAATTACCAAATTCTGTCCACTTCGATTATCTTCCCGAAGAAAATCATGAAGCAGAACCTCCGAAAACGTGTGACCTAATTACCCTCATTCCTGAAACTTCAGTGTATGGAAACACTTTGTCAAATTCTCATAATGACGGCATCTCTCCATTCTTTTCATATGGACACAAGTACACCATCTATCGAGTGGTGGACAAAGTTCCATCAGTCGAGCCAGAAAACCCTTGTTCTGAAGAACGGCCCTAGGCGCATCTTTCAATCCTTCTCATAGAATAGACATTTATAGGGCATTCGTTAGGAAATTAAACTCCTCCGATCTTCCCTTTTCATACGAACAACGAGAAAAGATCACCGATCTTAACGAACAAGTAGAATTTCTATTTCGCCTGTCAAATCATGAATGTGAAAGCACTCTCACCAATTTCAGAGACCAAGAGCTAAAGTTTATAGCGGATTTAGATCCACTTTTTGAATCATTTGCCGACATGGATTTCCTTCCAATATCCATGATATTAATCCATCACAATGTCACCGCAATGATCAATGAACTCGAGCTCTGGATAGAACGGGACCGGATGATTCCTATCATCATCCCTGGTAAAATTCCATTCTTTGTTGACCCCGCTTCCTACTTGATCTCAAAATTGCGAGACGTTTTCCCTGACCCCACCAAGGAAAGAACCGACACAACCCTTCTCTCCAAGAGAAAAGACCTTCACGTCAAGCTTGTTCGAATCTTCTCCTTCACCAAATATCCTTTCACTTCCTCACAAAAAGCACTGATCAGCAACCTCTTCAAGATGGTAGATTCTACAACCGGAGACCCTGATTCGCCAGAAGAGAAAGCATTTCTGGAAGTCGTCAATAAACTCACTCACAATCTCAATTATAAAGACCAAGGACCACGCGACGGTTTGTCAAACCCTAAAAAGATAAGAAAGGCATATAATAGGTTAATTAGCGATCTTGTCAATTTAGGATACGAAGAACGAGAAGTCCTAGGGAACATAGAGAACAGTCATTTCCATTTAATTTACAATGTCATCTAGGAACTTTCAAAATGTTTTGTGCCTAACCATGTTCACTTAAGGGAGCAAATCTCGACCCTATCCCTTTGGAGGGATCGGAACGAATCATAAAACCATTCTCTCCGAAAAGGTCGAGGCTCGCGACTTTAAATGAGCATATTTTAATACATATATATATATATATAATAAATTTTTGAAAGTTTCCCCTAATAGAAAACGTTTTTAAATTATTGTCTGAAGACACACGCGTCTAAAAGAACATACACCTCCTAAAGCATTTTGCCTAAATAGTTGTACATTCTATAAACCCGCGTCAGACAAAGATTTTTAAACACCAAAAATAGCTTAAGTTTAATATTTTAAGTTGATTTCAATTGTCCCGCAAAAATTTGCGCGTTTCTTAAATTATTTATAACGTAACAAGAAACTAACAAGTAACTAGTTACAAGTAATACATTTAAGACTCATCACCATTATTAGTAGGACATTAGGAATTAACCTAGGACATTAATACTTGACATTTAATTTATTTTAGGGACCATATGAGTACCATAGTACTTAGGGTAAGTACTTGTACCCTTAGGGACCACTATGAGCCTCCTTAACTCCCCATAATTCAAATCAACCAACTAACATCTTCTTCCTCCCCTTTCCTCTCCAAAAAAATCGGCCACCATGAGAGCTCCATGAGATCTCCATCAAAACTCCACCAAATTACATAATCTCTTGTCCTTTCGAGCTCCTTGTTGCATATACTTCTCGGTTGTACTTTCGTTTTTGCATTTCATTCACTAAAAGCAAGGTATGATCACAAAACCCACTTTAAACTTGAAAGAGCTTGTTTCTTGAAGTTAGCTAAGCTAGTAACTAGGAAATAGAGCTTTTCTTGATTAAATGCTTAAGTACTACATGTTCCTACCACTTACCCATGCGAATTCCATATGTTTGACTTTTTCAATGGAAATAACTTTGATCAATTGATTTAGTCTAGAACTTTGCTTGACTAAGTGTTAGTATACTAAGTTTCTTAGTAATTATGGTGTTTTGTATAATCACTCTATGTTAATTGCTCTATGTGAACAAATTAGGGTTAGTAAGTTTGACTTTTGAAAGTCATCAACAAGTTGGCTAGCTTGCATAAAAAAAGATGATAAGTTGAATTTGCTTGACCATCTTTGCTTACTAGGACACTTGTACTTGCTTGAATAGTCAAACTAGGCAATTTAACTAGAGAACCATCATCTTTGAATATGAAGTCTTGGACCACACCAAATACATGGGCATGATAATTTTTTGTGCACAACCTAGTTTGTTTACCAATTAAGGAATGCTTGAAATAAGTTAGATCTTGTATAGGTTACAATCATGGCATGCGGATATTTGAAAATATCATTTGATTAGAAGTTTGACCTAAAAAGTCAACTTGAAGTATTGAAATTTTAAGACAAAACATTTTATTCAAAAACCTTACTTCAACTTGTACTCCCAAAGTCAAACCCCTTTCAGTAATGATGTTAGCATTAATTGTGAATTCTTGACATTCCAAACTTGGTTAACGCCAAACTTTGCGAATGACAATACTTCACAATAAAGCAGTTGCCATTTCATGACTATATTTTTCTGAATAATGATTTTACCTTGTTAAATTTAATTGTTCGTTGCTTGGGAACATTATATGTTCAATGTAATCTTTAGATTGTTTAGAAATTAAAGCCCTCACTTTGAAATTCTTCGAAGTGTGCTTAAAAATTTCTCTTTCTTAAAAGATCCATTACTTTAAATGTTCTCAGGTACAATGCCACCAAAGAAGCAATTAAACCCAGCACGACCCCTTGCAGGATCTTTAGCGTGTTTGAGTGCCACACCAGCTTACGACAAAATGGCACGTATCTGGAGAGATAAGAAATCTGGGCGTCTCAGATATATTGATTGGGATATTATGCAAGCATTGGGATTCAAGCAAAGACTCGAGAGCATACTTAGTTACACGGTTGATGGACGGCAGTTCGAGTCATTCAAGAGATTGTTTAGTATTGATGAGCCTGTATACGTGGAGATGGTTACCGAGTTTATGGCTACCTACAAATTTCAGAAAAAGCGGAAAGCTGAAGATTGTTCCATCTCATTCCAATACATGGGCAGCTTGCACACCTTGTCACTTGCCCAGTTCTCATAACACCTAGATTTGTACACACCAGAGGAAATTCAATCCCCCCTGTTCACTAATGGAGCCACCTCTGTTTCTATCGCGACAACACACGCTGAAACATGGAGTCAATGGTCACCTACAACATACTTCTCGGGTATTAAGGCAACCCGACTCAGAGACCCAGTCCTACAAATCCTACACAAGCTCATAGCTTGCTCATTTGACGGGAAGCATACGACTAGCGGTCGAGTTTCTAGATTTGATGTCGCTCTTATAGCATGTATCCTCGAAAAGAGAAACATGCAGCGACTTCTGGAAGAAAAAGGTTTTGGTAAGAAAAGATCGTATTTGGGCTCAGTGATTACCAGATTGATCCAAAAAATGGGATTACTTCGGACATCAGATGTCGAGAAATTTAAATCAGGATGGAGTTCTAAGCCATTAGACTACTATTTTCTTAAGAGTATGGAAATACTCCAGATCACAAGAGATGGCGTTGTTTATATCAAAGCACGAGCAGTGGATCCTGACAGTGTTGACACATTGGTACCAAACCTGGTTCTGCCAAAGGAAACAAGAAAAAGGAAGCATCCGCAAGAACCTAATGATTCGGATACAGGTGATGATGATGAGGATGATGATGATGATGATGATGATGATGATGATGATGATGATGATGATGATGATGATGATGATGATAACATCCCACCACCACCACCAGCAATGCCACCACATACTAGGGCAGGACCTTCTACTCCTGCCCCCAGACCACGAGTGCCCGCATACATCTACCATTACGGGACACCTCCGGATTCAAATTATTGGTATTGGCTGATGCAGATGCAGATTAGGTGCTATACAGCCGTCAGACAGCAAGCAGCTGGGATGCCCGTGAGCCCTCTCCCGGACTTACCATGTAGGATGGGCCGAGCACCACCACACATATATCCACGTGCAGTCCCTACTCCAGCACCTCGACCGCAGCTAGGCCGTGGACATGTTATACCACCTCGGATTGTCATCCCTAGAGCACAGCCACCCCCAGTGCAGGTACCCATTACGAGACAGACTGTTCCATTAGTTGTTGGATCTTTCAGAGTACACACGTCGAGAGGCAGCAGGACATCTAGAGTCTCTGCACGGACTGTCACCATTCAGAGTCCCAGGACTGGCAGGCATACCAACCCTTCAGCTGCTGTACCTGTACCGGTTTCTTCTCATAGACAGACAGACCTCTTCCAAGACAACACACACCAAGGATCAGCCATGTTCCCGCTCGACAGCTTCGAAATACCATCAGGGCCACTAATCGATCAGCTTGTACACCAAGGAGCCTTTACAATCGGTACGCCAGAAGCAGAAGCCGTCCATGATGCATCAAACGAAGGAACCAACGATCAGCATGATGACTCCTCATCAGACGAGACTTCTCCTGGGCCTACCACATCTACCACAGCAGCATGATCATCGGCAGAGCAATGGATTGCTCCACCTTCTGACTTCTCTCTACTTTCTACCAAAAACTCTATTTGCTATTTTATTATTGTCTGTATTGATGTACGATTGATGCATCGACATCACACCTATCTATTTACTGCTTTATTATGCTTTCACCTTATTTTTCTTATTAGCAGCTATTATTTGATTGTTGAGTGGATTGTTTGTTTAACCAAACGACTATTTATCAAAGACCGGATCAAAAGAAGCAATGGACCCCACGGTGGAGAATTCTGGAGCCATAAGCTACAAGCCGCGGACCAGCAAACTCCTAACAGTTAGCAAACAACGCGCATAGCAAAAGTGGTACACCGTTCCAAAACCCTCTATCCGTTTAAAGCTTCAATTATCTCACCCGATATTCCAACACTAAGTGTGGGATCCTCAATACCACACAACACTTATGAAACAATCCAAAGATAAGTAGAATCTTTAAGTGTGGGATACTTTGACAAGAGGTGTCCAAACAAATAGATTCGAACATTAGGGACAATATTCCTCTAAGTGTGGGATATTCGGTCTACAACCGCAAGTTTTACCTCTTGTCCGTAAGCCAAACAATATTTTCATCAAAAGGCTAAAAATGAAAAAAAAATTAAATTTTTCGGATTCAAAAACATCGCTCTCTAGAAATCCTATCTTTCAGAACTATGAATTACAGCGAGAAACGAGTTTTAACAAAGAAACAAAACTGTTTTAGAATAAGATACGGACGAAAAAGGCAACACATGGCTAGGCACATACTAACCAAAACATTCGATTCGTGAGGATTGAGCCCTTAATTAGAATTCATCTTTAATGCTTCACTTTTCGTTTCATGTGTGTGCCGATGTATGCATTTGAATTAGAACTTGCTCTTGTAATGCATTTCGAGATCACATCGATGAGTGCCACACGTGGCATAGGTACAACCTATCTTGATAGCTTCCAAGGAATCCAAAACACCTTTCCACCATCAAACATCCACCCGCTCAACACCCACTCTTCGCACCCAATAAAGATCTCCTGTCATTTATCCCGAACCTACAGAAGTCTCATCAACCCACAAACCTTCGGAGACACTCCCAAATTCCTAAGACCCTTGCAAAAGAAGCCAACATAACCCAAAATCATTAGAAACATTCCAGGCCACAAAGTACATTATTAAGATCGGCAGAGTAGAAAAAAAAGGAATCGAAAGAATCATGCCGGCACACTCATGAAAAGGGCCAAGAAAAAGGAAGAATCCAAAGAGAAAAAAAAGGGGGGCTATGTAGTCCTTTAAAAAAAAAAGCTAAGGAATTTCAAAGAAAAGCTTCAAGAAAATACAAGGAAAACCATCACACCCCTCACCACTTACCTTCTTCAAACCAAAAACCCGATTCCTTCCAAGATATCTCGAAAGGTTAGTATCGTCCTCATCAAAAGTGATGGAGATTTGATTCTCGATCAAGCCTATGACGAGAATGCTGCATGACTGGCTATCCGAGTGATTGACACTAGTAAGTAGGAAAACCTAAACACTTGAGTGATTTGAGTGACCCACTTGTGAGGATTGCCTAGTCATGATCACCATATAAGTTGCCCGAAGAAGGTATCAAGTTCTATAAACCCTTAGTTTCCAGTAAAAACTCTTTCATAACCACAGTTCTATATTTTCTGAAAATAGTATTTATAGCAACTGATGCAATTAGAATCCTTCCAGAAGCTTTTTATGAATGAGTTTGCTTGAGGACAAGCAAAGTTCTAAGTGTGGGATACTTGATATCGCGTAAAAAGTCATGTTTCTACTACCGATATCTCTCTCATTCTGGAACGATTCTTGGCATTTTAACTCAAATATAGTACAAATCAGTAACATTAAGCCAAGTTGGTCAAAACAAGGTTGCACGAGAAAGATCAAGCAAAACGGATGTAAAATGAAGATTCCACACACGTTTGAAGATTCAAGGCACCAAAATGAGATTTCAATACTAAAGTGCCCTTCACCAACATCCATTCTATCCAAGATGTTCGTTTTCAAAATACGAATCGAACAGAAGAAGAATCAACCAAAACGGATAAAGAATGAAGATTCTACGCCCGCCGAAATATCCAAATGATTCGTACGCAATATCTGGAGTTAGGGACCTCATCTCAGGAGCTATCTTATGTCAAAATCTTCGTTTTTGAATTACGAATCCAACAAAAAAATAATCAACTCAAACGGGCGCATAACGAAGAAAACACGCACGAATCAAGAAATGAAGCAAAAGACGGCGAAACGGGGCGGGTGGCAGCCACCAGCCGCCGGCCTACCACCAGCCGCCGCCGGCCAACTGGTGGGCGGCGCCGGCCTGCCGTCCCCCGCCCCGGTTTCCTTTTTTGGCTAATTCCCGTACCTGGTGCGCCTACTTTCCGCGTTGTACAGTACCCGGTGCACCACCTTTCCGCGTTTTACAGTACCTGGTGCACCTTTTTACCCACGTTACGCTAATGTGCATCCTGTGATGCTAATGTGAGCCAAAACTCACCTATAAATATGGGGCTTTAGTTCATTTGCAAAAACACACCTTCCATACTTTGGAAAAACTCTTTCTTTCTTACTTTCTCACTAGAAAATCTCTTGTAGTCTTTTCGTCTTTCTCATTCTTGGATTATTTTAATTAGTCTACGGACTAACATAGAAGCTAGGGCGAACGCTAGAGATTCGGAGATCAATCTTTGTACGTGCGAAAGAGTTTGTCAATTATAATAATAAGCTGCTACGCATTTAATTCCGGGTGATATCTAAACTTTTATTATACTTGTCTCATTTTATATTTTGAATATGTATTATTGCCTGGTATGTGATTTATTTGTTGCCATGAATTGCGAGTAGTTTATTATTGTGATTGCTGATGATGTAGATAATTATAAGTAAGGATGTCATTACATAATCAGTGCACGATAATCGTAAAATGATATAACGGCCCCTATTCAACTGTTTATTCGGTATAGTGCTGGAAATGCTTTATGCAAAGTACAAACGTACGGAAGCCGGTAAACGACCGAAGGTAGTTATATCATTGGAATCAGCTCTGGTTTAAAAGTTGGAAATCCGGAAGGATAATACAACTACACAACTAACTGGTGTATCCTACGAGAGTCAATGCATTATAAAATAATGTTCGTGAAACACGTTCAAATAAAATAGGAGATAATAATCCTTGTGCTGTTAGGACTTTATGAATTTAAGTTTAGTTAATGCTGGAACCACCTCCCCCGGTTCTCTCTCTAATTGGCGATTTCCCCAAAACCCTAAAAACACTTCAATCGATTTTATCCAGCCCCTCTGCCTTCGATTTTGACTCAATTCAATTGATTTGTATTGTTTCCATTGTTTAATCCCTTCGATTTTCGTGGTTTCAGTTCGTCTCATATTGTTTTGTTCACGGTTGGTAGGTATTAGGGCTTGTGATTTTACGTTCTAGGGTTTTGGATCAGCTCCGTGTTATTCTTTTATATGCTCATTGTATACCTTTAATTCGTTTCCTGTTTAACGAATTAGGGTTTATCTTTTATATCATCTTTGCGGCGCATAGTTTGAACTAGTTCTTCAAAGCTTGTGGGTTTTTGACGGCTAGGTTCTTGATTATCCATTAAGATCGTGGTTGGTTTTCAGGTCCATTGAGATTTCTTGTTTTATTGATTGATTGGACGTGTGGGTTTGTGGTCACACTCAGCCTTTCTGCTTGTTCTGGTTCCTTATCGCTATCTTGGTGGTTTTGGAATTGAGCGGTATTAGGGTTGCGTGGTAAAGTGGTTGGCGGTTTAGGGTTTCCGTAGGGAAGATGGTATCGGCTGGTTCCTTTTTCCGATCAGGGTGTTATTTGGAAGGCTGGTCTCGGTGGACAGCTTGAGGTTTTGGTTTTTCCGGATTGGGTTTCCGGTGGGAATTGCTGCGTGATTATTGTTTAGGGTTGGCCGGATTTTTATTTCCGGTGGCAACTAGGGTTTGCTTTCTGATTCTATCGGATTGTCGAACCATTTTTCTTCAGCTAGGGTTTAATACGACGGGGTTTTTAGGGAGAGAACGTGGTTGGCTTGGGGGAGGGGGGGGTGGGACTTTCTGGTTGATCTTTGTTGTTCAATGGTGCGTTTGTGTTGATTGATAGTGTCATCATGATGCGTATCATATCAACCTCCATTGATGGTTCTATCCATAGGGTGGAAGATGATGCGGCTCGAGTATGTATGGTCTCTTTTTGGGTTCATGCTTTGCTTTCGTCGGTAGAGGTTCTGGTGGTTCCTTTTTTATCCGGTCAAGGTTCTTCTGGATGGTTTTTATCAGCTTCGTCATTAGTTTGGCTAAGCTGGGTGTGGGTATACCTGGACCTTTCGCCATTGCCGGAATTGGTAGGGCAGGTGTATTCAATTATGGGAGTTGGCTTGGTCCTTTTGCCAATGGTCATTGGGACGTGTTGGTAGGGCAAGTTAGCTCAATGTTTTGTCAATGTTGTGTGCTGCAGCTTGGATGTTGGTGTTTTCTTCTCATGGATCAAGATACGACGATCACTGAAGACTGAATCGATCACCGTAGAAGTGGTTCTATGAACCTTGTGGTTACATTTAGATTATTTATTTATTTCAAATGTAATTGTAATGCGTTTAGCAGGATGTTTATTGGTCATTTGCTGTGTTTGCAGCTGTGTATTGTTCTTTTGTTCTACGGTTAGCAGATTGTTTTGCTTAGTTGTATAGGTTGAGTCAAATCGCCTATGTAACGGGCTGAGGGCATGGGATGTACGCTCATGTCAATTGTACTTTAATGAGTTTGGGAATATATTTACGGGGTAAAATTTTACCCTTTACCCAAAAAATAAAAAATAAAAATTAAGTTTAGTTTATGGAGTACCCTTTCAAGTTATCCACGTGACTGCAACCTAGTAATTAGGACCTGATCAACCTTAATTATGGTAAGTAGTTATCTGTGCCCATGACATGCAATAAGTAAGACACAATGAAACCACTCGTTGTATATATTAGGTTTACATTTCTGCACTGCTTTACATTTAATTAGATAGAGTGTCACTTTCACTGTCAATTACTCTCGACCGCGTGTTGGATATAAGAAGCCGTGGAAATCTCATGTAAAGTACACTGTCTATTATTGAAAGGCATGGTCCTCATATGAAACATGTTTTAACAAACTGCGAATAATCTGGAGATGTATAACTGTTTGAAAAGGAGAACTTAAACCATAAGTCGAAGCAATCAGAGCTTAATCGAGCAAAAACAAGACTTAGGAATAAGAGTAAAGGCCTAGTGACCTAGAATCCTTAAAACACTAAGCCTTACACAAAAGACGGTCCAAACATACAAAGTTATTAATCTGCGTGCTAATAAAGTAGTAAACTACCTTAGGGGTTAAGAACGGTCGGACCTATGAGACGATACGCTACTGATTCATGCACCTCGGTATAAAACCAAAATAGGTTGCTCATCTTTCAACTAGATGAGTATTGGAAGTTTGAGTATTGCTCCGATCAGAATCACGATAACCTAGTTCCAAGTGACATGCCAATGGGAAGTTGAGTTGGTAGGGTTCTAGAGTTTACACCTAGTAGTTTAACTGCCACATTAAGTATCAACCCTATTTGTTCTGTCATCCTGAAATATTAATTATCAAAATCTCAGCAATCACATCTTTATCTTTATCTGCTTTTCCTGTACTTTAATTTCCTGCAATTTACTTTTCTGCATTTTAATTATCTGTCTTTAAATCCCAAACCTACCTACTTTGCTCCATCCTAAATACTTCCCTACCGAAAGTGTCAATTTTAATCGCCCATACGTTTGGATTCATAGAACGATCTTAGGTTATACTTACCACTTACTAATCAGAGTAGGTAGTACGGTTAATTTAAGCCCCGCAAAATATAAATTTAAAACCCCTACTGCGCTCGCATCATCACTTGAAAAAACAACGACACGGTGTGAGCACATCAAGAGGAGTGTTTGTTGTGATTTCATTAGCCTTAAGGGGAGATGATGTTTGGATTGATGTTTTGATAACATTCTTTCTAAGTATTTGTATTCTACTTGTTTCAGATACTTATGGTGTAAACACTAGCACCCTACTATCTGATTACTCAGACAGTATGTCACTGAGTACTAGGCTATCATGAGTCTGATCAGATCAGGCTGCTCTACCCCCAACACTGTCTGTGAAGACAAGTGACCCTTCTTGGAGTTAACTCCTGGGTGCATGGATAAGATAACAGACCGATATTTAATTTCTGACCGTTCTTAACACCATAAAGTATTCTAGTTCAAGTAGAGCATTTAGGACCTAATTCGGAAAGCGTCTGTTAACTTTTCATCGATGGTTTGTTAGGTTCAGCTGGTGGATGACCCAGTGCTGCTCAGAATGTATACACCGACGGCCGTTCCATAGCTTGGTGTTTGGGGCTAAATTTTACAATCAGGATTCAGGATCCTGAAGTGTATAGTTACTATTGAAAGTTATATCCAGGATCATGGATATGTTCAAGATCAAGCTAAGACTAGGGATCCCGAGATTGTGTATTTATATGATGCAGGTTATCAAGATCTTAGATATATCCAGGATCCCGCTTGGATCAAGGATCCCAATTATATATGAGTATTTAGGTATATTCAGGATCCCGAGTACTATAGAAATCTCAAATATACTCAGGATCTCACATATGTTTAGGATCTCGAATGTGCAGGATCTCGGATATATTAAGTGTCTCGGGATCAGATGTTATTAATCTTTGTTTATCGGTTTATGTTTAGGATCCTGGATGATTAGGATCCCAGACGATCAGAATCCCGGATATGTTAGATATCCTGGAATCAAATCTTACTAATCATTATTTGTCTGATTATGTTCAGGATCTTGGATGATTCAGGATCCCAAGTGGTCAGGATCCAGGATATATTCGGTATCCTGGGTAAAACGTTACTAATCCCTATTTTTCCGTTGTGTATCTTGACCAAGTCTTGCAGAAGTTAAACGTGGGTCAATTATATCATTAATTTCGGATCAAGACTTGGAAGAAGTAAAGAAAACGTGTGAAAAGGCTTAGTCAAGGTGGAAGACTGGAGGATTCCGAAAATCTCGGGATAATCCCTGATTTTTAGGAAAGTTAGTTATCTTGTATATACTATATATATGAGGCAATGTGATCGTTAGGAACAGACTTGAACACCTCCAACACTCTGCTACTTCACTTTTACACGATCAAACACACCTGCACTTCATCTCTTTCACCCCGTTCATCACAAAAACACTTAGATCGATCATAATTGTGCTCTTTCTTTGTATTATCCCGAATTTAAGCAATAAAATCAACAAAGGCAAGGAACGATTGTTCCTTCCCGAGGTTTTATGCCGGCGATCTAACCAAGATCAAGGGCTTTCCTCGTACATCCTTGTGTTGATTGCATTTACTTTACGTTTTTATTGTTTAATGTGCATTACATTGATCTTTTGATCATATATTTCGCATTATCCTGATTTTATCTTTTATTTATCATCAATATATGCATTCATCTTGTTTGCAATTCTGTTTTTACCACAAAATCTGCATTACATCAACTTTTTATCATAATACTTGCATTATCTCGAAATTACTTTGCATTTTACTCAAAACTCTTGTATTTCTCTCAGTGATAAACGTTTATTTTATAAGAATCAGTGTTCTTTAAACTCTTAGTCATATTTTGGCAAGTCTTCTGTTTATATCATATTAGCTTAGTGAAATTCATATTGTTTCACCGTAAACTTACGTTTAAAGTCAATTATCTCGAAAATCATAACAAGCACACTACCTCACTTTACTGATTTGATCACTTAATTACTTAGGGTAATTTTTGACCAAAACAATTTGGCGCCCACCGTGGGGCAAGTGGTGCTTTTCATAATCGATTTCTCGTTAAAATCCTTGTTAATTCCTCGTTTTCCAAAAGTTTTTGTCAAAAATGACAACACAAGAACATTCTCTCTCTTCTAATATGCCATCATCGACCTCTGAGGTGACTGGTCTACCTCCCACTTCACCTTTTGCATCATTACAATAAAGGCCGGAAAATACGAACAGAAGGTTAAGGATCAGCTTGGACGAGTGGAACGGAGCAACGAGATCCTAAGGAAAGATATGGAGAATTTGAGGACAAGGGCTGATATCCCTATTACTCAAGTTACTATTCCCATCCGGGGCAGAATCTCAGATTCTGACACTTCACCTCCCTTAGGATACCGAGGAAATTTTATAGCCATGCAAGGAAGTACCGGGATCACGGATCCAGTTTATGCTACAGGGATATCCATGACAAGGGATCATGAACGAAATCCAGGATCCTCATTCAGGATCCCAAATGATGGTAACATATTTACTAATTATTCTGCTGATAATACATTTGGAACTAACATTTTGCATTATCCCGAAGTAAGCCATGATATGGCGAGAAAGTTGCAAAATTTGAAGAATATGATGTACAATATTCCTGGAGTTACGCAACCTATACTTGAGGTCGCACCAACAGCTCTTATGATCCCAAGATTTTCACCTTCAATCTGTGATGTTGGGATCCCAAAGGGATTTCAAACTCCTAACATGAAGCTATATGATGGTACTACCGATCCCGAAGAACATGTAGCTAAATATCGAGAAAGGATGGAGATTGTCCCCATTCCTGCAGATCTTAAGGAGGCATGTGATGTGACCTAAAAAGTCATGTTTTTAGGCATATTATTCTACACTTATTGGACTTATTTTTGGTGAAAACATCTTAAAACATCTATTACTTACTTAAAATCACCAAAGTGGTCCAATTATGGATGCTGCTGTTAAAATCACTAAAAGCATCCGTTAATCACGCAAAACGAGGCAAATAACGTCACCTTAAATATTCCCTTCTTGAATCACTTATGGAACTAGATCTTAATTCATACTTTATGATTCCATAGGGAAATCCAAGACCGGAGGTGAAAGAATCAGAAGAAACGGACAAAGAACGGAGAAGATGTGCAGTCTGGAAGCCCGCCGATCGTCATCCGGAACACGCAAAAGTCAAACACTTCCAAATTTGGCAAACTTAGTGTCATTATAAGCGTAACGGAAAAACAAAGCCAACGGCGCAAGAATCAAGCAAAACGGACTCCAAACGAAGAAGATACGGACCAACCAAGCAACCGAGAAGTCAACAGAGGCCAAATGGAGCACCAACCCCCCCCCCCCCCCCCCCCCCCCCCCTACCACCAAGGGTGCCGTATACGGCACCTTAAGTGCAGTATACGGTACCTAGGGTTCTGTATACGGGGTCTTTTTTGTGACACCCGGTCAAAATAACCCAAAATTAGCTCCTAATTTAAACTTTTAAAACACGTATTACATACTTGTCAATTCTCAAGTACACAAGTATCATATACGTATTGATGTATATATATCACATTGATTATTTTATAATCACGTACATACGAGTCTGGCAGAAAGCAGAAACTCAAAACAAAGTATTTTGATAAAATACTTCATTTAGAAATATCACAATCATGCGATAACAATTATAACGTTTAAAAATCGTTACGCGATTTAATCAACGTAAAACCAGCACGCAAATCGAGACCAACACCTTAACGAAACATTTTATAAAATGTTTACTAAGTATTTTAAATAAATACTTCAATCAAAATTTTACAAAAATATATCGGTAGTGAAACGCGTATAACAAACGTTTAACGTTTAAACGTACGACGAAACGAACGGGTAAACGAACACCGGGCATTAAGTAAACTTAAGGAACCAAAAATGTGGTCAAATATCTCCTTGTGGGGCCCCCAAAACCGTGCATATTCTGTCCCCTTGTTCCCCACTCCCCTCCACAATGAAAAACCATGCTAGACAATTATCTTGGTCACTTAAATTCACAAGCATCAAAAAAATGATACTTGTTCTTACCCTTTTCATTCTACCACCTCATTCTTCCCTCTCCATTTTCGGTTTTCCAGCTTAAACTCCACCATACCCACGACCAAAACCCTCCTCCAAGGACACCACAACAGCTCCTTTACTAATCTAGCACTACCATACACGTTTTTAGCAAGGAATGAGCAAGAAACACCTAAACCAAAACTGCTGCAGCACATCCTTCTTGTTTCATCTCTAAGTCGACTTTCCTTTGTAAGGTTTCTCTTAGATTTTTGTCATTTCTCCTTGGATGATGTTATACTTTACGTTTATGCTTTTGCTCAGCTTGTTTATGTCCAAATATAAAGCAAAAACTCATTTTCCTTAAGTAATTAAAAGAGACAGATTCTGTCAAGAAAAGTCAGTTTAGTAAAACGACCATATCTCGAGCTCTAGGAAGAGTTAGACAACGAATTTTTTTTTACAATTTGCGTATGGAAAAGAGCTACAACTTTCGTGTTTTATACATTTTCCAGAACGGTACGTATTTGTGGCTATAAACTGATCTTTGGGACTGACATGGAAAGATTCGATAAATATGTCGGTTCCTTCGCGAAATTTATTAAATATCGAGATGAACTTATAAAATTACCATAAAGTGCAGATTTACACTATACCCATAGGGGAACATGTGTAATTTTTGGTAGAGCCTGATTCGGATTATAACTAGTCAAAACGAGTGGACTAAAATGTATAAAAACTGATGGAATAATCTTCCCATCAGTCCCCTTTAGTGACACAAGTTTTCTGTCACAAAACCCTTTAGCGACCAACCTATTATGTCACAGAACTCTTTAGCGACACAATTCCTGTTGTTGCTAAACCCTTCAATTTGACCAGTTGACAAGTTTGACCAGATTTGACCAGTTGACAAGTTTGACCAGATTTGACCGACTTTGACCAACGAATTGACTTTCATTGACTTTCCAATACCTACGAAATTATATATATATACTACGTTACATGACGAAACATAATAATATCATTACAAATTATTATTACAAACGTCACCAACGGGTCGTACATTTTATAAAGACTACAAACATAATACGAGATAAATAATGTGGACCTAATTAATCAAACGATCAATTATACAAATGGTTTATTAATCGTGCACTTACGATTACACAATCTCGCATGTTTAGGACACTAGGAGATTATCTTGGTACACGCGCGCACTTTAGGATTGCTTGCTCTTCAGGTGAGTCTCACTGCCCCTTTTTACTGTTTTACTTTGGGGGAGATGCATCACTTGTTTACTAAATGTATTTACTTACTGATATTACTTGTTTACCGTATGTACATGTTTACTGAAAGTGATTGTTTACCAAGATTACTTGAATTACTAAATACATTTACAAATGTATTATTTTACCGACTTATTTACTTACTGACTTGAATACATATACAAATGCATTGTTTTACAGACTTGTTTACTACCGACTTTAATACAAGTACAAAATGTATTATCTTACCGACTTTAATACAAGTACAAAATGTATTATTTTACCGACTTTAATAAAAGTACAAAATGTATTATTTTACCGACTTTAATACAATTACAAATGTATTATTTTACAGACTTTTAATACATATACCAATGTATTATTTTTACTAACTCATTTACTACAGACTTAAATACATATACAAATGTATTGCTTTACCGACTAAATTACTACTGACTAGCATACATTTACAAATGTATTGTCTTACTGAATTACTTACTTACCGACGTATTGCCTTACTGAACTGCATGAGTTTCCTTTAATCCAATGAAGTCCTCTGAATCATAGTCGTCAGTTATACGATAAGCGCGAATTTTAGTATATGGATCCATATGGGACTGACAATCCCCGCCTGGGGTGGTAGCGCCACCACGAACCGCACTAGTATAAACAGGCGTTTCTTATTCGTTTCATATGAGTATTTTTGGATTAGTACTTACGGGGGCAAATTACAGACGTGTTAAGCTTCGACTATGATGGCTCATGACCTGGCATGACATGACCGACTATACCGACCTTACTGTACTTATGGAATACTTGGTTACTGACAGACTACTATTGTACAGTTATACTTTACTGTTTTACTTATTGTGATGATTTATTTATTGATTTATTTAAATCTGTTTATTACTGTTTGAAAACTATTGGTTACTGTTTACTACTGTACATACAAACCTGTGAGATTCACCAACCTTTTGGTTGACCTTTTTAGTGATGTATTCTCAGGTACACATCAACAGTAGGGTTGCTCAGTAAGGATGGCCGCAGGATATGCTAAGATAGTACGAGTCGTATGCAATTACACTTACGAAGATTTTACTTGCATTATCTTTTGTACTTGATTTTGTACTTAAAATCATCATAATCATTTTGCGAACTCGCTAATGATGTATTACTTATAACTTAAAACTTTGTACTACTTTTAGGAAAACTTATGTAATGTAATGTATTTTCTACAACGTCTCATTTAGAGTCGTTTGCTTGTACTTTAGTGTTTTGATATTTGATTAGTCACGCCCAAAAACAATCGCTTCGGCAAAGCATGAAATTGGAGGTGTGACATTTTTCCTTGTGAGGTACTGGTTGACCCCCCTTGGTCCGCTTGTGCCGTATGATGCTTTGGTGCTTGTTCTTGGTGCTTAAGGACTTGTACCATGGCTACCTCCATTCTCCTATAAATAGTGGACTCATTTCTCATTTCCAACATACCTTATTCTCACATTTCACTCTCTCTCTAGTTTTCATTCTCTCTCTAGCACTACTCTTAGGAGTTAGAGGAGAATTAGTCTTGTAGTTAGTTACTTTCTCTCTCTAGCACTTCTCTAAGGAGTTAGAGGAGAATTAATAGGGTAGCTTTTGTAATAGAGTTGGAATTCTTGGAGGATCTCCCTTGTAATATTGTTCGGGATATTTCGGAGCTCTGTCCGTGTAATCTTTCAGCTACTATTCAATCTACGCATTGCTTTCGGTTATTTCTATCCTTATCTCTCATAATGTTGCATGCTATTATTATGTTTGATTTAGGATACATTGCCATGATTAGTGAGTAGATTAGCTATTGTTTTTGTTGTGATGTAGTTAGTCGTTAATTGGGATGATGTCATTATGAAACAACGGATGTAACGTTATTCGGCTTTCATTTGTATAGCGCCGAAAACATCACGAATGTGTGGAGTACGGAACCTGGAAGCTATGAAAGTCGTGGGCACAATCCGTTGTGGAATAATGTTCCCAACTATATATTATAAATGAAAACTCGGTGCTTTGATTACATGTTCCATCCATGATCTTAAATCAATTAATACATTTCCACCGATAAACGTGGTTAAAACCTTTTTGATAAGACGTCATATCAGGGGTAATTAAGTATCTGTGTTTTGTTATAAAGCTGTCGAAATACTAAACTAGTAGTGTACACTGTGAATAACTCTTGATTAAATATCTGAGTTTAAATAACATGGTCTAGTTTTGAAGCCGTGGAAATACTGTTTTAAACAAGTACTGTACACTGTGAATTAACTAGGGATTTATTGGTTAATATGAAGTGAGGGTTGGTTTAAATCATAAGTGGAGAAACTCTGATCTAAAATACAAACTTAGTTTATGAATCCAAAAAGGAAGACGTTGAATCATTAAGGATTCTAACCCTTGTCTATCACCTCTGGATTCAACATAACCATTGATGGAAAGTAATCAAACACCAACCATGTCTTAATCTTAAATGTTTTATTCAATTAAGTATTACTGTGGTGTTAAGAACGATCGAACCGTTAGCGGGTCTGTTACTCTATTCATGCACCCAGGAATCTTTGTATTCCATAAAAGGGTCATTGTTCCGTCACAAGGGCAATGTTGAGAGTCGAACAGCCTCCTCCGATCAAAATCATAACAGCTTAGTACTCAGTGACATGCTGATTGAGCAATCAATCACTAGGGTGCTAATGCTTACACCATAAATACTTAAGACAAATAAAATACAAATCTTTGTAAAGACGTTTTCATTACTTATCTAAAACATCATCCCAATGCAAGGCTAACAAAGTCACAACAAACACCCCCTTTATCGTGACTGCTTTCCATTTTATTTTACTTTATTGCCTAGTTTAAATTAGTAGTATAAATTAGAAAACCAACAAAACCAAATTCCCAATTATTTTATAAAAACCCTTCACTAGCTTGAATCGGACATCGTGATTACTTTGTTTCACAATACAGTTGATTTTAAAGAACAACCCTAGGTCATACTTGTTGCCGTACACCTTTAGGTCACATAGCAGTAGTAAACTTAGGCCCCAGCATTTACAAATTTAAAACTCTCCACCGACACGCCACTGGTGGCCGGTCCAACGACAGGGTAAAACCTGACCGACCGCTGGTTGCGCGTCAAGTTTTTGGCGCCACTGCCGGGGAATCAACTGTAAGACTCAGAGACGTCATGATGAACTTTCTATCTAGTGAACCTTTAGGATTATTTTCTCTTCTTAGCCCCCTAAAAATTCTTTCAACCCTTCCTTTCCCTTATCCTGAAGACGACATCCTACCCATCCGGCAAATAAAACCATCACCTTCCCACAATCCTACAACCACCGCACACATCACTCTCTCCGACTACAACAAACCCTCGACTGAAGTGCAAGGAGGGCCCATACGCTACCCAGAGACTGAAGGAACATCATTCGAACTCAAACACGACGTAGTGCAGCTGATCTCGAATCGTTGCCAATTTAATGGACTACCGAACGATGACCCTTACTGCCATCTAAAAAACTTCATCACCCTATCCGACTCTTTCAAGCAAAATGGGGTTGAGCAAGATACAATCCGACTATATCTGTTCCCCTACTCTCTTTCTACGCACGCACAGTCTTGGTTCGAGAAATTAGAAACCAACTCTGTAACACCCCCAAATTTGATGATTTGCGGAAGCTTGATTTGGGTGTTACTAATCAATAACAAGCACAAAGATATATAGTAAACGACTCTATATGCGTCGTTTTAACAGAATATATTGATAATAGAAATGTTTACAACATTTAAAGCTTTACATAGCTCGAGTTTAAATAAAATGAGATTTCAGTACATAAGTACTTGTACAAAATATACTAATGCAAGAAAATCTCAATTGTCTGTATGCTGACTCCAGCTAAAGTCCTGAAGCAGAAACATCCTACTGCTGGGTACCTGCAATATATGCTAAAAGGTCAGCTATAAAGCTGGTGAGCTCACAGGTTTGAAATCAGTTAATATAGTGTGAACCGCAAGATTTAAATAAAGAATTGCATCCAGCAATTAAATAATGAATTGCATCCAGCAATTAAATGATAGTCATCGTGTATACAGCCATGAGCACATAGTTGAGCTTAACTCGAGGGCCGGGTCCCCTATAGAGAATTCCTGGCGAGGTGCCTCCACGAATGCCTAATCCACATTCGTCTTCCCAAATATTAGTACGTCCGTTTACCCGGTTAGTGCTTGCTAACCCGGACGAGGTGGGTCAATCCTATATGGTACCATATACTAATATTCACGCTACAACGTATTAACAACTATGCTGACGGAGGACTTTAAATGATTAGTTTTGAAAAACTCATGTAGTATATGAAATGTTTGTACTTGCGTTCACATGTAAAAGTTGAGCAATATATCACACCCCCGAGTAAAACAGTAAAAGAGGGGCTATGAGACTCACCTGAGTCTTGCGAGTTTAACTTAATAAACTTGAGTTGATTAGCCGAGTATGAAGTCCAAAGACTTGTAACCTGAGGGTGTCCACGACACGCGATGGTTATAAACATGATTGGGTATCTCAAAAGATCACCCTTGTAGTTGTTACACAACTATATATATATATATATATGTCCAAATTACATTTGGTTGATTGATTCGAATGTTTGAAAATATGTACGGCCCGTTGGTGACGGATTTGTAATAATAATCTCAACTATTATTATTGTGATTTCGTGGCGTTTTACTTTGAAACATGTGTTTTGATTGTGTTTTAGAAGCCGTTACGGAATCTAAGTACGGGGGTCCGGGGGCAGCGCCCCTGGTAGCGGGGTCCAAGGGGCAGAGCCCCTGGCTGGGGTCGAGCTGCCAGGTCAGCTTGGAAAATTTTTAGTTCTACTATATTGCTTTGACGAAAAACACATCTGGATCCGAATTTGGGTAAAATCAGGTGTTAAAATTTTAGGTCTCGACACTTAGTAAAAATATGAGTTTTCTGTGTTTTGCGACACAATATGCGACACAAAAGTTTGTCATGCGACATAAGGGTTGTGTCGCATAGGAATGCGACACAATGTCTATACGACACAAGGGTTGTGTCGCATAGATGCGAGATGCTGATTCAACAGCGACATAGTGATTGTGTCGTATGGTGTATGCGACATAGTGGTTGTGTCGCAAGACTTGCGACACTAATTATCTGGTACGACACAAGGTACGACACAGGAGGTTTTATACGACACAAGTGGCAAAATACGACACAACATGCGACACAAGGCTTGTGTCGCATGGATGAACACCAGCCCAGAAAGTCCGGCTGTTAATGTTTTTCCAGCCAAAATTCCGTTTTAAACTCGTTTTTAAGCTATGAAATCGTGTTATATACTTAGTAAGGGACATATATATGTTGTATAAACAACCACAAGTGAAAAATACTAAGATTCGAGAGATTTCGGGATTTTGTCGGAAACTTACAAATTGCCGAAATGAAAATCCGGAAAGGTAGAAATGTAGATCGTTGCGAGGTGATCGTGAATCTCTAAAAATATTGATGATCCGGTTACGTTTCGTGGTGTTATTTGCGATTTTTAGTGGATTGTGGGTGTTTTGGTGAAAAGAAAGAAAAGAAAGAGATGAGAGATAGAAAGAAAAGAGAAATGAGAAAAAGTGAGTGGGAGGTGGGGGTTATCCCCACTTTTCCAGTTTTCGTCCCGTGTTGCGTGTGGTGTTCGTTTGCCCCGTCGTTTAGCGTTAAATAATTATTTTATATATTAAATGGTAAGTTCTAAAATACAAATTTATTACGCGTTATTTTATTTAAATATTTTTCTAATCAATTTATAATTTAGTTATAAAGTGTAAGTTAGTTTGTTTGCGCGTTTTATTTTAAATTGTGCAAGTTCTGTTTGTACGATACGGATTAAAATTCGAGCATTATAAAAATGATATTTTTAACATAACGGTGTTACTTAATAAGATTGGTCACCAACGTCCGCATTTTATGGAATCGAAATACATTCGATTTAAATTGCGTACGATTTAATCAAATCGCATTTTCGTATTTATTCAACAATATATATAATTCGATACATTAATTAGCCTAACACAGAACTAATTACATGTATTAACATATGATTAGGCACTAATTACTAGTCCTAATTTGGCGGGTGTTACATTCTCCTCCTGTTAGGAGAATTTCGTCCCGAAATTTAGTTCGAAGTCGTGTTTGATGTAGAATAAGTGAATAGTTGAGGATATTTGAGTCGCATTTGGTCTTCCCGTTCCCAGGTGAATTCCGGACCGCGCCGTGAATTCCATCTGACCTTGACGATGGGAATACGACTTTGTTTTAATTGTTTGACCTCACGGTCCATAATTTCAGCGGGTTCCTCAACAAAATGAAGTTTATCGTCAACACGAATTTCATCTAGTGGAATAATAAGTGTCTCATCAGACAGAGACTTCTTCAAATTCGAAATATGAAAAGTAGGGTGCACGCTGCTGAGTTCGGATGGCAGCTGCAATCGATAAGCTACGGGGCCAATCCGTTCGAGGATCTCAAAAGGCCCGATGTACCTGGGATTTAACTTCCCGCGTTTGCCAAAACGGATGACGCCTTTCCAAGGCGATACTTTTAAGAGTACTCGATCCCCAACTTGGAACTCGAGTGGTTTGCGTCTCACGTCAGCATAACTTTTCTGACGATCACGTGCGGCTTTGAGTCGGTTTTGGATTTCCACTATTTTCTCAGTGGTGGCGTGAATGAGTTCAGGACCAGTGAGTTGACTATCTCCCACTTCAGTCCAACAGATCGGTGATCGGCACTTACGACCGTATAGTGCCTCAAAAGGTGCAGCCTTAATGCTGGCGTGATAACTGTTATTGTACGAGAATTCGCACAACGGTAGATGTTTTTCCCAGTTAGTACCGAAATCAACTACGCAGGCGCGTAGCATATCTTCTAGGGTTTGAATGGTTCGTTCACTTTGGCCATCGGTTTGGGGATGGTATGCGGTACTCATGTCAAGACGGGTACCCATTGATTTTTGAAGTGACTGCCAAAAGTGAGAAGTGAAACGGGCATCTCTGTCAGAGATGATCGAGATTGGAACGCCGTGATGAGAAACGATTTCCTTGATGTAGATTTGTGTAAGGCGTTCCATTTTATCGTTTTCCTTGATTGCCAGGAAATGAGCAGATTTGGTGAGACGATCGACGATCACCCAAATGGTATCGCAACCGTTCGACGACTTGGGTAGTTTGGTTATGAAATCCATGGCAATTTGTTCCCATTTCCATTCAGGGATTTCAGGTTGTTGGAGTAAGCCAGGTGGTTTCTGATGTTCGGTTTTGACTTTCGAGCAAGTAAGACACTTGTTGACATAAGTGGCGATTTCGGCTTTCATGTTTGGCCACCAATAAAATTCCTTGATTCCGTGGTACATCTTATCGGATCCCGGGTGGATAGAATATTTAGACTTGTGAGCTTCATCCATCGCCAAGTCTCGTAAGTTCCCGAAATTAGGCAACCAGATTCGGTTTGAGAAATACCTAATCCCGTTAGGTCTTATTTCGAATTGTTTGTCAATACCCCGCAAGGCTTCGTTTTTGATGTTTTCAGGTTTCAGGGCTTCGATCTGAGCGGTATGAATCTGAATGGTAAGATCGTTGTGAATGGTCATACTGAGGGCTCGGACTCGAAGTGGTTTTGGTCGTTCCTTTAGACTGAGGGCATCGGCTACAAAATTAGCCTTCCCTGGATGGTACTTGATCTCGCAATCGTAATCGGTAAGCAACTCGACCCATCGACGTTGCCTCATATTGAGATCCTTCTGATCGAATATATGTTGGAGACTTTTATGATCGGTAAAGATTGTGCACTTAGTGCCGTAGAGATAATGTCTCCAGATTTTGAGAGCAAAAACGACAGCTCCAAGTTCGAGATCATGAGTGGTGTAGTTCTTTTCGTGAATTTTTAGCTGTCGTGAGGCATAAGCAATGACTTTGTCTCGTTGCATCAGCACGCAACCGAGACCTTGGTGAGAGGCATCGCAGTATACCACGAAGTCATCGGTGCCTTCGGGTAAGGATAGAATTGGAGCACTGCAAAGCTTTTGTTTCAGAAGTTGGAACGCTGACTCTTGTTTATCGGTCCAATCGAACCTTTTGTCCTTCTGAGTCAGTACCGTGAGTGGTTGAGCTATTTTGGAGAAATTTTCGATAAATCGCCGATAGTACCCAGCAAGACCCAAGAATTGTCGTACTTCAGTTGCAGAGGTGGGTGCTTGCCAGTCTTTGATAGCCTCGATTTTTGATGGGTCAACGTGGATTCTCTGACTGTCGATCACGTGACCAAGGAATTGAACAGTTTGTATCCAGAACTCACACTTAGAGAATTTGGCATAAAGCTCCTCGTGTCTAAGTAGTTCGAGGATGGTTTTGAGGTGTTGCGCATGTTCTTGCTCGTTGCGCGAGTAAATGAGTATGTCATCAATAAAGACAATGACAAACTTGTCGAGGTAAGGTTTGCACACCCGGTTCATGAGGTCCATGAATACAGCCGGTGCGTTTGTTAGACCGAAGGGCATCACTTGGAATTCGTAGTGCCCGTAACGAGTTCTGAAAGCAGTTTTTGGAATATCGGTGTCGCAAACCCGTAACTGATGATAACCTGATCGCAGGTCGATTTTTGAGTAGAAACTTGAACCCTGAAGTTGGTCGAACAGATCATCAATGCGAGGAAGTGGATAACGGTTCTTGACGGTCAATTTGTTCAACTCTCGATAGTCGATGCACATTCTGAATGAACCGTCCTTCTTTTTAACAAATAAGACCGGAGCTCCCCAAGGTGAAGAACTCGGTCTAATGAATCCTTTATCCAGAAGTTCCTGTAACTGGGCAGACAACTCCTGAAGTTCGGATGGGGCTAAACGGTACGGTGCGCGAGCCACCGGTGCGGCACCCGGCACGAGGTCAATTGAGAACTCAACCTGTCTAGATGGAGGTAGACCAGGTAGTTCTTCCCGAAAGACTTCAGGAAAGTCTCTGACAATTGGCACATCCTCAAGTCGCTTCTCCTCCGACTTCTTCTCTGTGATGTGTGCGAGTATTGCAGGGTAACCCTTTCTCAGAAATTTTCGGGTTTTTAAGCAGGAGATGATATTGAGTCTCGTCCCACCAGTCTCCCCCTGTATGATGAAGGTTCCACCGGCAGCGAGTGGAATGCGGACGATCTTATCGTAACAAATGATTTCGGCTCGGTGTTTGGACAACCAGTCCATTCCAATTATGACATCGAAACTTCTGATTTCAACGGGTACAAGATCGATTGAAAAGGTTTCATCAGCTAGGTTTAAAGTGCAATTAGGTATCACACTATCGGTTTCTATAAGTTCTCCATTTGCTAGCTCTACAGTGTACTTAACATCTAAGGCAACAGGATTGATGTCAAGTAGTGGGCAAAAGTCATCAGAGATAAAGCTTCTATCAGCACCAGTATCAAATAGAACAGAAGCATGTAAGTTGTTGAGGAGGAACATACCCGAGACCACATTCGGGTCTTGGCGGGCGTCCCCGGATTTGATGACGAAGGCTCTGCTTCGGGTGTTGTTGTTGTTGTTGCTGTTGCGGTTGTTGTTGTTGTTCTTCAGCTTTGGGCATGTGTCCCTGAAATGCCCGGGTTTTCCACATTCAAAGCAGACTTTGGGTGGCCTGGTGTTGTTGTTGGAATTGTTGTGGGCGGGAGAGCGGCAGTCTTTGGTGAGGTGGCCGTACCTCTTGCAGTTGTTGCAAAAGGGACCACAGGAACCTTCATGGTGACGGCTGCACTTGGGACAATATGGTTTGCTCCCAGTGTAACCCCGTGTGATGTCGGTGATGGTGTTGTAGGCTTTGATGGTGTCGGGTTTCTTGTTTTGTTGGCTGGAGTGGTTATTGTGGTAGTCGGACCACTTTCGTTTGTTGTTGTGGGAGGATGAAGTGGGTTGTTCAGAATCTTGGCTCATGGACATCAGGTCTTGGGCCAATAGGATTGAACCGTCAATGGCGGTTTGGTTGGAAGAGGCAACATGCCCCCGAACAGGCTCAGGAAGGCCAAGGATGTACTTCCTGATTTTATCAGGTTCAGTGCTTACCATGGCTGGGCGGAGGGCGGCAAGTTGTTGGAATCTGGTGGTATAACCATCGATATCACCACCCTGAACCTTTAGGTTCCAGAACTCCTCGTCTAGCTTTTGGAGTTTGGCGATTGAGCAGTATTTGGCAGTGAGTTTTGCTTTCAAGTCCTCCCAAGAGAGTTGGTAGGCAATGTCAGCACCCACTGATTGGGTATATGAGTTCCACCAAGAGTGGGCATCATCTTCGAGAGAGCAGGTGGCGAAGTTTACTTTGTCGTTCTCCGCGCATTTGCTGACACGGAAAACAGTTTCCGTCTTTTCGAACCATCTGATAAGTCCGATGGCTCCTTCAGAACCTTTGAAGCTGGAGGGTTTGCAGCTTTGAAAGTCCTTGTAAGAACAAGGTTTAGCAGTAGGGGTTTCAGCGGCATCGCTGTTTCTTGTGGAGTTTTGTGGGGTATTCCGAGCCAAGGCTTCAGTAACTGCCTGGGTTATAAGGGATGTAAGCTGGGCATCAGTGTATGGTCTTGACTTTGGCGGCATGATTCTTCAATAAAAGAAATGAAGATACATGAGATTTCGTAAGAAAGTTGTATTTATTTCAGATGTACATGTATAAAGGCGGTAATACATAACATTAATATGAAAAGAATTATGGCAGTTAATATGAGTCGAAGCAGCAAGGAATATTTGATAGCTAATATGAGTTCAAAGGTTACATCCTATGGATGTATTACAAAAGGCGTCGGGAATTGTTACATCCGACCGAATTTATAGAGTAGCGCGTAGATAGTTACTAGATTTCAGGATAGATTACAAGACAAAGACTACACTAGTCTTAACGTAGATTAATTTGTTCCATCATCGTGACAAGACGGTCTACAGTGTTTGCAAGTCTGCTAGCTTGACGGGCGTTATCTTCTGCTAGGGCTAGTCGTTGTGTTAGTCCACGGGCATACTCTTCTGCTTCATGTGAGCGCTGTTCACATTCTTCCATCCTTTGATGCAGAAGGGCATTTTCCACGCTTATTTCTATTACTTGGTTGCGAAGGACATCCATGTTGTTGTTTGTGGTTTCAAGGTCGTCGGAGACTTGTTCGATGCGTTCAAGGGATGTAAGTCTCCAGTTTTCGTTCGTTTCCTGCACCACGACATCCATGGTGCGAAGTCGCTGCTCGTGTTGGTTCACCCTAGCAGCTAAGGCCGGCAAGGTGAGGTGAGTGGGGTACGGGCCAGCTCGAGGCAACCTGTTGTTCCTCCTTGCTACCCTTGGGTTCTGCGACCCGGATTGAGAGCGAGATGAATTGGGTGGGATGTTTGCCATTTCTGAGATAAAGCGTTAGTAAGATTGAGGCCTATATTCATATAGTTCCTATATAATATAGCCTATTGAGTGTCTAGCATAAACATGTTTAAGTCTCAGTTCTCTCGAGGTCAGAGTCTTCTATCGTACCCCGTTCAGCCATAACTACTTTCAGATCTTACATCATCCTTGCTTAATTGTACATAGTTGATCATGCTATGTTAAATTAAACTCGTATGATGTAATCACTAAGCCAGTTATACCTAATAAGGAATACTGCCTAATGGTCATAGTCTAGGCCCACTAAATGCAACCTAGTTCACTATAACCTTAGGCTCTGATACCAATCTGTAACACCCCCAAATTTGATGATTTGCGGAAGCTTGATTTGGGTGTTACTAATCAATAACAAGCACAAAGATATATAGTAAACGACTCTATATGCGTCGTTTTAACAGAATATATTGATAATAGAAATGTTTACAACATTTAAAGCTTTACATAGCTCGAGTTTAAATAAAATGAGATTTCAGTACATAAGTACTTGTACAAAATATACTAATGCAAGAAAATCTCAATCGTCTGTATGCTGACTCGAGCTAAAGTCCTGAAGCAGAAACATCCTACTGCTGGGTACCTGCGATATATGCTAAAAGGTCAGCTATAAAGCTGGTGAGCTCACAGGTTTGAAATCAGTTAATATAGTGTGAACCGCAAGATTTAAATAAAGAATTGCATCCAGAAATTAAATAATGAATTGCATCCAGCAATTAAATGATAGTCATCGTGTATACAGCCCTGAGCACATAGTTGAGCTTAACTCGAGGGCCGGGTCCCCTATAGAGAATTCCGGGCGAGGTGCCTCCACGAATGCCTAATCCACATTCGTCTTCCCAAATATTAGTACGTCCGTTTACCCGGTTAGTGCTTGCTAACCCGGACGAGGTGGGTCAATCCTATATGGTACCATATACTAATATTCACGCTACAACGTATTAACAACTATGCTGACGGAGGACTTTAAATGATTAGTTTTGAAAAACTCATGTAGTATATGAAATGTTTGTACTTGCGTTCACATGTAAAAGTTGAGCAATATATCACACCCCCGAGTAAAACAGTAAAAGAGGGGCTATGAGACTCACCTGAGTCTTGCGAGTTTAACTTAATAAACTTGAGTTGATTAGCCGAGTATGAAGTCCAAAGACTTGTAACCTGAGGGTGTCCACGACACGCGATGGTTATAAACATGATTGGGTATCTCAAAAGATCACCCTTGTAGTTGTTACACAACTATATATATATATATGTCCAAATTACATTTGGTTGATTGATTCGAATGTTTGAAAATATGTACGGCCCGTTGGTGACGGATTTGTAATAATAATCTCAACTATTATTATTGTGATTTCGTGGCGTTTTACTTTGAAACATGTGTTTTGATTGTGTTTTAGAAGACGTTACGGAATCTAAGTACGGGGGTCCGGGGGCAGCGCCCCTGGTAGCGGGGTCCAAGGGGCAGAGCCCCTGGCTGGGGTCGAGCTGCCAGGTCAGCTTGGAAAATTTTTAGTTCTACTATATTGCTTTGACGAAAAACGCATCTGGATCCGAATTTGGGTAAAATCAGGTGTTAAAATTTTAGGTCTCGACACTTAGTAAAAATCTGAGTTTTCTGTGTTTTGCGACACAATATGCGACACAAAAGTTTGTCATGCGACACAAGGGTTGTGTCGCATAGGAATGCGACACAATGTCTATACGACACAAGGGTTGTGTCGCATAGATGCGAGATGCTGATTCAACAGCGACATAGTGATTGTGTCGTATGGTGTATGCGACATAGTGGTTGTGTCGCAAGACTTGCGACACTAATTATCTGGTACGACACAAGGTACGACACAGGAGGTTTTATACGACACAAGTGGCAAAATACGACGCAACATGCGACACAAGGCTTGTGTCGCATGGATGAACACCAGCCCAGAAAGTCCGGCTGTTAATGTTTTTCCGGCCAAAATTCCGTTTTAAACTCGTTTTTAAGCTATGAAATCGTGTTATATACTTAGTAAGGGACATATATATGTTGTATAAACAACCACAAGTGAAAAATACTAAGATTCGATAGATTTCGGGATTTTGTCGGAAACTTACAAATTGCCGAAATGAAAATCCGGAAAGGTAGAAATGTAGATCGTTGCGAGGTGATCGTGAATCTCTAAAAATATTGATGATCCGGTTACGTTTCGTGGTGTTATTTGCGATTTTTAGTGGATTGTGGGTGTTTTGGTGAAAAGAAAGAAAAGAAAGAGATGAGAGATAGAAAGAAAAGAGAAATGAGAAAAAGTGAGTGGGAGGTGGGGGTTATCCCCACTTTTCCAGTTTTCGTCCCGTGTTCCGTGTGGTGTTCGTTTGCCCCGTCGTTTAACGTTAAATAATTATTTTATATATTAAATGGTAAGTTCTAAAATACAAATTTATTACGCGTTATTTTATTTAAATATTTTTCTAATCAATTTATAATTTAGTTTTAAAGTGTAAGTTAGTTTGTTTGCGCGTTTTATTTTAAATTGTGCAAGTTCTGTTTGTACGATACGGATTGAAATTCGAGTATTATAAAAATGATATTTTTAACATAACGGTGTTACTTAATAAGATTGGTCACCAACGTCCGCATTTTATGGAATCGAAATACATTCGATTTAAATTGCGTACGATTTAATCCAATCGCATTTTCGTATATATTCAACAATATATATAATTCGATACATTAATTAGCCTAACACAGAACTAATTACATGTATTAACATATGATTAGGCACTAATTACTAGTCCTAATTTGGCGGGTGTTACAAACTCTATCTCCTCATGGGCGGAAATGAAAACCGAGTTCTTAACAAAGTACTTTCCCCCATCCAAACGAATCAAGCTAAAGAAAGACATCTTAAACTTCCGACAGTTTGATGATGAATCAATCTACAGTGCGTGGGAAAGATTTCAGAGGTTGCTTAAAAGATGTCCTAACCATCAAATCGAGCGATCAACCCAGTTATGCACATTCTACAATGGTCTTGCACCACACCACAAGCCACTACTCGATACCGCTGCTCGAGGCAACTTCACGCGTTGCACAGACGACGAAGTCTGGAACCTGATTGAGAGCATGACCATGAATCACAACGATTGGAACACTGATAAGCCTTCCTCATCAACGGCACCGCTTTCCCTTCCCAATCCCGTGCAAACTGAGGTGATCAAATCTCTTACGGAACACATCGGAACGCTGACCGAGGAAATAGGAAAGCTGAAGAAACCTCCTCAACAGGTCTACCACATTCAGTCCTGCCGGAACTGTACAAATTTACAAGCTACGAACCCTGTTGATGGCACAGCCTACTATGACCAGTTCCGAACTCATCCACATCCACCTGATTATACTCAAACCTCTCCTTCTCGAGCCAACCCAGCCTACCCACAACCACCTCAACTCGGTCATAACCAACCACCGTTGCTTTCTGGATCCGCACCTGAGATGGCCCAACCTTCTGAACCTACCAGACCAATTACTAGTTTAGATGACACCCTCACACAAATCATCCAATCGATTACGGCTAGACAAGACCAGGTTGATCTCTTCTTAAGAGAACAGCTAACCTTACTGAATAGTCTTGTGACCCAAATGGGCCGACTAGCAGAACGTATCGACACTAGACCTCAGGGTAGTCTTCCTAGTAACACATTTACTGAAGAAGCCAACCAAATGACCAACCAAGACTTTAAGGTGGCACCGAGCCAACCTTTAGTTCTTTCTCCGGTGAAAGAACAACCTCCTGTCACGCAGACAGTTGAGAAAAAGTCTACTCCTAACAAGGTGCGCATACCATTTCCAGAACGTCTCAAGCAACATCCTAATGAATTCAAAGCTTTCAAATATGCCAAATACGTTAGGAGGCTCATGTCGACCAGAGACAAGGTACCCAAAGTACCTAATCTCCCACTGAACGCCGAATGTTCAGCCATCCTTCAAAATCGTCTACCGAAAAAACTAGGAGATACCGGACGTTTTACCCTTCCTTGCTCTATCAACGAATCTGGTGATATTCGCTCTCTAGCCGATCTAGGAGCAAGTATTAACCTCATGCCACATTCACTATATAAAAGACTAGAATTAGGAGACTTAAAACCCCTAAAATGAGTGTCCAGCTAGCTGACCAATCCATTAGATATCCTAAGGGAATAGCTGCAAACATCATGGTTAAAGTCGACAAGTTCTTTTTCCCAACTGACTTTGTGGTTATGGATATTCAGGAAGATGTAAACATTCCTATAATCCTAGGTAGACCTTTTATGAACACAGCCAGAGCAGTCATCGACGTGCACTCTCATACGATCACCTTGCGCGCTCACAGAGAAAGCATCACATTCAAGATCGATAAGACCGACCGTGCTTCGATTGAGAATAATGAGCTATTTACTGTCTCTATTAGCCAAGTCACGTCAGATGACGATACATCTGAATCAGCAGCTGAGCAGGAAAAAGAGATGAAGGAAGAAAAGGAGCCTCTTGCCGATGATACTTTTGCTTGTACCCTTGAAGGAATGGTCAATCCTTTCTTGGATCCAACAAAACCACTCACTCGCCCTCTAGAATACATCGAACAGACTCTTTTACGCAATCTGAAGAAAATCTCTGACTTAAAAGCAAGCAGAACAACTAGCTTACAACCACCTATATCTCCTCAAGGGATTCAAACCCTTGTTTCATCCGAACCTCAAACACAGTTTGAGATAGGAGGTGTATCTGGGTCTGATTATTCTGATTCGCGTAACAAGGGAGACACTCCAAAACTATCTTCTGATCTGACATCCAAGTTCACTAACGAATCTCAGTCACCACCCAACGTAGTTGAGCTCCCAGATCCACATAAGCTTGATATTCATACTACGGATAGTGACTCAGAAATCATCAGTATCCCAATCTTCTCTACTCATGAGCAGATGATTTCTGTGATAGAACGTTATGATGGTAACCCTCACCTTATAACATCAGCTATCAAAAATTCTACCAGTGACTACTCTCTGCATCAAAAATGGCTGATAGCGGTTATTGAAGTAGCAGCCGATATCTATCTCGTTAGCAACGGAACCCAAGATCCGCTCAACCTTAGGCACTGCATCAGAACATTCGCCAATGAACTCAAAACTCAACTCAAGGAAGAAAGGGATAACTCAGAAGAACTTCTCTTCTACATTGAACGAAAACAAATATACCACAAGGTATATGATGTTCTCATGGGTTCTGCATTCCCTTATTCTACAAAACAAATGGAAATGTTGGGTGCTATGAGAAGAAATATCGAAGATGCTGACTTCATGGTAATGGAAAATCTTCAGGCGTTCCTTGACTTACTATCTGAGAAAGATCACTTGAGTACCAAAGGAAGCAATTGATTTATCATCAAGTCTACTCTAGAACATCATATCAAATTGATAATCGACGAGCTTGGGTACATCCGCAAAACAAAGATTAACAATCCTTTGCTCCTCACAATGTCTGTGAAAGCTATAAAGCTCATCCTCACGCACCTTACGCTGCAGAATCTGAGTTAAAACTTCCATAACCAATGTGAAAAGGTAAGGGGACATTGGATCCCCTTGTCTAAGGCCCCGTTTGCCCTTAAAATAACCATGCAAGTCTCCATTTATACTAATAGAGAACGAAGCACTACAGACACACGTCATTATCCAATTCACCATTTTCGGGTGAAACCCAAACCCTCCAAGAATAAGCTCCAGAAATTTCCAATCAACAGTGTCATATGCCTTTTGAATATCAACCTTAAAGGCACATCTGGGAGGACCACGAGAAATATGATAGTTATGCATAAGCTCTTGAGTAAGCATAATATTATCAGCAATCTTCCTACCAGGAACAAAGGCTGATTGGTTTATGCTAACCACATCACCCAAACCTTCTCGAATACGTTTAGCAAGAATCTTGCTAATGCATTTATAAAGAACATTACAACAAGAAATAGGCCGATAATCATTTATTCGAGATGGAGTTGAAACCTTTGGCACAAGGGCTATAATCGTATGATTTACTTCTTGGAGAAGCTTTCCATTATTAAAGAAATCCGTAACTGCCAAACAAACCTCATTACCCACAATATCCCATGCATTCTTGAAAAAAGAAGAAGAAAAACCATCCGGACCCAGCGCTTGATTATCACCAATGGAAAACATAGCATATTTTATTTCTGCATTAGTAACAGATCGAACCATATAATCTGAATTCGCCCCTTCCAAACGCTTAGAAAACAGCCCCATATCCGGAAGAAGAGATGAACAACCCTCCACACCCAAAAAGTTCTCATAATGGCTAACAAAAACATTAGGAACTCCATTACCTTCAAAAACAGCCCTCGTATTGTCCGTGATCATTTCAATACGAGACCTATGATGTCTCCCTTTAACAACTCTATGAAAGTAAGCAGAATTACTGTCACCAAGTTTTAACCAATCGGCTTTAGCTTTCTGTCTTAGAAATCGCTCCTCATCAAGGACCGCATTCTGATAGGCATTAAGATAAATAGCCTCTTCTTCTTGCAAAATCAGATTACTAGGGTCCTGATCTAGGGCAATCTGAGCAGCATCCAGTTCCGTTCAAAGAGCGCAAACTCGGGAATGAAGATTGCCTTGCTCAAATAGCAACTTACGAAACGAAGTTTTAAGCGATTTCAGCTTTTTCACCACCTTAAACATGTTATGACCAGCAACCTGTTGCGACCATGCTCTATTTACCACATCCTTAAACCCCTCTTTATGCACCAGAAAATTCGGGAACTTAAAAGGCTTAGGTCTATTCATGGTAACCATTGGAATTTTTAAGACACTAGGAGAGTGATCAGATATCCGGTAAGGCTGAAATATCGCTAATGACCACGGAAAATCATCACCAAATTTGATATTAACCATCACTCTATCTATCTTCTTCATAACACCTCCACCCCCTTTCGGTTTTTGATTCCAAGTAAAATGTAAACCGGTACTATTAACATCCAGAACTTCGATATCCTCCACACACTCCTTAAATTCCCGCATAGCAATATTAAATTGAGCACCATGGAGAGTGTCTTCGAGGTTGAGGGCAGCATTAAAATCCCCAAGCAACACCCATGGATTACCCCGAACGAAATGTTTATGCTTTCCAAGACTATGCCACAACTCTCTACGACGAGTATACAGATTATCAGCATAAACAAAGGAGCAAAACATGTCTTTAAGAATCGTTTTAATATGGACTTGAACATGCATGACCTGATTGGTCATATCAACAACCATAACATCCACAACATCCGGATTCCAACCCAAAATGATACGGGAACCCTTATTACAGAGATTCCCATTAGAAGTCCAGATCCAATTACGAAAAACCTTTTGGCAAATATCTTGTAAATTAGATACATCAACATGAGATTCTAAAATAGCACATATATTCAAGTGGTTTTCATTAATCACCTGACGAACCTCTTTCTGTTTAGGGGAACGGTTCAAACCCCTTATATTCCAAGAGGCTATGCTAATCATTGGAAACATTTAACACGGGAGTGCTTGCCCCCTCAGAAATAAAGATAGAGGTCGACCTGTCCTTTTGAGGAATGGTGTGACAATCCATAAAACTGGCCGTTTCATCATAAACATCCTCCACCTCCTCACTGTCCTCTTCTACCACCAGCCCTTTCCCATTAGGTTTTGCAATTCCCTTATCTGCCCCCGTTGTGTCCATTCGACCCACTTCCTCTTCCTGTTCCAATGCCGAGAATGCATTTGAGATAGGCACATTTCCTTTAGAAGAGCCCCCTTTATCATTATTACGACTAATCGGCCGATACTCGAATTTTGGCTTCGGCTTGTTCAAGGGAAATCCTTTTGTATTTCCAGCAACTTTTTGTGTTTTCTTTGGCATACGAAAACCATCATCCACATCTCTATCATTCTTTTTTGGAATCTCTTTAGCAGCCTTGGGACATGTTGAACATGTATGACCAAAGATCTTACAAGTATCACATCGTGGAGGCTTCCATTCATATTCAATACGGATAGTTTCACGAGTATAACCAGCCCCATATAAATTAGGAACACCCACAGTAACATGCTCCTTTAACTCCTTATCCGCTGGAATTTCTATCATAGCCCTAGCATAACTACTTCTTCCCCACGACTCCACACACATATTGCTAGTATAAGTATCTAGCATCATGGGATTACCAAGCTTCGTAGCAATCATACTCAATCCATCTGCTGTAAATGCCGTAATGGGGACATCATGCATTTTAATCCAAACCGGAACTTAGTCAGGTCCTCCTTAGTTAAGCTTATCGAAGGATTCCATTTATTCAAAATTATAGGAACCCCTCTTATCATCCATGGTCCATTCTCAAGCACATCTTCCACACCTTTCATAGAGGAGAATTTAAAAAAGAAAAATCCATTCGTGTTCATCATTATCTTCTGAATACCAAACTTTCCCCATGCATTCCAAACGTAATTCTCAACTACCGGATAAGCAAGCCGTTTACCAATAAAATATCCATATAGAGAATTATTCAGTCTACTAGTAACTTCTGCCACTGAAGACAATGGAATTTCCACATCAAAATCAGAATCACCCTCAACATTTGATTCTATAGCTCGAAAATTAACCTTCTTTGAGGTAGCTTCCTTGGACAATACTTTAGCAAACGATACACCACCAGAATTAGCTCCTATTGGGACATTAGAAGGCTGATTTCGGCCAGCTTCTTGAATCACTTCAGTAACTGCTTCAAGTCTATCAAGGCCTCTTACGAATGTATCCGTGTACAGCTCTGGGATTTTAACAGGTTTCTCAACCTCAACCTGACTATTCACATTAGAATCAACACCACTTTCCGACGACTTTAAATCAGGGATTTTATGGGAACTTTCAGTACCAACCTGATTCTCTACCTTCGGCATACTAACTTCACTAGTGGTATCCAGATCAGGGATTTTATTAGAGTTATCAACCCCAACCTGATCATAAATACTAGGATAACGAAGGTCATCATGTTCCTGAGTGCCAGAAGCCTTATCATGGTCCGTATACATGGAAGACCCTTCATCCGTTTCAACCTGATCAGCAACAATAGGTTTCACCAACTTATTCTTAAGCAATGATTTAAGAACAGGTTTTGTACCTCCTAGTAAATTTGCATTCACCTCAAAAGTTTGATGCTTTTGAGGATTCTTATTATCCGTCACTCCCTTACCCCGTTTCATAATCACACTCTATTCTACGAATCCAGCTTGACCAAAAAATGGCCAACACAATCAGAAAACCAGAAGTCCAGAAAACCAACACACTAAATCAAATAACGAATAAGCAAAAACCCTCACAAACAAGTACACCAATCCGCAAATCAGACTCAATATATTAAAATCTGGCCGAATCTTGAAGAGTAGCCACCAAGAAATCAGAATAAGGAATCAAATCTTGACAAGATCAATACACCTTAAGCCACAAGCAATCAGAATAATTAAACCCTAGACGATTATAATGAACTTAAACCCTACAAAATCGAAACCCTAATACAAATTTTGAGTTCTTGACCTAGTATGGAGGTTCGTATCATCAATGGAGGGACACCAAGGGTGTTTCAAAGATAATAACAGACTCAATAGTAGATTAGAAGATCAAAATCAGATTGGAAATCGATTTAGAAGGCTAGAAAAAGATGAACAGGAAAATCACCTATATTAGAGAGCATCTAGGGGTTTTTTATCACACGTAAGCTACCGTCATTCATTTATCAAAATCTTTAAATCTTGCAAAATTATTAACCGAATAAGTTAACACGTGTCTTTAACCATATGGTATTTGCATGAATAAATTAGTTTATGCTCTTTTTGGTTTACTTAATATATTTGAGGTAATTACATGGTTAAGCTCACTTAGATTAAGTTGCCATGAATGAAAGTAAAAATATTTTCTAGTTGTTTGAAATGACGAGTTTACTTGGATTAAACGCTAGTATTTTTATTGCTTTAATACCCTTGGAATAGGTTAGACACTTATGGTTGCGAAAATTGCGGATTGAGGATTGGTTAGGCCTAGGTTTAGTTTAAAATAAATTGCGGATTTATTCATATTTTAAAGCCTACATTTCCAATTTTTGTTTAAAATTTGGAAATGTACTTAGCAATTTGTTATTACTTATGCATCTCATTTTCTTGTCAACAGATGGATCTATCAAACCCTTTGTTGAGGAAGCTTGCTTCATCCCCCTAGAATATGGACGATATTGAGAAATGGATGGGACGATACTTAGGGTCAAACAGAGTCATCATGTGGCCAGATATGAGACGCTTGTGTATTAGGGATGAGTTGGAAGAGTTGATTAAGTATGATAAAGATGGCGAGGAACATACTGCTTTTTTCCATCTTTTCTCCATTGATGAGGCTATATACCAAGAGGTCGTCACTGAGTTTATGATGACTTACGAGTTCCGAGAGAGATTGGAGATCACTGATAAGAAGAAGATCACTTTTCGGTATCGTGGGAAGAAATATCATATGACAGTTGGAGATTTCGGGGTATACCTTGTCCTTTACACACAGTCACATGCCAGTTCTGATTGGTTCACCAGCAGTTTCCAGTCTATCTCCAGTTTACCGTCACGGGATCACAAGGAGATATGGAGAGGATTGACGGGGACAACCTTCAGGAGTGGAGTGAAAGCTTCACTCATGACCCGACCAGTTCATCACATTCTTCACAAGCTCCCGTGCCGTACTATCTTTGGGAAGAGAGATTGACGGGGACAACCTTCAGGATCACAAGGAGATATGGAGAGGATTGACGGGGACAACCTTCAGGAGTGGAGTGAAAGCTTCACTCATGACCCGACCAGTTCATCACATTCTTCACAAGCTCCTGTGCCGTACTATCTTTGGGAAGAGAGATGCTGGACCTGCTACATCAGAAGAGCTTAAGTTCATGGATGCGATCATAAGGAAGCAGAACCTGAATGTCGCATACATCATCGTGGATAGATTGTGGAAGGAGAAGAGAGAGGATAGACGCCACGTATTCATAGGAGCCATTATCACGAGATTGTTAGTCGGCATGGGGATTCTCATGGACCGTCACCGTGAGGATTACACCCATCATGCTAGTTCGCAGCCGTTTCATCTAGAGTACTGCAAGTTGATCATGATGATTGATGAGGGACCTGAGAGACAGTGCTTATGGTATCAGACTCGGCAGCCCAATCCTGGATGCTTCATGACCAGGAAGCACGTGACTACAGAGGATAGAGATGTTGGTCCCCAGCCACAGAGACCAGTTGCAGCAGAGATACCTGAGACATCACGAGGAGCAGAGACATTAGTACTGCCTACACATGCCTTTGTGCATCACACGGATCCGGTCACTCCTCTTACTCAGTACTATCTATTACATGCTTTACAGGTTATCCGTGATCAGCAGGTTCTGACAGCAAGGACACATGGTACCCCTGAGCCTGATCACTTCTTATACAGATGTGGACCACCACCTCCACCTACTACCCATACCGCCACTCACCCATATACCGCCACTCGCCCATACACCACATTCCCTCCACCACATCCACATACCTCCACTCAGCCACCACATCCATATAGACGCCCTCGCACACCTACCACCTACTCCACACCATTACCCACTTACAGATCCATATCTGATATAGCCAGAGTCTACTCAGTACACATACCATCACCAGCCCGTCAGCAGGCATCATTGCCTCATCCGACTGTACCCATTCTGACCCATGACCAGCATCCAGAGGCTAGCACATCATATAGACTAGATCTGCTCTACATTGGCACCGATGCATTGTTCACTGGTAGCATCAGCCCTTACTTGGATTTGGGCCCCATCTTTTCAGATCAGGTTCCTACTGAGAGCACTCTCAGGCAGCTCTACCTTGATATGTTACAGACAACAGGTGTTACCACTGAGGACATGCTCGCACAGGGTTATGATGATATGATGGCACTTCCAGCGATGACTCTCAGGCAGATATTGATTCAGAGAGGACTACTACCTCCAGATGAGCAGAGAGTATCTAGCGGACAGCAGTCAGTTGCAGGACCTCCAGCTCAGCCTGATGACATACCAGCAGAGGATCCTCCATTCTAGACTACTTATCTTATGATTTATATTTCATATCACTGACTTTTGTATTATATTGATTACAGTTATCTCTATCTTGCACTTGGTTAAACTTTTGGGATATTTTTCGACATTTATGGTTGAAACTTTATATTTCGTTTATCGTAGTTACTTATTATGTTTGTTTCTTTATTTTAGAATAAGTGATTGAATGTGTGATGAATGAGAAATAAGCCCGAACGAGATGACGAGCATTCAAGAAAAAGAACCGTGATGTCAAAAGGCAGACAACCAAGGAATTCACAACTGCAGACCACGGAACTTACACACATCTCAGGAGAGGAGCTTCGGTCTATCTTCTTCTGAAACTCGTACATGCACCGCAGACTCTTAAAAGATCTAAGTGTGGGATCTCAACCCACACTCCAAGACATCTTAGCCAGAATCATCTCCAAATCTTAAATCACAAAAGTGTGAAATTCACTAATAAGAATTTCCACTTACATTATGGATCGACTCTTAAGCTAAGCATGAACGAGAAGCGCTGTGCACCAGATAAGGACATGCGGAGCTGAATCACTCTTAATGAAGATCTTCGAATTCTCAGCTTTCGCCTCTAAACGATAAATCGTCATCTGGGGAGTTTCTTACCTTTCACCTCGTTTTCATAACTTGATTCATTTTGTTAGCTTAGGAATGCAAAGTAATCTATACTCTATCCTAAACTTATCACTAAGTATGGGATTCCAGCCCAAACCAAACACTTGAGAAACATTTTCTATATGTTTAAACTCTAAGTGTGGGATTATATTTTCAAATATAAGCTCAACTCAAGAGAACATTAGGGACAATGTTCCTCTAAGTGTGGGATAGCAGGTATAGAATACCTTGAATTAGATGTTTTACAGATTTTAATGTCCAAATAGCTTTACTCAGAAAATGTTCCTCAAATTTTCAAAATTTTCAAAACTTTTTAAACAAAAATAATAAAGTATGAGCTGAATCGTCCGATTAGCTCTACTATTTTTGAGTTACGATATCTTTCAAAGAGGAACCATTTCTAATATGAGTTAGTTATTCAAGAATACTAGGGAAATTAAGGTAGAAATTTCTTAAATAAGTATTAACAAACTAAGGAGCATGGCTAGGCACATACAAACCCAAATTTGCAGTGAGGTTTTGATCCTTAAAAGCATTCATTTTAAATGCTACATTGTTCATTTCTTGTGTGTGTCGATGCTAGTATCTCTAAAATTAGAACTTGTTCCTGACATACGTTTCGAGACCACATTGGAAAGTACCGTACGCAGTATAGGTGCAATTAGATGATCTCGACATTCCTTAGGATTTAACCCATTCTTACATACCTTTTCAAGACCAAAACCCTTCTGATACTCATTTTTAGTATCGATGATCCGCCTAGAAAAACCCTTTGAGCCTAAACCTTTCGTTTCTTCAAAAACCCTATATCTTTAACCACTTTTCCCAAATTCCCAACAACTTATCTTGGAATTTCTAAGGTTATGAAAAACATCTTGAAGAATCTCTTTCTGAATTGATCTACTCCTCCGTGTTCACCAAAATTAGAAAATCAAGGGTGCGAAAAATTGTCACCAGAAGAAAAGACTCGAAGAAGTCCGTGATAAGAAAGAAGAGATTTCCGAAAGAAAATCAAAAAAATATCCTTGGAAGTTCTCTGGCAAAGAAGTTCTGAAGAAAGAAAAGAAAATAAAAAGCAGAAAAAGAAAGAAAAGAAAAAGAAAAGAAAATAAAGCTAAAGTGCTTCAGTGTATCAATCTTTCAAAGAAAGATTCAATGAAATACGAGTAGCTATCTTCTCCGTTCTACAATAAGTTTTTCATGATTCTTAGAATGCCCATGATAAGCAACCCCTTACAACCAAAAATCACCACTATCCTTACCCCTCAACCCTCACAAACATTACAACCCACTTGAATGTCTTGGGATAATTAGCGCCGTCCTCTTCCTAAGTGGTGGAGATCCGATTCTCGACCAAGCTTATGATGATGAGTGCTGCATGACTGGCTATTTGAGCGATTTCGATTGCGCTAGATTGATAGGAAACCCGATACACTCTGAGTGAATTGAGTGACCACCTTTAGTGAGATCGCCTAGTCATGTATACTCCAAGATCACGAGATTTGGAAAGTATGCCTGGGAAAGTCAATACTTATTTCTGAAAGGATCATCTTAGCTTTCCCTATGTTCTCTAAATAATTCTCCCATATGACAAAGTGGTAACTTTTTGGAGGTGCTCTAACTCACATAAAATCTATAAAATGTTTTCACAGGGACACAACTGAGTGTTGCTTGAGGACAAGCAAAGTGTGGGATACTTGATGTGACCCAAAAAGTCATGTTTTTAAGTACTTATTTCCGCACTTTTTGGACTATTCTTTGGTGAAAACATTTCAAAACAATCATTTATCATCAAAAATCACCAAGGTAGTCTAAATACGGGCGTTGCTACAAAAATCAGTAAAAACATCCATTTTGCACGCAAACCGAGGCAAAAACTATCACCTTAAATATTCCATTCTTGATTATCCTATCAAAGCAGATCTTAATGCATATTTTATGATTCAATAGGAAAATCCAAGATCGGTGGTGAAAGAATCAAGAGAAACGGGTGAAGAACGAAGAAGATGTGCAGTCTAGAAGCCCGCCGATCGTTATCCGGAACACGCAAAAGTCAAACACTTCCAAATTTGGGAAACTCAGTGTCATTAGAAGCGTAACGGAATAACGAAGCCAACGGCGCAAGAATCAAGCAAATCGGAACCCAAACGAAGAAGATACGGACGAACCAAGCAACCGAGAAACAAGCGGAGGCCAAACCAAGCACCAACCCCCCCCCCCTTGGCCCTAGGTACCGTATACGGTACCCTAGGTGCCGTATACGGCCCTTGGGGTGCCGTATACGGGGTCTTGATGCTTGTGAGGTGCCATTTGCCCCCCCTGGTCCGATGGTCCCGTATGCAGCTTGGATGCTTGTATTTCATGCTTCAAGACTTGTACCAAGACCAACTAGCTTCTCCTATAAATACCTCATTCATTTCACCATTTGAAAACACACCTTACACCATTCTTCTCTTTCTCTCTCTAAAATTCTCCCTCTAGCACTACTCTTAGGAGTTAGAGGAGAATTATTCTTGTAGTTAGTTCTCTCTCTAGTTTCTCTCTCTAGCACTACTCTTAGGAGTTAGAGGAGAACTAGAAAGATATAAGTTAGCGGTTAGAGCTAGAGGAAAGTTGTAATTGGGTAATCAAGCTGTAGCAAGGTTATTCAAGTCAGACTGTTGTAATCCTCAGTATTACTCTTCTAATCCGGTGATATTATCTTACTTTCTTACTGTTATAATGTTTACTTTGCATATTGTTTCAGTACGATTTATGATTGTTGCCATGCTGATTAGCTAGATTAATATGTGATTGTTGAAATGTAGATGTTAGGATTAGGGATGATGTTTTAATAATATATCTTATATATGATCGGTAGTTGTTATGCTGCATACATGTTTAGACTTATCCTGGATGTAGACTTAATTAATCACCCTTTCTGGTCTCTCACGTGACTGTTGCCTTTGGATAGGATCTGATCAACCCTAACTACGAATACACAATTATCTCCTGTTTGTATGAAACTGTGAGATCGCCATAACACGTCAGAATACTTGGTATAGCTTTGGAAATACCACTGGTAGAGTACAAATACGTGGAAGCCAAGGAAATGCCGGTGGACTATCTCACCGTGGATTACCTGGAAGCAACACTTCCAGACACGGGTCTAGCTCTTGTTAAGCCGTGAAAATGCTATAGTACACCGTTAAACTACCTCTGGTTATAAAGCTGTGTAAAGATACATTAGGTCTTTAAAACACGGTAGATATACCTAGGGTTAGAGTACTGTGGAAATAAGGTCACTATACACTGTACGCATGCCTAGGGATGAACGACCGATGGCAAAGGAGGGTCTAATCCATGACGGAAGAATTAGAACTAAAACAGATAAAACATGAGTTAGGAAATGAAAGCAAGGATGCCGGCTGTGTTCCTAGATGCTTAAAACCCCTAAACTCTACTTAACCGATAGTTTAACTTATTCAGGATACAACCAGTATTACTCTGTTAAAATTGGATAGACATAGGTGTTAAGAAAAGTCAGTGTTGTGGACTGTCGCCTTATTCCTTAACCTCATTCAGAGGGTCGCTTGGTCTCCGAAAGAGACAGTGAGGTGGGTCTGAAGACATTCCCATCTGACCAGAATCAGGATAACCTAGGATTCAGTGACATATGCTTTAGGGTTACACCTAGACGTAGGGTCCTAGTGTTTACACCGACTGTTTAGAAGATTCTTAACCAGAGTAATCACCTATCATCAATATAATATCATCCCGAAACCCTAATCGTCGAAGTTTCACCAATCACTCTCTACCTGCTGCTTATATTCTCGTTTACTTTTCTGCACTTTAATTTCTGTCTTTAGGTTAGATTAGATAAAACCAAAACCCATACCTACCTTTTTTTAAACCCATCCTATTGTCAAGTTATCTTTGGTAGGTTCCAATTCAATTCAATTCGTTCCGATTTTGGACGACACTCGAGTTATACTTGCCGCCTTACCCACAAGGTAGGTAGCTTGCATAGTTTGAGCCCAGCAAATATAAATTTTTAAAACTTTCAACCCGTCGTGCGTCTCGGTAGCCGTCGGTGCAACGACTCGGATTCTAAAACCCGACCGACCGCTGGGACCGCGATAGAGATACTTATGAAATATTATCAAAATAATATTTAGAAAATAGTAGCGTTATTAAATAATTTCGTATTATTTAATAAAATGTGTTCACCAACGTCCGTATTAATGTATCGGGATCCGCCCGATATGAAAATGCACGATTAAATTTAATCGCGTACGTGTATATATATATATAACAATATATATAATGATACATACAATTAGCCTAACATAGAACTAATTACATGTATTAGAAAGTGTTTAGGTACTAATAACTAGTCCTAATTTGTCGGGTGTCACATAAAAAAAAGAGAAAAAGAGAAAATAGAAAAAAATAAAAGAAAAAAATAGTTCAGAAGAATAAAGTTAGTACTTCGAAGTATCGCCCTAAAAGAAGAAGATCCGATAGAAGGCAAAAAGCTACTGTTCTTCCATCCGTTTCTAAATAGAGTTTTTCGTGACCTTAGGAGTCCTAAGATAAGCAACACCTTACAACCAAAATCTCCACTATCCATACCCCTTAACCCTCACAAACATTACAACCCCTGAATGTCTTGGGATAATTAGCATCGTTCTCACCTAAGTGGTGGAGATCCGATTCTCGATCAAGCTTATGACGATGAGTACTGCATGACTGGCTATTTGAGCGATTTCTTTGTTTAGAATGTTAGGTAACCCGAAACACTCTTGAGTGAATTGAGCGACCACCTTAGTGAGATCGTCTGGTCATGTATACTCCGAGATCACGAGATTTGGAAGTATGCATAAAGAGAATCATTACTTGTTTTTGAAATAATTATCTTATCTTTCCTGATGTTTTTAGAACAATTATATGAGTATGAGAAAATGATAAATTTTAGAAATATTCTGACTCACCCCAAAACCAGGTTTTAAAAATATTTTCCGCGAGGGTATGGATGTGTTGCTCTCAGACAAGCAACGTCTAAGTGTGGGATACTTGATGTGACCTAAAAATTCATGTTTTTAGGCACATTATTCTACACTTATTGGACTTCTTTTTGGTGAAAACATCTATCATTTACTTAAAATCACCAAAGTGGTCCAATTATGGATGCTGCTGTTAAAATCACTAAAAGCATCCTTTAATCACGCAAAACGAGACAAATAACGTCACCTTAAATATTCCCTTCTTGAATCACTTATGGAACTAGATCTTAATTCATACTTTATGATTCCATAGGGAAATCCAAGACCGGAGGTGAAAGAATCAGAAGAAACGGACAAAGAACGGAGAAGATGTGCAGTCTAGAAGCCCGCCGATCGTCATCCGGAACACACAAAAGTCAAACACTTCCAAATTTGGCAAACTTAGTGTCATTAGAATCATAATGGAAAAACGAAGTCAACTGCGTAAGAATCAAGCAAAACGGAATCCAAACGAAGAAGATACGGACGAACCAAGAAACCGAGAAGTCAACGGAGGCCAAATGGAGCACCAACCCCCCCCCCCCCCTACCACCAAGGGTGCCGTATACGGCACCTTAAGTGCAGTATACGGTACCTAGGGTGCCGTATATGGGGTCTTTTGCCTTGTGAGGTGCCGTTTGACCCCCCCTTGGTCCGCTTGTCCCGTATGATGCTTTGGTGCTTGTTCTTGGTGCTTAAGGACTTGTACCATGGCTACCTCCATTCTCCTATAAATAGTGGACTCATTTCTCATTTCCAACACACCTCATTCTCACATTTCACTCTCTCTCTAGTTTTCATTCTCTCTCTAGCATTACTCTTAGGAGTTAGAGGAGAATTAGTCTTGTAGTTAGTTACTTTCTCTCTCTAGCACTTCTCTAAGGAGTTAGAGGAGAATTAATAGGGTAGCTTTTGTAATAGATTTGGAATTCTTGGAGGATCTCCTTTGTAATATTGTTCGGGATATTTCGGAGCTCTGTCCGTGTAATCTTTCAGCTACTATTCAATCAACGCATTACTTTCGGTTATTTCTATCCTTATCTCTCATAATGTTGCATGCTATTATTATGTTTGATTTAGGATACATTGCCATGATTAGTGAGTAGATTAGCTATTGTGTTTGTTGTGATGTAGTTAGTCGTTAATTGGGATGATGTCATTATGAAACAACAGAGGTAACGTGTCGCACCCCCAAAACACGTGGCAGCGGAAACATGAGGTGTCACGGGGGCGCCGACCAAATCAAATATCACAACACAAAGATTAAAGCAAACGACCTCTATATGAGACGTTTGAAAATATTACATTACCATAATTCAAATGTTTACAAAATATCTGGAGTTCGCATAAACCGTTAAGAGATTTCTAGTACATTACTGATTATACAAAATACAGCTAAATGCAATCTAATCTCTTGATGTTTGAAAACAATGCGACTCGAGCTAAGCTTTCCATAAGCTTCATACTGCGGCGGGTTACCTGAGAAATACATACTAAAAGGTCAACATAAAGTTGGTGAGTTCATAGGTTTGATAATCAATTCAGTTACTAATATGATCCACAAGATTTCAAAAGTAGTATCATTCACAATGATAAGTAAAAGTATCGTTAGTCAACGATAAGTAAAAGTATTGCAAAATGCAACATAAGTATACCATTTGCATGAGTCTCATAGTCAAGCTTAACGTTGTTTGCCTCCGGTAAGTGTACTAATCCGATACACCTCTAAATCACAAGTAATACTGCGCCCGTGGGTTGGCTAGAGCGACTAGCCCGGACGAGGTTTGTCAAACCCTGATAGATCTATCCAATAATACTCACGCACAAATTTTAATGACTATGATGGGTAGAGGACTTTAGTGGATTATTCAGGTCTCATGCAATCCGTACGAAAAGTGTTTCAAGTTACTTGTGATCATATAAGCAGTTGTATAAAATAGTTGTATGTATTCTCACCCCAGTTGAAAAACAGTAAAAAGGGGCTATGAAACTCACCTTAGATTAGCAAGTAGCAAGTAAGTATCAAATAAGCAAGCAAGCCGGTGTGCAACCTTCTAACGTCCTAAAAACGTATAAGGTTGGGTATAAGTAGATGTCTCAAAAGACCATCTATAGCGATTGTATAAGTGGGGGTCAATGTCCACTTAAGCCAATCGTGTAGGTGGAGGGTTAATGTCCACCTAGAGCTAGTTCATCAACTAGTATGTCCAAATAAATTGTTCAAGTTCGTTTCTTAAAAACGTGTACGACCCGTTGGTGAAAGTTTGTAATAATAATTCATTTAGACATTATTATCAAGTTTGTTTTGCTGTAAACTATTCATTAGTACATATCGTGTGTTGCAAACCAATTATTTTAGTTTGTATAAGTCTTAAACCGTAGGTCAAAGTTGGTCAACTCGTTGGTCAAAGCTGGTCAAACCTGGTCAAACCTGGTCAAACCTGTTCAAACTGGTCAAACCTGGTCAAACCTGATCAAACTGGTCAAACCTGGTCAAACTGGTCAAACCTGGTCAAACTGGTCAAACATGGTCAAACTGGTCAAACCTGGTCAAACTGGTCAAGGTTGGTCAAACTTAGCATCACTAGCAAAATGTAGCATCACTAGGTTAGTGTCTCTACTTGAGACTTAGGATATTTTCAGAAAATGTGGCATCACTAGCAAAATGTAGCATCACTAGCAAAATGTAGCATCACTAGGTTAGTGTCTCTACTTGAGACTTAGGATATTTTCAGAAAATGTGGCATCACTAGTAAAATGTAGCATCACTAGCAAAATGTAGCATCACTAGGTTAGTGTCTCTACTTGAGACTTAGCATATTTTCAGAAAATGTGGCATCACTAGTAAAATGTAGCATCACTAGCAAAATGTAGCATCACTAGGTTAGTGTCTCTACTTGAGACTTAGGATATTTTCAGAAAATGTGGCATCACTAGCAAAATGTAGCATCACTAGCAAAATGTAGCATCACTAGGTTAGTGTCTCTACTTGAGACTTAGGATATTTTCAGAAAATGTGGCATCACTAGCAAAATGTAGCATCACTAGCAAAATGTAGCATCACTAGGTTAGTGTCTCTACTTGAGACTTAGGATATTTTCAGAAAATGTTCTAAGTGTCGGTTTCTAATTCGGGAAACTTTCTAAGTTTAGTCTTTGGTCCAAGTTACTAACTAAGTCATCCAAACCCATTTTTGTTACCACTTTCCAAAATAGTAAGTTTTGTCGTTTTTAGAAACCGAGCCGTTTTTGTTGACTTGGTCAAACCTACTCGGTTTGACCCGAAACTTTTACCCAACCCATAAATCAGTTTAAAGAGTCCAAATAATTTGTCGGTTTGTGCCGGAGTCATCCAAAGTGTCGGTTTTAATTACACTTCTTAAGATTTTCAATATTTCACATTTTCGACTTTTGTCGGTTTGGTTCGCCATTTTATTTCTACCACTTATGGTCCAAACTAGGGTCTGAGATTTTTACCAACTGATCATCCATGTTTCTAGTCTAACCTATAATTTTTGCAACAACCATAGTGTCCATTTACATATCTAAATAATTTCGTGAAGGAACCGAACTCGGTTTTCGAAAACTTTCAGACCAGACTCAAAGATCAGTTTATAGCCAAAAATACGTACAGATCTGGAAAAAGTGCAAAATACGAAAGTTGTAGCTCTTTTCAATACGCAACTTTTAGAAAAAAATTCGTTGTCTAACTCTTCCTACAGCTCGAGATATGGTCATTTTAGTGGACTGACTTTTCTGGGACAGAAACTGTCTTCTTACATATGTGTTACAAAAACGTGTTTCAACCTTTTATTTGGACATAATAGTGTTAGATGAGCTACAAAACAAGTAAAGAAACATCATGAAATCAGTTTTAGAGAGAGAGGATGGGTATTCATACTTAGAAATGATGAAGAAGATGATGGAAAGGAGCCTTGATCCTTGTTGTTCTTGCTCTTGATCAAAGGTGGCTTGTGGTGGTTTATGGTGGTAATTGTGGTGGTTTATGGTGATGGATTTGGCTGAGTTTCTTTGGAGGTGAGAGAGAAAAGAGTTGGGAGGAATAAGGTGGTGGGTTGAAATGATGAAAGACTTGTGCATGAGATGTAAGTGGGATTGTAAGAGAAAGGGAGATGTGACATTTTTGCATGTTCAAAGAGTGGCCAAAGAAGGGAGGTGGCACATGGGGTGGCCGGCCCCCATGTGGTCCCACCAGGGGTATTTTGGTCATTTTTCACTTTCCCAATTTAATTCGTTACATTTTCCGTTCGTTTACCCGATTGTTTAGACGTTTATTCGTACGTTAAATGTTTAATACGCGTATTTAAATGACGAATTAAATTTCGATATTTTCACTTGAAATATTTAATATAGATACTTGAAAACACTTATAAAAATGTTACTTTAATTTATCGGCCTCGATTCGCGCGCTAGTCGTACGGAGTTTTAATCGCGTAACGTTTTAAATAGACGTTTTTATTGACGAATCATTATAAGATGTTTTCAATAATAATTTCATACAAAATAATATATTTAAATTATTAAAATATATTTTAGCTTTCGCTCGATTGTCGGGCGCGTTCCGCGCGTTTCTGTTGCGTTTGAGACGTTTTAGTCAAAACGCCTAAGTTTTTCGTGTATTATTTTAACAAAATAATAATATATGGTAAATAACTTCTAAAAATAGATTCAAGTTATTTATAGAAATGTTTTCACCAACGTCGTATAATTTGTCGGACTCCGTCCGGTTGTTTTGCACAATTTCACCAAATTGCGTAAGTGTAATTACAACTAATTACATAAGCGTAATATAATCAATTACGGGAGTGTATATTCACATAAATACACAAATAGTTACAAGTAATTACAAGTATTTAGCCTAATACTAAACTAAACACACGTAATTAGGATTTCTAGTAGGTTAATCAGTAACCCTAAATCGTCGGGTGTCACATTCTCCCCCTGTTAGGAGAATTTCGTCCCGAAATTAGTTTGTTGCCGCAGTCTGTGGGGTATCTAGGAATAGATGTGGATGTTTCAGTCGCATTTGGTCTTCCCGTTCCCAAGTGAATTCAGGACCGCGCCTAGAATTCCACCGGACTTTAACGATGGGAATACGACTCTGTTTCAAGCGTTTGACCTCACGGTCCATGATTTCTATCGGTTCCTCGATGAAATGGAGTTTATCATCTATGTGGATTTCGTCGAGCGGGATTACAAGCGTCTCATCACATTTCTTCAAGTTAGAAATGTGGAACGTGTTGTGCACGCTACTGAGTTGGGGCGGTAGCTGCAGTCGATATGCCACCGGACCAATTCTTTCAAGAATCTCAAAAGGTCCGATGTACCTAGGGTTTAGTTTGCCGCGATTGCCAAAACGAATGACACCTTTCCAAGGTGACACTTTTAATAGTACTCGGTCCCCAACCTGGAATTCGAGTGGTTTGCGTCTCACGTCAGCGTAACCCTTTTGACGATCACGTGCGGCTTTCAGCCGGTTTTGGATGGTCACGATTTTCTCGGTCGTTTCATGGATGATTTCAGGACCGGTGAGTTGGCTATCGCCGATTTCGGTCCAACAAATGGGTGATCGGCACTTTCTACCATAAAGTGCCTCGAAGGGTGCAGCACCAATGCTGGTGTGGTAACTATTGTTGTAGGAGAACTCACACAAAGGTAGGTGGTTTTCCCAGTTTTTGCCGAAGTCAACTACGCACGCGCGCAGCATATCTTCTAAAGTTTGGATGGTTCGTTCACTTTGACCATCGGTTTGTGGGTGATAAGCGGTACTCATATCCAGACGAGTACCGAGAGCTTTCTGAAGTGTTTGCCAAAATCGAGAGGTGAAGCGGCTATCTCTATCGGAGATGATCGAGATGGGTATGCCGTGTCGTGCTACAACCTCTTTGATGTAGATGCGAGCCAAGCGCTCCATCTTGTCGGTTTCTTTGATAGCTAGGAAATGGGCAGATTTCGTGAGACGATCAACGATCACCCAAATGGTATCACAACCGCTCGGTGTCTTTGGTAGTTTAGTAATGAAGTCCATAGTTATGTTTTCCCATTTCCATTGAGGTATTTCGGGTTGTTGTAGCAACCCAGAGGGTTTCTGGTACTCGGCCTTAACCTTGGCGCAGGTTAAACATTTGCTAACATAGGTGGCGATGTCGGCTTTCATGTTGGGCCACCAATACCGTTGTCTGATGTCATGATACATTTTGTCAGAACCAGGATGTATGGAGTATCGAGATTTGTGAGATTCATCCATCACCAAATCTCGTAGGTTTCCAAAGTTTGGTAACCAGATTCGGTTAGAGAAGTGTCTGGTTCCGTCGGGTTTGATTTCGAATTGTTTTTCCATGCCTCGCAAGGCCTCATTTTTGATGTTTTTCTCGTTGAGTGCTTCGAGTTGAGTGGAATGAATTTGAGAAATAAGATCGTTGTGGATGGTTAAACCAAGGGTTCGAACTCGAAGGGGTTTCACTCGTTCTTTTCGGCTTAGGGCATCGGCAACAACGTTAGCCTTACCCGGGTGGTATCGGATTTCACAGTCGTAGTCACTAAGTAACTCGACCCAGCGACGTTGTCTCATGTTTAGGTCCTTCTGATCAAAGATATGTTGAAGGCGTTTGTGGTCAGTGAAGATAGTACATTTTGTACCATACAGGTAGTGTCTCCAGATTTTGAGTGCAAAAACTACAGCTCCCAATTCAAGGTCATGTGTGGTGTAGTTCTTTTCGTGGATTTTCAGTTGTCGTGAGGCGTAGGCGATGACTTTTTCACGTTGCATTAACACGCAACCTAGTCCTTGGTGTGAGGCATCGCAGTAAACTACGAAATCATCGGTGCCTTCGGGTAAGGACAGGATTGGTGCACTGCAGAGTTTCTGTTTCAGAAGTTGGAAGGCTGACTCTTGTTTATCGGTCCAATCGAATTTCTTATCTTTCTGAGTCAATGAGGTTAAAGGTAGGGCTATTTTGGAGAAGTTCTCAATGAATCACCGATAATACCCAGCAAGGCCTAAGAATTGTCGTACCTCGGTTGGAGTAGTAGGTGCTTTCCAGCACTTGATGGCCTCGATCTTGGCTGGATCAACATGTATCCCTTGACTGTCAACGACATGCCCTAGGAACTGTACTGTTCGCATCCAGAACTCACACTTGGAGAACTTGGCGTATAACTCCTCGTGTTTGAGTAATTCCAAGATAGTTTTGAGGTGTTGGCCATGTTCGGTTTCGTTGCGAGAGTAGATCAAGATGTCATCAATGAACACAATGACAAACTTATCTAGATATGGTTTGCACACCCGATTCATAAGGTCCATGAATACAGCCGGTGCGTTGGTTAAGCCAAAAGGTATCACTTGGAATTCGTAATGCCCGTAGCGGGTTCGGAAGGCGGTTTTTGGGATATCGGCGTCTCGAACGCGGAGTTGGTGATAGCCAGACCGAAGGTCGATCTTTGAGTAAAAGTTCGAACCTTGAAGTTGGTCGAATAAGTCATCGATTCTAGGAAGTGGGTATCGGTTCTTGATGGTAAGTTTGTTTAGTTCACGGTAATCGATACACATTCGGAAGGATCCGTCCTTCTTTTTAACGAATAGGACCGGAGCTCCCCAAGGTGAAGAACTCGGTCGAATGAATCCCTTGTCCAGGAGTTCCTGTAATTGGGTGGACAACTCCTGCAACTCGGATGGAGCTAATCTGTATGGGGCTCGTGCCACGGGTGCAGCACCAGGCACAAGGTCGATTTGGAATTCGACTTGTCTAGGCGGGGGAAGGCCTGGCAAGTCTTCGGGAAAGACTTCTGGAAAGTCTTGGACGATAGGCACATCCTCAAGTCGCTTTTCAGCCGACTTCTTTTCGGTTACATGTGCAAGGATTGCCGGGTACCCTTTCCTCAGGTACTTTTGGGTTTTCATACAAGAGATGATGTTCAGGTTTCGCCTACCAGTCTCCCCCTGTATGATCAAGGTTCCACCGGTAGCGAGAGGTATACGCACGATCTTCTCAAAACAGACAATTTCAGCACGATGCTTGGACAACCAGTCCATGCCTACGATGACATCAAAGCTTCCGATTTCAACAGGGATGAGGTTTATGGGGAAAATTTTGTTGGCTAGGTTTAGAGTGCAATTAGGTATCACACTATCGGCCTCTATCAGTTTGCCATTTGCTAATTCTACTGTGAACTTAGCATCTAAGGCAGTGGGAGTAATGTTGAGTAACGGACAAAACTCATCAGATATGAAACTTTTATCAGCACCAGTATCGAATAAAACTGAAACGGTTAGATCGTCAAGGAGAAACATACCCGTAACAACGTTGGGATCTTGACGGGCCTCTCCAGCATTGAGTACAAAATCTCGACCGCGAGAGTTGTTGTTGTTATTGTTGTTCCTGTTGTTATTGTTGTTGTTTCGTTTCGGGCAATTATTCCGGAAATGGGCAGTGCTGCCACACTCGAAACAAGCCTTTGGTGCATTGGGGTTGGTATTTGGGTTGGGGGTTCTGCAATCTTTAGCTAGATGTCCCTGCCGTTTGCACTTGGTACAGGTACAGGGGCCTTCGTGGTGTAGAGTACACTTGGAACAGTAAGGTTTGTTCCCAACGTACCCTTTCTTGTCCCCCGACCCTAAACCGGAGGTGTAGGCCTTAACAGTCTCGGCCTTCTTGGTTTGCTGTTGCTGCGGATTGTTGTTATTTCCGGACCATTTTCTTTTGTTATCCCCGGTGGTTTTCACTATGGGTGTCCCACGGCGAACAATTTGAGCCATGAGCTCGTGTGCCATTCGGACAGCACTTTGGATGGTCCCGGGTTTGGAAGAGATGACATTGCCTTGGATGGAATCAGGTAGCCCCCAAATGTATCTTTCGACACGTTTGGATTCAGGGTCCACCATGGATGGGCAAAGGAGAGCAAGCTGGTGAAATCTGGTTGTGTAGCTAGTAATGTCGTTTCCTTGAACTGTGAGGTTCCAGAATTCATGTTCGAGCTGTTGGAGTTGCTCGCGTGGACAGTATTCTTCCCTCAGCAAGTTTTTGAGTTCATCCCAAGACATTTGATAGGCAGCATCAATACCATGAGTTTGGGCGTATGAGTTCCAGAAGGTGAGTGCACCCTCAGCTAGAGTGTAGGTAGAGAATTTGACTTTGTTCTCTTCTTGGCAGTTGCATATGCGGAAAACGGACTCCATTTTCTCAATCCATCGCATGAGACCGACGGCTCCTTCGGTTCCTTTGAAATGGAGAGGTTTACAATTCATGAAATCTTTGTGGGTGCAGGGCTTTGGCACAGGTGGGTTGTTGGCTCCACCTCCTGGATTTCCTTGGTTCGGATCGGGATTGTTTCTGGCAGCTTCTAGGGCTGCTTGGACCCTCTGATTGATAAGTCTTTCGATATCAGCGGAGCTCATTTGACGTTTTGGAGCCATGATTCTAAAAGAAAGAAAATAAGAGGCACATAAGATTTCGTTGAGCAAGATCTAAAGTTATTGCAGATGCATAACAGAGAGTATGATAAGTATCTACGACAAGTCAAGATAATCAATAAAGCAAGGAAGCAAATTTTTATAACCAAATTGAGGCGCAAGATAAACGATTACAGAGTTTGAGGTTTACAAAACATGCCAGGCATTGTTACATCCGGACTTAATACGTGAGTTTACAAAAACTAACTAGTTGAGCACATCCTGTCTCAATGGGTTACAAAATAGAGTATCGTACTAATCTAATCCTGACTTAGATTCGGTGGTGGATTTGATGGTGGGAGTAGTGTGATGACTCGTTCCATGTTTGCAGTAAGTCGGCCAATCATTTCGACAGCTTCTCCCAGTTGTCGCTCTAGCAAGCGCACATGATCCTCGGTTTCTCGTAAGCGTGTCTCACTTTGTTGCAGCCTCGATTGTAGGACAGTGATTTCATTTCGGTTACCGATCACTTGGCTGTGAACAGTTCCCATGGTTTCGGTGATGTCCTCCTGGTCTAGGTACATTTGTGCAACCCGGCCTTGAGCCAAGTGCATCCAGTTTTGGTAAGTTTCGTGCTGCTCCGCTTCCACATCATCCAGTCGCCTTTCGTGACGATGGATTCGGGCAGCGAGCACGGGTATGGTATAGTGAGGAGGTTCATCAGTGTGTAAGGTGTGTTCTGGGTCTAGATCCTGTGAGGGAATTGGTATGTCTTCATCGGATCTCCAGGCGCAGAGAGTATAAGGTAACCAGTTCCGTCGAGGGGTATCGGTCCGACGGCGGGCTTGGTTAGGTGTGGAAGTGATTGTGTTACGAGGAGGGTAAGGGCTAGCTCGTGCTGGCCTAGTGGCTCCCCAACCTAAGCGAGAGTTGTTTGATCCCGAACGAGAGCGGAAGGAAGGTGTAGTTGCATTGGGATTTGTTGCCATTTTCTGTGGTAAGGAATTTAGTATACGTGAGGTTGTATATAGAAATAGAGTAAACTAGCACACAAGCACGTATAAAGGTTGGTCCCGTTCTATCCTTGGTTTACGTTACTACCGTATTCTCATTTACTACAACCATTTCAGATCTTGCATCGATTCTCCTTTAATTGTACATAGTTGATCAAGCTATGTTAAATTAAATTCAAATGATGCAATTGCTGAACCAGTCATACCAAAAGAGGAATACTACCCTAACGGTCATAGTCTAGGTCACTAATGCAATCCTAGTTCGCTATAACCTTAGGCTCTGATACCAATCTGTCGCACCCCCAAAACACGTGGCAGCGGAAACATGAGGTGTCACGGGGGCGCCGACCAAATCAAATATCACAACACAAAGATTAAAGCAAACGACCTCTATACGAGACGTTTGAAAATATTACATTACCATAATTCAAATGTTTACAAAATATCTGGAGTTCGCATAAACCGTTAAGAGATTTCTAATACATTACTGATTATACAAAATACAGCTAAATACAATCTAATCTCTTGATGTTTGAAAACAATGCGACTCGAGCTAAGCTTTCCATAAGCTTCCTACTGCGGCGGGTTACCTGAGAAATACATACTAAAAGGTCAACATAAAGTTGGTGAGTTCATAGGTTTGATAATCAATTCAGTTACTAATATGATCCACAAGATTTCAAAAGTAGTATCATTCACAATGATAAGTAAAAGTATCGTTAGTCAACGATAAGTAAAAGTATTGCAAAATGCAACATAAGTATACCATTTGCATGAGTCTCATAGTCAAGCTTAACGTTGTTTGCCTCCGGTAAGTGTACTAATCCGATACACCTCTAAATCACAAGTAATACTGCGCCCGTGGGTTGGCTAGAGCGACTAGCCCGGACGAGGTTTGTCAAACCCTGATAGATCTATCCAATAATACTCACGCACAAATTTTAATGACTATGATGGGTAGAGGACTTTAGTGGATTATTCAGGTCTCAGGCAATCCGTACGAAAAGTGTTTCAAGTTACTTGTGATCATATAAGCAGTTGTATAAAATAGTTGTATGTATTCTCACCCCAGTTGAAAAACAGTAAAAAGGGGCTATGAAACTCACCTTAGATTAGCAAGTAGCAAGTAAGTATCAAATAAGCAAGCAAGCCGGTGTGCAACCTTCTAACGTCCTAAAAACGTATAAGGTTGGGTATAAGTAGATGTCTCAAAAGACCATCTATAGCGATTGTATAAGTGGGGGTCAATGTCCACTTAAGCCAATCGTGTAGGTGGAGGGTTAATGTCCACCTAGAGCTAGTTCATCAACTAGTATGTCCAAATAAATTGTTCAAGTTCGTTTCTTAAAAACGTGTACGACCCGTTGGTGAAAGTTTGTAATAATAATTCATTTAGACATTATTATCAAGTTTGTTTTGCTGTAAACTATTCATTAGTACATATCGTGTGTTGCAAACCAATTATTTTAGTTTGTATAAGTCTTAAACCGTAGGTCAAAGTTGGTCAACTCGTTGGTCAAAGCTGGTCAAACCTGTTCAAACTGGTCAAACGTGGTCAAACTGGTCAAACCTGGTCAAACCTGGTCAAACTGGTCAAACCTGGTCAAACTGGTCAAACCTGGTCAAACTGGTCAAACCTGGTCAAACTGGTCAAGGTTGGTCAAACTTAGCATCACTAGCAAAATGTAGCATCACTAGGTTAGTGTCTCTACTTGAGACTAATTAGGATATTTTCAGAAAATGTGGCATCACTAGCAAAATGTAGCATCACTAGCAAAATGTAGCATCACTAGGTTAGTGTCTCTACTTGAGACTTAGGATATTTTCAGAAAATGTGGCATCACTAGTAAAATGTAGCATCACTAGCAAAATGTAGCATCACTAGCAAAATGTAGCATCACTAGGTTAGTGTCTCTACTTGAGACTTAGGATATTTTCAAAAAATGTGGCATCAATAGTAAAATGTAGCATCACTAGCAAAATGTAGCATCACTAGCAAAATGTAGCATCACTAGGTTAGTGTCTCTACTTGAGACTTAGGATATTTTCAGAATACGTGGCATCACTAGCAAAATGTAGCATCACTAGCAAAATGTAGCATCACTAGGTTAGTGTCTCTACTTGAGACTTAGGATATTTTCAGAAAATGTGGCATCACTAGCAAAATGTAGCATCACTAGCAAAATGTAGCATCACTAGCAAAATGTAGCATCACTAGGTTAGTGTCTCTACTTGAGACTTAGGATATTTTCAGAAAATGTTCTAAGTGTCGGTTTCTAATTCGGGAAACTTTCTAAGTTTAGTCTTTGGTCCAAGTTACTAACTAAGTCATCCAAACCCATTTTTGTTACCACTTTCCAAAATAGTAAGTTTTGTCGTTTTTAGAAACCGAGCCGTTTTTGTTGACTTGGTCAAACCTACTCGGTTTGACCCGAAACTTTTACCCAACCCATAAATCAGTTTAAAGAGTCCAAATAATTTGTCGGTTTGTGCCGGAGTCATCCAAAGTGTCGGTTTTAATTACACTTCTTAAGATTTTCAATATTTCACATTTTCGACTTTTGTCGGTTTGGTTCGCCATTTTATTTCTACCACTTATGTTCCAAACTAGGGTCTGAGATTTTTACCAACTGATCATCCATGTTTCTAGTCTAACCTATAATTTTTGCAACAACCATAGTGTCCATTTACATATCTAAATAATTTCGTGAAGGAACCGAACTCGGTTTTCGAAAACTTTCAGACCAGACTCAAAGATCAGTTTATAGCCAAAAATACGTACAGATCTGGAAAAAGTGCAAAATACGAAAGTTGTAGCTCTTTTCAATACGCAACTTTTAAAAAAAAATTCGTTGTCTAACTCTTCCAACAGCTCGAGATATGGTCATTTTAGTGGACTGACTTTTCTGGGACAGAAACTGTCTTCTTACATATGTGTTACAAAAACGTGTTTCAACCTTTTATTTGGACATAATAGTGTTAGATGAGCTACAAAACAAGTAAAGAAACATCATGAAATCAGTTTTAGAGAGAGAGGATGGGTATTCATACTTAGAAATGATGAAGAAGATGATGGAAAGGAGCCTTGATCCTTGTTGTTCTTCTTCTTGCTCTTGATCAAAGGTGGCTTGTGGTGGTTTATGGTGGTAATTGTGGTGGTTTATGGTGATGGATTTGGCTGAGTTTCTTTGGAGTTGAGAGAGAAAAGAGTTGGGAGGAATAAGGTGGTGGGTTGAAATGATGAAAGACTTGTGCATGAGATGTAAGTGGGATTGTAAGAGAAAGGGAGATGTGACATTTTTGCATGTTCAAAGAGTGGCCAAAGAAGGGAGGTGGCACATGGGGTGGCCGGCCCCCATGTGGTCCCACCAGGGGTATTTTGGTCATTTTTCACTTTCCCAATTTAATTCGTTACATTTTCCGTTCGTTTACCCGATTGTTTAGACGTTTATTCGTACGTTAAATGTTTAATACGCGTATTTAAATGACGAATTAAATTTCGATATTTTCACTTGAAATATTTAATATAGATACTTGAAAACACTTATAAAAATGTTACTTTAATTTATCGGCCTCGATTCGCGCGCTAGTCGTACGGAGTTTTAATCGCGTAACGTTTTAAATAGACGTTTTTATTGACGAATCATTATAAGATGTTTTCAATAATAATTTCATACAAAATAATATATTTAAATTATTAAAATATATTTTAGCTTTCGCTCGATTGTCGGGCGCGTTCCGCGCGTTTCTGTTGCGTTTGAGACGTTTTAGTCAAAACGCCTAAGTTTTTCGTGTATTATTTTAACAAAATAATAATATATGGTAAATAACTTCTAAAAATAGATTCAAGTTATTTATAGAAATGTTTTCACCAACGTCGTATAATTTGTCGGACTCCGTCTGGTTGTTTTGCACAATTTCACCAAATTGCGTAAGTGTAATTACAACTAATTACATAAGCGTAATATAATCAATTACGGGAGTGTATATTCACATAAATACACAAATAGTGTAACAACCGGCAAATTAGGACTAGAATTAGTGCCTAATTCTTTGTAAATACATGTAATTAGTTCTGTGTTAGGCTAATTTATGTATCGGATTATATATTGGTGAATATATATACAACTTGGCGATTTGGCTTAAATCGTACACAACTTAAATATAATGAAATTCTATTCGGTTAAAAACGGACGTTGGTGAACAAAGGTTTATAAACTAAAATAACGCAACTATGACCGAAATGCTATTTTATAACAATTAGTAACTGCCTCGTATTTCACGATTAAAACTTACGCGATTTAAAGACGAAAGTAATTAAATTTAATTTAAACTGTTAAAGATTTAAGAAATAGTTTAAATAAATTATTTAACAAGATTTGTAATTTTATAAAAATAATTAAACGCGTAAAATGGATATCTAACGTTTAAACGACGGAGGAAACGAACACCGCACGGAGCACAGCGCGTGGACTGAAAAATGGGGGCTTTCATCAAAACCCCCACCTTTTCTCTCTTTTCCCTCATTTCACCAATTCTCACTCTCTCTCTTCTTTCCCTTTCTTTCTTTTTCTCTCATTACCACCAACTCCAAAAACCTCACTAAATCGACAAATAAACGTACTAAACGAGCTTGGATCACACCTCTCCTTTGGAAGAAAACGTTCACCATCACACGATCTACATTCCTATCTTTTCGGATTTTCAATCCGACACTTTGTAAGTTTTCGACAAATCCCGACATCTCTCGTTTTTGATCATTTTTACTAGTTTATGGTTTAAATAGGCTTAATATGTTCATATGAGGGTTGGGTAAAAGAATCGGATCAAACGGAAACCGGAAAACTCGTTTTCGACTAAATTTCCGGCCATCAGACCGCTACGTCGCACCTGGCCAGGGGCCTCTGCGACGTCGCGACCTACGTCGCACAAAAACCTCAACGTCGCACTAGCGACGCAGCCTATTACGTCGCATTAACTTGCGGACGTCGCACGTAGCGACGTAGACTTTAACGTCGCAAACCGAACCAACGTCGCATTAGCGACGCCGCCCCCTACGTCGCATTGATTTGCGAAGGTCGCATCATGCGACGTACATGCCCACGTCGCACCTTACGTCGCTTGCAACGTCGCATGCGACGTCGCACAAACCAGAACCTTGAAAACTCACATTTTTACTAAGTGTCGAACTTTTACAACCTCAAATCCTTATAAGATACGACCTAACAATCATAATAAAACATACTTTCCTATTACAATTACTCTAATTTGCGTATTGAATGATAAACTTTAATTATAACAAATCACCAACGGACCGTATACTTTGATACGAACGCGAACAAACCAACATTTAAACACAACGGGTTGTATGAACAACTAGCCTAGATGGTCTTGCGAGACATCTACTTACTTAACCTTACGTGTTTAGGCACTAGAAGGTTACGGGTTCGGAGAACCTACTTGCTTTACTACTCCTTGCTATTTACCACTGCTTGACTCAGGTGAGTCTTACAGCCCCACTTTTACTGTTTTATACTTTGGGGTGAGATACTTAGCAACTGTTTTACGTATGAACACAATGTACTGAACTGAAAACATTACTGATTACAAACAAACGCATGAGTTACTTTTATCCACTGAAAGCCTCCTAATCGTAAGTTGTTAGTTATGGACTTAAGCGCGATTACTAATAGATGGATCCATTTGGGACTGACAATCCCTGTCTGGGGTGGTAGCGCCACCACGTACTGATTTACACGTAGAAACAGACATATTAGTATTTGTTACATATGAGTGTGCGGATAGCACTCACGGGGGTACGTGATATATTCACACTACACGGTTAAGCTTCAACTTATGAGCTCATGGCACTGTACTGATTTACTGAATTACTTACTTTGCTTGATAGCAATACGGGTACATACTTGTGGTTCATAACACCTACTTATTACTAAACCTGTAAGATTCACCAACCTTTTTGGTTGACACTTTTTAGCTTTGTATCTCAGGTACACTTACGGAGTAGGATCACTCCAGGATTACTAGCTAGAGTCGCATGATTTCCAAACTGCATTTAACGGAGATTCTTTGGCATTATCTTTTGTAACTATGGTTATGTAATAGAATCTCCCGCTATACGCGAGGACTCTAGGGAACTACACTTTTGTAAAGAAAACTATATGTTTTCAAACAATTCAAATTATGAAATGTAACTATTTTACAAACGTCTCATTTAGAGGTCGTTTACTGTTAATCTTGTGCTTTGTATATTGATTAGTAACACCCAATGTATGCTTCCACAAATCGTAAATTTGGGGGTGTTACAGATTGGTATCAGAGCCTAAGGTTATAGTGAACTAGGTTGCATTTAGTGAGCCTAGACTATGACCATTAGGCAGTATCCCTTATTAAGTATAACCGGTTCAGTGATTACATTATACGAGTTTAATTTAACATAGCCTGATCAACTATGTACAATTAAGCAAAGATGATGTAAGATCTGAAAGGGGTTATGGCTGAACAGGGTACAATAGAAGACTCTGACTTCGAGAGAACCGAGACTTACACATGTTTATGCTAGACACTCAATAGGCTATATTATATAGGAACTATATGAATATAGGCCTCAATCTTACTAACGCTTTGTCTCAGAAATGGCCAACATCCCCTCCGATTCATCTCGTTCTCAACCCGGGTCGCAGAACCCAAGGGTAGCAAGGAGGAACAACAGGTTGCCTCGAGCTGGCCCGTACCCTACCCACTTCACCTTGCCGGCCTTAGCTGCTAGGGTGAACCAACACGAGCAACGACTTCGCACCATGGATGTCGTGTTGCAAGAAACCAACGAAAACTGGAGACTTACATCACTTGAGCGCATCGAACAAGTCTCTGAGGATCACGAAACCACCGTTAATAATGTGGATGTTCTTTTCAACAAAGTGGTGGAGATAAGCGTGGAAACTGCTCTTTTGAAACACAGACTTGATGAGTGTGAACAACGCTCACGGGAAACGGAAGAATCTAACCGCGGATTGGTACAGCGACTAGCATTAGCTGAAGACAATGCTCGACAAGCCAGCAGACTTGCAAATACTGTGGATCGTCTCATCGAAATGATGGAGCAGATTAACCTACGTTAAGACTAGCGTAGTCTTTGTTTTGTAAACTATCCTGTAATCTAGTAACTATCTAAGCGCTACTCTATGTTTCAGTCGGATGTAACAATTCCCGGCACCTTTTGTAATACATCCGCAGGATGTAACCTTTGAACTCGTATCATCTATCAAATATTCCTTGTTGTTTCGACTCATATTAATTGCCATAATCCTTTTTCATATTGATGTTATGTATTACCAACTTTATACGTGTACATCTGAAATAAATGCAATTCTCTTACAAAATCTAATGTATCTTCATTTCTTTTATTGAAGAATCATGCCGCCAAAGTCAAGACCTTACACTGATGCTCAGATCACGTCTCTCATAACCCAGGCTGTTACTGAAGCCTTGGCTCGGAATACTCCACCTAACTCCACAAGAAACAGCGATGCCGCTGAAACCTCTGCTGCTAAACCTTGTTCATACAAGGATTTTCAAAACTGCAAACCCTTGAGCTTCAAGGGAACCGAAGGAGCCATCGGACTTATCAGATGGTTCGAAAAGATGGAATCCGTTTTCCGCATCAGCAAATGTGCGGAAGACGACAAGGTCAAATTCTCCACCTGCACCCTCGAAGATGGTGCCCTCTCGTGGTGGAATTCCTATACCCAGTCCGTGGGGATTGACACCGCTTATCTACTCCCTTGGGAGGATCTAAAGAAAATGCTCACGGATGAGTATTGCCCGTCCGAACAACTTCACAAGCTGGACGAAGAGTTCTGGAACTTAAAAGTGCAAGGAACTGATATCGTTGGATACACCACCAGATTCCAACAACTCACCGTCCTTCGCCCAGCTATGGCAGGTACTGGGCCCGACAAGATTAAGAAATACATCCGCGGCCTCCCGGAACCCGTCCGGGGAAATGTCGCCTCATCAAACCAAACCACCCTTCACGGTGCCATTCGGTTGGCCCATGAACTTCTAGCTATGAACGAGGACCCAGAACCACCCACTCCATCCTCCAACAACAATAAAAGAAAATGGTCCGACAACCACAACAACCACCAAACCAAGAAACCCGAGACCATTAAAGCCTACACCTCCAATACTGATGACAAGGGGGCGTACAAGGGAACCAAGCCCTATTGCTCAAAGTGCCAACGACACCACCATGGTTCGTGTCCCTGTAGCAAGTGTAAGAGATTTGGACACTTGGCTAAGGATTGTAGATCAAACACCACTGACACCAACACCTCTGCACCAAAGACCGGTTATGGGTGCAACGGTACGGGGCATTTCAAGAAAGACTGCCCGAAGCTGAACAACAACAACAGGAATAACAACAATGCTCGAGGAAGAGCTTTTGTGCTGAAATCTGGGGAAGCCCGTCAAGACCCGAATGTGGTCACGGGTACGTTTCTTCTCAACAACTTGACTGCATCTGTATTATTTGATACTGGTGCTGATAAGAGCTTTATTTCTGACGAGTTTTATCCACTACTTGACACCACACCTATTGCCTTAGATTCTAAGTACACGGTAGAATTGGCAAACGGAAAACTTATTGAGGCCGACAGTGTGATACCTAATTGCACTCTAAACTTAGCTAACGAGCTCTTTTCCATTGACTTGATACCTGTCGAAATCGGCAGCTTTGACCTCATCGTCGGTATGGATTGGTTGTCCAAGCACCGAGCCGAAATCGTTTGCTTTGAGAAAATTGTACGCATTCCTCTCGTCGCCGGTGGAACTTTGAGCATACAAGGGGAGACCGGTGGGACGAGAATAAATATCATTTCTTGCATGAAAACCCGAAAATACTTGAGAAAAGGGTACCAGGCAATCCTCGCACACGTTATGGAGAAAAAGTCGGTGGAGAAGCGACTTGAGGATGTGCCTATTGTTCGAGACTTCCCAGAAGTCTTTCCTGAAGACTTGCCTGGCTTACCGCCAACTAGACAAGTCGAATTCTCTATTGATCTTGTGCCCGGTGCAGCACCCGTGGCACGAGCCCCTTACCGACTAGCCCCATCCGAACTTCAGGAGTTGTCTACTCAGTTACAGGAACTCCTGGACAAGGGATTTATTCGACCAAGTTCCTCACCTTGGGGAGCTCCGGTCCTGTTTGTGAAAAAGAAAGACGGTTCTTTCCGCATGTGCATCGACTACCGTGAACTCAACTAATTAACTGTCAAGAACCGTTACCCACTTCCTCGCATCGATGACCTGTTTGACCAACTTCAGGGGTCGAGTTTTTATTCAAAAATCGATCTACGGTCGGGTTATCACCAACTCCGAGTTCGTGATGAAGATATCCCAAAAACTGCTTTCCGAACTCGCTACGGGCATTATGAATTCCAAGTGATGCCATTCGGCTTAACCAACGCACCGGCTGTATTCATGGACCTTATGAATCGGGTGTGCAAACCTTACCTTGACAAGTTTGTTATCGTCTTTATCGATGACATCTTGATTTACTCGCGCACTGAACAAGAACACGCGCAACACCTGAAAACTATCCTAGAGCTGCTCAAACACGAAGAGTTATACGCCAAATTCTCTAAGTGTGAGTTCTGGATGCAAACCGTTCAATTCCTTGGACACGTCATTGACAATCAAGGGATTCATGTCGATCCTTCAAAAATCGAGGCTATCAAATGTTGGCAAGCACCTACTACACCGACCGAGGTACGCCAATTCTTAGGACTCGCCGGATACTACAGGCGGTTCATTGAGAATTTTTCGAAAATAGCCCTACCTCTCACTGCACTGACTCAAAAAGAAAAGAAGTTCGATTGGACTGACAAACAGGAGTCAGCTTTTCAGCTACTAAAACAGAAACTCTGCAGTACACCTATCTTATCTTTACCCGAAGGCAACGATGACTTCGTGGTATACTGTGATGCTTCACACCAAGGTCTTGGTTGCGTGTTGATGCAACGAGACAAGGTCATCGCTTACGCCTCTCGACAACTCAAGGTCCACGAAAAGAATTACACAACTCATGACCTAGAGTTGGGGGCTGTTGTATTCGCTCTGAAAATCTGGAGACACTACTTATACGGTACCAAGTGTACAATCTTTACTGACCATAAAAGTCTCCAACATATATTCGATCAAAAGGATCTCAACATGAGGCAACGTCGTTGGGTCGAGTTGCTTACTGATTACGATTGCGAAATTCGTTATCATCCAGGCAAGGCGAATGTTGTCGCCGATGCTTTAAGCCGAAAAGAACGAGTGAAACTACTTCGAGTTCGAGCTCTCAGTATGACCATTCACAACGACCTCATCAATCAAACTCTCACCGCTCAACTCGAAGCACTCAAACCAGAAAACTTGATAAACGAGGCCTTGCGGGGCATGGACAAACAATTTGAAACCAAACCTAACGGGGCCAAATACTTCTCGAATCGAATCTGGTTGCCAAGTGTTGGGAACCTGCGAGACTTGGTGATGGATGAAGCTCACAAGTCTAAATACTCTATACACCCCGGTGCCGACAAAATGTATCACGGCATCAAGGAAATGTACTGGTGGCCCAACATGAAATCTGATATTGCAACCTATGTTAGCAAGTGTCTTACTTGTTCTAAAGTTAAAGCTGAACACCAGAAACCTTCCGGTTTGCTACAACAACCCGAAATACCACAATGGAAATGGGAGCAGATCACCATGGATTTCATTACTAAGCTCCCGAAAACTTCTAACGGTTGCGATACCATTTGGGTGATCGTTGACCGACTCACTAAATCTGCTCATTTCCTAGCCATCAAGGAAACTGACAAGATGGAACGTTTGACACGGATCTACCTGAAAGAAATCGTGTCAAGACACGGCGTGCCCATCTCAATCATCTCCGACCGAGATGCTCGGTTTACTTCTCGCTTCTGGCAATCACTGCAAAAATCTCTTGGTACTCGTCTGGATATGAGTACGGCTTACCATCCTCAAACCGACGGCCAGAGCGAACGAACCATACAAACACTGGAAGACATGCTATGAGCCTGCGTAGTGGACTTCGGTAAAAACTGGGATAATCACTTACCGTTGTGCGAGTTCTTGTACAACAACAGTTATCACACCAGCATAAAGGCTGCACCCTTCGAGGCACTATACGGTCGTAAGTGCCGGTCACCTATCTGTTGGACTGAGGTGGGGGATACACAACTCACCGGTCCAGAAATCATACATGAAACAACTGAAAAGATCGTCGGCATACAAAACCGACTAAAAGCCGCGCGTGATCGTCAGAAAAGCTATGCTGACGTGAGACGCAAACACCTTGAGTTCCAAGTAGGGGACAAGGTACTTCTCAAAGTGGCACCGTGGAAAGGTGTCATTCGATTCGGAAAACGAGGCAAACTAAATCCTAGATACATCGGACCATTCAAAATCCTTGAAAAGATTGGTCCAGTGGCATACCGCCTGCAACTTCCTGCTGAGCTTAGCAGCGTTCACAACACATTCCACATTTCTAATCTGAAGAAATGTCTGTCTGACGAGACACTGATTATACCGCTCGACGAAATTCAAATCGATGATAAACTTCATTTCGTTGAGGAACCTATGGAAATCATGGACCGTGAGGTCAAACAACTAAAACAGAGTCGTATTCCCATCGTAAAAGTCAGGTGGAATTCTAGACGTGGTCCTGAATTCACCTGGGAACGGGAAGACCAAATACGACAGAAATATCCACATCTCTTCCCAGACAACGCACCGACCGTGCAATCGAACTAATTTCGGGACGAAATTCTTTTAACAAGGGGAGAATGTAACAACCGGCAAATTAGGACTAGAATTAGTGCCTAATTCTTTGTAAATACATGTAATTAGTTCTGTGTTAGGCTAATTTATGTATCGGATTATATATTGGTGAATATATATACAACTTGGCGATTTGGCTTAAATCGTACACAACTTAAATAGAATGAAATTCTATTCGGTTAAAAACGGACGTTGGTGAACAAAGGTTTATAAACTAAAATAACGCAACTATGACCGAAATGCTATTTTATAACAATTAGTAACTGCCTCGTATTTCACGATTAAAACTTACGCGATTTAAAGACGAAAGTAATTAAATTTAATTTAAACTGTTAAAGATTTAAGAAATAGTTTAAATAAATTATTTAACAAGATTTGTAATTTTATAAAAATAATTAAACGCGTAAAATGGATATCTAACGTTTAAACGACGGAGGAAACGAACACCGCACGGAGCACAGCGCGTGGACTGAAAAATGGGGGCTTTCATCAAAACCCCCACCTTTTCTCTCTTTTCCCTCATTTCACCAATTCTCACTCTCTCTCTTCTTTCCCTTTCTTTCTTTTTCTCTCATTACCACCAACTTCAAAAACCTCACTAAATCGACAAATAAACGTACTAAACGAGCTTGGATCACACCTCTCCTTTGGAAGAAAACGTTCACCATCACACGATCTACATTCCTATCTTTTCGGATTTTCAATCCGACACTTTGTAAGTTTTCGACAAATCCCGACATCTCTCGTTTTTGATCATTTTTACTAGTTTATGGTTTAAATAGGCTTAATATGTTCATATGAGGGTTGGGTAAAAGAATCGGATCAAACGGAAACCGGGAAACTCGTTTTCGACTAAATTTCCGGCCATCAGACCGCTACGTCGCACCTGGCCAGGGGCCTCTGCGACGTCGCGACCTACGTCGCACAAAAACCTCAACGTCGCACTAGCGACGCAGCCTATTACGTCGCATTAACTTGCGGACGTCGCACGTAGCGACGTAGACTTTAACGTCGCAAACCGAACCAACGTCGCATTAGCGACGCCGCCCCCTACGTCGCATTGATTTGCGAAGGTCGCATCATGCGACGTACATGCCCACGTCGCACCTTACGTCGCTTGCAACGTCGCATGCGACGTCGCACAAACCAGAACCTTGAAAACTCACATTTTTACTAAGTGTCGAACTTTTACAACCTCAAATCCTTATAAGATACGACCTAACAATCATAATAAAACATACTTTCCTATTACAATTACTCTAATTTGCGTATTGAATGATAAACTTTAATTATAACAAATCACCAACGGGCCGTATACTTTGATACGAACGCGAACAAACCAACATTTAAACACAACGGGTTGTATGAACAACTAGCCTAGATGGTCTTGCGAGACATCTACTTACTTAACCTTACGTGTTTAGGCACTAGAAGGTTACGGGTTCGGAGAACCTACTTGCTTTACTACTCCTTGCTATTTACCACTGCTTGACTCAGGTGAGTCTTACAGCCCCACTTTTACTGTTTTATACTTTGGGGTGAGATACTTAGCAACTGTTTTACGTATGAACACAATGTACTGAACTGAAAACATTACTGATTACAAACAAACGCATGAGTTACTTTTATCCACTGAAAGCCTCCTAATCGTAAGTTGTTAGTTATGGACTTAAGCGCGATTACTAATAGATGGATCCATTTGGGACTGACAATCCCTGTCTGGGGTGGTAGCGCCACCACGTACTGATTTACACGTAGAAACAGACATATTAGTATTTGTTACATATGAGTGTGCGGATAGCACTCACGGGGGTACGTGATATATTCACACTACACGGTTAAGCTTCAACTTATGAGCTCATGGCACTGTACTGATTTACTGAATTACTTACTTTGCTTGATAGCAATACGGGTACATACTTGTGGTTCATAACACCTACTTATTACTAAACCTGTAAGATTCACCAACCTTTTTGGTTGACACTTTTTAGCTTTGTATCTCAGGTACACTTACGGAGTAGGATCACTCCAGGATTACTAGCTAGAGTCTCATGATTTCCAAACTGCATTTAACGGAGATTCTTTGGCATTATCTTTTGTAACTATGGTTATGTAATAGAATCTCCCGCTATACGCGAGGACTCTAGGGAACTACACTTTTGTAAAGAAAACTATATGTTTTCAAACAATTCAAATTATGAAATGTAACTATTTTACAAACGTCTCATTTAGAGGTCGTTTACTGTTAATCTTGTGCTTTGTATATTGATTAGTAACACCCAATGTATGCTTCCGCAAATCGTAAATTTGGGGGTGTTACAAATAGTTACAAGTAATTGCAAGTATTTAGCCTAATACTAAACTAAACACATGTAATTAGGATTTCTAGTAGGTTAATCAGTAACCCTAAATCGTCGGGTGTCACATAACGTTATACGGCTTTCATTTGTATAGCACCGGAAACATCACGAATGTGTGGAGTATGGAACGTGGAAGCTATGAAAGTCGTGGGCACAATCCGTTGTGGAATAATGTTCCCAACTATATATTATAAATGAGAACTCGGTGCTTTGATTACATGTTCCATCCATGATCTTAAATCAATTAATACCCTTCCACCGATAAACGTGGTTAAAACCTTTTTGATAAGACGTCATATCAGGGGTAATTAACTATCTGTGTTTTGTTATAAAGCTGTGGAAATACTAAACTAGTAGTGTACACTGTGAATAACTCTTGATTAAATATCTGAGTTTAAATAACATGGTCTAGTTTTGAAGCCGTGGAAATACTGTTTTAAACAAGTACTGTACACTGTGATTAAACAAGGGATTTATTGGTTAATATCAAGTGAGGGTTGGTTTAAATCATAAATGGAGAAACTCTGATTGAAAATACAAACTTAGTTTATGAATCCAGAAAGGAAGACGTTGAATCATTAAGGATTCTAACCCTTGTCTATCACCTCTGGATTCTACATAACCATTGATGGAAAGTAATCAAACACCAACCATGTCTTAATCTTAAATGTTTTATTCAATTAAGTATTACTGTGGTGTTAAGAACGATCGGACCGTTAGCGGGTCTGTTACTCTATTCATGCACCCAGGAATCTTTGTAATCCATAAAAGGGTCATTGTTCCGTCACAAGGGCAATGTTGAGAGTCGAACAGCCTCCTCCGATCAGAATCATAACAGCTTAGTACTCAGTGACATGCTGGTTGAGCAATCAATCACTAGGGTGCTAATGCTTACACCATTAATACTTAAGACAAATAAAATACAAATATTTGTAAAGACGTTTTCATTACTTAACTAAAACATGTTGAGACATGTATTTGTGACAACAGATCTAGCTTGTAATAGTACTAGTGATTATTGTAATCAAGTTTGTACAATTGATTTTGAATTGTAATGAAAAATATGATATTAGTTTGTTATTAATATTCGTTAGATATATTAGTATGTTAAAGTATTAGACGAATATCGAGTACAAAAATACAAACTAAAGTCTGTTCTGCGAGATGAGATCTCGGGTCGCAGGATCTGGTTCTGCGAGTTGAGATCTGGGCTCGCAAAGGTGGCAACGAACCGAGATCAGTTCTGGGCTTGGTTTGGGCTGCGAGTTCAGTCGACTCGCAGAGCCCATACGGCTGCGAGTCGAGTCGAGCTGAAACATATAAATAGATTATTAGGTCAAAACGATTAAGAACTTTTGCCTTTCGTTTTTCCAGAGATTTCTAGACGATTATAAGCATTACTAAGGTTAGGTATTGATCGATTAACATTAATTAATCGATACAAAACCTTGTTGATTAATCAATTCGCTATTATCTCTCGAAACAATTCGTTCACAATCCGTGAACCAAGTATTGAGGAATTCCGTGCCTTAATACCTAAAGATAACCTCGTTATCGATCCTAATACATATGGACTTACAATTGGTATCAGAGCTTTCGGGCTAAATACGATTAAGTTCGAGGTTATTTGGATAATAACGGTTGATTTAGGGTCGTTGGTACGTGCAATAGTGCGTAAAAACGATCAATATCAGTCTCTGGAAGTGTTTAGGTTCGTATTCGACCGAAATCTTAGGGTTTAGTCAATCAAAAACCTAAAATTTTCGTTTTTGGGTTTTTCAGCCGATTCTGCGAATCGAGTTCTGTTCTGCGAACGGAGTTCTTGTCCTACGAACTGAGTTCCGTCCTGCAAACTGAGTTCCGTCCTGCGAACTGAGTTCTATCCTGCGAACTGAGTTCTATCCTGCGAACCGAGTTCTTGTCCTGCGAACCAAGTTCTCGTCCTGCGAACTGAGTTCTTACCCTGCGAGTCGAGTTCTTTGCGAACTGAACTTTTTGATTTTTTTGTGTGTGATTGTTAATTTTTGAAACAATAAGATGTCTGATCTAAGTAAAATGATCGAGATGGAACACGAGGTGGGAAAATCAAACGTTCCACCTAAGTTGTTGAAGATCGAAGATTACTATAACTGGAAGGACAGATTTGAATCTTACTGTAGATTCCATGATCTGTCGATCTGGATGTGTATCAAGAATGGATACATGGCACCTACTCAAACTGTTTAAAATGCTATTGTGGTCCTTACTTATCAGAACATGAGTGAACAACAAAAGGAAGAATACAAGTCTGAAAATCGAGCTCATTCTTGTATTAAAATGTGTCTTCCAAAGGAAATCGCTCATCAGCTGAAGTCTTTTCATACTGCAAGAATGCTCTTGGAAGCTCTTGAGAAAAGAGGTTGAGGGAAGTCCACAAGTGAGAGCTGGCAAGAAGAATCTTCTCAACAAGCAGTTTACCATGTTTAAAGCTTTGAAAGGAGAAGATCTTGATGGTTATGTTACTCGTTTCTACCATTTGCTAAGTGAGCTAGAATACCATGAAATCACTGTATAAGAAGTAGATAAAACCGACAAGTTTTAGGGTCAATTATAACCAAAAAACCTTATTGTTTTCTCTGAATCCCATGGCGACTGTACGGACATCTGTTCCGACCAATTAATTTCATACGTACTGCGACCAATTAATTAACCAATCCTTCTCGTTTTACTAATTTCTTCATGAATCAAAACCCTAATCCCGTTGGTTCCATAGACAAGCCTCCAGATCCGCCAGATTCAATGAAATCTGAGCAATTTCATACGCCTGAGCAACGTTTGTCTGAAACACCTTCTACAATAAATATGAGTCCTGCTCAAACTAGAGCATTGTTGAGAGCTGAAAAACATGAATCAATTGAAGTTGATGGATCAAAGGAAGGTGATATTGCTGGTATTCATGCTGTGGTGAAAAAGAGAATTGGAAGACCTAAAAAACGTAAGCAGAAGATGGGTAAAGGTGTTGTGGAGCAGGGTTATACTAACTCTATACATGTTGTGAAGAAAACAAAACCACCTACTTCTATTCCTAAGTTGCAATTTATTCATGGTATTTCTAGAGCCTGTGATACTCCTCTGTCAGATGTGCCTTTTTATGAGCTTCATAAGGAAGGTATTTCTAAATCTATTACTCAAATGAATGAGGAGTCTGTTGTATTGGTTAATATGGATGCTACGCTTGATGATTCACATGATTATCCTATTTATTCTGGGGAAAGGGTTAGCAGTCAATTTGAGTTTAAGGCAACTGGTAAGAGTGATAAAATAGATGAATGTGTGATGGCTGATAAAACTGCTATTGTGAATGATAAGGTGGGTTGCTCTGTTACATCTCAATCTTATAATGTGAATTTACAAAATACCACTGATTCAGTTGTTAGAATTCTTAAGAGGGGTGAATCAGAGCAAATTGAATCTAGAGTAAATGGTTTGAAGGAGGGGTATGATGGTAAAGATGGGAAGGATACAGAAATGTATAATTTGTGTGATGGTATGAGGTCTGATAAGGTACATGTTTCTGATGTGGCTATGGAAGTGAGTGATTCTATGGGTAATGTTGGTAGTGTTGATAATACTATTAATGTTAATGCTACTCGTAAAGCACATGTTAATCTGAATGAAGTTAAAAGCAGTGAGGCTATGATTGATCAGGTGCCAAATGTTTGGGCTACTCAAAGGGTGTCTTTTGCTGAGTTACTAAAAAAGAGTAAAGAAGATGATGAGGTGAAAATGGAATATGTTCCACCTGTAGTATTAGAAAATGGGCAGAAAAGGGTTATGTTTACTGTGGAAGAGGTACAGAAAGGTGGAAGTCATTTTCATTTACAATTGTATGGATATTTTATTGGCACTTCTATGGATTACCAAGTCATAAATGCCAATTTGAGAAGAATGTGGAGGGCATTGGATTTAAAGGAGGTAACAAAGACAGCTGCTGGTTTTTATCTTTGGAAGTTTAAAAGTGAAAAGGGTATGAAGTCTGTTTTGGAGAGTGGGCCATGGTTGGTTGGCAATGTTCCCTTTTTCATTAATCAGTGGGAGCCAGGGGTGTGGTTAGAAAAGATTGAGCCTCAGAAGGTTCCATTATGGGTTTGTATTCATAATATACCAGTGGAGCTATGGAATGGTAGAAGTCTTGGTAAGTTGGTAAGTGGAATAGGGAGGCCAATTCTAATGGATAAGATAACTATGGATAGGTGTATGAATAAATCTGGAAGAATTGGATATGCAAGAATTTTAGTGGAAGTGTTAGCAGAAGATGAGCTTCCAAATTTTGTAGAATTTGGTTATCCAGCAATTGGTTCTTTTGCACCTAGAATTGGTAAGCTTGATGTTACCTATCAATGGAAGCCACCTTTGTGTACAAGTTGTAAGGTGTTTGGGCATTCTTTTAAGCAATGTAAGGTGAGGCCTAGAACTGTTGAAGAAGAAGCCTCTAAGGTGATTAAAGATGCATTGAATGTTAAGGAGAATGGTATTAAAGTTGGAGGGCAGAATGATGATGAAGAGGGGTTTCAGGTTGTGGGAAGCAAGAATAAAGTGGTTAATAAGATGAATGCTGAATGGAGACAGAGTATGATGGGAGGATATAAGAGTTATCAGTATAGAGGTAATCAAAATCAAGAACAGCAGCAAGGGTATGTTAGGCAAAATAGACAGCAATTTCAGAGAAGAGGTACATTGCCTAATAAAGGTAGTGTGTTTGATAGAATTAGAGCTGGTGGTGTGGGTGTAAATGACCAATCAAAGGGTAATGGTCAGGAAGTAAAGGGCAAAGAAGTTGATTTGGGAAAGGGTATTGATGAGTTTTCTATACCTGTTGATGGTGTTCAATTTTCAGCTCAAAATATGGTGAATGATATTTCTAAGCCAGGTACATCTTCTACTACTTATTCTCAGTTACATAGCTCTAAAAATAGAAATGTTAATAGAGTGGTAAGTGGGAGTAGTAGTGGGAAGGGTAATCAGATGAATGTGAGACAAAAGTATGTTGTTGTTAAAAAGAATAATGATGTGAGGGATAAGATGAGTTCTGTGATGGAGTTGAATGAATTTTCAACTTCAAACAAATATAGTGCATTGAATAATGATGGGAATGATATGGAAGAGGATGATTCTGATGATGAGTGGGATGTAGAGTTTAGGATGTATGGGTATCAAAGGAAAGCTTTGATGTTTTTTCTAGATAAAAAGATACAACCTGGTGATAAAGAAATAAATAGTTGGAGTGTGGGTCAGACTGACTTTTATAACTCTTGTTGTCAGAAGTATAGTCTTGATCCAATTCCTGAAATGGAGGATGTATTATCTGAAAATGATGGTACTGCTGTGTTTATGGGGTTAGAGAAGGATGGAGATGGGCAGGTGGGACAGAGTATTGGTGAAAAGGTGCATGTTGTTTCTGATGTTGCTTAAAATTCTTGCTTGGAATGTTAAGGGGTTGAATAATACCTCTAATCAAAATCAAGTGGCTCAGTTAATGAAAGAAGGTCATTTTAGTATTTGTAGTTTTATTGAAACTCATTTATATAAAAATAACTTAAATAGGGTAGGAAATAGGTTGTTTGGACAATGGTTATGGGTTTCAAATAGTTCTTGTTGTGAAGGGGGCACTAGAATTATGGTTGGGTGGGATCAAAATGTTGTAAATCTCATGTTGCTGGATCAACATCAGCAGGTTATGCATTTTTATGTGGAACCTATTGATGGGGTGAAAGGGTTTTTTTGTTCATTTGTGTATGGGTACCATAGTAGGTTACCTAGGAGACAATTATGGAAGAATTTGAGGAAGAATTTGAGGAAGCATAATAAGTTAGTTAAAGATAAACCATGGGTCCTATTAGGTGATTTTAATGCTACCTTAGATCCTGCTGAGCACTCTGCTGGACATTCTGGGTTTAATAATGGAATGGCTGATTTTTTAGATTGTGTTCATGATATTGAAGTTGATGATCTGAGAATGACTGGATTGAATTTTACTTGGAATCAGACTCCTGGTAAAGTGGATGGTGTGATGAAGAAATTAGATAGAGTCATGGGGAATGTTGGTTTTTTGAATGATTTTCCAAGTTCAGATGCACAATTTATGCCTTTTTTATCTTCAGATCATAGTCCATGTGTTTTAAATGTTCTTGAGATTGAGAGGTTAAAACCTAAACCATTTAAATTTCCAAATTATATTACCACAAAGCCTGAGTTTGTATCAACTGTTGAAAAGGGATGGAATGTAGATGTGCATGGGTTTGCTATGTTTAAAGTGGTTACTAAATTGAGGTTGATGAAGAAGGAGTTTAGGAAGTTGAATTTCAAGCATGGCAACTTGTTTGAAAAGGTTAAGGAGTTGAAGGTTGATTTGGAGAGAATTCAAACTGCAGTTACTAAGGATCCAAGTAATAAGGATTTGAGGGCTGCAGAGCTTAAGTGTGTCAAGGCATATAAAGAGGCTGTAAAGGATGAGGAAAGTTTTTTGAAACAAAAAGCTAAGGTTGAGTGGTTGAAGGAGGGTGATCAGAATACAAGGTATTTTCACAAGGTCATCAAGGGAAGATTGAATAGGAATAGGATTGATTCTATTGAGGATATGCTAGGGAATAGGTTTTATGGACAGAATGCTGCTGATCAGTTTGTTACTCATTTTAAAAAAGTTTTGGGTACTAATGTTAATATTGCAGAGATTGTGGAACCTGAGCAGCTGTTTACTAGGAGGATTTCTCTTCAGGATGCTAATTATATGGTCAGGTATGTTACTGATGAAGAGATAAAGGTTGCTATGTTTGATATTGAAGATGATAAAGCTCCTAGGCCTGATGGGTATTCTTCTAAATTTTTTAAGAGTGCTTGGTCTGTTATTGGAAATGATGTATGCAGGGCAGTCAGAGATTATTTTCAAAATTGCAAAATGCTTAAGCAAATCAATTCTACTGTCATTGCTTTAGTGCCTAAATCTTGTTCACCACAAAAAGTGTCAGAGTTTAGGCCTATAGCATGTTGTAATGTCATTTATAAATGTATTAGTAAGGTAATTACTAATAGGATTAAGAGTGTACTTGATGTGATTATTGATGAGAATCAAAGTGCCTTTATTCCTGGTAGGCAGATTAGTGATAATATACTATTAAGTCAGGAGTTGATGAAGGGTTATAGGGAAAGTTATAAAAAGAATCATGGTCCTGGTAAATGTGCTTTAAAGATTGACATTCAGAAAGCATATGATACTGTGGAGTGGAGTTTTTTGGGATCTTGTTTGAAGCAGTTTGGTTTTCACCCATTAATGATTAGATGGATTATGAATTGTGTTACTACAACTTCATTTACTATCTGTGTTAATGGTGACCATATGGGTTTTTTTGAGGGAAAAAGAGGTTTAAGGCAGGGGGACCCCATGTCTCCTTATTTGTTCACTATGGTAATGGAAGTATTAACTTTGATTATCAAACGACAAATAAGGGAATCTGATAGTTTTGAGTATCATTGGAAATGTAAAGGGGTAGAGTTAACACATTTATGTTTTGCTGATGATTTATTACTGTTTTGTCATGGTGATATTGAATCTTTAAATGTGTTAAGGAATGCACTTGATGAATTTAGTGGTATTTCTGGATTGGTTCCTAGTATGGAGAAGAGTACCATTTTTTTTTGGTAATGTTCAAAGAGCTGTGAGAGAAGAAATCTCTGGAATATTACCATTTAGTGTTGGTGAGTTGCCTGTTAGATACTTGGGGGTTCCTCTTTTGGCATCAGGTTTGAAGTCAAAACATTGTATGGTGTTGATCAATAAGGTTAAAAAAAGAATTCTTGATTGGAAGAACAAGTCCTTGTCATTTGCTGGAAGATTGCAGTTAATATCATCTGTTCTAAGTTCATTACAAGTATATTGGTCTTCCATGTTTATTCTTCCAAAAAAGGTTGCAGGGGATATAGAGAGGTTATTGAGAGATTTTCTTTGGTGTAATGGTGAATTTAAGAGTGGAAAAGCAAAGGTAAATTGGAAGGATGTTTGTAAACCAAAAATTCAGGGTGGTTTGGGAATTAAGGAGTTACATACTTGGAATGTTGCCCTTATGTCTAAGCATACTTGGAATATTGTTTCTAACAAGAAGTCAGTATGGGTGAAATGGATCAAAACTGAGAGATTAAAAAATAGGAATTTTTGGGATTTTAAAGCTTTAGATAATGCTTGTTGGAGTTGGAGGAAGATAATGCAAAAGAGAAAGACTTTGAGGAAGTTTATTGTTTGTAGGTTGGGGGATGGAAGTGATACATCTGCATGGTATGATAATTGGCATCCGTGTGGTCCATTGGGTGATGTGATTAGCTATAAAGATATTTATGTAGCTAGGCTTTCTAAGACTGCTAAGGTATCTGATATAGTTAACCATGGTGAATGGGTGGTGCCTGAAGAATGGAAGGTGAGGTTTGATTACATTTTTGGGCTTCCACCTCCTTTGTTGATTCAAAACAAGAAAGATATGGTAAAGTGGAAGTCTAAGAATGGTAAATTGAAGGATTTTAGTGTAAAGAATGTCTGGAATGATTTGATTAAAGAGCATGTGAAGGTTAATTGGGCTAAACTTAGGTTGGTAAATTTATGTTTTGCAGATGATCTCTTTCTTTTTGCTCATGGTGATCTGAACTCAGTTAAGGTGTTACAAGCAGCCCTTAATGAGTTCAAAGAGGTTTCTGGTCTAGTCCCTAGTTTGCTGAAGAGTACTGCCTTCTTTTGTAATGTTCCTGTAAGTGTAAGGCAACACATTCTTAGTATTATGCCTTTTGAAGAAGGTGTTTTACCGGTTAGGTATCTTGGGGTTCCCCTTATCTCTAAAAGACTTCTTAAAACTGATTGTAAACACTTGGTGGAGAAGGTTCAGAATCGGATTGGTAATTGGAAGAATAAATCTTTATCTTTTGCGGGTCGTATTCAACTTATCACTTCTGTTTTATCTTCTCTTCATGGATATTGGGCGACTATGTTTATTCTTCCTCAGTCGATTATTTTGGAGTTAGAAAAGCTTATGAGAGGCTTTCTTTGGTGCTAAGGGCCTATGAAGTCTGGTAAAGCGAAAGTTGTTGGGAGGATTTATGCTTACCTAGGCAGGAAGGAGGTCTGGGTATTCGTCGTTTGCGAGATTGGAATGTGGCTTTGATGACTAAACATATTTGGAGTATTCTTATTAGGAAGGATTCCATTTGGGTCAGATGGGTCTATGCATATAAGTTGAATAATCAAAGCTTTTGGGATGTTTCTTCTCAACTGAGCATGAGTTGGGGATGGCGGAGCTTGCTTCATATTCGGGATCTGGTCCGTCCGTTCTGCTGGTATCAACTGGGTGATGGTAGGACTGCTTCTGTTTGGTATGACACTTGGTGTGACCAGTGTCCTATTGCTCATGTTTTTTCTTGTCACCGGGATATTACTCGTCAGGGATTTTCAGTTACTAATTCAGTTGCTGATCTTCTTGATGGTGCTGTTTGGAGATGGCCGACCATCTGGCTCCGAAGGTACCATATTTTCTCTCAGATTATGGTGCCCATTCTTTCTTTACAGCCTGACCAGCTGTTATGGCGTGATGGTGATGGTAGTTTTTCGGAATTCCGGGTGCGTGAAGTATGGGATTCTATTCGGATACGGGGTTCTGCTGTAGCTTGGGCTTCTCTTATCTGGTTTCCTTAGTGTATCCCTCGGCATGCTTTTAATATGTGGTTGGTCTTTAAGGGAAAACTGAAGACTCAAGATCGCATGAGGCAATGGGATGTTGGCCCTTCGGTCGACTTAAACCTGCTTCGGTGCTTCTTGTGTGGATCATGTCCTGATTCGCATTCTCACCTTTTCTTTGAATGTGTGTTTTCTTCGCAGGTTTGGTTTTGGGTTATTAGCTATGCTGATATTCCGATTATGTCTGATTCGTTGGCAGATGTGCTTCCATTTTTTCTTTTTGCGTCTTCGTCGAAGAATGTTGATCATGTGATTGCCCGCCTTCTGTTGGCTGCTACGATATATTTTATATGGCAGGAACGGAATTTCCATCTTTTTGCTAAGGGAAGACGCTCGAGTATAGAGCTTGCTGATGCTATTAATTCGGAGGTTCGTCTGAAGTTGGCTTATTTTAAATTCAAAGCCTCGTTTCGTGCTATTCGAGCTTTGGATCGATGGAAGATTCCAATCCGGCTTTATAGCGATTTGCTTGGTTTTTTGGTCTCGCCCGTGTTTATGGCGTCGTCTGCACTTTTGATGATTGGTTGCTCGTTTATTCTTTATTGGATGTATTACTTATTTATTATTCGAGCTTTGTTTTCTGTTTGTATATGGTATGCCATATACAGAGAGATTAGCCGTAGCTAGCTTGTTTTCCTGTTTAGATAGGTCATGGCTGTGCCTTGTTATGTAGTGTCTTCTGCCTATGTAACGGGCTGAGGTGTGGGATTCACCCACACCTTTTGTACTTAAACGTTATTTTTGGTGTAATATATTTGCCGGGTGTAAACCCTTTACCCAAAAAAATTGCAAATACATTGTTGTGTCCATTTTGTGAAAGGCAAATGGATAATCATATTCATTTGTTTTTTGAGTGTGATTATCCAAATGAGATTTGGAAGCAATTTAAAAAGATGTGCAGAATGGATGATGCTCCAGATGGGTGGGTTGAAATTATTGCATATTTACAGCAAAGACCAATTAACAAGTCCATATGGAGTGTTATTCAGAGGATTGTGATTGGTGCTTGTGTGTGTTATGTGTGGCAGGAGAGGAATTGCAGATTGTTTCAGAATAAAACAAGGCCTGTTGATAAGCTTGTTGAACAGATCAGGAATATTGTCAAATTGAAGTTGATGAGTCTTAAGATAAGGAGTACCAAACATTCTTTGGAAGCTGCTAGTGTTTGGGGTATTCAATTGGGGCATCAGCCGAATGCATCTGGTAATACTCAACATCCTGGTTTATGATTATGGATAATTTAAAAAATGGGAGGTTGGGTTGGGTTGGTGATATAAGGGGAAGTATGGTAGATGTGTTACCTTATAGACAATATGTGTGGATTCATTTGAAAAGGTGTGTGTTGGTGAGTGAAAAAAGTGTGAGAGGTGTTCATTGTTATAGTATGTTTATCTTTATTAAAATAGGTGAGGTAACACAGCATAGGGGTGGGGTGGATTGTTTTATCTTTTATATGCTGGAGATTAGCATTTTAGTTGAACCCTGTGGTGTTATAAGGTGGTTTGTTTTTTGTTCTGAATTTTATTTTACTCTTTTTAAACTTTCTGAACCCTGTGTTATAGGATTTTTTAGGACTGCTAATGTGATAGATTATGCTATGTTGAAACTGCTTGTGGTAAGGAGGAGTAGAAGTGCCTTTGTGCTGAAATGCAGGCAAGAGTTAAAGATGCATAGTATAGATTTGATCAATTGGCCAACTTGTGAGGAGTGTTTTTGGGTGGGTGGTTTTTTGAGAGTCATAAGGTGGAGATGGGTAGATGTTAAATCTCTTGGTTCATGTTTTTCTGTGTATTATATTCATGATTCTGATAAAACCTTTAAGCTTGTATCTTTTCACAAACTTAATTGTAGTTTTTGTGTCAAAATCAACTGGTCAGAGATATATAGGTTTGGAGATATTGGTAAAATGCAGGGGTATGGCATTGTGCTCTTATTTAAAGGTGTTATAAGGTTGGAAAATGTTCATTTTTTTCTTTGGAAGACCTTTGAGCGTAAACTTTCTTTTGATGGTGAGATGATAATGTATATGGTGAGCTTTTCAGTCAAAAGTAGTGTTAGTAGATGCTTTTATATTATTGGTGTTGTGCAGAAAGCTATGATCCATGTACATGTGTCAGGCTACCAATTGTGTCAAGGTCATGCCCAATTTTGGTATGATAACAGAATTGTTTATCAATTGGGCAATTCTTCTTATATAGGTTTAGAGTTTGTTGTTTGTGTCTGGTTATTAAAACAATGCTGGATTAAAGTTGACTGGTGGTGCTTGAAGAGAAACATGTGCTCTGCTACTTGTATTGTATGCTGGAAAAAGTATTTGAGTTGTTGCATGGTGAGTAGAAAATGGTTTAAATGTGTTTATTGGTTGAAGGTATGGTGGTGGAAGCTGAGACAGGTTTTCTTATGGGTTCATTTTATAAGGGACTGGATTGATGTGAAGAGTTGAGGAGGTTGGTTGAGTTTGACTTTTCTGAGTCAATCTATGGAAAGTCAAAAGTTGGGTAGGTTGACCTTGCCGGGTCAAACATGTACTTCATGTAAGTCAACTATGGTCTATTTGCATGAATGGAGTAAGTTTTGTTGCAGCAAGTATATACAGGTTGGATTGATGTCAGGTTTGACTAGTTATAGTCAATTACATGCTAATTGGTATGTAGTGTGGACTGGTTTTGGTATTGGTAGACGCTAGAGCTATTAGTTATAGTCAATTACATGCTAACTGGTTTTGGTATTAACGACTTAAATCAAACAATAGCTAATAAGGATAGAGAGTTAGCTGAGCTTAAACAGAAGTTAGTAGAGCAAGATCGGAAGATTGAAACCTACAGAACTTTAGAAATGGACAAAATGTTAGAAGCTCAACGTAGTGTAAAGGACAAGACTGGGATAGGATACAATGATGTGCCTCATCCTTTTAATGCCAATTACACTAGTAACTCTATAGATTCTGAAATGACAGATGCTAATCCTGAGATTTTAGTAACTAATGACCCTGAACAGTCAGAGGCACGGAAGGATGTTATTAAGAACCTATCACCAGGTAATAGTAAGGTTTCTCATTTCACCAATATACAGTTTGTATCGGGTGGAGTGATTAATGATGCTAAGACTGATGATAAGGTTGATAAGGAACAAATATCTAAACCTTTAGTGCCTAACACTCCGGATGAGAAAGCAAAAGTTAGTAAATCACGAAAACAGATGTCTTGCTTCAAATGTCACCAAAAGGGATATGTTGCTTCGTGTTGTCCGAACAAGAAGCCGGAAGCATCACATAAGTTAGTGATTGATGAAAAGACACCGACTGACTCTAGTACGACTGTAGATAGGTTAGATACCAAACCTAAGTTAGGTAATAAACCTGTTAACATTATTAAAAGAGAAGGTAATCATAGTGTCTCCCCACCTAAGCCTAAACGGCCATATACTCTAAGTGATAATTCTTTCAATAAACCTAGGGATATGACACCGTCGAGGTTTAGAACTCAAGGTAGAAGCTATAGTCATTTTGAGAATGGTACTACCTCGCGATCACATGGGTTTAATTATAATTATCATAATAGAGCTCAGAATTCAGTGCCTAGGAGGTTTTCCTCAAATTCACCTCTTAAGGTTGATCGTCCACAAGCTCAAGCATCTTCAAAAGTAACCAAATCTCCTGATGGGAAGGATGGTTATTTTAAAGAGCTTAAGTTTGTTGATGATAAGGGACAAACCAAGACCGTAATGGCTTGGGTCCCTCTTGACAACTGATCGTGTTTTATGTTATGTGCAGGAGCATGCTGTGAACAAAGATAGCTGGTGGTATATAGACAGTGGATGCTCAAGACACATGACAGGAGGACGAAGTCTACTGACAGACTTCAAGGAAGGTCTCAAGCAAAAAGTCAATTTTGCAGGAGATAAAGGAGGAGTGATTACGGGAAAAGGAAAAGTTTCAAATGGAACTTTGACTCTTGAGGATGTGAACTATGTTGAAGAACTAACTCACAACCTAGTGAGTGTTTCCCAAGTCTGTGATAAAGGTCATCCAGTTTACTTTAATGAAAAGGAGGCCTTAGTCCTGAAGCCGGGTTTCATAATTCCCGAGAAATGGATATTGATGAGGGCACCAAGGAAGAAGGACATCTATGCTATCAACATGGGTGTTTCTAACTCTTCAATGGTGTTTACATGTTTATTATCCAAGGTTTCGGAAGCAGATGCATTATTATGGCATAGGAGAATGGCACACCTGAACTGGAGAAAAGATCTGTTGAAGTTAAATGAGAACAGGATTTTTACGACTATTGCGTGGGGTGACTTAGCACAAGATTATCAGATGATGGTAAAGACTTGTATTAGAATGAAGATACATGCTGGAAGTAAGATTTACAAGTAAAGATCAAAGACAACTTGAAGACATAGTAGCATAGACGCTAGAGCTATTGTCAAGGGGGAGTCTGTTGAGACATGTATTTGTGACAACAGATCTAGCTTGTAATAGTACTAGTGATTATTGTAATCAACTTTGTACAATTGATTTTGAATTGTAATGAAAAATATGATATTAGTTTGTTATTAATATTCGTTAAATATATTAGTATGTTAAAGTATTAGACGAATATCGAGTACAAAAACGTTTCGAGTCTGAAGATAAGTGTGTTCCTTGCATGAAAGGAAAGCAGCATAAGAAACCACACAGATCTAAGACTCAAAACTCTATCTCCTCACCGTTTGAGTTGCTACACATGGACCTCTTCGGCCCTATAAGCAAGAGAAGTCTAGTGGCAAATGGTACTGTTTGGTTGTCACAGATGATTATTCTAGATTCTCGTGGGTATTCTTTTTGGGATCTAAGGATGAAACTCCAGAAATTCTAATTGAGTTCTTTGATCTGGTAGAGAATGTCTATAAAAAGAGAGTGAAGCGTATTCGTAGTGACAAAGAAACAAAATTCAAAAATTCAACGTTGAATATCTATTTCTTAAGCAAAGGGATATTACATCAATTCAGTGCACTTTATGAACCTCAACAGAATGGTGTTGCTGAAAGGAAGAATAGAACGTTGATTGAAGCTGCAAGAACAATGCTTGCTGATTCAAAGCTTCCGGTCATCTTTTGGGCAGAAGCAGTGAATACAGCGTGTTATGTTCTCAATAGAGTTCTTACGGTTAAAAGACATAACAAGACTTGTTATGAGCTTTTAAACAATAAGAAACCTAACTTAAAAGAGTTTGAACCCTTTGGAGTTTCATGCACCATATTAAAGACCGGACATCAAGCTAAATTTGGTGAGAAGGCTGACGAAGGATTTTTCCTAGGTTCTATGCCCAATTCGCCAAACAAGAGAGTCTGTAATAAAGTCACGGGACATTTGGAAGTAGTTTATAATTTTGAGGTTACGAGCTACTCATCTGATGTGCATAAGGGAGTTGATTGGCAATTTGATTATTCTGATCTTTTTGAATCATTTGAAGTCCCTATTAGTGACTATGTCAGTGATTCAGAGATAGCTGAACATTTAGTGTCTGAAGACGTGGATACTGGCCTTACTTCAACATCGAGTGTTCCGAATTCTGGAATCAAGACACCTATTGATCCAAATCAACCATCTACTAATGGATCTCAAAAATCCAAAGTAGATACACCTCTAAATGAAGAAGAGCTGACTGAAAAATTAGTGGATGAAATCCTCACTCTACTTAGAGAGTTAAGAATATCTATGGGTATTGATAACTCACAGCTATCTAGAGAGGGTGTACCGGATTTGGAAGACACTACTGAACAACATAGTGTCTATGAGGAAATTGGTACTAACTTAGGAGATGAGATTCCAGTTGAGCCTGTCGCTTCAACTAGAACGAGTAAGAATCATCCCGTTGGAAACATCATCGGTGATATTAATACTCCGGTTCAAACAAGGACTCAATCAAAAGCTAGTACGTCTGAAAATCTAGAATACCAAAGCTTGTATACTGCATTGAAAGAGACATGTATTCCTAATCAATGTCTATATTCATGCTTTATCTCACAAGTCGAGCCTAAAAATGTTCAAAAGGCTTTAAAAGAAAGCTCGTGGGTAGAAGCGATGCAAGAGGAACTATCTCAGTTCACAAAATTACAAGTATGGGAGTTGGTTGACCTACCAAAGGGAGAATATCCAATTGGAACTAGATGGGTATTTAAGTGCAAGAGAGATGATAAGGGAATCGTTACTCGCAATAAAGCTCGTCTAGTGGTTCAAGGTTTTAATCAACAAGAGGGTATAGACTACAATGAAGTGTTTGCACCAGTTGCTAGGCTCGAAGCAATTAGAGGGTTCTTATCATTCGCATCATATTATGGTATAAAGGTTTATCAGTTGGATGTTAAGAGTGCCTTCTTGTATGGCAAAGTGGAAGAATTGGTGTATGTTTCACAACCGCCAGGGTTTATTGATCCTGAGTATCCAGATAGAGTATATCGCTTGAATAAGGCTCTATATGGATTACATCAAGCACCTAGGGCATGGTATGGAACACTATCAACGTATCTACTTGAGAATGGATTTACAAGAGGATCGATTGATAGTACACTGTTTATAAAGTGGAAAAAGAAAGACTTTCTTCTCGTGCAAGTATATGTTGATGACATTATCTTTGGATCGTCAGATGAAAAGATGTGTCAAGAATTCGAGAAAATCATGAGAAAACGGTTTGAAATGTCTGCAATGGGAGAGTTGAATTTCTTCTTAGGATTACAAGTTGAACAAAAGAAGGATGGATTCTTTATTCATCAATCTAAATATACATATGAGCTATTAGAACGCTTTAAGATGGATGAAAGTAAGGTCTACAATACTCCAATTCCAGTCAATCATGGACTAGGTCCAGATACATCGAGTGATAGCGATGTGGATCCAACTCTTTATAGAGCCATGATCGGGTCACTAATGTATCTAACAGCCTCTAGGCCTGACATAATGTTTGCTGTTTGTTTATGTCAAGATATCAGGCTAATCCGAAAGAGTCACATATGCAAGCTGTTAAACGAATCTTTCGTTACCTCAAAGGGAAACCTAAGCTGGGTCTTTGGTATCCAACTGATGGAGACTTAGATCTCGTAGCTTATACTTGATTCGGATTATGGAGGATGCAATCAGAATAGGAAATCTACAACCGAAGGATGTCAATTCCTAGGAGGTAGATTAGTATCCTGGCAGTGAGAAGCAAACCTCGGTAGCCATTTCTACATGTGAAGCTGAGTATGTTGCAGCTGGCAGCTGTTGCTCTCAAGTTCAATGGATTCAACAGCAACTGCGGGATTACGGGTTAAATATAACCAATACTCCTATGATGATTGATGATGAATCAACTATGTCGATCACCAATAATCCGGTGAAGCACAGTAAAACTAAGCATATTGATATTCGACATCATTTTATTAGAGATTGTGCTGAAAAGAAAATGATAAGGTTAGTTAAGGTTCCGACTGCGGATAACTTAGCAGACCTCTACACAAAGGCGTTCGACAGAGCAAGATTTGAGACGTTGGTTCAACTGAATGGAATGAGAAATCCAGAGTGATTAGTCTTCCATGGGTATTTTTGTAATAGTTAGTATTTTTATGTGTTATTAAAAAAAAAAAGGCGTATGGCATTTATTTGTTTGTTACCTGAGGGGAATCGCCTCCGATAAAAGAACAAAAGTAGTTCTTTTAGAGAATGTTTAAGTTTTTATCTGCAAAAACTAGGGAGATGATAGTGCATTAGGAGAATAAGCTTCACAATAATAAGCTTAAGTCCTAAGTATGATATGTTAGTAGGTTCAAATAAAGTTACTTTAGAACTACAACAGTTCTATCAGGTATGTGTTTATATTTATTTGATTATACACCTATATCCACAAGTTATAATTTGTCTATTTTTATTGAAAAGTTTAGATGGCTTCATCATATGATGTACTGGTAGGCAAATTATATGAAATTTTCTAAGCCTTAAGAAGTTAAATAATTACTTGTTTATTATCTTGTGTTACTATTCTATGATGTATGACATGTGTCTTAAATTATTGAATGATAGTACTACCATACGCTGTTGCTGTATAATATAAATTGACAAATAGTTAAAATATGGGTATTAACTTAATTACTGGTGACTTTGTTGTACTGAGTACAGATCTGAAGCCTTTAATTAAATTAATATTCTCAAATGTATTTTGAATATGCTAGAAGGGATCCTCTGTTGTACTAGGTACAGACTTGGATAACATAGCATGTTCAAAGGTATGTTTGATATTTGTCTAAATTTAAAATTCAAGTGTATGTTATATTAAGTAACCGCTACCTTGTCTTAAAATCAGTGTTATGAGTATTACTTGAAATTCTTCAGTATGTCATATAATAGGAAGCACTTGATAATATTCATACTAACAATAAAGTGTTTGCTTAGAAAGTCGAGTATAATTTGTTTATGTGGATCATAATACCGGTAATCGTTTTGAACTGTCTATAATTAAAAATATTCACTTTAAGTGAGTAATGCATTTATTAATTATGCTATGTGGATAAAGGTACCTAAGATATAGTTTTATAAATATAAATGTATAAATGATAAACTTAATTGTAATTGTATGGTAATTTATTTGAATTTCATAAGGTATGTATACTAACAATCAACTTAGACTTTTTAATAAATTTTAAATAGCTTGTTCTTTCTAATATGATCCCTAAGCAGTTAAATTCTTATTCAATTGAGTTATGTACTTTATTTTATTGAAGTGATAAATAAAATGGTACTTGATACCATTGTTAGTTTTTATGTTTCATATTCTATTTTATTTTTATCTTTTTAAATATTACCCTTTGGAATTAAATTATGCTGAATAATTGTCTCTATTTATTGTTGAACAATCGTTACAATTACAAGTGAAAAATAATTTTATTTTAGACTTGTATAAATAAATGAGTTTTAATTTATACTTAGTTTTTATTTCGCATTTTAAATTAAGATTGCAAGTTTGACCAGTCAAACCTGCGAAGTGAGTCAACCTGTGCGAAATTGAACTTAGGGTATAAAAGGGGACAACTCAACGAACCGAACCTTACTTTCCACTTACTCTACAAACCGAACTCACACACCTCTGCGACTCGAGTTTCATCTAGTGGGATCTTTGAAAGCTTAATTGATGATTTGTATAGGGTTGTTCAAAAGTCTAATGAAACCTTAAGAGATTTTGTAAGCAGCTTTGAACGAGAATCCTTGAGGATCCCAAATCTGGATATGTCAACTGTCGCACAAGCTTTCAAGATGGGGATCAAAAGAGATTCTCCATTTTATCAAGATCTTGTTGTAAACCCTTGCAGGAACCTAGATGAGATCATAAATAAGGCTTTGAGATTTATTAAGTTGGAAGAAGATGCTGTGATCCAGAGGAGGATTAAAACTTCGTCCACTTACGAGAAACCCAACAGAAAGATGAATTCACCCTCGTTCAAGTCAAACATGATTAAACCATATTCAAAGAATGGCGATCACCGGGCTAAGGTGGTCGAAGAGAATGGCAAAAAGTATTCCAAGCTAACTGATTATTGTTTTTATGATGATGTTACATGTATCTTGTGTGCTCTGCAAAATCTTGGAGATAAAGTGAGATGGCCAAAGAAAAAAGTTAGGGATTTTGCTTGGAAAGATAATTCCAAATGGTGTGCGTTCCATGAGGATTTTGGTCATGTCACAAAAAATTGTGTAGATCTTAGAAAAGAAGTCGATCATTTCTTTAGCAAGGGACACTTAAAGGAACTGATCGGAAAGAAAGGATCTCACAAAGGATTTCTAGAAGGCTCGGGATCCCGGAGTTCAGGATAATTACAGGATCCCGCACGTAGCAGGATTCCAACCGCCTGATGCTAAGGTAATAAAATTTTACATCTGGTGTTTCTGACATGTATGGCACGTCTTTCTCTGCAGCTAAAAGATATGCTAAGGATTGTTATAAAGCATCAATGAAATCTACCACCAAGCCTCCGTCAGCATAGCAGTCAAGGAAAGTGTGACACCCGTCAAATTAGGACTAGTTATTAGTTCCTAATCATTTAGAAATACATGTAATTAGTACTATGTATTAGGCTAATTGTGTGTATCAATATATATATTGATGAATATATATCAGTACGCGATTATATTAAATCGTGCATTATCATATCGGCCAAATTCCGATTCATTTATATGGACGTTGGTGAACCTATTTTATTAAGTAATATGAAATTATTTAACAACATTATTAATTCCTAAATATTATTTCGATAATACTTTATAAGTATTTCGTATCATATAAAACACTCATGGCGCCCAAAAATGCACGATTCGTGCCCAACAATCAAAACCAACCAAAGTTATACTTTCATAACTTCAAGTAAAGTATTTTGATAAAATACTTCCACTATAAATATTGAAAGTTGTATCGAAAAGCAAAACGTCTAGTTTAAACGTCATGATATGTAATAATCGTAAAACGATTACACAAACTATCACTAACACTTTGCCAAAACATTTTATAAATGTTTCCAAATATTTATAAACCATGGGAACAAGATCCACAAAACGTGGATCTTGTTGAGGAAGTTTCTTGACTTTAACCACCACCATCATCCCATCTCTCTTCATTCAATCACCAACTCAATCTCTCTCATTCTCTCTCTGATCTCTGATCTTTCTCTCTCTAAAATCAGCCACTTTCACCACCATAATTCACCATCAAAACCTCTTTGGATCATCAAGTCGATTGAAGCAAAAACGATCACGAGAACGCGAGCTACGCTTCCACCTTTTCGGATTCTTCATTCGATCATTGTAAGAATCCCGACACTTTCGTAAAATACTTGTATTATGTTTATATAGATGATATATTGTTCATACAACTTGTTAATGTCCAAATCTAAATCTTAAAAACGTTTTTCATAAGTATGTATGTATGACAGATTCTGTCTCTCAAAAACAGTCCCACAAAATCGTTAATATCTCGAGCTCTAAGATGAGTTAGACAACCAATTTTTTTTTAAAAGTTGCGTATTGAAAAGAGCTACAACTTTCGTGTTTTACATTTTTTCCATATCTGTACGGATTTAAGTATAGAAGCTGATCTTTGAATGTTACTCGTTTCCGAACCAAATCCGACTACCTTTCATGTTGATTTTTGTTAAAAATAGTAGATGAACTTATAAAATTACCATAAAGTGCAGATTTACACTAGACCCATAGGGGAACATCTGTGATTTTTGGTGGGTCTTGGTTTGGACTAAAAAGTGTAGAAAACGAGAGGTTTGTTGAGTCAAAAATCTGACGTTTATAACTAACAGGGGCAACACTTTTATAACTAACAGGGGCAACACGTTTATAACTAACAGGGGCAACACTTTTATAACTAACAGTGTGACAACCGTCAATTTAGGACTAGAATTTAGTGCCTAATCGAGCTTTATTACATGTAATTAGTTCTGTGTTAGACTAATTAATGTATCAATTATTATATATATTGTTGAATATATATCTACAACTATGCGGTTTGTTTAAATCGTACAAGTTTCAAATCGAATGAATTTCGATACAATAAATACGGACGTTGGTGAACAATTTATTTAAATAATACCAGGATTGTTATAACGTTATTGTACTTAAAAATATTATGTCAATAATATTTAGTATTCAAGTTTTATCACACAATTTATATAAACGCGAATAAAATGTAATTGCGCAAACAAAACGAAACAATTCACCTTTTATAATGTAATTATTAAAAAGTCAGTAAAATACTTCAACAAAAATACTGAATAATTATTCGCATTTTAAAACGTATATTAAAACATAGAAAATAAATATTTAACGTTCAAACGACGGAGTAAACGAACACTGCACGGGGCACTTCGCGGAGACTGAAAAAGGTGGGGATTCCACCTTAATCACCTCCCTTTTTCTTTCTATTCTTTCATTTCTCATTTCTATCTCTCTCTCCTCTCTTATTTCTCTCCAACAAATCCACAAACCAAAATCAACCAAAATCAACCAAAATCGCAAAATAAACATACCAAACGACCTCGGATCTTCAAGCCCCTTTAGAAATAAACGACCCCCTCGCGACGATCTACACTTCTACCTTTCCGGAATTTCATTTCGGCGATTTGTAAGTTTCCGACACAACTCCGAAAACTCTCGTTTTTAAGTTTTATAACTTGCTAGTTGTTTGTATAACCTTGTAATGTCCTAAAATGGGTTGGGTAAAAATATTTGGCCGATCGATGGCCGGAAAATGCGTTTTTGAAGTTGAAATTCCGATCAGACCCCGTACGTCGCATTTGGCCTGGAGCAAATGCGACGCAGCGACCTACGTCGCACTATATCCCCAACGTCGCATATAGCGACGCAGCGACCTACGTCGCACTATAACCCCAACGTCGCACTTAGCGACGCAGACCCTTACGTCGCAGAAATCAACTACGTCGCCTATAGCGACGTCAAGTACAACGTCGCATTAAATTGCGAAAGCCGCACATAGCGACGTCATGCCCAACGTCGCAGTCCGGATCTGCGACGTAGCACCCTACGTCGCACAAAACAGAATCTTCAAACCTCAAAATTTTGAAGTCAAAGTACTGTTCAAAAAAGTCAAATTTACTGTAGCAGTACTGTAGCAGTACTGTAGCAAAGTCAACATTTTAGAATTATTATTATTTCAACTAAATCACCAACGGGCCGTACACATTTTCAAATACACAATTGAATCAACTAAGTCATAGTAACTTAGATAATTCAATCAAACAAGTCGTTGTAACTTGTATCAACTTATTCCAAACAAGTCGTAGTAACTTGTAACAAAACAATCAACCAAATCGGGGTAATTTGGACATCAAGTTAAGCAAACAATTCACATGGTAGTCTTTCGGGTTACCAATACAATTAATGACAATTTAAGTGTCGTGGACACATTCAGGTTTCAAGCCTTTGGACACCAACTTACATCTAATTATTTCAAGTTTATTAAGTTAAACACTTCAAGAACCAGGTGAGTTTCATAGCCCCATTTTCACTGCTTTTCAACTAGGGGTGTGATATTACTACTCGATTTTGTTTTACAAGTAGAACGCAAGTGACAAACTTCAAATACTACATGAGTTTCAAGCTAATCAATTTAAAGTCCTCCATAAGCATAGTCTCTAGTATTTTATAGCGTGAATGTTAGTATATGATATCATATGGGATTGACAATCCTCATCCGGGTTAGCACGCACTAACCGGTCAAACGGATGTATTAGCATTTGGGAAGACGAGTGTGGATTAGACACTCGTAGGAGGCATTTCAAGTTAGGTTTCCTTAATTGGGCCTGACAAATCAAGTTAAGCTCAGACTATGTGCTCATGGACAGTATAACTTTTATCTTGCTTAATTGCATTTTAAATTCAATATAAATCTTGCGGTTCTTACAACTATACATTGACATACAAACCTGTGAGCTCACCAGCGTTTTCGCTGACCCATTTTAGTATTTATCACAGGTACCCAGCAGTAGTTTGGCTGCACAAGCAGGAATTATTAGCTCGAGTCAGCATACATACAACTAGAGATTGGACTGCATTATTATATTTTGTAAAAGTAATTATGCTATGTAATCTCTCAATTTCAGGAACCGAGCTAATGTAACTATATTTTGATGTAAACATTTATTTTATTTATACAAGTTTAAAACGACGCATATAGTGGTCGTTCATTATATCTTATGTGCTTTGTATATTGATTAGTGACACCCAAATCAAGCTTCCGCAAATCATTAAATTTGGGGGTGTCACAGATTGGTATCAGAGCCTAAGGTTATAGTGAACTAGGTTGCATTTAGTGGGCCTAGACTATGACCGTTAGGCAGCATTCCTTATTAGTTATGACTAAGTTCAGGGATTACATCATACGACTTTAATTTAACATAGCCTGATCAACTATGTACAATTAGAGAAAGATGACGTGAAATCTGAAAGAGTTATGTTGAACAGGAATGCATTAGTTGACTCTGACCTCGAGAGAAACGGGACTCAAAACACATCTATGCTAGACACTCAATAGGTTATTATGTGATATACATATATGATTACATAAGTAGACCTCATTACAACTTTAGGCTATATTATATTATATGAATATAGGTCTCTTTCTCTATAACGCTTTGCCTCGAAATGACAAACACACCACTAGTTCATCATACTCGGACTAGTATCTTATTTCATTTCCTTGTTCTTTCTTACTCAGCATCATGCCTCCTCGTCGTCAAATTACCCTTAGCGAAGCTGAGATCGCGGGAATCATTGCCCGCAGTGTGACCGAAGCCTTGGCTACCCGAACACCACCCGGTAGCGAGGACACAGCAACCAACACTCCACCACCCAAACCCTGCTCCTATAAGGACTTCCTTAGCTGTAAACCGCTATATTTCAAAGGCACGGAAGGTGCCATTGGCTTGATCCGTTGGATTGAGCGTATGGAATCTGTTTTCAGCCTCTGCGACTGCACTGAGAACAACAAGGTCAAATTCGCTGCTTACACCTTTCAGGAAGGTGCACTCACGTGGTGGAAAACCCACGCAAACTCTGTAGGCCTTGAGGTTGCAAATCGGCTTCCTTGGGCCGAACTGAAGAAGAAGCTGACAGAAAAATACTGTCCTGAAGAAGAATTGCACAGGTTGGAGGAAGAATTCTGGCACCTGGCGGTGCAGGGAAATGATGTTGCTGATTATACCACCAAATTTCAGCAGTTTGCTTTATTGTGCCCGGGTTTGGTCGAACCAGAAAGTAAGGGCATTAAGAAATACATTCGTGGACTCCCCGAGAACATCCAGGGAAACGTCGCCTCATCCAGACCAACCACCACTGAGAGTGCCATTCGATTGGCCCACGAACTCATGGCTCTAGTTGTCAGCCGTGAGACCTCCAACACCACATCCTCCAACAACAACAAACGCAAATCTACTGAACACCACCACAACTCAAACAAGAAAAACAACGCCATCCAAGTCTACAACACCAACTCTGAATCCAACCGCAGCTACACCGGGGACAGACCTTATTGTCCCAAGTGCAACTATCACCACTTTGGTCAGTGCGGTACTCCTTGCAACAACTGCAGGAGGTACGGGCATTCGACTAAGGATTGCCGAGCCCCCAAATCCAACAACAACCCCTCTGACAGAAATACCCGACAACCTAAGTCCTGCTACGAATGTGGAAACCCAGGACACTTCAGGGATTCTTGCCCAAAATTGAAGAACAAGGGCAACAACAACAACCACCGCAACAACAACAACACCAAAAGTAGTGCCTTCGTGATCAACTCAGGGGATGCCCGTCAGGACCCGAATGTGGTCACGGGTATGTTCCTCCTCAACAATTTAACTGCTTCCATTCTGTTTGATACTGGTGCCGATAGGAGTTTTATTTCCGATGAATTTTGCCCTCTACTTGACATTACACCTGTTGCTTTAGACATTAAGTACACCGTAGAGCTAGCAAATGGCAAATTGATAGAAACCGATAGTGTGATACCTAATTGCACTTTAAATCTAGCCGACGAAACCTTCCCCATAGATCTTATGCCTATTGAGATAGGAAGTTTCGATGTCATCGTAGGCATGGACTGGTTATCCAAACATCGCGCCGAAATCATCTGCTATGACAAAATTGTTCGCATACCTCTCACTGTCGGTAAAACCCTAGTCATACAGGGGGAGACCGGAGGGACGAGGCTTAACATCATATCTTGTCTTAAAACCCGGAAATTTCTGAGAAAGGGTTATCCATCAATCCTCGCGCACATCATGGAGAAAAATTCGGAAGAGAAGCGACTTGAGGATGTTCCAATTGTTCGAGACTTTCCAGAAGTCTTTCCTGAAGAACTACCTGGTCTACCACCACCAAGACAGGTTGAGTTCTCAATCGATCTTGTACCAGGTGCTGCGCCGGTGGCCCGAGCACCATACCGTTTAGCTCCATCCGAACTTCAGGAGCTGTCCACCCAGTTACAGGAACTCCTGGAACGAGGGTTTATCAGGCCGAGTTCTTCACCCTGGGGAGCTCCGGTCCTATTTGTTAAGAAGAAAGATGGTTCTTTTCGAATGTGTATCGACTATCGAGAGTTGAACAAGTTAACTGTCAAGAACCGGTATCCACTTCCTCGAATCGATGACCTGTTCGACCAACTTCAAGGGTCGAGTTGTTATTCAAAGATTGATCTCCGATCCGGTTATCACCAATTGCGTGTTCGCGATGCCGATATTCCAAAAACCGCTTTCAGAACTCGTTACGGGCATTACGAATTCCAAGTGATGCAATTCGGCCTAACCAATGCACCGGCTGTATTCATGGACCTTATGAATCGGGTGTGTAAACCTTACCTTGATAAGTTTGTCATTGTCTTCATCGATGACATCCTCATATATTCACGAAGCCAAGAAGAACACGCGCAACACCTCAAAACCATCCTTGAACTACTTAAACACGAGGAACTCTATGCCAAGTTCTCTAAGTGTGAGTTCTGGATCAAAACCGTTCAATTCCTTGGTCACGTGATTGACAGTCAGGGGATTCACGTCGACCCGTCAAAAATCGAGGCTATCAAAGACTGGCAATCGCCAACCACTCCGACCGAAGTACGGCAGTTTCTAGGACTGGCCGGATACTATCGACGATTCATTGAAAATTTCTCCAAGATAGCCATACCACTCACGACGCTGACCCAGAAAGACAAAAAGTTTGACTGGACTGATAAACAAGAGTCGGCATTCCAACTCTTGAAACAAAAACTTTGCAGTGCTCCTATCCTATCTTTACCCGAAGGCACCGATGACTTCGTGGTATACTGCGATGCTTCTCATCAAGGTCTCGGTTGCGCGCTTATGCAACGAGACAAAGTCATAGCTTATGCTTCTCGACAGCTTAAGATTCATGAAAAGAATTACACCACCCACGACCTCGAGCTAGGAGCTGTCGTTTTTGCCCTCAAAATCTGGAGACATTACCTTTATGGTACCAGATGTACAATCTTTACCGACCATAAAAGCCTTCAACACATATTCGACCAGAAGGATCTCAACATGAGACAACGTCGATGGGTCGAATTGCTTACGGATTACGACTGCGAACTCAAATATCATCCAGGCAAAGCAAATGTTGTTGCTGACGCCCTCAGTCGAAAAGAGCGAGTGAAACCACTTCGGGTTCGAGCCCTCAGTATGACCATTCACAACAATTTAAACATTCAAATCCTCACTGCTCAACTCGAAGCCTTGAAACCCGAAAATGTCAAAGATGAAGCCTTGCTGGGCATGGATAAGCTATTCAAAATCAGACCTAACGGGATTAGGTATTTCTCAAACCGAATCTGGTTGCCTAAATTTGGGAACCTACGAGACTTGGTGATGGATGAAGCTCACAAGTCCAAATATTCTATCCATCCGGGATCCGATAAAGTGTACCACGGTATCAAGGACTTCTACTGGTGGCCGAACATGAAATCTGGAATCGCCACCTATGTCAACAAATGCCTTACTTGCTCCAAAGTCAAAATCGAATATCAAAAACCTTCTGGTTTACTTCAACAACCCAGTCTTCCTGAATGGAAATGGGAACAAATTGCCATGGACTTCATAACCAAACTACCCAAATCGTCGAGCGGTTGTGATACCGTTTGGGTGATCGTGGATCGTCTCACAAAGTCCGCTCACTTCCTGGCAATCAAGGAATCCGACAAAATGGAACGCCTCACCAACATTTATCTGAAGGAAATCGTGACCAAACACGGTGTTCCAATCTCAATTATCTCCGATAGAGATAGTCGTTTCACTTCACAATTTTGGCAATCACTTCAAAAATCTCTGGGTACTCGACTTGATATGAGTACCGCATACCATCCTCAAACAGACGGTCAAAGTGAACGAACCATTCAAACACTTGAAGACATGCTACGGGCCTGCGTAGTAGACTTCGGTGTAAACTGGGAAAAACATCTACCATTGTGCGAATTCTCGTACAACAACAGTTATCATACCAGCATCAAAGCTGCACCCTTCGAGGCACTGTACGGTCGTAAGTGCCGGTCACCTATCTGTTGGACTGAAGTTGGGGATAGCCAACTCACAGGTCCAGAAATCATTCACGAAACGACCGAGAGAATCGTTGAAATCCAAAACAAGCTTAAGGCCGCGCGTGATCGTCAGAAAAGTTATGCTGACGTGAGACGCAAACCACTCGAGTTCCAAGTTGGGGATCGAGTTCTACTCAAAGTATCGCCTTGGAAAGGCGTAATCCGGTTTGGCAAACGAGGGAAGTTGAATCCCAGATACATTGGACCATTCGAGATCCTTGAAAGGATTGGTCCAGTGGCTTATCGATTGCAGCTGCCATCTGAACTCAGCAGCGTGCATCCCACTTTTCATGTTTCAAATCTGAAGAAGTGTCTGTCTGATGAGACACTTATCATTCCACTCGATGAAATTCGAGTTGACGAGAAACTCCACTTTGTTGAGGAACCCGCCGAAATTATGGACCGTGAGGTCAAACAACTTAAACAAAGTCGTATTCCCATTGTCAAGGTTAGGTGGAATTCGCGGCGCGGTCCGGAATTCACCTGGGAACGGGAAGACCAAATGCGACTCAAGTGTCCTCAACTCTTCACTGATTCAACGTCAAACACGACTTCAACATAAAATTTCGGGACGAAATTCTTCTAACAGGGGGAGAATGTGACAACCGTCAATTTAGGACTAGAATTTAGTGCCTAATCGAGCTTTATTACATGTAATTAGTTCTGTGTTAGACTAATTAATGTATCAATTATTATATATATTGTTGAATATATATCTACAACTATGCGGTTTGTTTAAATCGTACAAGTTTCAAATCGAATGAATTTCGATACAATAAATACGGACGTTGGTGAACAATTTATTTAAATAATACCAGGATTGTTATAACGTTATTGTACTTAAAAATATTATGTCAATAATATTTAGTATTCAAGTTTTATCACACAATTTATATAAACGCGAATAAAATGTAATTGCGCAAACAAAACGAAACAATTCACCTTTTATAATGTAATTATTAAAAAGTCAGTAAAATACTTCAACAAAAATACTGAATAATTATTCGCATTTTAAAACGTATATTAAAACATAGAAAATAAATATTTAACGTTCAAACGACGGAGTAAACGAACACTGCACGGGGCACTTCGCGGAGACTGAAAAAGGTGGGGATTCCACCTTAATCACCTCCCTTTTTCTTTCTATTCTTTCATTTCTCATTTCTATCTCTCTCTCCTCTCTTATTTCTCTCCAACAAATCCACAAACCAAAATCAACCAAAATCAACCAAAATCGCAAAATAAACATACCAAACGACCTCGGATCTTCAAGCCCCTTTAGAAATAAACGACCCCCTCGCGACGATCTACACTTCTACCTTTCCGGAATTTCATTTCGGCGATTTGTAAGTTTCCGACACAACTCCGAAAACTCTCGTTTTTAAGTTTTATAACTTGCTAGTTGTTTGTATAACCTTGTAATGTCCTAAAATGGGTTGGGTAAAAATATTTGGCCGATCGATGGCCGGAAAATGCGTTTTTGAAGTTGAAATTCCGATCAGACCCCGTACGTCGCATTTGGCCTGGAGCAAATGCGACGCAGCGACCTACGTCGCACTATATCCCCAACGTCGCATATAGCGACGCAGCGACCTACGTCGCACTATAACCCCAACGTCGCACTTAGCGACGCAGACCCTTACGTCGCAGAAATCAACTACGTCGCCTATAGCGACGTCAAGTACAACGTCGCATTAAATTGCGAAAGCCGCACATAGCGACGTCATGCCCAACGTCGCAGTCCGGATCTGCGACGTAGCACCCTACGTCGCACAAAACAGAATCTTCAAACCTCAAAATTTTGAAGTCAAAGTACTGTTCAAAAAAGTCAAATTTACTGTAGCAGTACTGTAGCAGTACTGTAGCAAAGTCAACATTTTAGAATTATTATTATTTCAACTAAATCACCAACGGGCCGTACACATTTTCAAATACACAATTGAATCAACTAAGTCATAGTAACTTAGATAATTCAATCAAACAAGTCGTTGTAACTTGTATCAACTTATTCCAAACAAGTCGTAGTAACTTGTAACAAAACAATCAACCAAATCGGGGTAATTTGGACATCAAGTTAAGCAAACAATTCACATGGTAGTCTTTCGGGTTACCAATACAATTAATGACAATTTAAGTGTCGTGGACACATTCAGGTTTCAAGCCTTTGGACACCAACTTACATCTAATTATTTCAAGTTTATTAAGTTAAACACTTCAAGAACCAGGTGAGTTTCATAGCCCCATTTTCACTGCTTTTCAACTAGGGGTGTGATATTACTACTCGATTTTGTTTTACAAGTAGAACGCAAGTGACAAACTTCAAATACTACATGAGTTTCAAGCTAATCAATTTAAAGTCCTCCATAAGCATAGTCTCTAGTATTTTATAGCGTGAATGTTAGTATATGATATCATATGGGATTGACAATCCTCATCCGGGTTAGCACGCACTAACCGGTCAAACGGATGTATTAGCATTTGGGAAGACGAGTGTGGATTAGACACTCGTAGGAGGCATTTCAAGTTAGGTTTCCTTAATTGGGCCTGACAAATCAAGTTAAGCTCAGACTATGTGCTCATGGACAGTATAACTTTTATCTTGCTTAATTGCATTTTAAATTCAATATAAATCTTGCGGTTCTTACAACTATACATTGACATACAAACCTGTGAGCTCACCAGCGTTTTCGCTGACCCATTTTAGTATTTATCACAGGTACCCAGCAGTAGTTTGGCTGCACAAGCAGGAATTATTAGCTCGAGTCAGCATACATACAACTAGAGATTGGACTGCATTATTATATTTTGTAAAAGTAATTATGCTATGTAATCTCTCAATTTCAGGAACCGAGCTAATGTAACTATATTTTGATGTAAACATTTATTTTATTTATACAAGTTTAAAACGACGCATATAGTGGTCGTTCATTATATCTTATGTGCTTTGTATATTGATTAGTGACACCCAAATCAAGCTTCCGCAAATCATTAAATTTGGGGGTGTCACAGATTGGTATCAGAGCCTAAGGTTATAGTGAACTAGGTTGCATTTAGTGGGCCTAGACTATGACCGTTAGGCAGCATTCCTTATTAGTTATGACTAAGTTCAGGGATTACATCATACGACTTTAATTTAACATAGCCTGATCAACTATGTACAATTAGAGAAAGATGACGTGAAATCTGAAAGAGTTATGTTGAACAGGAATGCATTAGTTGACTCTGACCTCGAGAGAAACGGGACTCAAAACACATCTATGCTAGACACTCAATAGGTTATTATGTGATATACATATATGATTACATAAGTAGACCTCATTACAACTTTAGGCTATATTATATTATATGAATATAGGTCTCTTTCTCTATAACGCTTTGCCTCGAAATGACAAACACACCACTAGTTCATCATACTCGGACTAGTATCTTATTTCATTTCCTTGTTCTTTCTTACTCAGCATCATGCCTCCTCGTCGTCAAATTACCCTTAGCGAAGCTGAGATCGCGGGAATCATTGCCCGCAGTGTGACCGAAGCCTTGGCTACCCGAACACCACCCGGTAGCGAGGACACAGCAACCAACACTCCACCACCCAAACCCTGCTCCTATAAGGACTTCCTTAGCTGTAAACCGCTATATTTCAAAGGCACGGAAGGTGCCATTGGCTTGATCCGTTGGATTGAGCGTATGGAATCTGTTTTCAGCCTCTGCGACTGCACTGAGAACAACAAGGTCAAATTCGCTGCTTACACCTTTCAGGAAGGTGCACTCACGTGGTGGAAAACCCACGCAAACTCTGTAGGCCTTGAGGTTGCAAATCGGCTTCCTTGGGCCGAACTGAAGAAGAAGCTGACAGAAAAATACTGTCCTGAAGAAGAATTGCACAGGTTGGAGGAAGAATTCTGGCACCTGGCGGTGCAGGGAAATGATGTTGCTGATTATACCACCAAATTTCAGCAGTTTGCTTTATTGTGCCCGGGTTTGGTCGAACCAGAAAGTAAGGGCATTAAGAAATACATTCGTGGACTCCCCGAGAACATCCAGGGAAACGTCGCCTCATCCAGACCAACCACCACTGAGAGTGCCATTCGATTGGCCCACGAACTCATGGCTCTAGTTGTCAGCCGTGAGACCTCCAACACCACATCCTCCAACAACAACAAACGCAAATCTACTGAACACCACCACAACTCAAACAAGAAAAACAACGCCATCCAAGTCTACAACACCAACTCTGAATCCAACCGCAGCTACACCGGGGACAGACCTTATTGTCCCAAGTGCAACTATCACCACTTTGGTCAGTGCGGTACTCCTTGCAACAACTGCAGGAGGTACGGGCATTCGACTAAGGATTGCCGAGCCCCCAAATCCAACAACAACCCCTCTGACAGAAATACCCGACAACCTAAGTCCTGCTACGAATGTGGAAACCCAGGACACTTCAGGGATTCTTGCCCAAAATTGAAGAACAAGGGCAACAACAACAACCACCGCAACAACAACAACACCAAAAGTAGTGCCTTCGTGATCAACTCAGGGGATGCCCGTCAGGACCCGAATGTGGTCACGGGTATGTTCCTCCTCAACAATTTAACTGCTTCCATTCTGTTTGATACTGGTGCCGATAGGAGTTTTATTTCCGATGAATTTTGCCCTCTACTTGACATTACACCTGTTGCTTTAGACATTAAGTACACCGTAGAGCTAGCAAATGGCAAATTGATAGAAACCGATAGTGTGATACCTAATTGCACTTTAAATCTAGCCGACGAAACCTTCCCCATAGATCTTATGCCTATTGAGATAGGAAGTTTCGATGTCATCGTAGGCATGGACTGGTTATCCAAACATCGCGCCGAAATCATCTGCTATGACAAAATTGTTCGCATACCTCTCACTGTCGGTAAAACCCTAGTCATACAGGGGGAGACCGGAGGGACGAGGCTTAACATCATATCTTGTCTTAAAACCCGGAAATTTCTGAGAAAGGGTTATCCATCAATCCTCGCGCACATCATGGAGAAAAATTCGGAAGAGAAGCGACTTGAGGATGTTCCAATTGTTCGAGACTTTCCAGAAGTCTTTCCTGAAGAACTACCTGGTCTACCACCACCAAGACAGGTTGAGTTCTCAATCGATCTTGTACCAGGTGCTGCGCCGGTGGCCCGAGCACCATACCGTTTAGCTCCATCCGAACTTCAGGAGCTGTCCACCCAGTTACAGGAACTCCTGGAACGAGGGTTTATCAGGCCGAGTTCTTCACCCTGGGGAGCTCCGGTCCTATTTGTTAAGAAGAAAGATGGTTCTTTTCGAATGTGTATCGACTATCGAGAGTTGAACAAGTTAACTGTCAAGAACCGGTATCCACTTCCTCGAATCGATGACCTGTTCGACCAACTTCAAGGGTCGAGTTGTTATTCAAAGATTGATCTCCGATCCGGTTATCACCAATTGCGTGTTCGCGATGCCGATATTCCAAAAACCGCTTTCAGAACTCGTTACGGGCATTACGAATTCCAAGTGATGCAATTCGGCCTAACCAATGCACCGGCTGTATTCATGGACCTTATGAATCGGGTGTGTAAACCTTACCTTGATAAGTTTGTCATTGTCTTCATCGATGACATCCTCATATATTCACGAAGCCAAGAAGAACACGCGCAACACCTCAAAACCATCCTTGAACTACTTAAACACGAGGAACTCTATGCCAAGTTCTCTAAGTGTGAGTTCTGGATCAAAACCGTTCAATTCCTTGGTCACGTGATTGACAGTCAGGGGATTCACGTCGACCCGTCAAAAATCGAGGCTATCAAAGACTGGCAATCGCCAACCACTCCGACCGAAGTACGGCAGTTTCTAGGACTGGCCGGATACTATCGACGATTCATTGAAAATTTCTCCAAGATAGCCATACCACTCACGACGCTGACCCAGAAAGACAAAAAGTTTGACTGGACTGATAAACAAGAGTCGGCATTCCAACTCTTGAAACAAAAACTTTGCAGTGCTCCTATCCTATCTTTACCCGAAGGCACCGATGACTTCGTGGTATACTGCGATGCTTCTCATCAAGGTCTCGGTTGCGCGCTTATGCAACGAGACAAAGTCATAGCTTATGCTTCTCGACAGCTTAAGATTCATGAAAAGAATTACACCACCCACGACCTCGAGCTAGGAGCTGTCGTTTTTGCCCTCAAAATCTGGAGACATTACCTTTATGGTACCAGATGTACAATCTTTACCGACCATAAAAGCCTTCAACACATATTCGACCAGAAGGATCTCAACATGAGACAACGTCGATGGGTCGAATTGCTTACGGATTACGACTGCGAACTCAAATATCATCCAGGCAAAGCAAATGTTGTTGCTGACGCCCTCAGTCGAAAAGAGCGAGTGAAACCACTTCGGGTTCGAGCCCTCAGTATGACCATTCACAACAATTTAAACATTCAAATCCTCACTGCTCAACTCGAAGCCTTGAAACCCGAAAATGTCAAAGATGAAGCCTTGCTGGGCATGGATAAGCTATTCAAAATCAGACCTAACGGGATTAGGTATTTCTCAAACCGAATCTGGTTGCCTAAATTTGGGAACCTACGAGACTTGGTGATGGATGAAGCTCACAAGTCCAAATATTCTATCCATCCGGGATCCGATAAAATGTACCACGGTATCAAGGACTTCTACTGGTGGCCGAACATGAAATCTGGAATCGCCACCTATGTCAACAAATGCCTTACTTGCTCCAAAGTCAAAATCGAATATCAAAAACCTTCTGGTTTACTTCAACAACCCAGTCTTCCTGAATGGAAATGGGAACAAATTGCCATGGACTTCATAACCAAACTACCCAAATCGTCGAGCGGTTGTGATACCGTTTGGGTGATCGTGGATCGTCTCACAAAGTCCGCTCACTTCCTGGCAATCAAGGAATCCGACAAAATGGAACGCCTCACCAACATTTATCTGAAGGAAATCGTGACCAAACACGGTGTTCCAATCTCAATTATCTCCGATAGAGATAGTCGTTTCACTTCACAATTTTGGCAATCACTTCAAAAATCTCTGGGTACTCGACTTGATATGAGTACCGCATACCATCCTCAAACAGACGGTCAAAGTGAACGAACCATTCAAACACTTGAAGACATGCTACGGGCCTGCGTAGTAGACTTCGGTGTAAACTGGGAAAAACATCTACCATTGTGCGAATTCTCGTACAACAACAGTTATCATACCAGCATCAAAGCTGCACCCTTCGAGGCACTGTACGGTCGTAAGTGCCGGTCACCTATCTGTTGGACTGAAGTTGGGGATAGCCAACTCACAGGTCCAGAAATCATTCACGAAACGACCGAGAGAATCGTTGAAATCCAAAACAAGCTTAAGGCCGCGCGTGATCGTCAGAAAAGTTATGCTGACGTGAGACGCAAACCACTCGAGTTCCAAGTTGGGGATCGAGTTCTACTCAAAGTATCGCCTTGGAAAGGCGTAATCCGGTTTGGCAAACGAGGGAAGTTGAATCCCAGATACATTGGACCATTCGAGATCCTTGAAAGGATTGGTCCAGTGGCTTATCGATTGCAGCTGCCATCTGAACTCAGCAGCGTGCATCCCACTTTTCATGTTTCAAATCTGAAGAAGTGTCTGTCTGATGAGACACTTATCATTCCACTCGATGAAATTCGAGTTGACGAGAAACTCCACTTTGTTGAGGAACCCGCCGAAATTATGGACCGTGAGGTCAAACAACTTAAACAAAGTCGTATTCCCATTGTCAAGGTTAGGTGGAATTCGCGGCGCGGTCCGGAATTCACCTGGGAACGGGAAGACCAAATGCGACTCAAGTGTCCTCAACTCTTCACTGATTCAACGTCAAACACGACTTCAACATAAAATTTCGGGACGAAATTCTTCTAACAGGGGGAGAATGTGACAACCGTCAATTTAGGACTAGAATTTAGTGCCTAATCGAGCTTTATTACATGTAATTAGTTCTGTGTTAGACTAATTAATGTATCAATTATTATATATATTGTTGAATATATATCTACAACTATGCGGTTTGTTTAAATCGTACAAGTTTCAAATCGAATGAATTTCGATACAATAAATACGGACGTTGGTGAACAATTTATTTAAATAATACCAGGATTGTTATAACGTTATTGTACTTAAAAATATTATGTCAATAATATTTAGTATTCAAGTTTTATCACACAATTTATATAAACGCGAATAAAATGTAATTGCGCAAACAAAACGAAACAATTCACCTTTTATAATGTAATTATTAAAAAGTCAGTAAAATACTTCAACAAAAATACTGAATAATTATTCGCATTTTAAAACGTATATTAAAACATAGAAAATAAATATTTAACGTTCAAACGACGGAGTAAACGAACACTGCACGGGGCACTTCGCGGAGACTGAAAAAGGTGGGGATTCCACCTTAATCACCTCCCTTTTTCTTTCTATTCTTTCATTTCTCATTTCTATCTCTCTCTCCTCTCTTATTTCTCTCCAACAAATCCACAAACCAAAATCAACCAAAATCAACCAAAATCGCAAAATAAACATACCAAACGACCTCGGATCTTCAAGCCCCTTTAGAAATAAACGACCCCCTCGCGACGATCTACACTTCTACCTTTCCGGAATTTCATTTCGGCGATTTGTAAGTTTCCGACACAACTCCGAAAACTCTCGTTTTTAAGTTTTATAACTTGCTAGTTGTTTGTATAACCTTGTAATGTCCTAAAATGGGTTGGGTAAAAATATTTGGCCGATCGATGGCCGGAAAATGCGTTTTTGAAGTTGAAATTCCGATCAGACCCCGTACGTCGCATTTGGCCTGGAGCAAATGCGACGCAGCGACCTACGTCGCACTATATCCCCAACGTCGCATATAGCGACGCAGCGACCTACGTCGCACTATAACCCCAACGTCGCACTTAGCGACGCAGACCCTTACGTCGCAGAAATCAACTACGTCGCCTATAGCGACGTCAAGTACAACGTCGCATTAAATTGCGAAAGCCGCACATAGCGACGTCATGCCCAACGTCGCAGTCCGGATCTGCGACGTAGCACCCTACGTCGCACAAAACAGAATCTTCAAACCTCAAAATTTTGAAGTCAAAGTACTGTTCAAAAAAGTCAAATTTACTGTAGCAGTACTGTAGCAGTACTGTAGCAAAGTCAACATTTTAGAATTATTATTATTTCAACTAAATCACCAACGGGCCGTACACATTTTCAAATACACAATTGAATCAACTAAGTCATAGTAACTTAGATAATTCAATCAAACAAGTCGTTGTAACTTGTATCAACTTATTCCAAACAAGTCGTAGTAACTTGTAACAAAACAATCAACCAAATCGGGGTAATTTGGACATCAAGTTAAGCAAACAATTCACATGGTAGTCTTTCGGGTTACCAATACAATTAATGACAATTTAAGTGTCGTGGACACATTCAGGTTTCAAGCCTTTGGACACCAACTTACATCTAATTATTTCAAGTTTATTAAGTTAAACACTTCAAGAACCAGGTGAGTTTCATAGCCCCATTTTCACTGCTTTTCAACTAGGGGTGTGATATTACTACTCGATTTTGTTTTACAAGTAGAACGCAAGTGACAAACTTCAAATACTACATGAGTTTCAAGCTAATCAATTTAAAGTCCTCCATAAGCATAGTCTCTAGTATTTTATAGCGTGAATGTTAGTATATGATATCATATGGGATTGACAATCCTCATCCGGGTTAGCACGCACTAACCGGTCAAACGGATGTATTAGCATTTGGGAAGACGAGTGTGGATTAGACACTCGTAGGAGGCATTTCAAGTTAGGTTTCCTTAATTGGGCCTGACAAATCAAGTTAAGCTCAGACTATGTGCTCATGGACAGTATAACTTTTATCTTGCTTAATTGCATTTTAAATTCAATATAAATCTTGCGGTTCTTACAACTATACATTGACATACAAACCTGTGAGCTCACCAGCGTTTTCGCTGACCCATTTTAGTATTTATCACAGGTACCCAGCAGTAGTTTGGCTGCACAAGCAGGAATTATTAGCTCGAGTCAGCATACATACAACTAGAGATTGGACTGCATTATTATATTTTGTAAAAGTAATTATGCTATGTAATTTCTCAATTTCAGGAACCGAGCTAATGTAACTATATTTTGATGTAAACATTTATTTTATTTATACAAGTTTAAAACGACGCATATAGTGGTCGTTCATTATATCTTATGTGCTTTGTATATTGATTAGTGACACCCAAATCAAGCTTCCGCAAATCATTAAATTTGGGGGTGTCACAAACAGGGGCAACACTTTTATAACTAACAGGGGCAACACGTTTATAACTAACAGGGGCAACACTTTTATAACTAACAGGGGCAACACGTTTATAACTAACAGGGGCAACACTTTTATAACTAACAGGGGCAACATGTTTATAACTAACAGGGGCAACACATTTATAACTAACAGAGGCAACAAGATTATAACTAGAATTGGTAACAACTAGTAATCACGTAAGACAACAACACAACAACACATGACCTATAAGAATACTAAACACTTCAAATACACTTTACAAGTATTTCATTTCAACATTTCAATAATAATTTTTTTGAGATTATTATTACAATTAATCACCAACGAGCCGTATACGATTTTCACAACTTTAAACATAAACATTAACCAAAGTATTTGGACATAACTAGTTGAGGGAACAACTAGCATAGATGGTCTGTAAAGTCATCTAATCAAATAAAACCTTGCGCGTCTAAGACGCCCTGCAGGTTTCAGTCGATTGAACGACATCATTTGTCTTGTAAACCATCATTTGTGCTTGATAGCATCTCATTAGGCTCAGGTGAGTCTCATAGCCCCTTTTTAAATGCTTTTACCTAGGGGTGAGATACATGCTCATTTTGTTTTACATCTGAACACAAGTATCAAAACATCGATATATATTACATGAGTTAAAATCATCTAATCATTTTAAGTCCTCATAGCATAGTTTGGTAATACTTGTAGCGTGAATGTTAGTGTATGGATCCATATGGGACTGACAATCCCCGTCCGGGTCAGCAAGCACTGACTGGTCAAAACGGACGCATTATCATTTGTTCATACGTATGTTGATTAGGCATACGCATAGAGGCACCCTCGCTCAGGCACTTAATTGTGATCCTGACATCTCAGTTAAGCTCAGACTATGTGCTCATGACTTTATATACATTATATTTGATTAATTTCAAACATCATTATTAAATCTTGTGGTTCATACATCATATCTTATCATTAAACCTGTGAGCTCACCAGCTTTATAGCTGACCTTTAGCATGTATTCTCAGGTTCTCAGCAGCAGTAGGACTGCCATTCAGGATGCCCATTAGTTCGAGTCGCATACAGACATCAAGAGATTGTCATGCATTACTATATTTTGTATAATTTAGTTATGCCATAGAATCTCTATCATTTGAACTCAAGGGCTTTTGTAAACTATATTATAACGGTGTAAAACCTTTATTTTATCAATGTAATTGTAAACGACGCATGTAGTGGTCGTTCATTATGTAATCTGGTGCTTTGTGTATTGATTAGTCGCGCCCCGAACCGACCCGCTTCCGCAGCATAATTTGGGGGTGCGACAGATTGGTATCAGAGCCTAAGGTTATAGTGAACTAGGTTGCATTTAGTGGGCCTAGACTATGACCGTTAGGCAATATTCCTTATTAGATATAACTGGTTCAGTGATTGCACCATATGAGTTTAATTTAACATAGCTTAGCTAACTATGTACAATTAAATGAATACGATGTGAAAGCTGAAAGGGGTTATGTTGAATAGGAATGCGATAGTTGACTCTGACCACGAGAGAAACCGTGACTAATACTTGATTAGTGTTAGACACACATTAGGCTATTATGTGATATAGGCGTATATACATACATATGCCTCATTTATGTGCTACCTTATAGGCTATTATATATTGAAGATATATGATTAAGGCCACTCGCGTATTATCTTCTAAGCTATTATATATATCGAATATATATATATATCACACGCGATAATACACTCGTTAACATCTTCACTACCAAAGACGATGAGTATGAATTACTATCGTCTATCCTTTTATACGCACATAACATCTCACAACACATTCCGCTGTACAATCACATATTCGCGAGGAATATATCATTTTGTATTTCCTCTATCATTCTATATCCTTAGAATCACAAATGGAACTTATTGTCTGAAGGGCTATAGGCTCCATACGTAAAACCATACCCCACCTACTCGCAAACTCGCATCTAGTTTGAAACTCTGTTGTTTGTCAAATCTGATTATCACTTGTGTCATTGTATATTACCCCCTAAATATATATATGCATATGTGATGTATCATGTTTTGGTGCAAACAACTCATCCACTCTATTTGCTTTTGTCAGAATCATGCCGCCAAAGAGGAAAGATTTCAGTCAAGCTGAACTCAATGCTGCGGTTACCCGAGCTGTAGCCGAAGCCATGGCTGCTCGAGACGCTCTAAGGAATGAAGAGACAGTCAATACCACTCGTACTCCTGTTATCAAACCTTGTTCCTACAAGGACTTTCTCAGCTGTAAGCCACTCTACTTTAAGGGCACGGAAGGTGCTATTGGCTTAATCCGATGGATTGAAAGAATGGAATCTGTCTTCAGTCTCTGTAACTGTGCTGAAGATAGTAAGGTCAAGTTTGCTGCTTACACCTTTCAAGAAGGTGCACTAACGTGGTGGAACACCCACGCAAACTCTATTGGCGTCGAGATCGCAAACCGACTTCCTTGGCCTGAATTGAAGAAAAAGCTAAGGGAGAAGTACTGTCGCGAGGAAGAACTACACCGACTGGAAGTGGAGTTCTGGAATCTGGCGGTACAAGGGAACGATATTGCTGGGTACACCACCAAGTTCCAGCAATTCGCTCTGTTGTGCCCAGGCCTGGTTGATACGGAAGGAAAAAGTATCAAGAAGTACATTCGAGGCCTTCCGGAGAATATCCAGGGGAATGTCGCCTCAGCTCAACCAACCACTCTGGAAAAAGCTATCGGAATTGCTCATGAACTCATGGCCATGGTTGTCAGCCGGGAGACATCTATTCCATCTTCTGGTAACAACAATAAAAGAAAGTGGTCTGGGAACACCACTCAAAATCAATCATCATTCAAGAGGTCTGAGTCTAATAAGACCACCAATACTGGTTCTGGTTCCAGCAAGGGTTACACTGAAAATAAGCCCTACTGTTCAAAGTGCTACCGTCATCATGATGGTCCTTGCGGCACACCTTGTGGAAAATGTCAAAGGTATGGACATTTGACCAAAGACTGTAGGTCTACCACTGTCAACACCAACACCACCACTAGCCAACCAAAATCCTGCTATGAGTGTGGAGAAACTGGTCACTTTAGGAATGAGTGCCCAAAGCTGAAGAACAAGGGTAACAACACTGCGAAGGGAAGAGCTTTCGTTCTGAACTCAGGAGAGGCCCGTCAGGACCCGAATGTGGTCTCGGGTACGTTTCTTCTCAACAATCTTACTGTTTCTGTTCTGTTTGATACTGGTGCTGATAGGAGCTTCATATCGGATGAGTTTAGTCCATTGCTTGACATTGCCCCTATTGCTTTAGATGCTAAGTATATTGTAGAGTTAGCTAATGGTAAACTCATAGAGACCGATAGTGTGATACCTAATTGCACTTTAAATCTATCTGATGAGATCTTCTCTATTGACCTTATACCTGTTGAGATTGGAAGTTTCGACATCATTGTTGGCATGGATTGGTTATCCAAGCACCGAGCTGAAGTTGTCTGCTATGACAAAATCATCCGCATTCCTCTCGTCACCGGTAGCACTTTAATCATACCAGGGGAGACCGGTAGGACGAGACTGAACATCGTATCCTGCATGAAAACGCGCAAGTACCTTAGGAAAGGGTACCAGGCAATCCTCGCGCATGTCATAGAGAAAAAGTTGGAAGAGAAACGACTTGAGGATGTGCCCATTGTTAGAGACTTTCCAGAAGTCTTCCCAGAAGACTTACCTGGTCTTCCACCTCCGAGACAAGTTGAGTTCTCGATCGATCTCGTGCCGGGGGCAGCACCTGTTGCACGAGCACCATATCGTTTAGCCCCTTCAGAACTTCAGGAGTTGTCTACTCAGTTGCAGGAACTCCTGGATAAGGGATTCATTAGACCGAGTTCTTCACCATGGGGAGCTCCGGTTCTGTTTGTGAAAAAGAAAGACGGTTCATTCAGAATGTGTATCGACTATAGAGAGTTGAACAAATTGACCGTCAAGAACCGTTACCCACTACCTCGTATTGATGACCTATTCGACCAACTTCAAGGGTCAAGTATCTATTCGAAAATAGATCTAAGATCAGGTTATCATCAGTTACGAGTTCGTGACATCGACATCCCAAAGACTGCCTTCCGAACTCGCTATGGTCATTACGAGTTTCAGGTTATGGCCTTTGGTTTGACTAACGCACCGGCAGTATTCATGGATCTTATGAACCGAGTGTGCAAACCATATCTCGACAAGTTTGTCATTGTCTTCATTGATGACATTCTTATTTACTCGCGCAATGAACAGGAACACGCGCAACATCTGAAAGTCATTCTAGAACTTCTTAGACACGAAGAGTTATATGCAAAATTCTCCAAGTGTGAGTTCTGGATGCAAACCGTTCAATTCCTTGGTCATGTGATTGATAGTCAAGGAATTCAAGTAGATCCATCAAAGATTGAGGCTATCAAGTGCTGGCAAGCACCGACGACGCCGACCGAAGTACGCCAATTCTTAGGACTGGCAGGTTATTATCGGCGTTTCATTGAGAATTTCTCCAAAATAGCTCAACCTCTCACAATACTGACTCAGAAGGAAAAGAAGTTCGATTGGACTGATAAACAAGAGTCAGCATTTCAGCTATTGAAGCAAAAGCTTTGCAGTGCACCAATTCTATCATTACCCGAAGGCAATGAAGACTTCGTGGTATACTGCGATGCCTCACACCAAGGTCTTGGTTGCGTGTTGATGCAACGAGACAAGGTTATTGCCTACGCCTCCCGACAACTCAAAGTTCACGAGAAGAACTACACAACTCATGATCTCGAATTAGGAGCCGTAGTGTTCGCTCTCAAGATCTGGAGACACTATCTGTATGACACAAAATGTACCATCTTCACCGATCACAAAAGCCTCCAGCATATATTCGATCAGAAGGATCTCAATATGAGACAACGTCGCTGGGTTGAGTTGCTCACCGACTATGACTGCGAGATCAGGTATCATCCGGGCAAAGCAAATGTAGTTGCCGATGCCCTAAGTCGCAAAGAGCGCACAAAACCACTTCGAGTACGAGCCCTTAGCATAACCATCCATAATGATCTAATCATTCAAATTCTTGCTGCTCAACTCGAAGCATTGAAACCTGAAAACATCAAGGAAGAGACCTTGCGAAATATGGAGAATCAATTTGAAACCAAACCCAATGGGGTCAAATACTTCGCAAACCGAATCTGGTTACCCAAGTTTGGGAATCTTCGAGACTTAGTGATGGATGAAGCTCATAAGTCTAAGTATTCTATACATCCTGGATCAGACAAGATGTATCATGGCATCAAGGGATCATACTGGTGGCCAAACATGAAAGCAGAGATTGCCACGTATGTCAGCAAGTGCCTCACATGTTCAAAAGTCAAAGCAGAATATCAGAAACCCACCGGCTTACTTCAACAGCCGGACATTCCTCAGTGGAAATGGGAGCAAATTTCTATGGATTTCATCACTAAACTCCCGAAAACATCAAGTGGTTGCGATACTATATGGGTAATAGTTGATCGTCTAACCAAATCTGCTCACTTCCTTGCCATGAAGGAAACCGACAAAATGGAACGTCTCACACGAATCTATATGAAAGAGATCGTAACAAGGCACGGCGTTCCAATCTCAATTATCTCTAATAGAGACAGTCGATTCACATCTAACTTTTGGCAATCATTGCAAAAGTCATTGGGTACTCGTTTAGACATGAGTACAGCCTATCATCCACAAACCGATGGCCAAAGTGAAAGGACTATTCAAACACTGGAAGATATGTTACGCGCCTGCGTAATTGATTTCGGTGCAAATTGGGAGCATCATTTGCCATTGTGTGAATTCTCATACAACAACAGCTATCATACCAGCATTGGAGTTGCACCGTTCGAGGCACTGTACGGTCGTAAGTGCCGATCGCCTATTTGTTGGACCGAAGTGGGAGACAGTCAACTCACTGGTCCTGAAATCATTCATGAAACCACCGAGAAGATCGTTGGTATCCAACAACGGCTGAAGGCCGCACGTGATCGTCAGAAGAGTTATGCTGACGTGAGACGCAAGCATCTCGAGTTCCAAGTTGGGGATCGAGTATTGCTCAAAGTATCACCTTGGAAGGGTGTTATCCGATTCGGCAAACGTGGGAAGTTAAATCCTAGATACATCGGACCTTTTGAGATCCTTGAAAGGATTGGTCCAGTTGCATATCGATTGCAGCTACCTCCAGAGCTCAGTAGCGTGCATTCCACATTTCACATTTCTAACCTGAAGAAATGCCTGTCCGACGAGACACTCATTATTCCGCTCGAGGAAATTCAAATTGACGACAAACTTCATTTTATCGAGACACCAGTGGAGATCATGGACCGTGAGGTCAAACAGCTTAAGCAAAGTCGTATCCCAATCGTCAAAGTTCGGTGGAATTCGCGGCGTGGTCCGGAATTCACTTGGGAACGGGAAGACCAGATGCGACTCAAATATCCACATTTATTTTCGGACTCCACTCACGCGCCAACTCAGAGCTGAATTTCGGGACGAAATTCTCTTAACAAGGGGAGAATGTGACACCCGTCAAATTAGGACTAGTTATTAGTTCCTAATCATTTAGAAATACATGTAATTAGTACTATGTATTAGGCTAATTGTGTGTATCAATATATATATTGATGAATATATATCAGTACGCGATTATATTAAATCGTGCATTATCATATCGGCCAAATTCCGATTCATTTATATGGACGTTGGTGAACCTATTTTATTAAGTAATATGAAATTATTTAACAACATTATTAATTCCTAAATATTATTTCGATAATACTTTATAAGTATTTCGTATCGTATAAAACACTCATGGCGCCCAAAAATGCACGATTCGTGCCCAACAATCAAAACCAACCAAAGTTATACTTTCATAACTTCAAGTAAAGTATTTTGATAAAATACTTCCACTATAAATATTGAAAGTTGTATCGAAAAGCAAAACGTCTAGTTTAAACGTCATGATATGTAATAATCGTAAAACGATTACACAAACTATCACTAACACTTTGCCAAAACATTTTATAAATGTTTCCAAATATTTATAAACCATGGGAACAAGATCCACAAAACGTGGATCTTGTTGAGGAAGTTTCTTGACTTTAACCACCACCATCATCCCATCTCTCTTCATTCAATCACCAACTCAATCTCTCTCATTCTCTCTCTGATCTCTGATCTTTCTCTCTCTAAAATCAGCCACTTTCACCACCATAATTCACCATCAAAACCTCTTTGGATCATCAAGTCGATTGAAGCAAAAACGATCACGAGAACGCGAGCTACGCTTCCACCTTTTCGGATTCTTCATTCGATCATTGTAAGAATCCCGACACTTTCGTAAAATACTTGTATTATGTTTATATAGATGATATATTGTTCATACAACTTGTTAATGTCCAAATCTAAATCTTAAAAACGTTTTTCATAAGTATGTATGTATGACAGATTCTGTCTCTCAAAAACAGTCCCACAAAATCGTTAATATCTCGAGCTCTAAGATGAGTTAGACAACCAATTTTTTTTTAAAAGTTGCGTATTGAAAAGAGCTACAACTTTCGTGTTTTACATTTTTTCCATATCTGTACGGATTTAAGTATAGAAGCTGATCTTTGAATGTTACTCGTTTCCGAACCAAATCCGACTACCTTTCATGTTGATTTTTGTTAAAAATAGTAGATGAACTTATAAAATTACCATAAAGTGCAGATTTACACTAGACCCATAGGGGAACATCTGTGATTTTTGGTGGGTCTTGGTTTGGACTAAAAAGTGTAGAAAACGAGAGGTTTGTTGAGTCAAAAATCTGACGTTTATAACTAACAGGGGCAACACTTTTATAACTAACAGGGGCAACACGTTTATAACTAACAGGGGCAACACTTTTATAACTAACAGGGGCAACACTTTTATAACTAACAGGGGCAACACGTTTATAACTAACAGGGGCAACACTTTTATAACTAACAGGGGCAACACGTTTATAACTAACAGGGGCAACACTTTTATAACTAACAGGGGCAACACATTTATAACTAACAGAGGCAACAAGATTATAACTAGAATTGGTAACAACTAGTAATCACGTAAGACAACAACACAACAACACATGACCTATAAGAATACTAAACACTTCAAATACACTTTACAAGTATTTCATTTCAACATTTCAATAATAACGTTTTGAGATTATTATTACAATTAATCACCAACGAGCCGTATACGATTTTCACAACTTTAAAAATAAACATTAACCAAAGTATTTGGACATAACTAGTTGAGGGAACAACTAGCATAGATGGTCTGTAAAGTCATCTAATCAAATAAAACCTTGCGCGTCTAAGACGCCCTGCAGGTTTCAGTCGATTGAACGACATCATTTGTCTTGTAAACCATCATTTGTGCTTGATAGCATCTCATTAGGCTCAGGTGAGTCTCATAGCCCCTTTTTAAATGCTTTTACCTAGGGGTGAGATACATGCTCATTTTGTTTTACATCTGAACACAAGTATCAAAACATCGATATATATTACATGAGTTAAAATCATCTAATCATTTTAAGTCCTCATAGCATAGTTTGGTAATACTTGTAGCGTGAATGTTAGTGTATGGATCCATATGGGACTGACAATCCCCGTCCGGGTCAGCAAGCACTGACTGGTCAAAACGGACGCATTATCATTTGTTCATACGTATGTTGATTAGGCATACGCATAGAGGCACCCTCGCTCAGGCACTTAATTGTGATCCTGACATCTCAGTTAAGCTCAGACTATGTGCTCATGACTTTATATACATTATATTTGATTAATTTCAAACATCATTATTAAATCTTGTGGTTCATACATCATATCTTATCATTAAACCTGTGAGCTCACCAGCTTTATAGCTGACCTTTAGCATGTATTCTCAGGTTCTCAGCAGCAGTAGGACTGCCATTCAGGATGCCCATTAGTTCGAGTCGCATACAGACATCAAGAGATTGTCATGCATTACTATATTTTGTATAATTTAGTTATGCCATAGAATCTCTATCATTTGAACTCAAGGGCTTTTGTAAACTATATTATAATGGTGTAAAACCTTTATTTTATCAATGTAATTGTAAACGACGCATGTAGTGGTCGTTCATTATGTAATCTGGTGCTTTGTGTATTGATTAGTCGCGCCCCGAACCGACCCGCTTCCGCAGCATAATTTGGGGGTGCGACAGAAAGAAAGCATGGGATATCTTGGGGTACAATCTGACAAGATATCAAAGAAGTGCAACTCCGTTCTAAGGATCCTGAGGGAAAAAGGATAGTATGGATTTTGCTGTTGATATGTTTAAGAAAGAAAGTTTCCAAAATGATTGGCAAACATGGTGGGGGGATACGAGTGTAATTGGTAAAACATTATTCGTATACATGATGCGTACAATAACTAAGGATCCTGAAAAGTCAGCAACTTTCAATCCATTACTTAAGTAAAAGTCCACTAGATGCTGATGCCAGGTATTCCTGTATTAAAATATTTATGGTCGTGACAATTATTTTGAAACACATTCTATGCATGATTAAAACTGGTTATATGTTAAATATAAAAACAAGGAATGTCACTTAGGATAACTGTCACACCCCGCTAAAGCGGAAACACGAGGTGCAACAGTACCGGGTAACAACACATAAGATATAGAAGCAACACCATACATGTTTTAAATAAAGGTAGTACGAATTATAGTAGGTTCAAAACATAGTTCCAAAAGAGATTACATCAAGATCATAAAAGTTTTCCAAAAGATAGTCATAATTCAAATAAAGCAAACGCATGTGAGAATGTATCCATGCAAAAGTACTCCTAGAAAGCACCTTACTATCGTTCACCTGAAAAGCATGATAAAACAAAAGGTCAACTATGGTCATAGTTGGTGAGTTCACAGGTTTAATGTTACGAATAAATGAACTAAAAGCTTTGTTCATAAATGACATGAGTAAAAATGATTGGTTGCAATAGTTGCGAATATGAAAGGTAATATACAAGAGTGTTAATGCAATTGAGGCCGCTACTAAACCGATTCAACCGACACATGCCCCAAGCTCCATGTTCTATCGGTAACATGAGTACTATAATACTATGCACTCACGACCAGTGTAAATGAGGAGTGGTTTCCTCCTAAATAGCGCTATCCATAAATATCAACGGCTCGTCTGGCTCTCGGACGAGTAAATAAGTAGTGTAAAAGATATTTCCGGGGACTTTAGCACGATGGTACTCAAGCATAACAATAGTATACACCAATTCGCATAAATAGAATAGCAAAAGTTCAACAAGTTCATAAAGAGTACAACCAATTTAGTTAAAATTTAAGATCATGCTTTTCACCCCAAAATAATAAGCAAGTAAAAAGGGGCTGTGAAAACTCACAGTTGAGCGTAAGCGTAAACCGATGGATGTAACATGTGTGCTTGTCGAGTACGACTCCTATCCACGTCCTATGAACACGAGATTCCTAGTAAGATTCTCGGTAATTTGGTTTGTTAAGATTGCTTAGCTAATTAATTAGATTACAAAGTGCCAAAATGGTTTGTTCGCTTTGAGGTTTGTTAATGTCTGGTAATCGCGTTGAGTATAATAAGGAATACACAAGTATATAATGTTTCGCAATTGTTTGTGTCCAAATTTCATAGTGTTTTGAGTGTTGGAACTTTGGTTCCTTTAAATTTATGATTAACAACACACAAATCGATTAATACATCATAAGGTACCCAAACCCTTTTTGTTACTATTCTTTCCAAAAATAGTAAGTTTTCCATTTTGGAAATCGAAGTCCGTTGTTGGTTGACTTGGTCAAATCTTCTTGGTTTGACCCGACACTTTTACCCAAACCTTAAACATGTTCATACATCATAAAAATTTAGTGTTTCCTTAAATAGTAAGTCCGCAAGTGTCGGTTTTTAAGTTTAACCAACATCAGTCCACTTTTTACGTTTCCAGAAATTACACCTGTTTGTTGTATTTATTAAAAATACTTATGGTACAAAATGATTTAAGAAAAAAATCACAGATCATATTCAATGTGTTAGGTATTTACTTTAATTTTTCCAGATCTTCTAAAAATGTCAAACTATTTTTAAATATTATTTTCTCTTCTGAGTTCAGTTTCTGTAACACGCATGAAGATCTAATTTCTGAGCAAAATCTACAAGGATGAAGTAAAAGTGGTTAAAATGAAAGTTGTAGCCAATGAAATTTGTGAAATTTGGCCGGTGGTTTCAGGTCATTTAAAGGTGTGTAGCTCAAGTTATGGTCAAAACACTGAGATAAAAGTTTCTGACTTTTCTGGGCAGATTGTCTATGTGTTTTCATAAAAATTATTAAAAATAGTAAACTACCTCATAAAAATATAAAGTTGGGGGTTTGAAAGATAACTTTTTGAACTTAATTTTAGACTATAAAAACGTCCATTTTCATGAAGAAATGATTTTTATAAAAATCATGGAAGTAGCATAAACTTTCTGGACAGAAGCTGAAACATGCATTTTTATGAATTTAAAGTTAAGAAAAACGATTTTTAAGTCAAATTTTGTTATAATACTTGTGAGTGAACTTTAATAATATGAAAATGAGAGTATTAATAAGAAGAGAAAGGTTCCTTACAAAGGTTTTGATGGAGATGATGATACTAGTGCTCTTGAGCTTATTATTATTACAAAAAGTTAAGTATTATGTTGGTGATACTATGGTGGATGGTGGTGGTTCCTTGGTGGTGTTATGGTGGATTTTGGTGGTAATATGGTGATTGTTTCTCAAGATTTTAGAGAGAGAGGGAGGTTTAGAGAGAGGCTAGAGAGAAATTGAAAGAAGAGGTGATGTGAAATGAATTGCATGTTGGTTGTGTGGGTTAAGGGAAAGAAAGAAATGATGGGGATTTGCATGAAAATCTAGAGGTGGAAGTGGAGGTGGCTGGCCTCCCATGGGCCCCACTGAATTTGTGTGATTTAATTCTTGTTTTCAGACTGTGTTACGTATTTCGGTCGTTTACCCGTTATTCGTGTTAAAACGTCAAATCGCCTAACGTTATTTTGAGTCATTTTTAACTAACGATACGTTTGGGATATTTTTTTTTTCTATTGAAGTATTATTAAAATACTTTATTTTGATTTATCGAGGTATTTATTTAGGTTTCGTTTGGTTGTCGAGTTCAGTTTGTGCGTTTTCGCCGTGTTTGTCACATTTTAAGCAAAACGTCTAAGTTTATCACGTATTATTATACGAAATACTAATATAATGTAAATAACTACTATTTAATAATAAAATAGGTTTAGGTTATTTGTAGAAAGTTTTCACCAACGTTCGTGTTAAGTCGGGTACCGTCCGGTTGAATTAACTTGTCGAGTCACCAGAAATCTCGGTTTTTGTGATTCGATGAGAATCTTATGAGGACATAAAGGGTTAGATTTTTCTTTGTTTTATTAGGAACTTAGTAACCTAATTTGATATGTCTACAGGTATTTAAAGTTCACCAAATAGTCTCTAAGAAGTTCTACGACTCTAGTAAGTCTAAGGAGTCATAACCTAGGATTTAAGGAATGTTGTAAATGAAATTGGAGATTCGAGTGCGGTAATGACCTTAGATTTCTGACGGTTGTCACATTATCCCACCGTTGAAATGAATTTCGTCCCGAAATTCAATTCGTCCCATTGGGTGACGGAGCACTCAAGAATAGGTGCGGGTACTTTCGTGTTATTAAATATTCTTGTTCCTATGTGATCTCAAGTTCATGTTTGGAATTCCAGTGAGCTTTAACTAAGGGAATCTTGTCATGTCTCAACTATTTGTTACCTCTATTAAGGATTTCTGTTGGTGCTTCACTAAAAGAAAGTAATCGGTCATCGATTCGAATCTCTTCTAAGGGCAAGGTCTGAGAGTTGTCAACTAGACACTTCTTAAGGTTTGAGAGATGAAACACTTCATGAATGTCACGCAACTCATTGGGTAATTCTAGCTTGTAAGCCACCAGGCATATTTGTTTCAAGATTTTGTATGGTCCGATATAACGTAGGCTTAGCTTGCCTTTCTTGCCAAAGCGTACAAGTCCTTTCCGAGGTGATACTGTCAGGAACATTCTATCACCCGTTTGGAATTCTAGTGGCTTTCTGCGATTTTCAATGTAGCTTTTCTGAATGATGTCTGGCCTTGTCAAGTGCTTCTCACTGACTTCGTGTCAACACAACGGTGATCGGCATTTTTGTCTATACAAGGCCTCAAATGGTGCACACTTGATGCTAGTATGGTGACTATTGTTGTAAGAGAACTCTATCAGGGGTAAGTGTACATCCCAACTTCCTTCGAACTCTAGTACACAGACTCGTAGCATATCTTCTAAGGTTTGAATTGTTTGCTCAACACCTTCTGCGTTGATAGCCAAAACCGTTATGTAAAATGACAATCTCTGTCGGAAAAAAAATTGAAATGGGCACCTCGTGACATGACACAATTTCTTCAATATAGATTTGAGCAAGTCTCTTCATTATGTAATACCCTTGGATAGGTAGAAAACACACCGATTTTTTTCAGTTGGTCGATAATAACTCAAATGGAGTCGTGACCTATGGAGGTTCAAGGTGACTTAGTGATGAAGTCCATTATTATCTGTTCCCATATCCATTGGGGTATTTCGGGTTGTTGTAATGTTCCTGACGGCTTTCAGTACTAAATTTTGCAATCATAGTCGTTAAGTAACTCTATCCACCTTCCTTGCCTCATGTTGATCATCCTCTGCTCGAGTATGTGCTGGAGACTCTTATGATCGGTAAACACAGTACATCTGGTACCGTATAGGTAATATCTCCAGATCGTAAGTACAAAAACTACTGCTTCTAGTTCCAAGTCATGCGTAGCATAGTTCACCTCATTTTTCTTGAACAGTCTGGAAGCATATGCAATTACTTTATTCTTCTGCATCAGAACGCAGCTCAATCCATGGTGTGACGCATCACAATATACCATAATATTCCTTGTTCTTTCAGGCAATGATAGGATTGGCACGTTGCACAATTTTTCCTTCAGCGTTTGGAATGCCTTCTCTTGTTCAAAATCTCAAATGAATTCCTTCATCCTTTGGGTCAGTAATGTCAAGGGCTTGGCGATCTTTGAGAAATTTTCTATGAACCTTCTTTAGTATCCAGCCAATCCTAGAAATTGACGGATTTTCGTAGGAGTAGACGGGACTTCCCATTTCTCAATCGCCTCGATTTTTGCTGGATTTACATGGATCCCTTCCTTCTTCGCTATATGACCAAGGAAGTGTACTTCTCTTGTTCCAAAACTCGCACTTAGATAATTTGGAGTGCAACCTTTCTTCCTTGAGGAGTTGCACACCTTCCTAAATGTTGCTCATGATCCTCCTTACTACGCGAGTGAACTAGTATGTCATTGATAAACACAGTCACAATTTTATCCAAGTATGCTCTATAGACTCTGTTCATCGCCTTGCACCTGATCGAATAGATCGTTGATTCGAGGGAATGGTTATCTATTCTTAATTGTTAATTCGTTCAGTTCTCTATAACCAATGCACATTCTTGAGGATACGTCCTTTTTCTTAATGAATAGAACTGGAGCACCCTATGGTGATGAGCTGGGTGAATAAATCTCTTATCGAAGAGTCCTTGCAGTTGGTTAGACAACTATCGTATTTCCATGGGCGCTAGGCGGTACGGTGTCTTAGCTATTGAAATTGATATAGGAATTAAGTCGATTCGGAATTTAACTTTCCTATGTAGGAGAAATCCTAGTAGATCTTCTGGAATTACTTCGGGGTAGTTGAATACCACTGGGACATCTTGTCTGCGTCTTTCCTTTTGGCTTTGTCTTTGACGACGTGTGCCGAAATAGCGAGACATTCCTTGGTTATATATTTGCGAGTTTTCTTGGATGACACTATCCTCTGATTTCATCCAGGTCTTTCTCCACGCACTAATAGTGTCTCATTTATTCGAATGGGCACTCACAAAATCTTCTCATGTCAACTTATGTCTGCATGATTTTTGGCTAACCAGTCCATGTCGACTACCACATCAAAACTTTCCATTTTCATCGGAATAAGGTCTATACTGAAGGATTCACCTTTCAGTTCTAGTATGTAGTAGTGTATTATTTTACTAACCCTCAGTTTGTAACCACTAGCGAGTTCTACCGCATACGGAGGTCCTAAAGGTTGTGATTCCCTATGGAATTGGGGCCTAAACTGATGTGAGATAAAGCTCTTATCTGCTCCTTAGTTAAAAGTACTGATGCATATTGGTTATTTTGGAGAAATGTACCTGTGACCACATTGGGGTTCTGGCGTGCTTTCCTAAAATGTTCAGTGTTTCCACCCTCGTAACAAGCTCTTGATACATAAGGGTTTAGTCTCTAAAGATATATAAATTTGTAGTTAAATTGGATTCGTCTCCTCTATCACTAACGTCATCGTAATTTCGGTAACTTTGTTAATAATTTATGGATTTGAATATTTTATAAAACATTTTGTGGAAGAGTTGTAAAATTTGTTGAAAAAATTTTTATGTTGAAAATTTTTGTTACTGACAAATCGTTTGAAAATTCGGTTTCACGAAATTCGTTCAAAAAAATTGAAGTTGCGAAAATTTTTGATTAAATGTATGATGAAAATTCATTAAAGGCTTGAATCGATAAAATAAAGTTGAAAGATCTGGTCATTGAAAAATGTTGAAAGTTCTGTTTTATCAAAAATCTTTTTGAAGATTTATGTTTTTTTTTTTTGAAAAACCCATGGAAAATGTCTGACAAAAATTTGGTTGAAATCGTTTCCCACACATTGTACATATGTAGTGAAATTTCTACTAGTCTTAAGTGAGTTCTATTTTGCACATTAGTTTTAATCGCAAGTCACAGACTTTGCCTCTGGTCTCTATCACCCGGAGATGGGTAGTTTCTATGGTTTCGCTAATACCCTGTTGATTCTCATAGGGTCTGTGCAACTCGGCCCTGTGATAGGTGCATCCAGCCTAAACGGGTTTCGTGCTATTCTAACTACGTGGCTTCCAATCTATTCTCATGGCGACATAACCTTGCAGCTAGTACCAGAACGGTATGGTGAGCGAGTTCATGTTCGTATCGAGAGGTTCGCATGCAGAAAGCTTCTTCGTCCCCTATAGGAATCTGTATTCCTTCTTCAGTTCTCCAAGTCTCATGAGTTGTAGGTAACCAATTCCATTGACGAACATCTTACCGACGATGGGTCCTAGTAGGTGGAGTATCAGTAGTAGTGTAGATAGTATAAGGTCTAGTTTGAGGTGGTCTGTCAGTCCTTCTAGTCGTGTATAACTCACGCGATTGATAGATCTTTGATAAGAGTGGGAGGAAGAGTGTGAAGTAAAAGAACTAGATGTAACGTGCCTAGGTGACGAGTTTTCATGTTGGTCAAGTTTTATTGGTTCATCCTTAGGCGGAACCTCCTTAAGTGGGTCATTTTTCGGATAGATTCTCCTCCTCAGTACTTGGTAGGTTGTCGCGAGGGCGACCAGTGACGTAATCATAATCGTCGGTTGATATGGTGGTGTGGTATGAGGGTTGCGACAAGGTAAGGCTACAAATAGAAGATTTAGTCCCTAAGACGATTAGTGATGTGTCCTTACACGTTTGTTGAGTAAGCAGTGTGGGAAAATGATGTGTAGTTTCCAATCTATTGATCTTTAGGGTTCGATTCACTAGTTAAACGTGCGGAATATTGTTTAACGAGTTTATGTATGCGAAATCAAGGGTCATTTAATACAAACAAGAGTGGTAAAACTATTGCTCTATAATTAATTAGAATCGATTAGAATATCACATAATATGGCTCGAGCATAGACAGAAAAGAACAGTCACAGATCCAGACACAACCACTATATACAGTAGCTAATGCAACACCCCAAGTGTTGCTATCCTGTATTTAGTGTCGCTTACAAAGATCACAAGATTTAACTAACACCTTAAACAAGCTACTTTGACATTATGAACTAACATGTTAACCTCGAAATGATAAGACTAAAATGGAGGTATACTTAGTTACTAACACTGCTACATGGATGCCTACGATATGCAATACACACACAACGTTTGCTTTCCAAAGGTTTAAACAAGAAGGAACAATCGAACTTAATCGTAGTATACCTACTCCGTGTCTCGCATAATCCTACCTAAATTAAACATAGGTGATCAGGCTATGTCTAATTGAGGTCTAATAATGCAACACACGGGTTAGCTATACTAGTTATAAGCTCGGTTTAGTTAAACTAGTAATGCTTTTGGTGTTTTAAGAAAATATTATTTAAAAGTGTTGGTTATAGTTGGGGTTTTTGTTTGAAAACTGGCATTCTCTATAACCTTAGGCTCTGATACCAAATCTGTCACACCCCGCTAAAGCGGAAATACGAGGTGCAACAGTACCGGGTAACAACGCATAAGATATAGAAGCAACACCATACATGTTTTAAATAAAGGTAGTACGAATTACAGTAGGTTCAAAACATAGTTCCAAAAGAGATTACATCAAGATCATAAAAGTTTTCCAAAAGATAGTCATAATTCAAATAAAGCAAACGCATGTGAGAATGCATCCATGCAAAAGTACTCCTAGAAAGCACCTTACTATCGTTCACCTGAAAAGCATGATAAAACAAAAGGTCAACTATGGTCATAGTTGGTGAGTTCACAGGTTTAATGTTACGAATAAATGAACTAAAAGCTTTGTTCATAAATGACATGAGTAAAAATGATTGGTTGCAATAGTTGCGAATATGAAAGGTAATATACAAGAGTGTTAATGCAATTGAGGCCACTACTAAACCGATTCAACCGACACATGCCCCAAGCTCCATGTTCTATCGGTAACATGAGTACTATAATACTATGCACTCACGACCAGTGTAAGTGAGGAGTGGTTTCCTCCTAAATAGCGCTATCCATAAATATCAACGGCTCGTCTGGCTCTCAGACGAGTTAATAAGTAGTGTAAAAGATATTTCCGGGGACTTTAGCACGATAGTACTCAAGCATAACAATAGTATACACCGATTCGTATAAATAGAATAGCAAAAGTTCAACAAGTTCATAAAGAGTACAACCAATTTAGTTAAAGTTTAAGATCATGCTTTTCACCCCAAAATAATAAACAAGTAAAAAGGGGCTGTGAAAACTCACAGTTGAGCGTAAGCGTAAACCGATGGATGTAACATGTGTGCTTGTCGAGTACGACTCCTATCCACGTCCTATGAACATGAGATTCCTAGTTAGATTCTCGGTAATTTGGTTTGTTAAGATTGCTTAGCTAATTAATTAGATTACAAAGTGCCAAAATGGTTTGTTCGCTTTGAGGTTTGTTAATGTCCGGTAATCGCGTTGAGTATAATAAGGAATACACAAGTATATAACGTTTCGCAATTGTTTGTGTCCAAATTTCATAGTGTTTTGAGTGTTGGAACTTTGGTTCCTTTAAATTTATGATTAACAACACACAAATCGATTAATACATCATAAGGTACCCAAACCCTTTTTGTTACTATTCTTTCCAAAAATAGTAAGTTTTCCGTTTTGGAAATCGAAGTCCGTTGTTGGTTGACTTGGTCAAATCTTCTTGGTTTGACCCGACACTTTTACCCAAACCTTAAACATGTTCATACATCATAAAAATTTAGTGTTTCCTTAAATAGTAAGTCCGCAAGTGTCGGTTTTTAAGTTTAACCAACATCAGTCCACTTTTTACGTTTTCCAGAAATTACACCTGTTTGTTGTATTTATTAAAAATACTTATGGTACAAAATGATTTACGAAAAAAATCACAGATCATATTCAATGTGTTAGGTATTTACTTTAATTTTTCCAGATCTTCTAAAAATGTCCAACTATTTGTAAATATTATTTTCTCTTCTGAGTTCAGTTTCTGTAACACGCATGAAGATCTAATTTCTGAGCAAAATCTACAAGGAATCAGTAAAAGTGGTTAAAATGAAAGTTGTAGCCAATGAAATTTGTTAAATTTGGCCAGTGGTTTCAGGTCATTTAAAGGTGTGTAGCTCAAGTTATGGTCAAAACACTGAGATAAAAGTTTCTGACTTTTCTGGGCAGATTGTCTATGTGTTTTCATAAAAATTATTAAAAATAGTAAACTACCTCATAAAAATATAAAGTTGGGGGTTTGAAAGATAACTTTTTGAACTTAATTTTAGACTATAAAAACGTCCATTTTCATGAAGAAATGATTTTTATAAAAATCATGGAAGTAGCATAAACTTTCTGGACAGAAGCTGAAACATGCATTTTTATGAATTTAAAGTTAAGAAAAACGATTTTTAAGTCAAATTTTGTTATAATACTTGTGAGTGAACTTTAATAATATGCAAATGAGAGTATTAATAAGAAGAGAAAGGTTCCTTACAAAGGTTTTGATGGAGATGATGATACTAGTGCTCTTGAGCTTATTATTATTACAAAAAGTTAAGTATTATGTTGGTGATACTATGGTGGATGGTGGTGGTTCCTTGGTGGTGTTATGGTGGATTTTGGTGGTAATATGGTGATTGTTTCTCAAGATTTTAGAGAGAGAGGGAGGTTTAGAGAGAGGCTAGAGAGAAATTGAAAGAAGAGGTGATGTGAAATGAATTGCATGTTGGTTGTGTGGGTTAAGGGAAAGAAAGAAATGATGGGGATTTGCATGAAAATCTAGAGGTGGAAGTGGAGGTGGCTGGCCTCCCATGGGCCCCACTGAATTTGTGTGATTTAATTCTTGTTTTCAGACTGTGTTACGTATTTCGGTCGTTTACCCGTTATTAGTGTTAAAACGTCAAATCGCCTAACGTTATTTTGAGTCATTTTTAACTAACGATACGTTTGGGATATTTTTTTTTTCTATTGAAGTATTATTAAAATACTTTATTTTGATTTATCGAGGTATTTATTTAGGTTTCGTTTGGTTGTCGAGTTCAGTTTGTATGTTTTCGCCGTGTTTGTCACATTTTAAGCAAAACGTCTAAGTTTATCACGCATTATTATACGAAATACTAATATAATGTAAATAACTACTATTTAATAATAAAATAGGTTTAGGTTATTTGTAGAAAGTTTTCACCAACGTTCGTGTTAAGTCGGGTACCGTCCGGTTGAATTAACTTGTCGAGTCACCAGAAATCTCGGTTTTTGTGATTCGATGAGAATCTTATGAGGACATAAAGGGTTAGATTTTTCTTTGTTTTATTAGGAACTTAGTAACCTAATTTGATATGTCTACATGTATTTAAAGTTCACCAAATAGTCTCTAAGAAGTTCTACGGCTCTAGTAAGTCTAAGGAGTCATAACCTAGGATTTAAGGAATGTTGTAAACGAAATTGGAGATTCGAGTGCGGTAATGACCTTAGATTTGTGACGGTTGTCACAATAACTAAACTAGATATTCATGATCCCATATAGGATCATAGAGACATGCTTAAATTTTACGTCCAAAGTAAACTTTATTATAGACCTTATTGGTAATCTTTAGAATAGGATCCAAGGATATATGCTGATTATGTTCTTTCTAGATTACGATACTTTATTAAAATCACCTCAAGAACATGACACACAACAGGATATTAATTGTGACTCTAAATTGTCAATAATGAAGTAAATTACAAAATATCAACATGAGATTAATAATCGAATAAGGATATCGGTATAAAACATATATGTGTATGTTAATCACTTATCTTCATAATTGGAAATATGCCCTAAGGATAGATAGAATCCCTTTGTATTTGGATATAGCTTGAGATTATGCAGGTAATCTCGGGATCTTCAACTGATGTCGTACAGATGATCCTAAATATGAAGATAATTGAATACATCAGGTTCTGGGGGCAAGTCGGGATCATGGATATAGAGAATTATTGAAAATTTTTCTCAAAATGAAATACTTTGAGGATCCTGAAGTACAAGCAGAAATGAAAGCTATTCTGGTGGCATACATGGAAACATTTAGAACCGATGCATCCAATTATCCATCCATGTCTATACATAAGGTGAAAAAATTGGTGCTTAATTGGTTTGGATACTAGATAAGGGGGCATATTGGAGAGCTGCTTCCAAAATCTTGGAATGTTATACTACAACAACGAAACCTACTACCAAGCCTACGCCAGCGTGGTAATTAAAAGAAGCAAGCATGGGGGATCTAAGAAGCAACAGAACAAGATGTCAAAGAAGTGCAGCTTAGCGTCAATGATCCTGAAGGAAAGGTACTTGTAGAATCTGCTGTCTCTGAGGATCTTGGGCAGGATCTTATCACATTTCTAAGGGGGAAAAAATATGCTTGAAAACCAGAAGACATGACAGACGTTGCTTGCTGCTAGCATGATAAAGGAAGTAAAGTTTCCAAAATGATTGGCAAACGCGGTGGTGGTTCAGAGTAAAAATGAAAAGTGAAGAGATTTCGGTAAATTTAGATGGAACCATCTAACCAGGAGGATACTGCATTCGTAACCCCTACAGGAAGTACTTATGGTTGTGAAGTCAAAGAGAGCTGAGGATCATTTCCAGGATCTTCAAGTGGCCTTTGATATCCTGGATTAGTACAACATAAAGCTCTATGGCTATATGGTGACTAAAAGAGGAATAGAAGACAAAAAGTTTGAATGTGGAGAAAAGCTGCGGGATACATTTCGAGAGTTAGAGAATTATTTATCATCTGTACCATCGTTGACGAAACCAAGAGATGGAAAGTTATGATTCCTATACAAGGCGGTATCCCGAAACGCAGTCAGTGCCGTATTATCTAGAGATCCTGAAGGTCGACAACATGATATCTATTATGTAAGTAAAAACCTACTTGATGCTGAAACCAGGTAATCTCATCTTTTTTGGGTAAAGGGGATTACCCCGGTGAAGTATATTGATATCAAAAAATAGTACAAAACGATGTGACAGGGAATCACATCAACCTCGAAACAACCAGAAAGCAACAAGCTAACCTAAATGTATATGACATGCCATATACATTTACAATGTAAAATGAACATAAAAAACAGCCAGAATAACATGAAAGAACAACCAATGATCATAACTAAATTCCTAGCCATTAACAAGACAAAAATGCGGAATTCTCCAAGCATCCAGCAAACTCGAACTCTGAGTAGCTTTTTTAAACCTGAATGTCACCAACTTGAGCCGAATAGTATCAATAATCACATCACGAAGCTGGTGGGCAGATCTGGAGCCTTTCTTGAAAAGGCGATTATTTCTTTCTTGCCAAATAAAGTAGGACGTAGCAGCAATAACAAGACGACCGATAATACTCCTAGCCTTTCTTGAAGTAGATAAAGGATGAATATAACCAAGAATATCATCCCAACGTGCAGAAACCAGATGCATCCCTGCAAGATCACGAACCAAAAACCAAACCTGTGAAGAGAATAAACATTCAAAGAATAGATGGTTATGAGAATCCGGTTGAAGCAGACATAATGGACACTTAAGCAGGTTTAAGTCGGTCGAATGACCAACATCCCATTGCTTAAGCATATCTTAAGTTTTAAGCTTTTGTCTATGAATAAGCCACAAATGAAAGGCATGCCTTGGAATACAATGAGGAAACCAAACAATGTTTTTCCAAGGGACCTCAGAACTCCGATCACGAATAGAATCCCAGACAGTAGAAACAGAAAAGATCGTATTAATACCATTATGATTACGCCATGTAAACATATCATGCTGATTTAGAACTAAAGAAGGACATATAATCTGATTAAGAATAGGAAATAGGACATACCAGTCCGCTGGCCATCTCCAATTTCCATCAACAATTAAGTCAGCAAGCTTATCTTGTAACAAAAAACCCGCATGAGTGATATGCCTAGGAGTTAAGTGTTTGATAAGTGGGCTAAAAGGACACCAATTATCAAACCATATATTAATCAAACAACCATCTCCAACTCTAGTCCAGACAAAAGGCCTAATTAGATCACGAATTTGAAGAAGTTTCCGCCATCCCCAACTAATACCTGCCCGAAGGGGAACTTCCCAAAAACTTCTACCTTTTAATTTATAAGAGTGGATCCATTTAACCCACAAAGATTCCCTACATGTAAGAATACTCTAAATATGCGAAACCATAAGGGCAGAATTAAATGAATCCAACCGCCGAATCCCTAAGCCCCCTTCAGATTTAGGCAAACAAACAGAATCCCATGCCACTTTCGCCCTACCTCGTTTCATATCCCCTTGGCACCATAAGAACCCCCTTAAAAGTTGCTCTATTTCAAGGATAATGCGTTTATGAAGAGAGAAGACAGACGCCCAATAAACATGCATAGAAGATAGAACTGAAATAATAAGTTGAAGACGACCAGCAAACGATAAGACCTTATTTTTCCAATCCCCAATTCGGTTTCTAACTTTTTCCACCAACACCTTGCAATCCTTATATACCAAATTAGACGAAATCAGAGGCACCCCAAGATACCTCACTGGAAGTTTACCTTCTTCAAAAGGCATTAATGATAATATAGATTGCTTAACATGAGGAGGAACATTACAAAAATATGCCGTACTTTTAGCTAAGCTTGGGATCAGACCCGACATATTCTTGAACTCATTTAAGCCTTCCATAAGAACCTTAGAAGAAGCAACATTCCCACGAGCAAAAAGAAAAAGGTCATCAGCGAAACATAAGTTAATAATTTTTTGCTCATCACAATGTCTATGAAAACAAAAATCAGGCTCCTCTTGAACACGCCGAAGCAAAACAAGGGTAAGAACTTCCATGACTAAAGTAAATAAATATGGGGATAAAGGGTCACCTTGGCGAAGAGCCCTTTTACCCATAAAATAGCCATGAATGTTCCCATTCACATTTAAAGAATATGAAGTACTTGTAACACATGCCATAATACGAGCCACCATAGTAGGATGAAAACCAAAACCTACTAGAATAAATCTTAGAAACCTCCAATCAACCGTATCATAAGCTTTTTGTATATCAACTTTAAAAGCACATCTAGGAGGACCCCGATTACCATGATAGTTGTGCATAAGCTCTTGGGTAAGAAGAATATTATCAGAAATCTTTCTTCCAGGGATAAAAGCTGACTGATTAATACTAACAATGCTATCCAAGCCATCCTTCATTCGATTCAGCATCAACTTACTTATACATTTAAATAAAACATTACAACACGAGATAGGGCGATAATCATCAACAGAAGAAGGCGTTGGAACCTTTGGAACCAATGCAGTTATCGTGTGATTAAGCTCACTAAGCAACTTACCATTGAGAAAGAAGTCCCGAATAGCAAGATACACATCATTACCTACAATGTCCCAAGAATTTTTAAAGAATATGGAAGTATAACCATCCGGACCAGGAGATTTATCATCACCTATAGAGAACATGGCCGATTTAACTTCCTCATAAGTGACTTCACGAACCATAAAGTCAGCAACAGCAGGATCCAGACGCTTAGAGAACAAATTCATATCTGGGGTTTGGGACGTGTGCCCCTCAACACCTAAGAAATTCCTGTAGTGATCAACAAAAACATTCGGCACTTGATCACCATCATAAACAGCCCCCGATAGATCCAAAATCCTGGAAATTCGACTTCTATAAATTATGCTCTTAACAGACTTATGAAAATATGCTGAATTCGAATCCCCCACTCTAAGCCATTCAACCTTAGATTTCTGTTTAAGAAATCGTTCTTCATCTAATAAAGCCTCATGAAAAGCATTTAAATAACAAGCTTGCTCTTCCCTTAAAACTGGATTTGATGGATCTTTATCAACAGCTAGCTGGGCTTCATCAAGCTCTTTGCGGAGAATAACCACCTTACTATGAATACTACCTTGGGCAAATAACAGCTTTCGGATTGGCTTTTTAAGCCATTTCAACCTTTTGACTACTTTATACATATTATGCCCATCAATATCTTGAGACCATATATTCTTCACCAAATCAGAAAAACCATCCTTATTAACCAAGAAATTGGGAAACCTGAATGGACCAGGTTTCACACGAGATAGATTAGGCATCTTAACAACACATGGAGCATGGTCCGATATACGATAAGGCTGGAATATAGCGTATGAACCTGGATACTCATCAATGAACTCCATATTACTCATTACCCGATCAATTTTCTTCAAAACTCCTCCATTCCCTCTTGGCTTTTGATTCCAAGTAAAATGAATTCCAGTACAATTAATGTCAGAAACTTCCAAATTCTCTACACACTCTTTAAAGTCATGCATGGCAATGTTAGGCGAAACTCCAGAAAAATGATCTTCCATATTAAGAGCAACATTAAAATCACCAAGAAGAATCCAAGGTTTACCTCTAATAAACAACTTATGCCATTCAAGATTATGCCATAACTCCCTACGACATGTGTACCGATTGTCTGCATAAATGAAGGAACAAAAGAATGCACGATTATCTGTTCTAATCATTATTTGTGTGTGCAAAACCTGATTAGAAGCAGCAATCATCATGACATCAACTATGTCCGGATTCCAACCCAAAATAATACGAGAACCCTTATTACAAAGATGACCATTAGAAGTCCAATCCCACCTACGGAACACTTTTTGACAGATGTCTTGAAGATTAGACACATCAACATGTGATTCAAGAATACCACAAACACTTAAATTATTTTCACTCATAACTTCACGAACCTCATTTTGTTTAGGGGTGCGGTTCATACCCCTAATATTCCAGGCAGCAAGACTAAACATGATCACCTTTTGGTCCGGGAGTGCTTGCCCCCTCAGAATTAATGTGTATATTACTGTCAAGAATACCACAAACACTTAAATTATTTTCACTCATAACTTCACGAACCTCATTTTGTTTAGGGGTGCGGTTCATACCCCTAATATTCCAGGCAGCAAGACTAAACATGATCACCTTTTGGTCCGGGAGTGCTTGCCCCCTCAGAATTAATGTGTATATTACTGTCATTAGCAACAAAGTTAGCCGTCTCATCATACACATTTTCAACCTCATCATCTGATTCGTCCATTAGCTGAGCTTTACCTCTATATTGCTGATTTAAAACATTATTGTCAGCCATAGAATTAGAGCTTTGGCCCACCTCTTTTACCTCATCATCAAGAACTCCAAATCTGTTATCCAACACCACCGGATCCGGTTGAACAGCCTTTGGAGAATTAACACTAGTTTTGGCCCGATACACAAATTTAGGTTTCTGTTTAGGCATAGTAAACCCATCATTCAACTTCCCTGGAGGCTTAGCCACTTTGCTAGGATTAACAAAACCAGCATTAACCGGCTTTTTTCCTTCATTCACAGTAACCTGTTTTGGGCATTCCACATCTTTATGGCCAAATGTTTTACAAGTATTACACCTAGGGGGCTCCATTCATATTCAACCCTAACATTATAAATATGCTTCCCCGTTCCATCAAGTTTAGGAATACCCACCGAAACCATTTCCTTTAGTTCTGAATTCGAATCGACTTCAACCATAGCTCGAGCAAAACTAGGTCGACCCCAGGATTCCATACACATAGTACTAGTATATGAATCCAACATAAGAGGTTTACCAATCTTAGTAGCAATACCACTCAGTCCAGTTTCATTAAATGCAAGGAGAGGAACATTATGGAGCTTAATCCACACCGGGAGTTTTGTAAGATCCTCTTTAGCCAAGTTATCATCCGTAGATCATTTCTTAAGAATAATAGGAACCAATCTGATCATCCATGGTCCCCCCTCGATCACCTCATTCATGCCATGTTCCGTAGCAAATTTAAAGAAGAAGAAACCATGAGAATTTATCATCACCTTTTCAATACCAAACTTCCTCCATACGTTCATAACATAGTTCTGAACAACCGGAAAAGGAAGACGCTTACCCACAAAGTACCCATACAAAGTATTCATGTATTTTTTACTTGCCTCAATAACCGTCTCCATAGGTATGTCTATGTCCACATCCGAGTCACTTTTAGCATCAAGATTTAAGGCACAAAAATTCACCTTTCGTTTCAAATTAGTGCCCATAGCTTGAGCATAAGATTTTACACCCTTAGATTGAACAAATGGCTGAGTAACAGGAACTGTAGCAGCCTCCAAATGATCCAGCCCACGGATATCAGGGATTTTATAATGGTCAGACGACCCAACCTGATTTTCCACCTTGTCACCTTGAATTGGATCTCCAAAAAACGAATAACCAGGCTCATCATGCTTCAAATTCAGCTGTTGTACATCTGGAACCTGATCATTAACTTGCGAGCTAGTATTCTTTTCAGACATAGAATCATACGTATTAAAGTGAGAGTAACTAGTCTCTTTATCATCAAGCGAATCATGCACATTCAAACCAGGGATTTTACTGTGGAATTGGTCCATAACCTGGTCGACATTAGCATCAGTATTTTTACCAATCAGACCATCATTAGAACATATCTGATCTGGTGCAGAAACGGATTTAGAATGATTAAGAGCTGCGTCCAAACTAGGGTTTACATGAACCTACAACCTTTGATGGTAATCTTTGCGGATTTTTCAATCTTTCAAATCGCGCATCAATCTCAGCCATTGACAAAGCTTTTTGATCTGATCCAGATGTAATCCCCACGTTAGAAGCTTCCTTGTTCCCCAAGTCATGCGCAGGAGTATTAGAAACCCTAGCCGCTATAGGGTTTTCATCACTAAGAGGCTGCCGTATATTACTATGCTGTTGTTCATGAAGCGAAATATTTGCCGCATCCAGATTAGAGGAATGAGAATCCAAACCTTGATCAGAATCAGAGGAACCAGTAGCAGATTGTGGCGATTTCTTCTTCTTCTTCTTAGACTTAGTCATCGTCAAGATAAAACACTTCAACCAGAAAACCAGATAAAAACACGACCAAATGAACAGAAAAAGAGACAATTAAAGATCAAAAACACTAAACTAATCCATCAATACAAACCCTAGAACATGATTTAGATTCCTTGGCCTATTCGTGAAGTTCGTATCATCAATGGAGGGACACCAAGGGAGTTTCAAAGATAATAACAGATTCAAGAATAAGTTAGGAGATCAAACCAAGCTAGAACCGATTGAAGATCAGGAAAAATAAACCCTAGAAATTGCCATCAGCTAGAGAGAATGCAAGCTTAGGTAATCTCATCTTGAAAAACTTATATTTGCTTTAATTATGGCATCCTCGAAACTTAGGCACTATTTTGAAATACACCTCAGTCATGTTAAATCTAATTATCCTATTAAGTCAGCTTTAATAAAACTAGAAATGTCAGGTAGAATGACTAAATGGTCGATAGCACTAAATACTTATAACCTTATATATAAACCTAGGAATGCTATAAAATCGTAAGCCTTAGCAATGTTTATAGTTGACTTCACTAATGATTTTTAAGATGAAGTAGATTTAGAAGTCCTACAACGAGATGAAGTAAACGATAAATGGACACTGGATATTGATGGTGCCTCTAATGTAAAAGGGAACTGGAATAAGTATCATATTAACATCACCTTAGAAAAATATTATATCTCAAGCTATTACTTGTGAATTTCATGCTACTAATAACGAATCAACATATGATGCTTTAATTACATGGTTATAATTGCCTAGAGATATAGGAATAAAGCATCTTCAATTATCTGTTGATTCCTTATTAATTGCTAACCATTATAATGACTCTTATGCTGTTGAGCATGAGAAATTAGTATTATGTTTAGATATAATGAAAAGCTTGCAGGTATTTTCAAGATATCTAACATTGAGCAGGTACCATGAGAGGATAATTTTGAGGTTGATATCTTAGCAAATCTAGGATTAGCTCTCAAGATCCCACCAGGACTCAAGGTCTAGATTGTGTATATCATAGAGCCCGTTATTTCTCAAGAAGAGATTCTGGGGGCAAATCTGGATCCTGGATGGAACCGGTCATGAAATACCTTCAAGGTGACATGATCCCAACCGAGATGGTGATCCCGACCACAAGATCCTGAAATGCAATTCACGTGAGGATCTATCATGTGTAAGTTGAGTATTTACATTCCACTTTGGGAGGTACTCTAATTATCCTTACTTTTAATTAATCATTTAATTTCGATATATATAACTATATAATGATAAGCATAAAATATTATACATATATGCTTTCATTTATGTCATTCCCATTCAAGTATGAAACTAACTTAAGCATCGGAGGGGTGTTAGGCAAACTAACACCCACCTTTACCCAAGATCTTGTATTTGTTGTAGTGAATACATTTGGAGATCATAGAACAAGGATAAGGGGTTGGCCACCTCTCTCCCCCGATTAGGAATCCCAGGGATTCCTCTAAAGGTTTTGAGGATGCTGAAAACGCATAATCACCTCTCTTTCATATGGGTTACAACACTCACCCCAGGAGCGGCCGCGTTTGATTATAGAATCGGGGTTATGGGACCGGTGATGCCTCTGGTACCCGACAATTTCATGACCATTGACCTATAGATCAAATTCTTTTGGTTGTCGGCACTGAGTGCACTAGGTGTCGACCCCTCAAGATAGTAATGTTTTCACATTACACTTAGCAAAAGGTATGTAATGTTTTCACATTACCTAAAGGTTTTGGCGTATTCACGTCACTAAAGAAAACAAGGCTTATCATGTTTATACACTGAATATCGCGCAAGAGTTGTAATGTTTTCACATTACCTAATGATAATGGTATATTCATACCATACAAAAGATGGATTATCCCTAGGAACGGAGATCCCATGAATTAATGTAATGTTATCACATTACAAGAACATGATTTGTTGGCTTTGCCCAACCTTAATTCTATTGGTTTATAGTGTTTTCACATTATGAAAAGTATTCTTTCGAAAAGATCTAAGAGTTTATTGAAACTATAAACTTGCCTTAAAGATCTCAAAAGTTATTACAAATGGTTGGACATTTACATGTCACAAAAGTTGGTTTATCAAAACTTGTCTAAAGGTTTGTAATGTTTTACACATTACCAAAATATTTTTCGGATTTAATCCAAAGATTATGTTGAATGTTATAATGTTTTCACATTATTCAAAATTTTTGACATTCTCAAATGATTGCAATATTTTACATTGCTTAAAGATCTTGAAAACGCTTATGTCGATTTCAAAGATAAATAAAAATCATAATAATTTGATACTATGGAGATAACATGAATATTTTCATGATATCGAAATCATATAACAATGTTATATTTCAGCATCACTGGATTATCCCAAGAGAGATTTGTTTCAGGAATCCCAAGCCAAAGATCATTAAAATGATCTTGATGTTTACAGGTTATTCGGAAGACTTTGACACTGTTGTGTCATCATAAAGTCTTAGTAATGTTTTCACGTTACTTCGGCGACCTTTGATGTTGTTACATTACAGGATATAATCGTCATCATTAATGGTTTTTAATATGCTTCTCAAGCCGATGTATGTTTCAGGATCCAAAATGCTGATTTGAAGATCATTTAGGTGACGTCTCAAGATATTCTGAGGAAATCTCCTAAGAATCCTGAAGTTAAGATCCTATAATGGGAAAATCTTCCCATTATCTTGAGATCTGCATTATCCCAAGTGTATCCTGAAGGAATCTCCTTTGGATCCTGGTCATCAGTATAATATAAATATATATTGAGGGAATCTCCTCAATATCCTGAAGATAGAGGATATATAAATCATAATCTTATTGGTAGCATTGGTTTCTTTGGCTTTCTTCTTTGAGTGTCTTGAATAAACTTCAAGATCCTGACATTACTTAGAAATTTTGCAATCGAAGGTCTGTTTCAGGATCCCAAAATATTGGAATCCTAGGAACAGGATTATTCTAAATATATCTTGAGGGAATCTCCTCAAGATTCTGAGCGTATGGATGAAATAAACATATATTGGGGGAATCTCTCCAATATCCTTGAGACAGAAGATAAATAGAAGATGATAACACACATCAAATGAGAAGGCAACCTTCCTGCTTCCTTTCTCTCCATCGTCTTTATCCATGGTGAGTTTTGCTCACTACTAAGAACTTATCTTTTCGGATTGTTCAACGAGAATCAAGAGGAGCCTCTGTATGCTTTCTCTCTCTCTCCACGTTCATCTTCCGAGTTTGAGCCTTGCTCATCACTGAAGCCCATCTCGTTAGATGGCATTCATTTGATTCACACCACCTTTGGTCTTGTTCTATACATTCCAACGGGTTATCCACGTAAGTCACGGAGAGTAACAAATCGAACCAAGATAACCCACACTCGGGATTAGCTTATCTTGAACAAAAGTTCAACAAGTGGCCAACATAAACCACTTGAACATCGTCATGTCCAACCGTATCAGGTTGATCTCACCCTGAATTATTGGCAAAGCCCACATATGTATAACATTGACAGGAATGGGGGCATGCAACCCTTCTGGATCTTGAAGATAGTTGATTTGTGAAGATTTTCAAAGAAACACCATGATCAAGGTCGTGAAAGTCCATGGTGCTTTGGATAAACGAAAAAGCTACGCCAAGCCATGAGTACAGTTTGCGAATAACATAGCTTGGTCACGGATTAAACATAGGATTCAGGTATGTTTATCACTCTTTGAAATCGTTGTGCTATTTTTCATTGAAACTCGATGAAGAACAGGTAACCGAAGCCATTATAAAGCTCGAAGTCATGCAAATGAGGCATGTAAGGATTTATACTTATCAAAAATCCAATCAACATGGGGATGGTTACGGATGCATGGTAATATCTTGCCTAACTTATTTAATGCTTATCTTAAGAAGTTGTGTCAATATCAGGAACCTGAAGATAACACAACTTAGGGGCAATTGTTTGGGGCTAAATTTTACAGTCAGGATTCAGGATCCTGGATCCTGAAGTGTTTAGTTACTATTGAAATTTATATCCAGGATCATGGATATGTTCAGGATCAAGCTAAGACTAGGGATCCCGAGACTGTGTATTTATATGATGCAGGTTATCAAGATCTTAGATATATCCAGGATCCCGCTTGGATCAAGGATCCCAATTATATATGAGTATTTAGGTATATTCAGGATCCTGAGTACTATAGAAATCTCAAATATACTCAGGATCTCACATATGTTTAGGATCTCGAATGTGCAGGATCTCGGATATATTAAGTGTCTCGGGATCAGATGTTATTAATCTTTGTTTATCGGTTTATGTTCAAGATCCTGGATGATTAGGATCCCGGATGATCAGAATCCCGGATATGTTAGATATCATGGAATCAAATGTTACTAATCATTATTTGTCTGATTATGTTCAGGATCTTGGATGATTCATGATCCCAAGTGGTCAGGATCCAGGATATATTCGGTATCCTGGGTAAAACGTTACTAATCCCTATTTTTCCGTTGTGTATCTTGACCATGTCTTGCAGGAGTTAAACGTGGGTCAATTATATCATTAATTTTGGATCAAGACTTGGAAGAAGTAAAGAAAACGTGTGAAAAGGCTTAGTCAAGGTGGAAGACTGGAGGATCCCGAAAATCTCGGGATAATCCCTGATTTTTAGGAAAGTTAGTTATCTTGTATATACTATATATATGAGGCAATGTGATCGTTAGGAACATACTTGAACACCTCCAACACTCTGCTACTTCACTTTTACACGATCAAACACACCTGCACTTCATCTCTTTCACCCTGTTCATCACAAAAACACTTAGATCGATCATAATTGCGCTCTTTCTTTGTATTATCCCGAATTTAAGCAATAAAATCAACAAAGGAAAGGAACGATTGTTCCTTCCCGAGGTTTTATGCTGGCGATCTAACAAAGATCAAGGGCTTTCCTCGTACATCCTTGTGTCGATTGCATTTACTTTACGTTTTTATTGTTTAATGTGCATTACATTGATATTTTGATCATATATTCCGCATTATCCTGATTTTATCTTATATTTATCATCAATATATGCATTCATCTTGTTTCCAATTCTGTTTTTACCACAAAATCTGCATTACATCAACTTTTTATCATAATACTTGCATTATCTCGGAATTACTTTGCATTTTACTCAAAACTCTTGTATTTATCTCGATGACAAACGTTTATTTTATAAGAATCAGTGTTCTTTAAACTCTTAGTCATATTTTTGGCAAGTCTTCTGTTTATATCATATTAGCTTAGTGAAATTCATATTGTTTCACCGTAAACTTACGTTTAAAGTCAATTATCTCGAAAATCATAACAAGCACACTACCTCACTTTACTGATTTGAACACTTAATTACTTAGGGTAATTTTTTGACCAAAACACTTTGTTGTACAGGAACCGTTCCAGAGGGAAGGTTCCGACTCTTACACGAGGTACTAGGACGTTTTATGGCATTCCATGCCTTGCGCACTAATGCAAGTTAGAGTGTATACACCGACGGTCGTTCCGTAGCTTCCATGCATTTGTACTACACCAGAGGTGGTTCCAGCACTATACTAACTAATAGGACGTTTTACGGTGTTCCATGCGTATTGCACATTCAGGTCACTCTGAACCCATTTAAACTCAGTTTGTATTAAAGTGTACCCATCTATGATATAAACTAGCCCTCACTTAATATTACCCAATAAATCCCTGATTAATTCACGTTGTACTATACTGTAACATCCGTAAATCGGACCTAGTTGTTTTATATTATTTCTTGATTTTAAAATAATATTTAAATGTGTTTGGAAATAATATTGTTTGAATTATTTGAAAATAACTAGGAAATAAGTTTCAGGACTTATTGTGGTTAGTGAAATATTAAGTGATTTAAATTAATATAGTTGACGGAACAATAAAATGTTTGGACCCGCAAATGGTTTTCGGGTTCCAGACAATAGGTTGAGAAGGGGTATTAAATTATACCCGTAAAATTGAAGGTCGGTTTGAGGAGCCGACTTTCTTTCCTTTTATTTCTTTCCTCGCTTCATTTCCTTACTTCCTGATGCAATACAAACTTAAAAAAACTAAAACAGAAAACAGAAAAGCGTCCCTGTGCTTACCATGATTCATTAAGGAACAAGCAATCCTCTTAATTCCTTCCTAATTAGTAAGGGTTCTTGTTTAATTTCAACTATAAATTGGAATATTCATTGAATTTGATGAGTAAGGGATTAGGTGTGAGATTGATGTTAGAAAACATGTTGTGACTGTTATATGATGCTTGAATGATGTTAATTTAGCTACTAGTTACAACAGAAAGCGAGTTCTTGATTATTTGAATGAAAATCGAGCAGTAGCAGGAAACTCAGGTGAGGGTCTGTAAACGAAGGGAATCGCGACGCGATTCACACTATTTCACGACGCGATCATAGGGTAATAGAGACGCGATTATGAAATAAAATGGCGACGCGATTTGGGTTAGTTCGCGGCGCGATTCCATGTTAAACGCGACGCGATTCTAAACTTTTGTTCTGCAAATTTTGAAAACGTAAGTGTTTTCAAGGTCGCGGATAAGTGACAAAATTTATTAACTCGGATTGGGCTGAAATTCGCATGGTTACTCGGAAACGGCCCAACGAGCAAAGCTCTATTCTAACAACCTAGGCAGTTTTAGGCCATTCGAGGTCGTTTAGGGACCGAAAATGGCATTTTTCGGTTTGTGGACTTCATTTCAGGACTTTCTGACTTTATTCCGAATTGGACTTTTGTTTTCTTAGACCTCAGGGATTACTTGCTTAAGTAAATATGTTATAATGATAATTTTGGAACTAGATAATTGAGTAAATGATTATGATAAGTTGACTTGTTATAACTTGGTTAAAACCATTAGTTGTAAAGTAATGCGATTTTATTTACAATCTGGTTTTGATTTGTATTTTGATATGGTGTATTGAGATATCATGATATGTTATATAATTATAACATGAGATTATTGTTGTTAATGAGTTACTAACTCATTATTTATTTAATTGTATTCTCAGATGTGGAGAAGGCTCAGTAACATTAGACTTCTGAGCTTGCGACTGAGGTATCGGTGAGTGAACTCGTTCTCTCAGTGTGATTTGGTTGTAACATAATTGGTTACAACAAGTGAACATAGTGTTATTGTGATTGTTGATTGTGATTGGTGACTGTTGAAATACACGTGTAATAAGTGATGTGTTGCCTTTGAGCATTTGGTGATTCGGAGGTCAACGATTGTTGGACTGGGTTGCTACAGGTTAGCCAACATAGGAATTGTGAACATGTGTTATGAATGGAGCTTATGTTGGTTAAAGGTAGCAGACAGTTATCGGTAATACCACTGTATTGGCCTGCAGTTGGTTGTAAGTGTCGCTTGGTGCACCTCCCGGGTCTGAGCGGTGTCACAAGGACCACCGATCCTCTTGGTGATGTTGTGTCAGTGTCTATGTGATATTTGTGATAATCAGTATTGTTATGCTGAGTTGTACTAATAGTGACAGGTTGACTCACTTAGCTTTGTGCTAATCCCACTATTTATCCTTTACAGGTTTTGAGATGATTTGGGCTGGGCAAGGAATGGACTGAAGAATGTTTGACTACCAAGTGTTACTCTGATATCTTATGTTTATAAAGCAGTGTTATTCTTGTTTCATATAACACCCGTTTTGATAAACTATGTTTTAAATAAGTTGGATTTTTGTGTTCATTAAGAAATGTGATGTATAGATGTTTAATTTGGACAAGCGCTTCCGATATATTGTATTTAAATAACTATAATAGGAGGGGTGTTATATATACATTAGTTTGACGGTATTTTCAAAGCTTCGAAATCAGACCATGTATAGATAGCACAGATAATTAATTACTCTCAGAACAAGGTTTGCGACTCCTTGTCTTTCAGAGTTTTAACCACGTTTATTGGAGGAAAGGCGATAGATTTGAAAACAGTTTATTGTAACACCCCCAAATTTGTTTAGCGGAAGCAACTATTTAAGTACTGGGGTGTCACAATAATAAAGCATGCATACGTATCTGAGCTTATGATTACAACAGAACATAATATATTAAGATGCCAAAAGTATTAATTACAAAATTTACGATTTTATCAAATCGTACAAGTTAAAAGTAATATGTATACAAAAGTGGATTTCTAGAATATGACAAAACAGTTTCAGTAATACTAGAGAAATCCATATGTTTTTCCAAAAGTTGGCATCCTAAAGCTTCACGGGTTGCCTAATTCTCCATGTGTTGGCGATTCTTACATGCGCAGCTAATTCCCTGAAAAACATAGTAAAAGTCAACAACTAGGTTGAGTGAATCCACAGGTTTTATGTTGTATATTGTTGTTTCAAGTTTTGTAGTCACATTTGTTGGACCAAATACGTTCATAAATAGTAATTGCCATTATGGTCGAGTAATGTTTAGTGGAACGTCATCCAAAGTATAAGTTTAGTGGGTTATTCGCCCAAAAGTTTCGGTTTATGTGGGATGTTGCCCAAAAATAGTTGTGTTGGGACGTTACCCAAAATGCGGTTCATGTGGGATGTTGCCCAAAAATAGTTGTGTTGGGACGTTACCCAAATCATATGTTTGAAAACGTGTTGCTGGTCGTTCTCTAGTAGTTTTAAAGTTTGAGTCGGTCGTTCTCCGACTAGTTACCAAATGTACCGGTCGTTCTCCGGTAAGATACCAAGTTAGCACCGGTCGTTCTCCGGCGAGATACAATGTTAGTACCGGTCGTTCTCCGGTAAGATACCATGTTAGTGTCGGTCGTTCTCCGACAAGTTACCAATATGTACCGGTCGTTCTCCGGTAAGATACCAAATGTGTTTCACATAGTGATAATAGTTTTGTATGGAAAGCCATTTCGTACGGACAGTTGTAGTAGTTGACCGCAGTTATAAGCAGTTTGTATAAGTGTACCAAAGGCAGTTATGTGATAGTTTGTATAACAGTTTAACAGTTCAAGTACTCTAATTGTTCGAGTAAAACACGTATGATAACAATCATATAGGTAAAAGCAGTTATGGCAATAAGTAAAACAGTTGACTATGTTTTCCACCCCTGTTCAAAAGCAGTTAAATCAGTAAAAGTAGGGGCTGTGAACTCACCTGTTGAGTTTAAGTAGTTGTGCGAGTGCTAGCAAACCTAAGCCCAAGTACAGTCTGAAATCTCCTAACGTCCTAAACGTACGAGATTTGATAAGTATGTGGATGTCTAAACTAATCATCCATGCTAGTGTTCGTACAACCAAGTCACGTCCAAATCGTTTGTTTAATGTTTACGTTTGTATTTAGTTGTTTGTGAAAATGTATACGACTCGTTGGTGATAGTTTGAAATAGACATTTCGACAAAACAAGTATGTTTGTAATGTTTGTATAGTTCGTATATCATATAATATGTGAGTATTTGATACCGGTTAAGTTCGACACTTAGTGAAAAATTAGTTTGGAACCTGCTGTTTTATGCGACACTAGGGGCGTCACTTGTTTTGGTTATGCGACACTAGGCTAGTGTTGGTATATGTGGTGATCAGATTGTTATGCGACACTTATGAAGTGTCGATTAAAATAGTAGTGCGACACTTATGAAGTGTCGTGTGTAAGATCAGTGCGTCACTATCGGAGTGTCGTATATAAAGGAAAATCTGATTTTATGCGGCACTTGGTTAGTGTCGTATAGCTGTGTCGGTCAATGATTAGCGACACTCGAGGAGTGTCGGTATAGTAAAGTTGGTAGCGTCACTAGATAAGTGACGGTATATGTTGAGTTGTAAGCGGCACTAATAGCGACACTAGGGAAGTGTCGCTATACTGTTTTCGGTCCTAGTGCGACACTATAGGCTGTTCGACGAACAGCAAGAAAAAGTCGGATTTTGGGTCGATTTCGGACGTTTTCGGTTGTATAAAACACTAAAACATGTAAATCTAAGTATATTGAACATGAAATATTAATTATAACTTCGAAATCTAAAGATTTGCGGGATTTGTCGGAAACCTACGAGTGTCGGATTTGAAATCCGAAAAGGTAGAAGTGTAGATCGTGTTGTCGTGGTCACTTTATTCCAAAAGAGCGAGGTGATTCGTGACGTTTTTGGTGTAGTTTTGGTGTGATTTGTGTGATTTGTGGGTGAGTTTAGAGAGAAGGAGGAGAAAAGAGAAAGAAGAGAGAAAATGAGATAGATGGAAAATGAAAGAAAAGGGAGGTGGGGAGGGGGTTTTGTCCCCTTTTTCGCCTCCGTGTTTAAGTCCCGTGTTTGTTTATCCGATCGTCAATTATTAATTTTAACTAATATCTTTAATTATATATTTTTAATTAGGATCTTTTTATGAAACCAAATTAATTTAGTTATAAAATTTTAAACTTTGTTTTATTTAAATTGTACGAATTAAACGTTTTGCGTTATAAAATGATTTGTAAATATTTTTGACAAAATATTTATTCGCTACTACGTTATTTAATAATTTCGTTTTATTAAATAATTTTGTTCACCAACAGTCGTATGTTTTTGTCGCGTTTGTTTTCAATTTGTTCAGTACGTAATTACAACTAATTACGAATACGTAATACTACGCGTATTATCTAGTTGGGCTATGCTAGACTTACCTCTAAAATGTGTTGTGAATTCACTCAAGTAGGGAATTAGCCTAATAATGCAAGTGATTAACGTAATTAATCGTGTTTAAATTTGCGAGGTGTTACATTCTCCCCATGTTAGAGAAATCTCGTCCCGAGATTTAAAATCAAGTCGGATCGCCCGCGGCGTATGTTCTCCGAATAAGTCACGTCGTCGATAATAATACCAATTTGTGTGGCGCTCAATTGTTGCCAGAAAAGTTTTAATCAGTTTAATATACTCGCGGTATAGTTTAAATAGTTATACGTTCGATAATAATCGAAGTTTACCAAGCGTTAATGTTGAATAGACATTCGAATGAAACATATGTTAAATCGTAGCAATAGTCGCTAAAACGTACCGTGCTAGTTGAGATCCACGACAGTTTCCGGAGCCCGTAAGATGTATGCGCGGCTTGGGGCGTAGCCTTTGTTAGCGGCGCGGTTGTTGTTGTTATGATTGTTGTTCCCGGGGTTGTTCTGGTTGTTGTTCAGTTTTGGACATTGGTTTCTAAAGTGCCCGGATTCCCCGCACTCGTAGCACGCATTTGATCGAGGAGGAGGGTTGGTTTTACAGTTTTGGGCCAAATGACCCCAGTTTTTGCAGTCTTGGCAGAAAGCGCAGTTGCCATTATGGTGCATCCCGCACTTGTCACATTTTGGTTTGTTGCCAAGATAGGTTTTGGGTCCAGGGTTGGTGATTGTAGCGTAGGCTCGGGTGTTTCCCGGGTTTCTGTTTTGTTGACCCTGACGGTCATTACCCTCGCTGTTCCATTTGTGTTTGTGGGTTCCAGATTCGCCCGCATCAGTACGGGTAAGTTCAGTTTTCCCTGTGATAGCTTTCAGGGTTCCAATCTCGACCGCGTCGTCGGTTAAGCTTTGAGCCAGATCAACTGCGCTCCTAAAAGTGGCGGGTTTGGAGGACATAACCATGCCTCGGATCTGTGGTGCCAAACCCCTGTTGTAACGCTCAATGCGTTTGCTCTCGGGGGTTACCATGTGAGGCACAAGACGTGCAAGCTCCTGGAATCTAGTTGTATAACCGGAAATGTCAGCGCCGATCATTTGAATGTTCCAAAACTCGGTCTCAAGTTTCTGCATCTCGTTGGGAGGGCAAAATTCCTCCATCAGCATCTGTTTCAGAGTTTCCCAAGTCATGGAGTAAGCAGCTGGGCGTCCCATAATCTGGACTTGAGCGTTCCACCAGGTTAGTGCTTTGTCGGCTAGAGTGCAGGTGGCGTATTTCACGATTTTGTCGGTGGCGCAGTCGCTGATGTCGATCACCGATTCCATTTTCTCAATCCAGTGGACAAGGCCAATGGCCCCTTCGGTCCCGGTGAAGGTGCTGGGTTTACAAGACTGAAAGGTTTTGTAGGAACACCCCTGCTGGTTATTGGTTGGGGTTTTGCTGTTTACGGGGGTGGCTCCGCTATTGTTGGTCAGGTTTTCACGATTGCGGCTGGCCTCGTATTGTGCGATGGCTTCAGCCACGCGGCGTTCTATTATTTGTTCGGTTGTTTCTGGAGGCGGAGGTGGAGGAGGAACATTTCGTCGACTGTTTCGAGTATTTCTTTGTTTAGGCGGCATGATGACGTTCTGCGATGAAAAGATGCAGAAGTCAATGCCAATGTAAAGTATGTGAGGAATGAAGTTTCACATATTTCAAGTTTGTCGATTATCAAGAAAAATTGCCGAATCCCCATCACGTATCTTACGACTATGAAACACCCATATGTACTTAGTATTATATAATCACGTTGGCCAGGCGTCATTATATGATGCTGAATACATACTTCTTTTCATCAACCGTTTAATACGATCAGGTTCATTTGAGATAAGAGTACAATGAACGAGTCGAATGTGGTGAACAGTTCACGCGTATCGAGGTATGGTAACGATAGTTTAGATGTATGCAAATGTATGTATGCATGTACGTTCTAGCCAAGGCTATAGTCTAGGTCTCTAGGTTTCTAAGTCACCTAAAGTTTCCTAGTTCGCTATAACCAATGTCTCTGATACCAATCTGTAACACCCCCAAATTTGTTTAGCGGAAGCAACTAGTTAAGTACTGGGGTGTCACAATAATAAAGCATGCATACGTATCAGAGCTTATGATTACAACAGAACATAATATATTAAGATGCCAAAAGTATTAATTACAAAATTTACGATTTTATCAAATCGTACAAGTTAAAAGTAATATGTATACAAAAGTGGATTTCTAGAATATGACAAAACAGTTTCAGTTATACTAGAGAAATCCATATGTTTTTCCAAAAGTTGGCATCCTAAAGCTTCACGGGTTGCCTAATTCTCCATGTGTTGGCGATTCTTACATGCGCAGCTAATTCCCTGAAAAACATAGTAAAAGTCAACAACTAGGTTGAGTGAATCCACAGGTTTTATGTTGTATATTGTTGTTTCAAGTTTTGTTGTCACATTTGTTGGACCAAATACGTTCATAAATAGTAATTGCCATAATAGTCGAGTAATGTTTAGTGGAACGTCATCCAAAGTATAAGTTTAGTGGGTTATTCGCCCAAAAGTTTCGGTTTATGTGGGATGTTGCCCAAAAATAGTTGTGTTGGGACGTTACCCAAAATGCGTTTCATGTGGGATGTTGCCCAAAAATAGTTGTGTTGGGACGTTACCCAAATCATATGTTTGAAAACGTGTTGCTAATCGTTCTCCAGTAGTTTTAAAGTTTGAGTCGGTCGTTCTCCGACTAGTTACCAAATGTACCGGTCGTTCTCCTGTAAGATACCAAGTTAGCACCGGTCGTTCTCCGGCGAGATACAATGTTAGTACCGGTCGTTCTCCGGTAAGATACCATGTTAGTGTCGGTCGTTCTCCGACAAGTTACCAATATGTACCGGTCGTTCTCCGGTAAGATACCAAATGTGTTTCACATAGTGATAATAGTTTTGTATGGAAAGCCATTTCGTACGGACAGTTGTAGTAGTTGACCGCAGTTATAAGCAGTTTGTATAAGTGTACCAAAGGCAGTTATGTGATAGTTTGTATAACAGTTTAACAGTTCAAGTACTCTAATTGTTCGAGTAAAACACGTATGATAACAATCATATAGGTAAAAGCAGTTATGGCAATAAGTAAAACAGTTGACTATGTTTTCCACCCCTGTTCAAAAGCAGTTAAATCAGTAAAAGTAGGGGCTGTGAACTCACCTGTTGAGTTTAAGTAGTTGTGCGAGTGCTAGCAAACCTAAGCCCAAGTACAGTCTGAAATCTCCTAACGTCCTAAACGTACGAGATTTGATAAGTATGTGGATGTCTAAACTAATCATCCATGCTAGTGTTCGTACAACCAAGTCACGTCCAAATCGTTTGTTTAATGTTTACGTTTGTATTTAGTTGTTTGTGAAAATGTATACGACTCGTTGGTGATAGTTTGAAATAGACATTTCGACAAAACAAGTATGTTTGTAATGTTTGTATAGTTCGTATATCATATAATATGTGAGTATTTGATACCGGTTAAGTTCGACACTTAGTGAAAAATTAGTTTGGAACCTGCTGTTTTATGCGACACTAGGGGCGTCACTTGTTTTGGTTATGCGACACCAGGCTAGTGTCGGTATACGTGGTGATCAGATTGTTATGCGACACTTATGAAGTGTCGGTTAAAATAGTAGTGCGACACTTATGAAGTGTCGTGTGTAAGATCAGTGCGTCACTATCGGAGTGTCGTATATAAAGGAAAATCTGATTTTATGCGGCACTTGGTTAGTGTCGTATAGCTGTGTCGGTCAATGATTAGCGACACTCGAGGAGTGTCGGTATAGTAAAGTTGGTAGCGTCACTAGATAAGTGACGGTATATGTTGAGTTGTAAGCGGCACTAATAGCGACACTAGGGAAGTGTCGCTATACTGTTTTCGGTCCTAGTGCGACACTATAGGCTGTTCGACGAACAGCAAGAAAAAGTCGGATTTTGGGTCGATTTCGGACGTTTTCGGTTGTATAAAACACTAAAACATGTAAATCTAAGTATATTGAACATGAAATATTAATTATAACTTCGAAATCTAAAGATTTGCGGGATTTGTCGGAAACTTACGAGTGTCGGATTTGAAATCCGAAAAGGTAGAAGTGTAGATCGTGTTGTCGTGGTCACTTTATTCCAAAAGAGCGAGGTGATTCGTGACGTTTTTGGTGTAGTTTTGGTGTGATTTGTGTGATTTGTGAGTGAGTTTAGAGAGAAGGAGGAGAAAAGAGAAAGAAGAGAGAGAATGAGATAGATGGAAAATGAAAGAAAAGGGAGGTGGGGAGGGGGTTTTGTCCCCTTTTTCGCCTTCGTGTTTAAGTCCCGTGTTTGTTTATCCGATCGTCAATTATTAATTTTAACTAATATCTTTAATTATATATTTTTAATTAGGATCTTTTTATGAAACCAAATTAATTTAGTTATAAAATTTAAACTTTGTTTTATTTAAATTGTACGAATTAAACGTTTTGCGTTATAAAATGATTTGTAAATATTTTTGACAAAATATTTATTCGCTACTACGTTATTTAATAATTTCGTTTTATTAAATAATTTTGTTCACCAACAGTCGTATGTTTTTGTCGCGTTTGTTTTCAATTTGTTCAGTACGTAATTACAACTAATTACGAATACGTAATACTACGCGTATTATCTAGTTGGGCTATGCTAGACTTACCTCTAAAATGTGTTGTGAATTCACTCAAGTAGGGAATTAGCCTAATAATGCAAGTGATTAACGTAATTAATCGTGTTTAAATTTGCGAGGTGTTACATTTATAATCATAGATGAAAAGTTAAACAGAACATAGTATTCAATTATATTATTAAATTAACATCATCCCCCATTATAACGGCTAACTACATCACAACAAACACACAAGCTAACTACTCACTAATCATGGTAACGAATCCTAAATCTAGCATAATAACAATAGCATGCATTATAACAGATAAGGAAAGAGATAACCGTGATAAATGCGTAGTCTGAATATAAGCTGAAAGATTACAACGAGCAGAGCCTCGAATATTACAGATACATGTCCACTAATGCGGCATGTTTTGAATAAATGTGTATTATTAATGACATACTAATCATCTATAGATAATTTTTTTAGTTTGAAGTTTAAAGAATTAAGATGTTAACATATCATGTGTTTATTATTATGAATTTAAAAAACATTAAAGAAGGACACAAAAGCACCCCTCCAAGTATCTCCAACAAATATTACAAAGTAGCCCCTCCGTTAGCCCCGTTAAATATTAACGAGAAACTAACTACTAACTAACTATCTAACTAACAACTAAAATAAAGAGAGAGTGTGTGTGTTGATTGTTGGTAGAATGATGTGATCATGAATTGTGTGAAATGAGGAGGTGAAAGCCTCTATTTATAGGCTTACAAGTTACAAATTTACACTCAACACCCTCGCTCCCAAATTAACACTAAAATACACCCTCGAGCTATGAAATTCGACACCAAAAGGGGCGTATTCGACACCAAAAGGGGCGTATTTGGTAGCAAATAGGGCATATTCGGTAGCAAACGGGGCGTATCCGGCACCATAGAGGGGATACCACCCCTACAAGGGGGTATACCACCCCAAATAGGGGGTATACGGCCCTATAAGGGGGGTATACGGCCCTATAAGGAGGGTATATGGCCCCTGTAGGGTGGTGTAGCCCTGGTCGTGGTCTTGTGCACTGGATCGTAAGTCTTGCGTGCTGGATCGTAATTCATTTGGCCATAACTTCTTCATTCTTGGTCCGTTTTCAACGTTCTTTAAATCCACGCGTTCGTATTTACCTGAAGATCATAATGAGATAATCAAAGAATAATTTCGAGGTATTATACTTAAAAAGTGCTTGTAGAACGTGACCATATCGTTTATGCTCTATTTTGTACGTTATTTAACCATTTTACTTGATTTTCGAAGCAATGCCGTATTTTTAGCCTTAATAATGAATTATGGTGAAAACGTATTGATTTTGAATGTTTTCATCCATTTTGGGGCTAAAAAGGTGAGAATTATGTACGCAAAAACGTGACTTTTTACGTCCAATCAAATATCCCACACTTAGACGTTGCTTGTCCTCAAGCAATACTTCAACTATCCTCACTTAAAAAGATGTTTAAGTCCGATTTTTGCGAATTTAAAATATTTCAACGAACAACTATTCTTCATACAAGTAACCTGTTTCAGAAGATTGAGATAAATAAGATAATTGTTCCAGAAATAAGAAATGAATATCTTTGGGCATGCTTCTGATTCTCGTGATCTTTGGCATACACATGACTTAGGCAATCTCACCAGGTGGTCACTCAATTCACTCAAAAGGGTATCGGGTTTCCTATCATTCTAAACAAACGAAATCGCTCAAAAGACAGTCATGCAGCATTCATCGTCATAGGCTTGATCGAGAATCAAATCTCCACCACTTAGGTGAGGACGGTGCTAATTATCCCAAGACATTCATCGGGGTTGTGTGTGTAGTGAGGTCTAAAGGGTATGGATAGTGGGATGTTTTTAGGTAAAAGGGTTATGCTTATCTTAGAATTTTTAAACTCATGAAAAATTTTATTTAGATATGCTTTTTTAATGAAAACGGAAACGGATAATGGTAAGGGAGGAAGATAGCTATTTTGACTTCTATCTTTTTGAAAACTCATGGAAGACTGTATCTTTTTGAGATCGGAGTTTTTCGAGAGATTTGAAGCACTTAGCTTTATTTCTATGACATATTTTTGGCTTAGAATATTTTTTTGCCAAGGAATTTCTAAGGAATTTTTATTTTTCTTACTTCCCTTATTGGGATCCTTTCTTGCTTTCATTTTTCAATCTTTTGATATTTTGAATTTCGCTTGGTGCCAATTTTTCGCACCTCAGAATTCTCGATCTTTTGAGATTTTGATCATGGAAACACACACGAGAGATTTTGAGTAAAACACGAAATTTATGATTTTTGAGTGAAAGCAAAAAGAATATCTAAATAGCGTTTTTCAAAAATTTAAAACTTCCAAGATAAGGTTTTGGTGGGTATGAAAGTGAGTGGGTTTAAAAACTTGGGTTTTTAAGAAATGAAAAGGTTAAGGCTCAACAGGGTTTACTAGGCGGATCATCGACACTAAAAATGAGTATCGGTAGGGTTAGGCTTGAAGAGATATGAGAAAATGGGTTTATTTCCTAGGGAATGTCAAGGTCATCTAATTGCACCTATACCGCATACGGTACTCACCCATATGGTCTCGAAATGCGTACTAGGAGCAAGTTCTAATTCAGAAATGCATACATCGGCACACACAACAAATGAATAGTGAAACATTTAATATGAATGCTTTATAGGTGTTGGCGCCCGATCAGGTCGGTGTCGTTAGCGATTACTAATCGGGCACCAGCAGTGGGTGCTTTAAATTTGTAATTGCGGGGCCTAAGTTTTTCCTAACAGTGCTAATACTAAGAGTGAGCAAGTGGTAGGTATGACATAGAGTCGTTCTTCAAACCAACTGAATTGAAACTAAGGCGAGGCAGATGAGGGCTTTCAAACTAGTGAATGGTTTATAAAATAGTGGGGGTTTTGGTTTTTATATTAACTAACTTAGGCAAGTAAATAAATAAAAGTAAAACCTAAAGCAGATAGATAAAGATAGTGTTTGCTGAGACTTCGTTAATTAAGTTATGGGATGATATTTGGAGAAACTATTTTGAAAGATATTAGTTAATTATCATTCTTGAATACTTGCATGTAAACACTAGATTCCCTACTAATTAAAATCCCATTAGCATGTCACACAGGGAGCTAGGTTATGGTAACATTACAAAGTATTTTGAATAATAAGCAAAATCTTAGCTAAGGTTTAATGATACTTTCATATGAACGGGAACAAAATCTTAAGGTACTAGACATTACTGAATCATATAACGATTCCTCGTCATCCTAACAGATTCATGTATTTAAAACAGTTCATTTATGACTTTAAACCAGCCCTTGCTTAAGACTACCTAATAAATCCCCTAATTATCCACAGCGTTCCTCACTTTAAGTGGTTCCGCCGCTTCAAACCTTGGCCATGTCTTGTCGTATGATAATCCCCCATGTAGCCTTGCGGTTCCATAGTTTCATACCTTTGACAAATTATATTGACACAGATAATTGACTACCTTTTAATTGGACGTCGTAAAAAGGTGTTGTAATCACGTTTATTGGTGGAAAAGCGATACATTAATTTGAAGTTTAAAAGTCTATTTAGAAAGGTTAATTAAACTAGGTTTCTCATTTTATAAATTATTTCGTAATATAACTACCTTCGGTCGTTACACAGCTTCCACGTGTTTGTACTACACCTAAAATGTTTCCAACGCTATACTGTATAACAGTCGAATATGGGCCGTCATATTACTTTGCGATAATTAAGACCGGTTATATTTTACTACTATGATAATCCTAAGGCAACAATCAAACAAGAACATGCAGTAAGACGATCAAATTAATATTGATCCTTAATATTTAATTATAAACCATCCCATAATTAACTAACTACATCACAAGCAAACACAACAAGTATACTACTCTCTAATCATGGCAATAACTAAATCTAGCATAATCAATATAAACGTAATTAATTAAGATAGATAAGGATAGAAAGAACCAGGATTAAATGCGGGAGAAAGTAGACTTGAATTAATTGACACAATTCCGAGCATACACTGAAGATTACAATGCGTTTCTTGCTTTCGTTCTATTCTAAACAAGCTCCTACACTTATATCTCTTTAGTTCTCCTCTAACTCCTAAGAGTAGTGCTAGAGAGAGAAACTAGAGAGAGGAACTAACTACGAGAATAATTCTCCTCTAACTCCTAAGAGTAGTGCTAGAGAGAGAATTCTAGAGAAAGAAAGAGAGAAATCTGCTTAATGTGTGTGCATATGGTGTGTCTTGCAAATGGAACCCAAGCCCTCGATTTATAGGTGAGTTTAGGCTCACATTAGCATCAAGGGGTGCACATTAGCGCAATGTGGGAAAAAAGGTGCACCACGTATTGTACAACGCGGAAAGTTGGCGCACCGGGTACTGTACAACTCGGAAAGTAGGCGCACCAGGTACGTGAATTAGCCAAAAAAGGAAATCGGGGCGGGGGACGGCAGGCCGGCGCCGCCCACCAGCTGGCCGGAGTCGGCTGTTGGCTGGCCGGCGGCTAGTGGCTGCCACCCGCCCCGTTTCGCCGTCTTTTGCTGCGTTTCTTAATTCGTGCGTATTTTCTTCGTTATGCGTCCGTTTGAGTTGATTCTTTTTGCGTTGGATTCGTAATTCAAAAACGAGGACTTTGATATAAAGAAATCCCCAAGATGAGTTTCCTAACTCCATATATCATGTACGAATCATTTGGATCTTCCGGCGGGCGTAGAATCTTCATTCTTTATCCGTTTTAGTTGATTCTTCTTCTGTTGGATTCGTATTTTGAAAACGAACATCTTGGATAAAATGGATGTTGGTGAAGGGCACTTTAGTCTTGAAATCTCGTTGTGATGCCTTGAATCTTCAAACGTGTGTGGAATCTTCGTTTTTCATCCGTTTTGCCTGATTTTTATCGTGCAACCTTGTTTTGACCACCTTGGCATAATGTCATTGATTTGAACCATATTTGAGTTCAAAATGCCAAGAATCGTTCCAGAATGAGAGAGATATCGGTAGTAAAAACGTGACTTTTTACGCGATATCAATAGGCTCAAGATATCTCACTGCAATAAATATGGGTTGTATGTGCTTAGTCATGCGCTGCCCCTAAGATTATCATTTCTTAATTTGAGAAATTCCTACCTTATTTACACTATTTTCCAAAAATAACTTACTCATATTTAAAATAGCTCCTCTTAGAAACATTAAAATTCAAAAAATAGCAGAGCTAACTGAATGAGTAGCCATCTACTGTCGAAGTTAAGCTCATGCTTTTCTTTATAGCAATAATTTTGAAAAAGTTAATCAATTTTTAAAGTGAGGAACATTTTCTGAGTTGCTATTTGGACATAAAAATCTATCTAAGGTATTCTATACCGCTATCCCACACTTAGAGGAAATTGTCCCTAATGTTCTCTTCAGTGGAGATTTTACTGGAAGTAAAATCCCACACTTAGAGTTTGAACATGTAAGAAAATGTTTCTCAAATGTTAATTTTGGGCTGGAATCCCACACTTAGTGATAAACTTAGGATATGGTATAGATTACTTTTATTAATTAACAGTACTACGTAAAGCAACAAGATAAAAACAGAGAAAGGATGAAGAAACTCCCCAAATAGCTAAAGCTGAAGATCTGAATATGTGCCGAGAAGATGAAAGTCTTTGTTTTGCGGCAACTCCATGAGGATTAGTTAGCTTTAGGGGGATTTGCCTTTGATTAAGAACCTTGCCTTCCATTTCAACCATCCTTTGTGAATCAATCTCTTAAGTGTGAACACGTTGGATATACCTTTTAACTCCATATTTTTGCAATGAAAAGGAATCACTGTCTCATAATGAAAAGATGTTTTCTATTACAAATCATTTTGTAGAACATATGTTTTTAAACGAGTTCGAGCATAATGCATAAAAGTAGTATGCAAGTACCTCAAATGCTTGAAACATATAAAGTAATTTTCTGAAAGTATTTTCCTATTTATCAAAGACAAGTGATTCTGCAAAAATGAGTTGAGACTTTTGAAATATTTTGAAAATATTTTCGAGGTATATCCAAATGTGAAGGATATTCAGAGATTTATCTTCACTTATTAACACACCAAAAACACACGTTTTATTCCACGGGTTGCCTCCCGCGAAGCGCTGCTTTTAGAGTCGAGAGCTCGACTTTCCTTCCTTCAGAATCAGTGAGTGGCGGAACTTCCAGGGCCAATGGTGCTGGAAGGTGGGACCCTGGAATAGAATCTCAAGAAGTGGCGAGTGATGACATGAGTGAGGTTTGGGATCCTTTCCACATGAAGAGGGAAGCTTTCAAAGTGTTTTTCAGCAACCCTTTGCAAGTGAAGGAGATCCCAGGTGATATCATTGACTGACTTTGAGATGATTCCGTTGGGATCAAAGATGAGGGTCCCATTAGATCTGATAACCTCACGCTCAGGACGTTCTCCTCTTAAGGAATCCATGAAACCAAAGAAGCGCAGATGTATATCTTCATGATCAGCTGTGCTGGGGTCTCTTCCTAGTGCATGGATGGATCCTTGAATACCCTGGAGAAGTTGTCTCTGATGGTCAGAATAAGTGAGGTTGGAATTCTGAAAGATGTTCAAGATTCTGTAGTAGACTTCACGTAGACCATCATGGAATAGCTGTCTGGGCTCTTCTGAGGGAACAGTGCCAAAGATTTCTGAGAGTCGTTCCGTGACAAAGTTTGCAGCGTTGATCATTATTCCATCTGGTATGGAAGACGGGATGGCACGCGTCCTTTCATCTAAACTCACGTACTTGAGCTTCTCGATAATCTTGTAGGCGTGGTGTTCAATAGTGCAGTCGATGTAAAACCTATGTGGTGAGGTGTCATCAATGTGGTTGTTATCGGATATGGAATCCGTCAATCCTTTAAGATCATTAATCATCTGAATGTCTACTTCCTCATCAGGGTTCCCAGATGCATAGTCTAAATTGTACCTGTAAGAATGTAGCAAACTCATTTGCTGGTTAGAATATGGAAATGCAGACATGATGAGGGCTTCATAAACCTTGCCATATATGACTTTTTGCCCTTCGAAGAACTCCAGCTCGTCTGCAGTTGGTTCTTCATTATCAGAGTGTTCATGCAGGAGCTGAGTTGCTAGATTTTCGGCAAAGGCATGAATGCGGTTTTGTAGGAATTGAGGACTTCGAGAGTTATTAGCATGATAGACCGTGTATTCAGCCTCGATTTCTTCGATTAACTCTCTCTGCCGCGGTGTATACTCATTTGTTGAGTCTCTGATAACAGTCATTATCATACGAAAATCATCCTCAAATCTTTCAAGGGCACTGATCATCCCTTCATGAGTAGAGATGACCTGAACTTGGATGATCTCGAGAGGAGGGTCAGGAATGGCAGAAGATGCACGAAGGTGGATAGAGCGAACATCTATCGGAACATCCATGAAGATGACGTCATCTTCGTCACTGTCCTTTGCTGGAGTATCAGAATCCAGAGAATCAGGGAACTCAACAGTATCGGATAGTGGCTGGGATGCATCGATGATTTGTGATGTTGGCTGAGAAGAGTCCATCTCTATGTCTCTTTTATAGGTAGAGTGATCAATCAATGGGTCTTTTTCTGAATCATCATTTAACAGAATGATTGGATTTTGAATGTACTCGAGTTGCATGATATTTTCTGTCAGATGCTGAGAGTCAGGGAAGTACTCGTGAGGTGGTGTAGATTGATATATGTCCACTTCTTCTGGCTTTTCTTTCTCTTCCTCTTCTTGTTCTTCTTCGGATTCCTCTATTTCCTCTTCTATCTCTGAGTCTTCCATCTCATCGTCTTCTGAGTCTGATTCTTCGGTTGCGGAGATGAGACAGGTATGATCATCAGGTTCGTATGAGTCTGAAGGCTCTGACTCAGATGTATCATCGTCAGAGGTGATTCTGCTAGTAGAGATTGTGTATATCTCAGCATGCTCTAATAGAGAACTATCAGCCTGGTCAACTTGGAAAGAAATGGTTTCTCCGTGTGCTCGAAGGCTAATAGTCTGCGAGTATACATCAATGATAGCGCGAGCAGTGTTCATGAAAGGCCTGCCTAGGATGATTGGAATATTGATATCTTCCTGTATATCCATCACAACAAAGTCAGTGGGAAAAAAGAATTTATCAACCTTAACCATTATGTTTTCAGCTATTCCTCGTGGATATCGAATTGATTGATCGGCTAGCTGCATGCTCATCTTTGTAGGCTTAAGGTCTCCTAATTCTAATCTGACATATAGAGAATAAGGCATGAGATTGATGCTGGCTCCAAGATCGGCCAAGGAGCGAATCATGCCTGACTGATAGATGGAACAGGGCAGAGTAAAGCGACCAGTGTCTCCTAGTTTTTTGGGCAGGTTGCTTATGACGGCTGAACATTCCGCGTTCAGAGGAATTTTAGATACGTCGGGTGACGCGCCACCAGTTGTCGGTCAGGTTTTACCCTATCGTTGGACCGGCCACCAATGGCGTGTCGGTGGAGAGTTAAAAATATGTAAATGCTGGGGCCTAAGTTTACTACTGCTATGTGACCTAAAGGTGTACGGCAGCAAGTATGACCTAGGATCGTTCTTTAAAATCAACTGTATTGTGAAACAAAGTAATCACGATGTCTGATTCAAGCTAGTGAATGGTTTTTATAAAATAGTTGGGAATTTATTTTTGTTGGTTTTCTAATTTATACTACTAATTTAAACTAGGAAATAAAGTAAAATAAAATGGAAAGCAGTCAGGATAAAGGGGGTGTTTGTTGTGACTTCGTTAGCCTTGCATTAGGATGATGTTTTAGTTAAGTAATGAAAACGTCTTTATAAAGATTTGTATTTTATTTGTCTTAAGTATTTATGGTGTAAGCATTAGCACCCTACTGATTGATTGCTCAATCAGCATGTCACTGAGTACTAAGCTGTTATGATTCTGATCGGAGGAGGCTGTTCGACTCTCAACATTGCCCTTGTGATGGAACAATGACCCTTTTCTGGAATACAAAGATTCCTGGGTGCATGAATAGAGTAACAGACCCGCTAACGATCCGATCGTTCTTAACACCACAGTAATACTTAATTGAATAAGACATTTAAGATTAAGACATGGTTGTTGTTTGATTACTTTCCATCAATGGTTATGTAGAATCCAGAGGTGATAGACAAGGGTTAGAATCCTTAATGATTCAACGTCTTCCTTTCTGGATTCATAAACTAAGTTTGTATTTTAGATCAGAGTTTCTCCATTTATGATTTAACTAATAAATCCCTAGTTTAATCACAGTGTACAGTACTTGTTTATAACAGTATTTCCACGGCTTCAAAACTAGACCATGTTATTCAAACTCAGATATTCAATCAAGAGTTATTCACAGTGTACACTACTAGTTTAGTATTTCCACAGCTTTATAACAAAACACAGATAGTTAATTACCCCTGATATGACGTCTTATCAAAAAGGTTTTAACCACGTTTATCGGTGTAAGGGTATTAATTGATTTAAGATCATGGATGGAACATGTAATCAAAGCACCGAGTTTTCATTTTTAATATATAGTTAGGAACATTATTCCACAACGGATTGTGCCCACGACTTTCATAGCTTCCACGTTCCGTACTCCACACATTCGTGATGTTTCCGGCGCTATACAAATGAAAGCCATATAACGTTACCTCCATTGTTTCATAATGACATCATCCCAATTAACGACTAACTACATCTCAACAAACACAATAGCTAATCTACTCACTAATCATGGCAATGTATCCTAAATCAAACATAATAATAGCATGCAACATTATGAGAGATAAGGATAGAAATAACCGAAAGTAATACGTAGATTGAATAGTAGCTGAAAGATTACACGGACAGAGCTCCGAAATATCCCGAACAATATTACAAAAGAGATCCTCCAAGAATTCCAACTCTGTTACAAAAGCTACCCTATTGATTCTCCTCTAACTCCTTAGAGAAGTGATAGAGAGAAAAACTAACTAACTACTAAACTAATTCTCCTCTAACTCCTAAGAGTAGTGCTAGAGAGAGAATGAAAACTAGAGAGAGAGTGAAATGTGAGAATGAGGTGTGTTTGAAATGGTGAAATGAGGTTAGTATTTATAGGGAAAGTCTAGGGCTTGAGGTACAAGTCTTTAAGCATCAAGAACAAGCACCAAAGCATCATACGGGACAAGCGGACCAGGGGGGTCAAACGGCACCTCACAAGGCAAAAGACCCCATATACGGCACCCTTGGTGGTAGGGGGGGGGGGGGGGGTTGGTGCTCCATTTGGCCTCCGCTGATACCTCGGTTTCTTGGTTCGTCCGTATCTTCTTCGTTTGGAGTCCGTTTTGCTTGATTTTTGCGCCGTTGGATTCGTTTTTCCGTTACGATTATAATGAAACTAAGTTTACCAATTTTGGAAGTGTTTGACTTTTGCGTGTTCCGGATGACGATCGGTGAGCTTCCAGACTGCACATCTTCTCCGTTCTTCGTCCGTTTCTTCTGATTCTTTCACCTCCGGTCTTGGATTTCCCTATCGAATCATAAAGTATGAATTAAGATCTAGTTCCATAAGTGATTCAAGAAGGGAATATTTAAGGTGACGTTATTTGCCTCGTTTTGCATGATTAACGGATGTTTTTAGTGATTTTAACAGCAGCATCCATAATTGAACCACTTTGGTGATTTTAAGTAAATAATAGATGTTTTAAGATGTTTTCACCAAAAATAAGTCCAATAAGTGTAGAATAATGTGCCTAAAAACATGACTTTTTAGGTCACATCAAGTATCCCACACTTAGACGTTGCTTGTCCTCAAGCAACACACCCATGCCCTCGCGGAAAATATTTTTAAAACCTGGTTTTGGGGTGAGTCAGAACATTTCTAAAAGTTATCATTTTCTCATACTCATATAATTGTTCTAAAAACATCAGGAAAGATAAGATAATTATTTCATAAACAAGTAATGATTCTCTTTAAGCATACTTCCAAATCTGGTGATCTCGGAGTATACATGACCAGACGATCTCACTAAGGTGGTCGCTCAATTCACTCAAGAGTGTTTCGGGTTACCTAACATTCTAAACAAAGAAATCGCTCAAATAGCCAGTCATGCAGTACTCATCGTCATAAGCTTGATCGAGAATCGGATCTCCACCAGTTAGGTGAGAACGATGATAATTATCCCAAGACATTCAGGGGTTGTAATGTTTGTGAGGGTTAAGGGGTATGGATAGTGGAGATTTTGGTTGTAAGGTGTTGCTTATCTTAGGATTCCTAAGGTCACGGAAAACTCTATTTAGAAACGGATGAAAGAACAGTAGTTTTTTTTCCTTTTATCGGATCTTCTTCTTTTAGGGCGATACTTCGAAGTACTAACTTTATTCTTCTAAACTATTTTTTTCTTTTATTTTTTTTATTTTCTCTTTTTCTCTTTTCTTTTTCTTTCAGAGCTTCATTGCCAGAGAATTTCCGAGGATTATTAAATGCAGAAATCCTTATTCTCATTTTTCTTCGAGTCTTTTCACGGTGTCAATTTTTCACACCAAGGATATTTCTTTTTTCGGAGAACACGAGAGAGTAAGTCAATTCGAAGGGATGTTCTAAAAAGCGTTTTTCATAACCTCAGAAATTCTAAGATAAGTTTTGGGGGTATTTGGGAAAGTAGGGGTTTAAACATGTGGGTTTTATGAAACAAAAAAGGTTTAGGCTCAACAGGGTTTACTAAGTGGATCATCGATACTAAAAATGAGCATCGGGAAGGGTTTTGGGCTTGAAAGAGAAGGCTGAAAAGTGGGTTAAATCCTAAGGAATGTCATGGTCATCTAATTGCATCTATACCATGTACGGTACTCACCAATGTGGTCTCGAAGCGTATGTCAAGAGCAAGTTCTAATTCAGATATACATGCATCGGCACACACAAGAAATGAATAATGTAGCATTAAAAATGAATGCTTTTAAGGCTCAAGTCCTCACTGCAAATGGGTTGTATGTGCCTAGTCATGTTCTTATTAGATTATCGTTTCTTGCTTAAGCATTTATTAACTTATTTTCCTTAGATTTAAAAAACAATTTATTCATATTTTGAAAATGATCTTCTCTTAAAAACATCAAAACTCAAAAATTCAGAGTTAATCGGGGGATTAAACTCGTTTTTCTTTTGAAAAAGTTTTTGAAATTCGAAAAATTTTAAAAAATTTAGAGGAACATTTTATGTGTTAACTATTTTTGGACTAAAATCATAAAAACAAACCAAGGTATTCTATACCTGCTATCACACACTTAGAGGAACATTGTCCCTAATGTTCTCTTGAGTTGAGATTGTATAATCCCACACTTAGAGTTTGAACATGTAAGAAAATGTTTCTCAAGTGTTTTGTTTTGGGCTGGAATCCCACACTTAGTGATAAGTTTAGGATAGAGTATAACAAATAAATATGAATCATGATAAAACAGATAAAAGAGGAAAGGATAAGATACTCCTCAGATAGCGAGTTGTGTTGAGGCTGAGATTCTGAGTTTGCTGAAGACGTTGCCAAGATCTTCTTCTGCATTGATAGGCTCGGCTTCAAGCAACTTTCTATGGTCCATCATTTCCTCAACTCATTCCATTCTCGTGAATAGATCTCGTAAGTGTGAACACGTTGGATGAAACCCTTTTTACAAACTCGATATTGTTTTTGCAAATTAAAAGAGAAATCTGTCTCAAAACTTGAAAAGATGTTTTCTACTACAAATCAGTTTTATAAAACATGTGTTTTTAAACGAGTTCGAGCATAATGCATAGATATGCAAGTACCTCAAATGCTCGAAACATATGAATTATTTGTTAAAAAGTGATTTCCTATTTTCTGAGACGAGTGGTTTATTTGCAAAACGAGTTGTAATTCAGATTGTGTTTTGTAAAAACATTTGGGTATATCCAAGTGTGGAGGATAGTCAGAGATCTTCTTCACTTTTTTAACACTCTATTCTCTTCTATTTCTTATTCCATGGGTTGCCACCCAAGAAGCGCTGCTTTTAAAGTCGAGAGCCTGACTTTATTACACGGGTTGCCTCCCAAGAAGCGCTGCTGTTATAATCGAGAGCTCGACTTTACTCCTTTGAGATTAGGTGTTGGGGAAGGAGCTCCCAGGGCGAGTGATGGTGTTATTATGAGCCCTGGGTTGTGGGAATGTGTAGCGTGGAGGGTAGATCCTTTGGAAGTTGCATACCATGGTTGATATTAGATCTGGTGGTTCCATGGCATCCACTTTGAAGCTCCGAAAGTGGTCTGAGGTAGCTCTGGAGAGGCCTAGCAATCCTTCGGTGATGTAGTCATCCGCTTTAGTGACTCGCCCGTTAGGATCAATCACTGTGGTTGTCGTTGTTGTGATGTTTTCCCTCATTGGTTGCTTTAGTCTGATGGAGTCCATGAATACCTGAAATTTAACCTTTAACTCTTCGAATTCTTCAGTGTAAGGATCTCCTCTGAATGTGCTTATAGACTGGCACAGGCTATTGATTTGGTGTTGCTGATTAAGGGTGAAAGGAAAGCCATAGTTTTTGAAGATATGAATCAATTTTTTGAATATCTCGCGATATCCAGCATGGAAGATAAACTCTGCTTTCTTGGCATATTCTGCATTCAATATCTCATGTAATCGAGTTATCACCAAAGTGACAACGTCGAGTAGAGATATATTTTTAACAATGATAGGTTGATTACGCCTGCTTTCGTCCCTAATGATGTACCCAAGCTCTTCGATTATCAATTTGAGATGATGTTCTAGAGTAGACTTGATGATAAATCGATTGCTTCCTTTGGTACTCAAGTGATCTTTCTCAGCTAGTAAGTCAAGGAATGCCCGTAGATTTTCCATTACCATGAAGTTAGCATCTTCGATATTTCTTCTGACAGCACCCAACATTTCCATTTGTTTTGTAGAATAAGGGAATGCAGAACTCATGAGAACATCATATACCTTGCGGTATACTTGTTTTCGTTCAATGTAGAAGAGTAGTTCTTCTGAGTTATTCCTTTCTTCCTTGAGCTGGGATTTTAGTTCATCGGCGAATGTTCTGGTGCAGTGCCTAAGGTTGAGCGGATCTTGGGTTCCATTGCTAGCGAGACAGATATCGGCTGCTTCTTCAATAACTGCTATCAGCCATTTTTTATGCAGAGAGTAGTCACTGGTAGAATTTCTGATAGTCGATGTTATGAGGTGAGGGTTACCATCATATCGTTCTATCACAGAAATCATCTGCTCATGAGTAGAGACAATTGGGATCCTGATGATTTCTGAGTCACAATCCGTAGTATGAATATCAAGCTTATGTAGATCATGGAGCTTAACTACGTCGGGTGGTGACTGAGATTCGTTAGTGAACTTGGACGTCAGATCAGAAGATAGTTTTAGAGTGTCTCTCTTGTTACGCGAATCAGAATAATCAGACCCAGATATACCTCCTATCTCAAACTGTGTTTGAGGTTCGGATGAAACAGGGGTTTGAATCCCTTGAGGAGGTATAGGTGGTTGTAAGCTAGTCGTTCTGCTTGCTTTTAAGTCAGATATCTTCTTCAGATTGAGTAAAAGAGTCTGTTCGATGTCTTCTAGAGGGCGAGTGAGTGGTCTTGTTGGATCCAAGAAAGGATTTACCATTCCTTTGAGGGTACAAGCAAAAGTATCATCGGCAAGAGGCTCCTCTTCTTCCTTCATCTCTTTTTCCTGCTCAGCTGCTGATTCAGAGGTATCATCATCTGACGTGACATGGCTAATTGAGACATTAAATAGCTCGTTATTCTCAATCAAAGCACGATCGGTCTTATCAATTTTGAATGTGATGCTTTCTCCGTGAGCGCGCAAGGTGATCGTATGAGAGTGCACGTCGATGACTGCTCTGGCTGTGTTCATAAAAAGGTCTACCTAGGATTATAGGGATGTTTATATCCTCCTGAATATCCATAACCACAAAGTCAGTTGGGAAAAAGAACTTGTCGACTTTAACCATGATGTTCGCAGCTATTCCCTTAGGATATCTAATGGCAAGGTCAGCTAGCTGGACACTCATTTTAGTGGGTTTTAAGTCTCCTAATTCTAGTCTTTTATATAGTGAATGTGGCATGAGGTTAATACTCGCTCTTAGATCGGCTAGAGAGCGAATATCACCAGATTCGTTGATAGAGCAAGGAAGGGTAAAACGTCCGGTATCTCCTAGTTTTTTCGGTAGACGATTTTGAAGGATTGCTGAACATTCAGCGTTCAGCGGGAGATTAGGTACTTCGGGTACCTTGTCTCTGGTCGACATGAGTCTCCTAACGTATTTGGCATATTTGAAAGATTTGACTTCGTTAGGATGTTGCTTGAGACGTTCTGGAAATGGAATGCGCACCTTGTTAGGAGTAGACTTTTTCTCAACTGTCTGTGTGACAGGAGATTGTTCTTTCACTGGAGAAAGAACTGAAGGTTGGCTCGGTGCCACCTTAAGGTCTTGGTTGGTCATTTGGTTGGCTTCTTCAGTAAATGTGTTAGTAGGAAGACTACCCTGAGGTCTAGTGTTGGTACGTTCTGCTAGTCAGCCCATTTGGGTCACAAGACTATTCAGTAAGGTTAGCTGTTCTCTTAAGAAGAGATCAACCTGGTCTTGTCTAGCCGTAATCGATTGGATGATTGGAGTGAGGGTGTCATCTAAACTAGTAATTGGTCTGGTAGGTTCAGAAGGTTGGGCCATCTCAGGTGCGGATCCAGAAAGCAACGGTGGTTGGTTATGACATAGTTGAGGTGGTTGTGGGTAGGCTGGGTTGACTCGAGAAGGAGAGGTTTGAGTATAATCAGGTGGACGTGGATGAGTTCGAAACTGGTCATAGTAGGCTGTGTCATCAACAGGGTTCGTGGCTTGTAGATTATTACAGTACCGGCAGGACTGAATATGGTAGACCTGTTGAGGAGGTTTCTTCAGCTTTTCTATTTCCTCGGTCAGCGTTCCGATGTGTTCCGTAAGAGATTGAATCACCTCAGTTTGCACGAGATTGGGAAGGGCAAGCGGTGCCGTTGATGAGGAATGCTCATCAGTGTTCCAATCATTGTGATTCATGGTCATACTCTCAATCAGGTTCCAGGCTTCGTCGTCTGTGCAACGCGTGAAGTTGCCTCGAGCAGCGGTATCGAGCATTGGCTTATGGTGTGGTGCAAGACTGTAACACCCCAAAATTTAAAGTATTGCTAGAATTATTATTTTAAGCTATTATTATTTTTGATGGAATAAAATAATAATAACTGAGAATGGTTTTTAAGTTCCAGACAATGATAAGTACGGAGTGTAAAATAATACACTTTCATGAGTCGGTTTAAATTGTATTTATCTATATCTCTTTTATACATACGTACAGAAACAAAAAGAAGAAGAAGAAGATTATGAGAACCAAACCTAAACCATTTAAATCATTTTAAAGATGAAATTGAAGCTAGAAACAAGTGAGAAATCATCCTTTGATTCTCTACATCACCAAGTAAGTTATTGTTCTTCAATTATTATAACCTAAAAATGAGTTTTTGTAAAGGTTTAAAGAATTAGTGAGTTTAAATCCGAATTTAGGGTTTGTATATGTTAAATTGATGTTAGTTAAGTTCATTAATCATAATTCTTAACCTAATATCAAGATAGAAATGAAGAACCCTAATTTGATTAAGAGTTCTTGAGATGTTTATGATGAACATGATGATCATGGTGATCATGAAGGATGATAAAGTGAAAGTAATGTTAATTAGTGTTAGTAAAGCTTAGTAATGATGATATTAACACTAATTCATGTAAAGGTAATGAAATTGAATGAGAATTCACTAAACCTAATATGGGGTTTTGATGGATTCATAGTAAATGATGTTAATTAACTTTGTTAATGATTAAAGAAGGTTAATTAGTGATGGTTAATGTGATTAATGGATAGTTGTGATCATGTTGATCATAACTTAAAAAGATGAAAGTAATATGAATTGGATTAATTAACTTTAAGAGTCTAATTAGTTCAATTGATGAGAAATGGTTAGAAAGTGAGCTAATAATGATAATAGCTCATATGATATGTAAAGTTAAGAAAAGGTCATGTTTAGTTGATTAAAGATCAATTAGTGAAAGTAATGAGAATGTAATGATTAGTTAAAGTTAATCACCATTTGATGCTAAGTGTATGTTATGCGATTATGTTATGATAGGTGATCAAATGATATGGGAGTCTCAAAGCAAGAGCTAAATGACTTAAATCATCTATAAGGCTAAGGTGAGTTATATGAGGATTAAATGGGTAAGAAGCACATACAACCAAAGAAAGTAATGTTAAATGTTAAAGTTTACATTAATTGATTAGTTATGTTTTGCTAAAGTATATGATATGATCAATGGTAAAGTGGTAAAGCTTAAATGAACATGTTAAAAAGGGTGAATATTATGTTGTGTGGATTCCATTACTTATGTAAGATAAGTAGATGGATATGTTATGTGTATATGTGCAAGGATCCTTGGCCAATGAAAAATGTTTAGTATGCATACCATCTAGAGGTATGATACTAGTGGATGATGTTTTAGCATGCTTACCTCTTAGAGGTATGATGCTAATTGGAATAATGTTTACATTTACTTAATGGTTATGTTGTAAAGAAAGAAATGTTATATGTTTAATGATTATGCAATATTCATTTAATTGCTCATGTACTCACTAAGCTGAATGCTTACCCCGTAAGATGTTTAATGTTGTAGGTGCTTGCTTCGGTTGAACCAATTGGCTAAAGTGAATAAAAGATGGATGCAAGAGATAAGCGTGGAATGGAGCTTGCTTTACGGTTAGATAAGCTCCCTTTCCTTGAATGATCGTTATGAATGTCCAATTGTGTAAATCGCCCAAAGAAATGTATGAAATGTAAAGTTATTAATGGTCATGACATGTATCATTGACTTTGAAAAGTCAATTGAGAAAGAGTCTAGAATAAGGTCTATGTATGTAAGTAATAAAATTAAAGAATGGTAAAAGAGGTCAAATGTTGAAAATGAGGTCATTGGTTGAAATGAGTAGTGACATGTAGTCAACTACTTTGAAATGGTCAATTGTATGGGAAAGATGTAAGAATAATGGTCAAAGTATGTTTGAATTGAGAAACGGGTCAAAGGGTGTCCAAATGGGCACTAAATGGGTCAAAGTGCCAAAATGGGTTCTAGGCATGGTATGAAAGTTATGTAAATTGAGTTAAGTCCCATTTTGATAGTTAAAGAGGTTGCCAAAGTTTGAAAGTCATATTATGTGTAGTTTGTATTTTGACATGTCAAGTAAAAGTGCCGAAAAGTGGTTAAAATGGGATTACGGTCCAAATTTAGAAATAACGCGTATTTTGAGAAAGTGTAAAAAGGAAAAGTTTTATTATGTCATAGTGGAGGTGTGTGCAAAATTTCAGGTCAAATGGACTCTCGAGTCAAAAGATATGCGTGTCCAAATTTGGTGAATTGTATCCTAAATAGTGTAAGTGCTGAACAGACAGGCCATGGGCATGTCCTACAATCGCCATGGCCATGTCTTTAATCAGTAGCTTCGCATTCTTGTCAGCACCATGCCATGGCCATGTCCTTTAACAGTAGCACCCCCTTTTCAGCAACACGATGCCATGGCCATGTCCTATGAACGCCATGGGCATGTCCCTTCAGTATGCCCAAAAATGACTTTTTAACCTACGTGTCGAGTTTATATGTATAAAATAAAGTTATGGGACAGTATAAAGGGTATTTTATGAGTAAAAAAAGAAATGGTCACGTTTTCGGGGCGTTTCAAGTTGGTATCAGAGCGATGGTTTAAGGGAATTAGGTAATCCACGATAGGATTGCCCAAACTTAAATCAACGTGATATGTTTTATGTGTTATGTTGGTTATGATGCAGAAGTAAGATTCTAGTTAAAAAACTGATATGATTCCCAGTAAGAATTGTTTAAGTTGCTATGATAACTATGTGCATTATTATGTTAAAGTAAGATGAAATGATATAATGCACTAATATGAGTCAGGTAAAGAATTACTACTTGTTAGACTAGTAGCTTAGATGTTTTATGATATGTTAGTGTTTTGAATAGTTTGATTAAACTTTAAAACACTTGTAAATGTCAAGAAAATGTACAGAACAGTAATGTAAATGTTGAAAGAAGTTACAGACTTAGAAATGAGAATGTAGTAAAGAAATTGCAAGGTGTGATTAAAATTCCTTGTTAATGTTATGTGATATGTGGTCAGAAATGAAATGACTCCTGAGGGAGGTTATGTTATGAACGGGGTAAAGTGAGTAGATAAAAAGAATATGCTTATGAAATAAGCAAGTTAAGGTATGGTTTTCAGCTGACTGGGGAAGAGGTACATCTTCATGGTCAACTGTAAACGAAAGAAAAATACGTGTAAAGGTAGTAGATAAATATTAAGAATATTAACGTGAAATGATGACAGGCTTAGTATACTATGTTATCATTAAGTGACAAGTTATTATGTGAACAAAAATGTGTATGTTTAAAGAAGTGTAAGTTGTTATGTAGAATTTCTTGCTTATGAGAAGTAAAGTATGTGAGTGGTTTCATACTCACAGTGGCATAAAGTAAATGTGATAGCAAGTAAATTCTTAAACATGTATATGTTGTTAAGACGTTATGGAATGTGTTTATTTGTTCAGTTATGTTCAGAAAGGTCAGAAGCAAGGATAAGTTAATTCACGTTAAAACTATATTCAAAAGTTCAGGTAAGCTAACTTAAGTTAGCTATATGTTTAAATGTACAGATAAATTGGAATGTGACAGTAAAAGTTTATGTATTCAGAATTAAAGATAATCAGAAACACTGACTTATGTCAGTTGTTATGTTAAGAATATAATGTGAGACACATGTAATGGGGATTGTAGAGATCAGTTATATGATGGTGGCAGAATGCCAACTATGTTAGACATGACAGAAAGAAAGGTTTACGATTAAAGGCATGCCTTGCAAATGGTTATGTATGTTTCCATTACTTACTATGGTAAGTAGATGGATATGATATAATAAAGGGTTTCCGTTACTCATGTTATTGAATAGATGGATATGATATGATATAAGGTTTCTATTATTCATGTCATGGAGTAGATGGATATTGTAAGAATGGGCAGTGATCATGACACTGGCTCGAGACTGTGAGAAAGTTAAGGATCCTTAACGGTGCAGAAATGTTTTAGTACACATGCCACCGAGAGGTATGGTACTAATTGAAAAGGTTCAGAATGATCTCTACAATTTCCTAAAAGTAATATGAATAAGTAAGAAAGTGATAATGAAAGTTATGTATTTAGTTGGAATCTTTATGATTCACTAATGTGCAAAGTAAAGTGTTATGTTTGCTCAAATTATATGAAATTAAGTATGATCACATTGGAACCAGTATATGATTGATAATGATGAATAGAAGTGTGAAACTGGTATAATAGAACGACGTCTGGCCAACGTGGTCTTATTATATTAAGACACATGGATGATTCATGATTGTTAACTATATAATGGAACTAGTGATGATTAGCTTTGATTGGGAGGTTAATGGGGAGACAGTAAGTAAGAAAGAATGTGACAAGTTAATAATTAAACATGTTTATGATAAAACTTGCTATCATTATGTGAACAGATATGTCTATCATTGGACATTTAGTGGGCACAGTAATTGATAAGTCCAACCAATGATTAGAAAATTGACACATTACGTGAAATAAAGATAGAACTCAGTTAATGCGAAATAATGTCAAACCACTAAACTGTTGTTTTATGTGGTTTTGTGATAAGAAAATGATAAAATGAATATAAATGGGGGAGGAAAATTGTAATTTGAACCAGGAAATGATATCATTTTATGGATTATGAGATGATGATAAGAAAGTAATGGGTTATGATATAACCAAATGTGAGAAAATGATTATCAATTTACGATTATAAAGGCTGAATGAGGGTTCTGAAGACCCAAATAGCCTAGTTTAAAGAAATAAATTACAAGATTTTGTCAGTAAAGAAAGGAAGTTTAAAAGGTAGTAGCAGTTTAGAATGTTAGAATGTTAAATGATATCGCCATTAGGAGAAGTTATGTGTAAAGTACGTATATATTATGATATAATGGCGAGATAAAGTAGAAAAGTTGCAACTAGTAAAAGTTATAATGTGATATGAAGCAGAAAGTAACACGTTTTGTGTCTAAAGATAAGAAAGTTCACTATGTAAGTGAAACCGGATAAAGAAAGATCATGTGAATGTTATATGTGGAATGGTATATGTATAATGATTTCACATAACCAAGATTATGTTATAAATACAGTTTGTAAATCTGTGATTAACTAGTTGCAAGGATAAAGAAGTCTAGTGTAGTGCTAGTCAAGGTTGTTATGTAAGTACTAGCTCTTCTTCTAGTTATGAATGAGATTGAAAGTTTATTGTTGGTATGCGCGAGGTAACCTTCAATGTTACTTTCATGGTTAATGTTAAAGTAGAAGTAATAGTTATAAAGTAAAGATTTTTGCATGTTGCTGGTATCAGATTGTAAAAGTCGTTTTAAGTGATTATGTGTATTAATATGTTATGTGGTTAAGTATAAATGACCTCTGTATGTGGTCTGTTAATGTGAAGGGACAAGAAACGTGTATAGCCCCTAGGGGCAGGTGAAAGCAAATGAAATGCACATGTTATATGTGCACGTGGAAAGAATTGAAAGAATGTATCTATGTGTATAAGTTGTCAGAATGGCATAGCAAGTGTTATGCGTATCACTTGCTGAACAGAAAGTTAGTTCCGTGTAAAGGAACAAATGTTAATGTTGTACCTTGTGCTGAAAATTACACTTGGTGCTAATGAGAAGTAAGATGTAAAGATTATGTGCTTATGTGATAAAGTTAAAGGTAAAGGTTATGTGTTTACGTGATAAGGATAAAGGCAAGCTGCATGTGTACAAGTGAATGTAAAAGTAAGAACATTTATATGATTATGTTAGTAAGATTATATGTATGAGTTGTTTAACTCATGTGTTAAAAGTAATGTGTATAGGTAATGAAACTGTATGCACAGTTTATGTGCTTCTGTTGAAATGGTTATGTTTAAAGTTAATTCACTCGTGTGTCACAATTTACGCACACTAGTTGATCAAATGTTATGTGGTATAAGTTGCTAAGAAGTAAGTGAATTTCTTTAAATTTATAAAATTAAGAAAGTTGAATAGATGTTCATGTTGTAAGAGTTATGTGAAATGTATATAGCTGAAAAGCTATTAAGGCTAATGTGATAAGTTAATGTGTTAAAGAGATATGTAAGTAGTTGAGATGAATGTAAGAAGTTTAAGCCAGAATGATTTATGTTTATGTCTGGAACAAGAAAGTAATTAGATATGTTAAGATAAGTAAACGCTTCCGCTTAAGTAGAAAAATGGTTAAGATTGAATAAGTACGAATGACATTCGTGAAGACACGAATGAGACAAGTGGGGGAGAGTTGTAACACCCCAAAATTTAAAGTATTGCTAGAATTATTATTTTAAGCTATTATTATTTTAGATGGAATAAAATAATAATAACTGAGAATGGTTTTTAAGTTCCAGACAATAATAAGTACAGAGTGTAAAATAATACACTTTCATGAGTCGGTTTAAACTGTATTTATCTATATCTCTTTTATACATACGTACAGAAACAAAAAGAAGAAAAAGAAGATTATGAGAACCAAACCTAAACCATTTAAATCATTTTAAAGATGAAATTGAAGCTAGAAACAAGTGAGAAATCATCATTTGATTCTCTACATCACCAAGTAAGTTATTGTTCTTCAATTATTATAACCTAAAAATGGGTTTTTGTAAAGGTTTAAAGAATTAGTTAGTTTAAATCCGAATTTAGGGTTTGTATATGTTAAATTGATGTTAGTTTAGTTCATTAATCATAATTCTTAACCTAATATCAAGATAGAAATGAAGAACCCTAATTTGATTAAGAGTTCTTGAGATGTTTATGATGAACATGATGATCATGGTGATCATGAAGGATGATAAAGTGAAAGTAATGTTAATTATTGTTAGTAAAGCTTAGTAATGATGATATTAACACTAATTCATGTAAAGGTAATGAAATTGAATGAGAATTCACTAAACCTAATATGGTGTTTTGATGGATTCATAGTAAATGATGTTAATTAACCTTGTTAATGATTAAAGATGGTTAGTTAGTGATGGTTAATGTGATTAATGGATAGTTGTGATCATGTTGATCATAACTTAAAAAGATGAAAGTAATATGAATTGGATTAATTAACTTTAAGAGTCTAATTAGTTCAATTGATGAGAAATGGTTAGAAAGTGAGCTAATAATGATAATAGCTCATATGATATGTAAAGTTAAGAAAAGGTCATCTTTAGTTGATTAAAGATCAATTAGTGAAAGTAATGAGAATGTAATGATTAGTTAAAGTTAATCACCATTTGATGCTAAGTGTATGTTATGCGATTATGTTATGATAGGTGATCAAATGATATGGGAGTCTCAAAGCAAGAGCTAAATGACTTAAATCGTCTATAAGGCTAAGGTGAGTTATATGGGGATTAAATGGGTAAGAGTTGTATATCCTAAGTTGCTAGTAAGCAAGAAGCACATACAACCAAAGAAAGTAATGTTAAATGTTGAATGTTAAAGTTTACATTAATTGATTAGTTATGTTTTGCTAAAGTATATGATATGATCAATGGTAAAGTGGTAAAGGTTAAATGAACATGTTAAAAAGGGTGAATATTATGTTGTGTGGATTCCATTACTTATGTAATATAAGTAGATAGACATGTTATGTGTATATGTGCAAGGATCCTTGGCCAATGAAAAATGTTTAGTATGCATACCATCTAGAGGTATGATACTAGTAGGGGTGTGCACGGTTCGGTTTGGGGCGGTTATGGGCTCTAACCGTAACCGAACCGTATATGGCGGTTAATTGATATTAATAACCGTTGATTTCGGTTAATTGGTGGATCGGTTAACGGTTAATTTTTGACGGCTCGGTTAATCCTTTCGGTTAAAGCGGTTAAACAATATATATTTGGGCCCTTTTTTTTATATATACTACAAAATATGTGTAATGAAACAAGCAAAAAACAAAAAAGCATGAATTAACATTCAAGTTTTTTCCACTCCACCAATACACCAAACACAGATACATACATTACAGTACACTTCAATACTTTATAATTACAGCATGAAATGGTTCGATTAAATTACTTACTAAATAACAGTAGCGTTTTAGATTCGATCTTCTTCCATGAAATAGAAAGCTTCATCCAAAACAACAAAATTAAATCAATATCATCACTAATAGTCTAATACAATAAATAGCTTTTAATTATTTTTTAAAATTAAGCGCTAATCCATATAAAAATAAGAATTACATATATATATATATATATATATATATATATATATATAGGATTAGGATCAATGGAGAAGGAAATTTAGGTGGAGAAGAGGGAGAAAGCAATATGATTCAGTATTTTTATACTATGATTCATTTTTTTACTATAATAATAAAAAAATGAATCATAGTATAAAAATACTGAATCATATTGCTTTCTCCCTCTTCTCCATCTAATTTTTCTTCTTTTTTGATCCCGTTACTATATATATATATATATATTAATATATTTGATTATAAATTGATTATTTAAGGCGGGGCGGTTAATGGTGGATCGGTTATGGACATTAACAGTAACCGAACCGCCAAAGGAGGTTAATTCCATTTTATATAACCGAACCGGCGGTTTGTGTGGTGGATCGGTTAAAATGGATCGGTTTAGCGGTTAATTTGGTTACGGTTCGGTTAAACGGTTAATATGCTCACCCCTAGATACTAGTGGATGATGTTTTAGCATGCTTACCACTTAGAGGTATGTGCTAATTGGAATAATGTTTACATTTACTTAATGGTTATGTTGTAAAGAAAGAAATGTTATATGTTTAATGATTATGCAATTATTCATTTAATTGCTCATGTACTCACTAAGCTTAATGCTTACCCCGTAAGATGTTTAATGTTGTAGGTGCTTGCTTCGGTTGAACAAATTGGCTAAAGTGAGTAAAAGATGGATGCAAGAGATAAGCGTGGAATGGAGCTTGCTTTACGGTTAGATAAGCTCCCTTTCCTTGAATGATCGTTATGAATGTCCAATTGTGTAAATCGCCCAAAGAAATGTATGAAATGTAAAGTTATAAATGGTCATGACATGTATCTTTGACTTTGAAAAGTCAATTGAGTAAGAGTCTAGAATAAGGTCTATGTATGTAAGTAATAAAATTAAAGAATGGTAAAAGAGGTCAAATGTTGAAAATGAGGTCATTGGTTGAAATGAGTAGTGACATTTAGTCAACTACTTTGAAATGGTCAATTGTATGGGAAAGATGTAAGAATAATGGTCAAAGTATGTTTGAATTGAGAAACGGGTCAAAGGGTGTCCAAATGGGCACTAAATGGGTCAAAGTGCCAAAATGGGTTATAGGCATGGTATGAAAGTTATGTAAATTGAGTTAAGTCCCATTTTGATAGTTAAAGAGGTTGCCAAAGTTTGAAAGTCATATTATGTGTAGTTTGTATTTTGACATGTCAAGTAAAAGTGCCGAAAAGTGGTTAAAATGGGATTACGGTCCAAATTTAGAAATAACGCGTATTTTGAGAAAGAGTAAAAAGGAAAAGTTTTATTATGTCATAGTGGAGGTGTGTGCAAAATTTCTGGTCAAATGGACTCTCGAGTCAAAAGATATGCGTGTCCAAATTTGGTGAATTGTATCCTAAATAGTGCAAGTGCTGAACAGACAGGCCATGGGCATGTCCTACAATCGCCATGGTCATGTCTTTAATCAGTAGCTTCGCATTCTTGTCAGCACCATGCCATGGCCATGTCCTTTAACAGTAGCACCCCCTTTTCAGCAACACGATGCCATGGCCATGTTCTATGAACGCCATGGCCATGTCCCTTCAGTATGCCCAAAAATGACGTTTCAACCTACGTGTCGAGTTTATATGTATAAAATAAAGTTATGGGACAGTATAAAGGGTATTTTATAAGTAAAAAAAAAATTGTTCACGTTTTCGGGGCGTTTCAAAGACCATTGTAGAATGTGCATAACTGGGTTGATCGCTCGATTTGATGGTTAGGACATCTTTTAAGCAACCTCTGAAATCTTTCTTACGCACTGTAGATTGATTCATCATCAAACTGTCGGAAGTTTAAGATGTCTTTCTTTAGCTTGATTCGTTTGGATGGGGGAAAGTACTTTGTTAAGAACTCGGTTTTCATTTCCGCCCATGAGGATATAGAGTTGGTTTCTAATTCCTCGAACCAAGACGGTGCATGCGTAGAAAGAGAGTAGGGGAACAGATATAGTCGGATTGTATCTTGCTCAACCCCGTTTTGCTTGAAAGAGTCGGATAGGGTGATGAATTTTTTTAGATGGGAGTAAGGGTCATCGTTCGGTAGTTCGTTGAATTGGCAACGATTCAAGACTAGCTGCACTACGTCGTGTTTGAGTTCGAATGATGCTCCTTCAATCTCCGGGTAGCGTATGGGTCCTCCTTGATCTTCAATCGAGGGTTTTCCGTATTCGGCGAGAGTGATGCGTGTGGTGGTTGTAGGATTGTGGGAAGGTGATGGTTTTTCTTGTCGGATGGGTAGGATGTCGTCTTCGGGATACGGGAAAGGAAGGGTTGAAAGAATTTTTAGGGTGCTAAGAAGAGAGAATAATCCTAAAGGTTCACTAGAAAGAAAGTTCATCATGATGTCTCTGAGTCTTACAGTTGATTCCCTGGTAGCGGCGCCAAAAACTTGACGCGCCACCAGCGGTCGGTCAGGTTTTACCCTGTCGTTGGACCGGCCACCAGTGGCGTGTCGGTGGAGAGTTTTAAATTTGTAAATGCTGAGGCCTAAGTTTACTACTGCTATGTGACCTAAAGGTGTACGGCAGCAAGTATGACCTAGGGTCGTTCTTTAAAATCAACTGTATTGTGAAACAAATTAATCACGATGTCCGATTCAAGCTAGTGAAGGGTTTTTATAAAATAGTTAGGAATTTATTTTTGTTGTTTTTCTAATTTATACTACTGATTTAAACTAGGCAATAAAGTAAAATAAAATGGAAAGCAGTCAGGATAAAGGGGGTGTTTGTTGTAACTTCGTTAGCCTTGCATTGGGATGATGTTTTAGTTAAGTAATGAAAACGTCTTTATAAAGATTTGTATTTTATTTGTCTTAAGTATTTATGGTGTAAGCATTAGCACCCTACTGATTGATTGCTCAATCAGCATGTCACTGAGTACTAAGCTGTTATGATTTTGATCGGAGGAGGCTGTTCGACTCTCAACATTGCCCTTGTGATGGAACGATGACCCTTTTTTGGAATACAAAGATTCCTGGGTGCATGAATAGAGTAATACTTAATTGAATAAAACATTTAAGATTAAGAAATGGTTGGTGTTTGATTACTTTCCATCAATGGTTATGTAGAATCCTGAGGTGATAGACAAGGGTTAAAATCCTTAATGATTCAACGTCTTCCTTTCTGGATTCATAAACTAAGTTTGTATTTTAGATCAGAGTTTCTCCATTTATGATTTAAACCAACCCTCACTTGATATAAACCAATAAATCCCTAGTTTAATCAAGTGTACAGTACTTGTTTAAAACAGTATTTCCACGGCTACAAAACTAGACCATGTTATTTAAACTCAGATATTTAATCAAGAGTTATTCACAGTGTACACTACTAGTTTAGTATTTCCACAGCTTTATAACAAAACACAGATAGTTAATTACCCCTGATATGACGTCTTATCAAAAAGGTTTTAACCACGTTTATCGGTGGAAGGGTATTAATTGATTTAAGATCATGGATGTAACATGTAATCAAAGCACCGAGTTTTCATTTATAATATATAGTTAGGAACATTATTCCACAACGGATTGTGCCCACGACTTTCATAGCTTCCACGTTCCGTACTCCACACATTCGTGATGTTTCCGGCGCTATACAAATGAAAGCCATATAACGTTACCTCCGTTGTTTCATAATGACATCATCCCAAGTAACGACTAACTACATCACAACAAACACAATAGCTAATCTACTCACTAATCATGGCAATGTATCCTAAATCAAACATAATAATAGCATGCAACATTATGAGAGATAAGGATAGAAATAACCGAAAGTAATACGTAGATTGAATAGTAGCTGAAAGATTACACGGACAGAGCTCCGAAATATCCCGAACAATATTACAAAAGAGATCCTCCAAGAATTCCAACTCTGTTACAAAAGCTACCCTATTGATTCTCCTCTAACTCCTTAGAGAAGTGATAGAGAGAAAAACTAACTAACTACTAAACTAATTCTCCTCTAACTCCTAAGAGTAGTGCTAGAGAGAGAATGAAAACTAGAGAGAGAGTGAAATGTGAGAATGAGGTTTGTTTGAAATGGTGAAATGAGGTTAGTATTTATAGGGAAAGTCTAGGGCTTGAGGTACAAGTCTTTAAGCATCAAGAACAAGCACCAAAGCATCATACGGGACAAGCGGACAAAAGGGGGGGGGGGGGGGGTCAAACGGCACCTCACAAGGCAAAAGACCCCGTATACGGCACCCTAGGTACCGTATACTGCACTTAAGGTGCCTTATATGGCACCATTGGTGGTAGGGGGGGGGGGGGGGGGTTGGTGCTCCATTTGGCCTCCGCTGATACCTCGGTTGCTTGGTTCGTCCATATCTTCTTCGTTTGGAGTCCGTTTTGCTTGATTTTTGCGCCGTTGGATTCGTTTTTCCGTTACGCTTCTAATGACACTAAGTTTGCCAATTTTGGAAGTGTTTGACTTTTGCGTGTTCCGGATGACGATCGGTGAGCTTCCAGACTGCACATCTTCTCCGTTCTTCGTCCGTTTCTTCTGATTCTTTCACCTCCGGTCTTGGATTTCCCTATGGAATCATAAAGTATGAATTAAGATCTAGTTCCATAAGTGATTCAAGAAGGGAATATTTAAGGTGACGTTATTTGCCTCGTTTTGCGTGATTAACGGATGTTTTTAGTGATTTTAACAGCAGCATCCATAATTGGACCACTTTGGTGATTTTAAGTAAATAATAGATGTTTTCACCAAAAATAAGTCCAATAAGTGTAGAATAATGTGCCTAATAACATGACTTTTTAGGTCACATCATCAGGTATCTTATCTTTGGTGGAAAGCATTCGTCTAATGTACTTGGTACTGGTAGGAATTCTAGACACGGTGTCTAAGAACTTTGAGTCGAGTTTGAAGGAATTGACCTTGTACTTTTGCTTTAGACAATTAAGGAATGGGATTCTCACTTCTCTTTTAGGAGTGGGTATGGATGGGGTCTCAACTGTCTTTGGGACAGGAGATTCTTCCTTCACCGGAAAAGAAGTATTAGGTTGACTCGGTGTCACCTGTGGGTCTTTAGAGGCTATTTGTTTGGCCTCTTCTACGTGTGGGTTGTGAATGGTATTGTTGGGAAGGGTTCCTTGGGGTCTGGTGTCAAAACGCTGAGCCAACTGACCGATTTGGTTCTCAAGGCTTTTAAGAACCGAGAGTTGGTTTCTAATGAATAGGTCAGTCTGGTCTTGTCTAGCAGTGGTTTTCTGGTTGAATAGTGTCTGAACCTCGATAAATTTGGTAAGATTATCATCATGACTAGTGACAGGCACAATGGTCTTTGTGGTATCACTAGGTGGTCTGACATCTGGTGCAGTTAAGGATAAGGGTTGCTTGTAGGTAAGCTGTGGTTGTTATGGGTAGGTTGGGTATCTTGGTTGGTATTTGGGTTGAAAGGTTGGTTGGTTATTTCGTGGAGGAAATTGAGTGTTTCGAGTCCTAGGTGGAGAAGTTCGAGCGAAACCAGGTGGATTCTGTGGTCGAGCTGGGAATTGCGCGTAGTAGACCGTGCCGTCAGCTGAATCTTCGTACTCCACTTGATATTCTTCCGTGGGAAGGTGAGCACAGTTCTGGCAAGCCTGAACTTGGTGGATCTGCTGCGGTTGTTTCTTTAGCTCTCCCAACTGTTTCGTCAATGACTCAATCTGCTCACTTAAGGATTTGATCATCTCGGGTTGGATTTGGTTGTAGGAGGATAGAGGTAGTGATGAGGATTGCTCATCTGTCTTCCAGTCGTGATGGTGCATCGTCATATTCTCGATCAAGTTCCAAGCTTCTTCGTCTGTGAGTTGCATGAAGTTGCCTTGAGCAGCGGCGTCAAGGGTGATGCAGTGGTTTGGAACAAGACCGTTGTAAAACATGCATAACTGGGCAATATTTTCGATTTGGTCGTTTGGACATTTCTTCAGAAGGATCTTGAATCGTTCCCATGCCGTGTAGATAGACTCATCATAAGCTTGATGGAAGTTTGTGATGTCATTCTTGGACATGGTTTGTTTGGACGGAGGAAAGTATTTGGTTAGGAATTTGGTAGCCATATACGTCCATGAGGTGACTGAGCCGGTCTCAAGTCCCTCAAACCATGTCTGGGCATGAAGAGCGAGAGAATAGGGGAACAAGTATAGGCGGACTACATCCTGCTCAACCCCGTTCTGCTTGTAAGAGTTGGAAATCTGAATGAATTTGTCGATATGGGCGTTAGGGTCATCACGGGGTAAACCGTGGAATTGACAGTTGTCCTTGATAAGTTGAACGATGTGGTGTTTAAGTTTGAAAGATGCGCCTTCGATTACCGGATAGCTGATGGGTCCTCCTCGTCCTTCGATACACGGTTTGGTGTGATCGGCGAGAGTGATCCTTGCGGCCATCTGTTGGAAGCGAGAGCGTCTTTCTTTACGGATTGTTTGGACAATCGACTCAGGATCGGGTGTGAAAATGAGTGGTTCAGTTCTGGATGATCTGGTCGAACGTCGTTGTATGTTGTGGGAAGGAATTTTCGGTTGGAACAAGGAAAAGAAAACTACGGGTATTTACAGGTGGTACTAAATAGAAAAGTTCTTCTGGATAACTAAGAGTCTTACGATTGAATCCCCGGCAGTGGCGCCAAAAACCTGATCGCGCCCCAAACGGTCGGTCAAGGAATTACTTCCTTGTCGCTGCCGGTCCTTACGCTTGAGGCGGGCGATCGGAGGGTGGTTTTAAATTTATAGAGCTGGGGACTTAAGTTTTACTTATAACTACGAATAGTTGTAAGTAATGACTCAGGGTCGTTATTAAGATCAACCGTATTGTGAAACCAAACAGTCAAGACGATCAATTCGATTTAGTAGGGTTTGTAAACAAGAGATTTGATTTTTGGGTTTTTAATTACTTTGGTCCTAAATTAAACTAAATAAATAGCAAAATAAAATTATAGGTGATAATCAGTATGGAGAGGAGTGTTTGTTGTGATTTCATTAGCCTTAAGGGAAGATGATGTTTGGATTGATGTTTTTAAAACATTCTTTCTAAGTATTTGTATTTTACTTGTTTCAGATACTTATGGTGTAAACACTAGTACCCTACTATTTGATTTCTCAGACAGTATGTCAATGAGTACTAGGCTATCATGAGTCTGATCAGATCAGGCTGCTCTACCCCCAACACTGTCTGTGAAGACAAGTGACCCTTCTTGAAGTTAACTCCTGGGTGCATGAATAAGGTAACAGACCGATATTTAATTTCTGACCGTTCTTAATACCATAAAGTATTCTAATTCAAGTAGAGCATTTAGGACTGTAACACCCCCAAATTTAATGATTTGCGGAAGCTTGATTTGGGTGTTACCAATCAATAACAAAGCACAAAGATAAATAGCAAACGACTCTATATGCGTCGCTTTAACAAAATATATTGATAACTGAAATGTTTACAACATTTAAAGCTTTACATAGCTCGAGTTAAATAAAATGAGATTTCAGTACATAAGTACTTGTACAAAATATACTAATGCAAGAAAATCTCAATCGTCTGTATGCTGACTCGAGCTAAATCCTGAAGCAGAAACATCCTACTGCTGGGTACCTGCGATATATGCTAAAAGGTCAGCTATAAAGCTGGTGAGCTCACAGGTTTGAAATCAAGTAATATCGTATGAACCGCAAGATTTAAGTAATGAATTGCATCCAGCAATTAAATAATGAATTGCATCCAGCAATTAAATAATGAATTGCATCCAGCAATTAAATGATAATCATCGTGTATACAGCCATGAGCACATAGTTGAGCTTAACTCGAGGGCCGGGTCCCCTATAGAGAATTCCGGGCGAGGTGCCTCCACGAATGCCTAATCAACATTCGTCTTCCCAAATATTAGTACGTCCGTTTACCCGGTTAGTGCTTGCTAACCCGGACGAGGAGGGTCAATCCTATATGGTACCATATACTAATATTCACGCTACAACGTATTAACAACTATGCTGACGGAGGACTTTAAATGATTAGTTTCGAAAAACTCATGTAGTATATGAAAAGTTGGTACTTGCGTTCACATGTTAAAAGTTGAGCAGTATATCACACCCCTGAGTAAAACAGTAAAAGAGGGGCTATGAGACTCACCTGAGTCTGAATGCGTTTACACAAACGTAAGTTGATTAGCCGAATCTGAAGTCCAAAGACTTGTAACCTGAGGGTGTCCACGACACGCGATGGTTATAATCATGATTGGGTATCTCAAAAGATCACCCTTGTAGTTGTTACACAACTATATATATGTCCAAATTACTACGATTTGGTTGATTTGTTAAGTGTTTGAAAACATGTACGGCCCGTTGGTGACGGATTTGTAATAATAATCTCAACTATTATTATGGTGATTTCGTGGCGTTTTACTTTGAAAAATGTGTTTCGATTGTGTTTTAGAAGCCGTTACGGAATCTAAGTACGGGGGTCCGGGGGCAGCGCCCCTGGTAGCGGGGTCCAAGGGGCGGCAGCCCCTGGCGGGGTCCAAGGGGCAGAGCCCCTGGCTGGGGTTGAACTGCCAGGTCAGCTTGGAAAATTTTTATTTCTACTATATTGCTTTGACGAAAAACGCATCTGGGATCTGAATTCGGGTAAAATCGAGTGATAAATTTTAGGTCTCGACACTTAGTAAAAATCTGAGTTTTCTGTGTTTTGCGACACAATATGCGACACTAAAGATGTTATGCGACACAAGGGTTGTGTCGCATAGAAAATGCGACACAATGTCTATACGACACAAGGGTTGTGTCGCATAGATGCGAGATGCTGATTCAACAGCGACATAGTGATTGTGTCGTATGGGGTATGCGACATAGTGGTTGTGTCGCAAGACTTGCGACACTAAATCTTTGGTACGACATAAGGTACGACACAAGGGATTTTATGCGACACTAAAGCCAAAATACGACACAACATGCGACACAAGGCTTGTGTCGCATGGATGAACACCAGCCCAGAAAGTCCGGCTGTTAATGTTTTTCCGGCTAAAATTCCGTTTTAAACTCGTTTTTAAGCTATGAAATCGTGTTATATACTTAGTAAGGGACATATATATGATATATAAATAACCACAAGTGAAAAATACTAAGATTCGAGAGATTTCGGGATTTTGTCGGAAACTTACAATTTGCCGAAATGGAAATCCGGAAAGGTAGAAATGTAGATCGTCGAGAGGTGGTCGTGAATCTCTCAAAATCTTGGTGATTCGAGCGCGTATAATGGTGTTATTTGCGGTTTTAGTGATTTGTGGTATTTTGGTGGTTTTGGAGGAAATAAGAGAAGAGAGAGAGAAAGATAAAAAGAAATGAGAGAAATGAAAGGGAAATGGGAGGTTATCCTCCCATTTTTCAGTCTCCGACTCGCGATCCGCGTGGTGTTCGTTTTCTCCGTCATTTAACGTTTTTATAATTTATTTTACATATTAATTGGTAAGTTTTAAAATACAAATTATTACGCGATATTTTATTTAAATATTTTACAATTCGATTTATATTCGAGTTATAATAAGTAAGTTTGTTTAAATCGTATAAGTTTTGTTTGTATGGTCCGAATAAATACGAAATATTATCATAATAATATTTTTGACATAAAAGTGTTATTTAATAAAATTGGTCACCAACGTCCGTATTAAATTGAATCGAAATACATTCGATTTAAATTGCGTACGATTAAATCCAATCGCATTTTCGTATATATTAAACAATATATATAATTCGATACATTAATTAGCCTAACACAGAACTAATTACATGTATTAACATACGATTAGGCACTAATTACTAGTCCTAATTTAGCGGGTGTTACATTCTCCCCCTGTTAAGAGAATTTCGTCCCGAAATTTAGCTCGAAGTCGTGTTTGATGTAGAATCAGTGAATAGTTGCGGATATTTGAGTCGCATTTGGTCTTCCCGTTCCCAGGTGAATTCCGGACCACGCCGCGAATTCCATCTGACCTTGACGATGGGAATACGACTTTGTTTCAGTTGTTTGACCTCACGGTCCATAATTTCAGCGGGTTCCTCAACGAAGTGAAGTTTATCGTCAACACGAATTTCATCTAATGGAATGATAAGTGTCTCATCAGACAGACACTTCTTCAAATTCGAAACATGAAAAGTAGGGTGCACGCTGCTGAGTTCGGATGGCAGCTGCAATCGATAAGCTACGGGGCCAATCCGTTCGAGGATCTCAAAAGGCCCAATGTACCTGGGATTCAACTTCCCGCGTTTGCCAAAACGGATGACGCCTTTCCAAGGCGATACTTTTAAGAGTACTCGATCCCCAACTTGGAACTCGAGTGGTTTGCGTCTCACGTCAGCATAACTTTTCTGACGATCACGTGCGGCTTTGAGTCGATTTTGGATTTCCACAATTTTCTCGGTGGTGGCGTGTATGAGTTCAGGACCAGTGAGTTGACTATCTCCCACTTCAGTCCAACAGATCGGTGATCGGCACTTACGACCGTACAGTGCCTCAAAAGGTGCAGCCTTAATGCTGGCGTGATAACTGTTATTGTACGAAAATTCGCACAACGGTAGATGTTTTTCCCAGTTTGTACCGAAATCAACTACGCAGGCGCGTAGCATATCTTCCAAGGTTTGAATGTTTCGTTCACTTTGGCCATCGGTTTGAGGATGGTACGCGGTACTCATATCGAGACGGGTACCCAATGCTTTTTGAAGTGATTGCCAAAAGTGAGAGGTGAAACGGGCATCCCTGTCAGAGATGATCGAGATTGGAACACCGTGATGAGAAACGATTTCCTTGATGTAGATTTGTGTAAGGCGTTCCATTTTATCGTTTTCCTTGATTGCCAGAAAATGAGCAGATTTGGTGAGACGATCGACGATCACCCAAATGGTATCGCAACCGCTCGACGACTTGGGTAGTTTGGTTATGAAATCCATGGCAATTTGTTCCCATTTCCATTTGGGGATTTCAGGTTGTTGGAGTAAACCAGGAGGTTTCTGATGTTCGGTTTTGACTTTCGAGCAAGTAAGACACTTGCTGACATAAGTGGCGATTTCGGCTTTCATGTTTGGCCACCAATAAAATTCCTTAATACCGTGGTACATCTTATCGGATCCCGGATGAATAGAATATTTAGACTTGTGAGCCTCGTCCATCACCAAGTCTCTTAGGTTCCCAAAACTAGGCAACCAGATTCGGTTTGAGAAATACCTAATCCCGTTAGATTTGATTTCAAATTGTTTGTCAATGCCCCGCAAGGCTTCATGTTTGATGTTTTCCGGTTTCAGGGCTTCGATCTGAGCGGTATGAATTTGAATGGTAAGATCGTTATGAATGGTCATACTGAGGGCTCGGACTCGAAGGGGTTTTGATCGTTCCTTTCGACTGAGGGCATCGGCTACAACATTAGCCTTCCCTGGATGGTACTTGATCTCGCAATCGTAATCGGTAAGCAACTCGACCCATCGACGTTGCCTCATATTGAGATCCTTCTGATCGAAGATATGTTGGAGACTTTTATGATCGGTAAAAATGGTGCACTTAGTGCTGTAGAGATAATGTCTCCAGATTTTGAGAGCAAAAACGACAGCTCCAAGTTCGAGATCATGAGTGGTGTAGTTCTTTTCGTGAATTTTTAGCTGTCGTGAGGCATAAGCAATGACCTTGTCTCGTTGCATCAACACACAACCGAGACCTTGATGGGAAGCATCGCAGTATACCACGAAGTCATCGGTGCCTTCGGGTAAGGATAGAATCGGAGCACTGCAAAGCTTTTGTTTCAAAAGTTGGAACGCTGACTCTTGTTTTTCGGTCCAATCGAACCTTTTGTCCTTCTGAGTCAGTACCGTAAGTGGTTGAGCTATTTTAGAGAAATTTTCGATAAATCGACGATAGTACCCAGCAAGACCCAAGAATTGACGTACTTCAGTTGCAGAGGTGGGTGCTTGCCAGTCTTTGATTGCCTCGATCTTTGATGGGTCCACGTGAATTCCCTGGCTGTCGATCACGTGACCAAGAAATTGAACGGTTTGAATCCAGAACTCACACTTAGAGAATTTAGCGTAAAGCTCCTCGTGTCTAAGTAGTTCAAGGATGGTCTTAAGGTGTTGCGCATGTTCTTGCTCGTTGCGTGAGTAAATGAGTATGTCATCGATATAGACAATGACAAACTTATCGAGGTAAGGTTTGCGCACCCGGTTCATGAGGTCCATGAATACAGCCGGTGCGTTGGTTAGACCAAAGGGCATCACTTGGAATTCGTAGTGCCCGTAACGAGTTCTGAAAGCAGTTTTTGGAATATCAGCGTCGCGAACTCGTAACTGATGATAACCTGATCGCAGGTCGATTTTTGAGTAGAAACTTGAACCCTGAAGTTGGTCGAATAGATCATCAATGCGAGGAAGTGGGTATCGGTTTTTGACGGTCAATTTGTTCAATTCTCGGTAGTCGATGCACATTCGGAAAGAACCGTCCTTCTTCTTAACAAATAAGACCGGAGCTCCCCAAGGTGAAGAACTCGGTCTAATGAATCCTCGATCCAGAAGTTCCTGTAACTGAGAGGACAACTCCTGAAGTTCGGATGGGGCGAAACGGTATGGTGCGCGGGCCACCGGTGCGGCACCCGGCACGAGATCAATTGAGAACTCGACCTGTCTAGATGGAGGTAAACCAGGCAGTTCTTCTGGAAAGACTTCGGGAAAGTCTCTAACAATCGGCACATCCTCAAGTCGCTTCTCCTCCGACTTCTTCTCCGTGATGTGTGCAAGTATTGCGGGGTAACCCTTTCTCAGAAATTTTCGGGTTTTTAAGCACGAGATGATATTGAGTCCAGTCCCACCGGTCTCCCCCTGTATGATCAAGGTTCCACCAACGGCGAGTGGGATACGGACGATTTTATCGTGACAAACGATCTCAGCTCGATGTTTGGACAACCAGTCCATTCCAATAATGACGTCGAAACTTCCGATTTCAATGGGTATAAGGTCGATCGAAAAGGTTTCGTCAGCTAGGTTTAAAGTGCAATTCGGTATCACACTGGTGATTTCTACAAGTTTTCCATTTGCTAGCTCTACAGTGTACTTAACATCTAAGGCAACAGGAGTGATGTCAAGTAATGGGCAAAAATCATCGGAGATAAAGCTTCTATCCGCACCAGTATCAAATAGAACAGAAGCATTTAAGTTGTTGAGGAGGAACATACCCGAGACCACATTCGGGTCTTGGCGGGCGTCCCCAGATTTGATGACGAAAGCTCTGCTGCGAGTGTTGTTGTTGTTGTTGCTGTTGTTGCGGTTGTTGTTGTTGTTGCTCTTCAGTTTTGGGCACGAATCTCTGAAATGCCCAGGTTTCCCACACTCAAAGCATACTTTGGGTGGTCTGGTGTTGTTGTTGGAATTGTTGTTGCCGGGAGAGCGGCAATCTTTTGTGAGGTGGCCGTACCTCTTGCAATTGTTGCAAAAGGGACCACAGGAGCCTTCATGGTGGCGACTGCACTTGGAACAATAAGGTTTGCTCCCAGTGTAGCCCCGGACGATGTCAGTGGTGGTGTTGTAAGCTTTGATGGTGTCGGGTTTCTTGTTTTGTTGGTTGGAGGGGTTGTTGTGGTAGTCAGACCACTTGCGTTTGTTGTTATGGGAGGATGAAGTGGGTGGTTCAGAATCTTGGCTCATTGACATCAAGTCTTGGGCCAATAGGATCGCACCGTCAATGGTGGTTGGTTTTGAAGAGATGACGTGTCCCCGAACAGGATCAGGGAGACCAAGAACGTACTTCCTGATTTTATCAGGTTCAGTGCTCACCATAGCTGGGCGGAGGGCAGCTAATTGTTGAAACCTGGTGGTATAACCATCGATATCACCACCCTGAACCTTTAAGTTCCAGAACTCCTCATCTAGCTTTTGGAGTTTGGCGATAGAGCAGTATTTGGCAGTGAGTTTTGCCTTCAATTCCTCCCAAGTGAGTTGGTAGGCAATGTCAGCACCCACTGATTGGGTATATGAATTCCACCAAGAGTGGGCATCATCTTCAAGAGAGCAGGTGGCGAAGTTTACTTTGTCGTTCTCCGCGCATTTACTAACACGGAAAACAGTTTCCATTTTCTCGAACCACCTGATCAGTCTGATGGCTCCTTCAGAACCCTTGAAGCTCGAGGGTTTGCAGCTTTGGAAGTCCTTGTAAGAACAAGGTTTGACGGCAGAGGTTCCAGCGGTATCGCTGTTTCTTGTGGAGTTGGGTGGGGTATTCCGAGCCAAGGCTTCAGTAACAGCCTGGGTTATGAGTGACGTGATCTGAGCATCTGTGACGTAGATTAATTTGTTCCATCATCGTGACAAGACGGTCCACAGTGTTTGCAAGCCTGCTAGCTTGTCGGGCGTTGTCTTCTGCTAGCGCAAGTCGTTGTGTTATTCCGCGCGCATACTCTTCTGCTTCATGTGAGCGTTGCTCACATTCTTCCATCCTTTGTTGTATAAGGGCATTTTCCACCCTTATTTCTATAATTTGGTTGCGAAGGACATCCATGTTGTTGTTTGTGGTTTCAAGGTCGTCGGAGACCTGTTCTATGCGTTCAAGAGACGTAAGTTGCCAGTTTTCATTTGTTTCCTGCAACACGACATCCATGGTGCGAAGTCGCTGCTCGTGTTGATTTACCCTAGCAGTTAAAGCCGGTATGGCGATGTGAGTGGGATACGGGCCAGCTCGAGGCAACCTGTTGTTCCTCCTTGCTACCCTTGGGTTCTGCGACCCGGATGGAGAACGAGATGAATTTGATGGGATGTTTGCCATTTCTGAGACAAAGCGTTAGTAAGATTGAGGCCTATATTCATATAGCTCCTATATAATATAGCCTATTGAGTGTCTAGCATAAACATGTTTGAGTCTCGGTTCTCTCGAGGTCAGAGTCTTCTATTGTATCCTGTTCAGCCATAACTACTTTCAGATCTTACATCATCTTTGCTTAATTGTACATAGTTGATCAGGCTATGTTAAATTAAACTCGTATGCTGTAATCCCTGAACCAGTCATACCTAATAAGGAATACTGCCTAATGGTCATAGTCTAGGCTCACTAAATGCAACCTAGTTCACTATAACCTTAGGCTCTGATACCAATCTGTAACACCCCCAAATTTAATGATTTGCGGAAGCTTGATTTGGGTGTTACCAATCAATAACAAAGCACAAAGATAAATAGCAAACGACTCTATATGCGTCGCTTTAACAAAATATATTGATAACTGAAATGTTTACAACATTTAAAGCTTTACATAGCTCGAGTTAAATAAAATGAGATTTCAGTACATAAGTACTTGTACAAAATATACTAATGCAAGAAAATCTCAATCGTCTGTATGCTGACTCGAGCTAAATCCTGAAGCAGAAACATCCTACTGCTGGGTACCTGCGATATATGCTAAAAGGTCAGCTATAAAGCTGGTGAGCTCACAGGTTTGAAATCAAGTAATATCGTATGAACCGCAAGATTTAAGTAATGAATTGCATCCAGCAATTAAATAATGAATTGCATCCAGCAATTAAATGATAATCATCGTGTATACAGCCATGAGCACATAGTTGAGCTTAACTCGAGGGCCGGGTCCCCTATAGAGAATTCCGGGCGAGGTGCCTCCACGAATGCCTAATCAACATTCGTCTTCCCAAATATTAGTACGTCCGTTTACCCGGTTAGTGCTTGCTAACCCGGACGAGGAGGGTCAATCCTATATGGTACCATATACTAATATTCACGCTACAACGTATTAACAACTATGCTGACGGAGGACTTTAAATGATTAGTTTCGAAAAACTCATGTAGTATATGAAAAGTTGGTACTTGCGTTCACATGTTAAAAGTTGAGCAGTATATCACACCCCTGAGTAAAACAGTAAAAGAGGGGCTATGAGACTCACCTGAGTCTGAATGCGTTTACACAAACGTAAGTTGATTAGCCGAATCTGAAGTCCAAAGACTTGTAACCTGAGGGTGTCCACGACACGCGATGGTTATAATCATGATTGGGTATCTCAAAAGATCACCCTTGTAGTTGTTACACAACTATATATATGTCCAAATTACTACGATTTGGTTGATTTGTTAAGTGTTTGAAAACATGTACGGCCCGTTGGTGACGGATTTGTAATAATAATCTCAACTATTATTATGGTGATTTCGTGGCGTTTTACTTTGAAAAATGTGTTTCGATTGTGTTTTAGAAGCCGTTACGGAATCTAAGTACGGGGGTCCGGGGGCAGCGCCCCTGGTAGCGGGGTCCAAGGGGCGGCAGCCCCTGGCGGGGTCCAAGGGGCAGAGCCCCTGGCTGGGGTCGAACTGCCAGGTCAGCTTGGAAAATTTTTATTTCTACTATATTGCTTTGACGAAAAACGCATCTGGGATCTGAATTCGGGTAAAATTGAGTGATAAATTTTAGGTCTCGACACTTAGTAAAAATCTGAGTTTTCTGTGTTTTGCGACACAATATGCGACACTAAAGATGTTATGCGACACAAGGGTTGTGTCGCATAGAAAATGCGACACAATGTCTATACGACACAAGGGTTGTGTCGCATAGATGCGAGATGCTGATTCAACAGCGACATAGTGATTGTGTCGTATGGGGTATGCGACATAGTGGTTGTGTCGCAAGACTTGCGACACTAAATCTTTGGTACGACATAAGGTACGACACAAGGGATTTTATGCGACACTAAAGCCAAAATACGACACAACATGCGACACAAGGCTTGTGTCGCATGGATGAACACCAGCCCAGAAAGTCCGGTTGTTAATGTTTTTCCGGCTAAAATTCCGTTTTAAACTCGTTTTTAAGCTATGAAATCGTGTTATATACTTAGTAAGGGACATATATATGTTATATAAATAACCACAAGTGAAAAATACTAAGATTCGAGAGATTTCGGGATTTTGTCGGAAACTTACAATTTGCCGAAATGGAAATCCGGAAAGGTAGAAATGTAGATCGTCGAGAGGTGGTCGTGAATCTCTAAAAATCTTGGTGATTCGAGCGCGTATAATGGTGTTATTTGCGGTTTTAGTGATTTGTGGTATTTTGGTGGTTTTGGAGGAAATAAGAGAAGAGAGAGAGAAAGATAAAAAGAAATGAGAGAAATGAAAGGGAAATGGGAGGTTATCCTCCCATTTTTCAGTCTCCGACTCGCGATCCGCGTGGTGTTCGTTTTCTCCGTCATTTAACGTTTTTATAATTTATTTTACATATTAATTGGTAAGTTTTAAAATACAAATTATTACGCGATATTTTATTTAAATATTTTACAATTCGATTTATATTCGAGTTATAATAAGTAAGTTTGTTTATTTAGTCGTCGCGTTTTAATATTTTTAAATCGTATAAGTTTTGTTTGTATGGTCCGAATAAATACGAAATATTATCATAATAATATTTTTGACATAAAAGTGTTATTTAATAAAATTGGTCACCAACGTCCGTATTAAATTGAATCGAAATACATTCGATTTAAATTGCGTACGATTAAATCCAATCGCATTTTCGTATATATTCAACAATATATATAATTCGATACATTAATTAGCCTAACATAGAACTAATTACATGTATTAACATACGATTAGGCACTAATTACTAGTCCTAATTTAGCGGGTGTTACAAGGACCTAATTCGAAAAGCGTCTGTTAACTTTTCATGGATGGTTTGTTAGGTTCAGAGCTGGTGGATGACCCAGTGCTGCTCAGAATGTATACACCGACGGCTGTTCCATAACTTGGGTGTACAGGAACCGTTCCAGAGGGAAGGTTCCGACACTTACACGAGGTACTAGGACGTTTTACGGCATTCCATGCCTTGCGCACTAATGCAAGTTAGAGTGTATACACCGACGGCCGTTCCATAGCTTCCATGCATTTGTACTACACCAGAGGTGGTTCCAGCACAATACTAAGTAATAGGACGTTTTACGGTGTTCCACGCGTATTGCACATTCAGGTCACTCTGAACCCATTTAAACTCAGTTTGTATTAAAGTGTACCCATCTATGATATAAACCAGCCCTCACTTAATATTACCCAATAAATCCCTGATTAATTCACGTTGTACTATACATTAGTTTGAAGGTATTTCCAAAGCTTCGAAATCAGACCATGCATAGATAGCACAGATAATTAATTACTCTCAGAACAAGGTTCGCGACTCCTTGTCTTTCAGAGTTTTAACCACGTTTATTGGAGGAAAGGCGATAGATTTGAAAACAGTTTATAATCATAGATGAAAAGTTAAACAGAACATAGTATTCAATTATATTATTAAATTAACATCATCCCCCATTATAACGGCTAACCACATCACAACAAACACACAAGCTAACTACTCACTAATCATGGTAACGAATCCTAAATCTAGCATAATAACAATAGCATGCATTATAACATATAAGGAAAGAGATAACCGTGATAAATGCGTAGTCTGAATATAAGCTGAAAGATTACAATGAGCAGAGCCTCGAATATTACAAAAGCACCCCTCCAAGTATCTCCAACAAATATTACAAAGTAGCCCCTCCGTTAGCCCCGTTAAATATTAACGAGAAACTAAATACTAACTAACTATTTAGCTAACAACTAAAATAAAGAGAGAGTGTGTGTGTTGATTGTTGGTAGAATGATGTGATCATGAATTGTGTGAAATGAGGAGGTGAAAGCCTCTATTTATAGGCTTACAAGTTACAAATTTACACTCAACACCCTCGCTCCCAATTTAACACTAAAATACACCCTCGAGCTATGAAATTCGACACCAAAAGGGGCGTATTCGACACCAAAAGGGGCGTATTCGACACCAAAAGGGGCGTATTCGGTAGCAAATAGGGCGTATTCGATAGCAAACTGGGCGTATCCGGCACCATAGAGGGGGTATACCACCCCTACAAGGGGGTATACCACCCCAAATAGGGGGTATATGGCCCTATAAGGGGGGGGGGGGGTATACGGCCTGTAGGGTGGTGTAGCCCTGGTCGTGGTCTTGTGCACTGGATCGTAAGTCTTGCGTGCTAGATCATAATTCGTTTGGCAATAACTTCTTCATTCTAGGTCCGTTTTCAGCGTTCTTTATATCCACGCGTTCGTATTTACCTGAAGATCATAATGAGATAATCAAAGAATAATTTCAAGGTATTATGCTTAAAAAGTGCTTGTAGAACGTGACCATATCGCTTATGCTCTATTTTGTACGTTATTTAACCATTTTACCTGATTTTCGAAGCAATGCCTTATTTTTAGCCTTAATAATGAATTATGGTGAAAAAGTATTGATTTTGAATGTTTTCATCCATTTTGGGGCTAAAAAGGTGAGTATTATGTACGCAAAAATGTGACTTTTTACGTCCAATCAATGGAAATCAAATTTAATGAGCTCTGGTCCTCCTAATTAGTTAGCTGGCTTCACTAGGGTGTGAGTATCGTAGGCCTATGTTGGTGATAATTATTGCATGACATTTGATAATACTGCTTTATTTTAACCTACTTAAACATGAAATTATGAGGCCATGGATATGAGATGGATGTCCACCGGCAGGGGTATGCAGGCCAATGATTGCCGACAGAAGCTGCGGCCAGAGATAGCCGGTAGAAGTTACAGCTAGGGGTTGCTGCGATAGCCCTGTGGCCAGGGATTGCCAAAGAAGCTACGGCTAGGGATAGCCAAAAATACACAGCGGCTAGGGGTTGCCAAAGAGGCAGTGGTCAGGGGTTGCTGAATAGGCTGTGGCCAGGGATTTCCAAAGAGGCTACGGCCAGGGATTGCCAAAGATTCATTGCGGCTAGGAGTTTCCAATGAGGCTGCGGTCAGGGGTTGCCATGGAGGCTGCGGCCAGGGGTTGCCATGGAGGCTGCGGTCAGGGGTTGCCAAAAAGGCTGCGGCCAGGGGTTGCCATGGAGGCTGCGGCCATGGGTTGCCAAAGAGGCTGCGGCCAGGGGTTGTCGAAGAGGCTGCGGCCAGGGGTTATTTGTCGCACCCCAAAATTTGGGTTGCGGAAGCGAATCGGGTCGGGGCGCGACTAATCAATAATCAAAATACACAAGGTATATAATGAACGACATCTACATGCGTCGTTTACAAAAACTACATTGATTGTAATAAAGTTTACAATAGTTAATAAGTTACAAAAGCTCGGTAACCTATCCGAGAGATTCTATGGCATTACTACTTTTACAAAATATAATAATGCAGGAAAATCTCTTGATGTTTGCATGCGACTCGAGCTATGTATGTCCTGAGCAGACATACTACTACTGTGTACCTGAGAACACATGCTAAAAGGGTCAGTTAACGCTGGTGAGCTCACAGGTGTAATAATGAAACAACAATGTATGAACCACAAGATTTAGTATAATGATTTGAATTTAATCAAATAAATATGTATATTACTGCCATGAGCTCATAGTTTGAGCTTAACTGAGGGGTTAGGATCACAATCAAGTGCCTGATCGATTTTGCCTCCTGCATGTGCCTAATCATACACACGTGTGAACAAATGATAATGCGTCCGTTCGACCGCAGTCGTGGTAGCGCGACTACCCTGAACGGGGATTGTCAATCCCATATGGTACCATACACTAACACTCGCGCTAAATCCATACTAACAAACTATGATGTGGAGGGCTTCATTATTAGTAAAAACAACTCATGCAATCAATATATCGAGGTTTAGTACTTGTGTTCATATGTAAATAAAACTGAGCATGTATTCCCACCCCTGGGTTTAAAACAGTAAAATGAGGGGCTATGAGACTCACCTGAGTCTGATGATTGCAGTGAAGCAAATATGATGTAGTAAAACGGGGTGTCCGAAGACTGTAACCTGCCGGACGTCCAAAACGCGCAAGGTTATAAGTATATGTAGACGTCTCAAAAGACCGTCCATGCTAGTTGTTCATCCAACTAGTAATGTCCAAATGATTTGGTTGTTGATTAATTAGTTTGAGTTTGAAAATATGTACGGCCCGTTGGTGTCGGTTGGTAATAATAATCTTTGAAGTATTATTATTATGTGTATCGTATATAAGTGTTGGAGTAACGTGTGTTTGACACTTAGTGTGAAAAATAGTTTTCAAGTTTCTGATTTAGGCGACACTTAGAGCGTCTCTTAGTAGTTTTTGGCGACACTAGGAGAGTGTCGCATATATAGTGAATTTCAGTATTGTAAGCGTCACTGAGTGAAGTGTCGCATAAGGTGGCGTCACTAGGTTGCGTCACTAAGGTTAAGTGCCGCAGGTGTACTGTTCCTAAAATAGGCGTCACTTCGATTAAGTGTCGCTGGTGTGCGACATGGCGTCACTTCGGTTAAGTGATGCTAGTATGCGTCATTTGATTAACGCGTCACTCAAGGGGAGTGTCGCTAAAATAGCTTACGGATATTGTAGCGTCACTTGGGTAAGTGTCGTATGAAATGAATTCGTGCAAAATAGCGTCACTTAGGTGAGTGTCACATGACTGATTTGGTCCATGCGACATTTAAGTCTGATGTGTTTTACTCTATCTCCAAAACGTGGTCAATGGTCTCGGTTTGACCCGAAACTTTTACCCAATTCTTAAAATGGTCCAATAATTTCAACAAAATTATTGGTTCGTGTCGGGGTTCACCCGCAGTGTCGGTTTTGTAAAATGACTAAAACAGCCCTTATGTTTACATTTTTAGATTTTTGACTCGACGAGCCTCTCGTTTTCTACACTTTTAATTCCAAACCAAGACTCACCAAAAATCACAGTTGGACATACATATGTCTATTTCATTTCTGCATTTTATGGTATTTTTATAAGTTCATTTACTATTTTTAATAAAAATAAATATGAAGAGTGGTCGGTTTTGGTCTAAAACATACACTAGTTCAAAGATCGGGTTATTCACAAAATTACGTATATTTCTGGAAAAGGTCAAACAAGAACTTTTTGTAGAGGACGTCCATACGGAGATTTTGGTATAAGATTCATGTGTTGATTCATCCAAGAACTCAAGTTATAGTCAATTTGGTGAGACGAAAATTTTGGTCAGAAAACTGTTAACATCTATGTGTTTATAAAAACGTGTTTCAAGCTTTGATTTGGAAATTTTGTTGTTAAATGAGCAACATAACTTATTTACAAGTGTTAACCAAGTAAATATAGAGAGAGAAAGGTGGTGGATCATACCAAAAACAAGTTCTAGAGAGAGAGGAAGGTGAGATGATGCTAGGTTCCTTTCCTTGCTTCTTCTCCTTGCGTTTTCTTCAAAACATGATGGTGGATGATAGTGGTGGTGATGGAGGCCGAAGGTGGTGAGGGGGAGGAGAGGGAGAGAGTAGTGGTGTGTGTTTTAGTGAGAGAGTGTATTGAGAGAGATGAAAGATCAAAATAAGGTGGTATATGGTATGTATGCATGTATTAGTCAAGAACATGATCCACAAAAAGTGGATAATGTCTTGGCCGATTGTTTATTATAAAATGGGAGGTGAGATTTCCAAAAAAATCTTGCCTCCCAATTAGTGGTATTATATCCGTGTTCGTTTACCCGGTCGTTTAATCGTTAATTCGTACTTTAAATGTTATACGTACGCGTTTTAAATGTCATTCGAATTTCGATATTTTTAAATTGAAGTATTACTCATAATACTTGGAAAACATTTATAAAAATGTTAGGTTATGATGTCGGTATTGATTTACGTGCTCGTGTTTCGTTTGTTACATCGCGTGATGTTTTATTTAAACGTTTTCGTTATCGTTATAATTCACGATATACTTAAAAAATCAATACCCTGCAAAATAATATATTTTAAATTTATAAAATATATTTTGACACTTATTCGATTGTAAAGCGCGTCTCCCGCGTTTTTGATCGTTTCTGAGCATTTTATACGCTACGAAATACTTTCGTGATATTATCAAAATAATATTTAGAATCACATATGTTTATTAAATAATTTCATATTATTTAATAAATTGAGTTCACCAACGTCCGTATTATTGTATCGGGATCCGCCCGATATGAAAATGCACGATTCAAATAAATCACATACGTGTATATATTCTCAAATATATATATAATAATACACATAATTAGCCTATTACAAAACTAATTACACGTATTACAAAGTGATTAGGACCTAATAGTTTGACCTAATTTGTCGGGTGTCACATTTTCCCCATGTTAAGAGAATTTCGTCCCGAAATTTAGCTCTGAGTCGTAGATGGAGTAGAATCTGTGAATAGCTGTGGATACTTGAGTCGCATTTGGTCTTCCCGTTCCCATGTGAATTCCGGACCACGCCGCGAATTCCACCGGACTTTAACGATGGGAATACGACTTTGTTTCAACTGTTTGACCTCACGGATCCATGATTTCCACTGGTGTCTCGACGAAATGAAGTTTGTCATCGATATGAATTTCGTCAAGAGGAATGATAAGTGTATCATCAGACAGACATTTCTTCAGGTTAGAAATGTGGAATGTGGGATGCACGCTGCTGAGTTCTGGTGGCAGCTGCAATCGATATGCTACTGGACCAATCCTTTTGTGACACCCCGCAATATCGACATAATTATAAACGTAATTAGCACGCATTTTTAGGCTAATTCCTTAACTTTGAGTGAATTCACAACACATTTTAGAGGTAAGTCTAGCAAAGCCCAACTAGTTAATACGCGTAGTATTACACATTTCGTAATTAGTTATGATTACGTACAAAACAATTGGAACAAACGTGACAAAATATACGATCGTTGGTAAACGAAATTATTTAATAATACGAAATTATTAAATAACATTATTATTTATTAAATATTATGTCGATAATATTTACAAAGTATTTCGTACCGTACAAAACGTAATATGCGCGACGAAACATATCCGTCAAACTAAATTAAAACAAAGTTATATTTTATAACTAAACTAAAATATTTTTATAAAATATTTCGAGTAATATTATATTTGATTTCGTATTTAGAAATTTATCATTTAAAAATATTATATTATTTAACGATCGGGTACACGAACACGGAGCGAAAATACTGCAAAATGAGACAAGATCCACAAAAGTGGATCTTGCCCCAAATGAGCCGGCCCCAAACACCCCCTTTCCCCTCTCTTTTTCATTTTCATCTTCATCCATCTTCTTTCTCTCTATCTCTTTCTCTCTACTTTTTCTTCTTCAACAACAATAACAACATAGCAACAACAACAAAAATATCAACAACAACATCATCATCATCATCGTCGATCATCTTAAACGAAAGAAAGGAAAGAAATCAAGCATCAAGAACACCACCTTCATCTTGTTCATCATCATCATCTTCAACTTTTTAGGGGTTTTCACTTCAAAATTGGGTAAGAAAAACACTTTATTTGACTCATTTTCATTTATTTTTACAACCTAAACATGTTATTGTTCACTATACGAAAGAATCGAACTCAAAAACATAGTTTTTCAAAAATTTCGCACTTACAACGCCGGCTGCGAGTTGAGATTCATCTCGATTCGCAGCAATCGCGCTGGAACTGAATTATTGCGAACTCGCGAGCCGAACTATGCGCACTGAACCATTTGCGAACCGAACACGCGAGCCGAACGAGCGAGTCAAACGAGCGAGCCGAACTGACCTGGCCTGCGAACTGAGTTTCAGTCCAACGATTCGACATTCGCGTAACAACAACTACATTTTTTACAATGATGATTAACATACAAAAATATATATATACTTTTGCTAAGCATAAAACGGAACGATTATGATAACGATTTAATTAAGAACTTTTATTACCAAAACCATCACAACGTATCGTACGCTTTACAAACAAAACGATCTTTCGAATGAGTGAACAATTGACATGGTTTGGGCGGGTAGCCAACTACTTATACAAATTATCTCTTACGTTTAGGACGTTAAGGACTTTACCCAGGCTTAGGCTTTGCTAGTACTCGAACACATTTAGCTCACCAGGTGAGTTCACAGCCCCTACTTTTACCGTTTTACTACTTTTGAACAGGGGTGGAAAACATAGTCAACTGCTTTTACTTACAAGATTGTATACTTGTTTTACTCAAACGATTAGAGTACTTGAAACTGTTAAACTCTTACACGAATTGATGTTTATGAAATAACGTTTTCATACTACAAACTACTGCAAACGAGTTAAACTATATTTGATAAACCGGAGAACGACCGGTACTGTTTTAGAAACGCTGGAGGATGACCAGCAACACTTTTTACTAAACTGATTGAGCAACTATTTGGTCCTACTGACATGGACCGGATCCTACTAACATGGATCCAGGGACACTGACACTCCCTACTATTTGAACCCTACTGACATGGGTACCAGATCCTACTGACATGGATCAAGGGACACTAACACTCCCTACTATTTGAACCCTACTGACATGGGTACTAGATCCTTCTGACATGGATCCTTTATACTTGTTAAACATGGGACACTGACACTCCCTACCACTTGAACCCTACTGACATGGGTACTGGATCCTACTGACATGGATCCACCAAACAACTAATAGGATACTGACATTCCTACAAACAACTAATAGGATACTGACATTCTTACAAACAACTAATATGATACTGACTTTCCTACAACAACTAATAGGATACTGACATTCCTACAACAACTAATTGGATACTGACATTCCTACAAACAACTAATAGGATACTGCTTTCCTACGACACGTAAACTGTATTTTGGGCAGACATCCCACGAAAACGGTATTTTGGGTAACATCCCAACCAAACAAACTTTTGGATAATGTTCCACAAAACATCACTTATTGGCTATGGCAAAACGTGACAAACACATTGAGTATGAAACTTTACGCGTAAACATTAAACCTGTGAATTCACTCAACCTCGTTGTTGACTTTTACTATGTTTTTCAGGGAATTAGCTGCGCACGTAAGATCGCCCGCACTTTTGGAAATTAGGTGACCCATGAAGACTTAGGATGCCATTTTTGAAACAATGAGATCACTTTTGTAAAACTTTAACTACTTTAACATTTCTACGATTTGATGAATCGTCGCTTTTGTAAACAATTTACTTTAATGGCATCTTAACTTGTTGTTCAGCGATAATCATATGCTCTGACACGTATGCATGTACAATGTTGGCGTCATTACCCCCATACTTAACTAAATGCTTCCGCTAAACACAATCTACGAATTTGGGGGTGTGACACCTTTCAAGGATTTCAAAAGGTCCAATGTATCTTGGGTTTAATTTCCCGCGTTTACCAAAACGGATGACACCTATCCAAGGTGATACTTTCAAGAGTACTAGGTCCCCAACCTGGAACTTGAGATGTTTGCGTCTCACGTCAGCATAACTTTTCTGACGATCACGTGCGGCTTTCAGCCGGTTTTGAATACCAATGATCTTCTCGGTGGTCTCGTGTATGATTTCAGGACTAGTGAGTTGGCTGGCTCCCACTTCGGTCCAACAGACAGGTGATCGGCACTTACGATCGTACAGTGCCTCGAAAGGTGCAGCTCTAATACTAGTATGGTAGCTGTTATTGTACGAGAATTCGCACAAGGGTAGATGATGTTCCCAATTTGCACCGAAGTCAACTATGCAGGCTCGTAGCATGTCCTCTAGTGTTTGAATGGTTCGTTCGCTTTGGCCGTCGGTTTGTGGATGATATGCAGTACTCATATCCAAACGAGTACCCAATGATTTTTGTAATGATTGCCAAAAGCAAGAAGTGAAGCTACTATCCCTGTCAGAGATAATCGAGATGGGAACGCCTTGTTGGGATACAATTTCCTTGAGGTAAATTCGCGTGAGGCGTTCCATTTTATCGGTTTCTTTGATGGCGAGGAAATGAGCAGATTTTGTGACACGATCGACGATCACCCAAATGGTATCGCAACCGCTCGATGTTTTTGGAAGTTTGGTGATGAAGTCCATAGTGATCTGCTCCCATTTCCATTGAGGAATGTCCGGTTGTTGAAGTAAACAGGAGGGTTCCTGATACTCGGCTTTGACTTTTGAACAAGTGAGGCACTTGCTGACATAAGTGGCGATTTTAACTTTCATATTTGGCCACCAATATATCTCCTTGATGCCATGATACATCTTGTCAGATCCAGGATGTATAGAGTATTTAGACTTGTGAGCTTCATGCATCACCAAGTCGCGTAGGTTCCTGAAACAGGGCAACCAGATTCGGTTGGCGAAATATTTAACCCCATTGGGTTTCATTTCAAATCGCTTCTCCATGTTTCGCAAGGCCTAGTTTTTGATGTTTTCAGGTTTCAGTGTTTCGAGTTGAGCGGTGAGAATCTGAATAATCAGATCATTGTGTATAGTCATACTGAGTGCTAGGACTCGAAGTGGTTTGGTGCGTTCTTTTCGACTGAGGGCATCAGCAACAACATTTGCTTTGCCTGGATGATATCGGATCTCACAATCGTAATCGCTAAGCAACTCGACCCAGCGACGTTGCCTCATGTTGAGATCCTTTTGATCGAATATGTGCTGGAGGCTTTTATAATCGGTATAGATTGTACATTTAGTGCCGTACAGGTAGTGTCTCTAGATTTTGAGTGCAAACACTACAGCTCCCAATTCGAGATCATGAGTGGTATAATTCTTTTCATGAATTTTGAGCTGTCGGGAGGCGTAAGCAATAACCTTGTCTCGTTGCATCAACACACAACTGAGACCTTGGTGAGAAGCATCGCAGTATACCACGAAGTCATCGGTGCCTTCGGGTAATGATAGGATAGGTGCACTGCAAAGCTTTTGTTTCAACAGTTGAAATGCTGATTCTTGTTTATCAGTCCAATCGAACTTCTTTTCCTTCTGAGTTAGTGTTGTGAGTGGTTGGGCTATTTTCGAGAAATTCTAAATGAAGCGCCGATAGTATCCTGCCAATTCTAAGAATTGACGTACTTCGGTCGGCGTTGTTAGTGCTTGCCAACACTTGATAGCCTCAATTTTTAACGGATCAACATGAATTCCTTGACTGTCAATCACATGTCCAAGGAATTGAACGGTTTGCATCCAGAACTCACACTTGGAGAATTTGGCATATAACTCCTCGTGTCTGAGCAGTTCTAGGACAGTTTGGAGATGTTGTGCATGTTCTTGTTCGTTGCGCGAGTATATAAGAATGTCATTGATTTGACGTAAAAAGTCATGTTTTACGCACATCTTTTACCTCATATTTATCACTAAATTAACAAAATCATGCCAATAAAGCTCACATTTACCACATTTTGTTAAAAAGGTCTAAACTTTATAAATATTTCAAAAGCAACGGTAAATGGTTGAAAAACACACTTAAATAGGCATAATTCGTTCGACATGCTATTTTATCGTAAAACTCCGATCTAGGACTCAATAATATCTTAAAATATAGGTCTGGAGAATACGAACGTGTGGATATAAAGAACGTTGAAAACGGATCAAGAACGAAGAAGTTAGAGCCAAACGAGTACGATCCAGCACACAAGACCACGGACAAAGACCACACCACACCCTAGAAGCCGTATACACCCCCTTAGGGGCTGTATACCCCCTCTACAGGGCCGTATACCCCCCTTTTGGGGTGGTATACCCCATCTATGGTAAATATACGCCCTATTTGCTACCGAATACACCCTATTTGCTATCAAATACACTCCTTTTAGGGTGGTATACCCCCTTTATGGTATCGAATTTCATTGCTAAGGGGTGTATTTCATTATAAATATTGAGCGAGGGTGCTAAGTGTAAAATTGTAACTTGTGAAGCCTATAAATAGTGGTCTTAACCTCCTCATTTCAACACATTCATCTCTCACAACACAATTCATTCTTTCAGACACACTTTCTCTTGTAATTTCATTTCTTAGTTAGTTTCTCTCTCTAACACTTCTCTAAGGAGTTAGAGGAGAAAATAGTGGGTAGCTAGTAGATTAAAGGAGAGATAATCGTTGTAATAAAGGAGTACTGCTGTTCAAGCTGGTATTCAAGGATTGCAATTATTTTCTCTCTGTTACGCTGCTCTATTATCCGGTGATATCTATTCCCTCATACTGTTATTATGTCTGAATTATCCATGCGTAATCATATGGTATGTGCTTTACTTGTTGCCATGTTTATCGAGTAGTGTAATATTGTGATGGTTGGAATGTAGATATTTAGGAGTAAGGATGATGTTAAATTAATCTTTAATTAAATATATGAATGGAAATTGCTATGTTATGTATCGGGTTAAACTTTTCAAGCGGTAGATCTAAACCACCATATACACCCTTTCCAAGCTTTCACGTGTCTATTACTTTAGTATTAGGACCTGATCAACCCTAGTATCGGTAGATAGTTATCTGTGTTGTTGTTGAAGCTGTGGACATGCTGTAAAACGGCCCAGTACTTAGTATAGCGCTAGAAACACCGCTGGTGGAGTACAAATGCGTGGAAGCTACGGACTGGTCGTAAGCATATGACACCGTGGATACCTGGAAGTCACCCTTCCTGAACATGGTCTATGTATATATAAAATCTGTGGAACTGTTGAAAAACGTAGTATACACCATGAAACAAACCTAGGGATGAACGTTTGATCGCAAAGGAGGGTCTACACCTTGACAGAAGTACTTGTGCTCCTCAACTAAGTTTAAAGGATTTGGAAAAGAAAGCGAACATTTAGCTGTAGTGTAAGATGCTTAAACCCCTTATCCAACATAACTGACAGTTTAACATACAAAAGCAAGCAATTAGTACAAATCTTAATAAAATCAATTAGAACTAGGTGTTAAGAACGGTCAGAAATTAAATATCGGTCTGTTACCTTATTCATGCACCCAGGGATAATCCCAAGAAGGGTCACTTGTCCTCATCGGACAATGTTGGGGGTTGAGCATCCTGATCTGATCAGAATCATGATAGCCTAGTACTCAGTGACATACGACTTAGGGTTTCCACTTTAAATCGTAGGGTGCTAGTGTTTACACCAAACCTCTGTTGATTATAATTAAGGAAAGTCTCCAATCATCTTTTATAATGAACATCATCCCGAAACCTGAATATTGAAACTTCAGCAATCACAACTCTATATATCTGCTTACCCTATCCGTAGTTTAGTATTTTACTTTCATACATCTTAGTAGAAAATACCTAAAACAAACCCTACCTGCTCTATTAAACCCATCCTATTAGCTACTATCCTCTGAGGTATTCACTTCATTTCGATTCGCTCTTATTTTAAGAATGACACCTGAGTCAGACTTAACGCTTACTACCCTAATACCCTTAGAGCAGTAGGTAGTAATAAAGCTTAGGCTTCCCAGCACTTATAAATTTAAAACCCTCTGATCACCCGCCTCGAGCAGGTTGGACCAACGACCGGGCAAAAATCCGACCGACCGTTCGGGGTGCGATCAGGTTTTTGGCGCCGCTGCCGGGGATCGCAGAGCGTTGTGATTTGATAAATATACCTTAGAATTAGAAGCCCTTAGGATAACCTTTCGTTTAAGCCTATCTTTTTCGAAAGTTACTGCTTCCTTAGAATAGTTTAGTTTAGTTATTAAAATACAAAAACCATAAAAATATGAAAAATCAAAAACCATATGATTCTGTTTCTAGCCCAGTTTCTCTGTTCTCTCACAAGACAGTAGGTGAGATGATGGCAATGGATGATTCCGAATTTTTTTGATTTTATGGAAAAAGAATTAGAGGATAACTCCTTTTGTTCTCCATTCCCCGAAGTCAAAGAAATCTCAAATATCCAAGAAATCGGGATCAGGCAAAAACACTTTGACCTAGAATTAGAGGAATCTCAGCAGAAGATATCAACTTCTGATACTCACACTTTAAGTAGTCAACTTACCCTTGACCCTGAGATTTCTTCACTTCTGGCCAAATACCCACACTATGTTAGGCCGCCTGACCTTCCCAAAGAAGTACCATTCGGCACTGAGGTTTACTTTTATCCACCCATGTTAGGATTAGATAGAAATGAACGTCTCCACTGCTTGGATGAATACTTTGAATATGATTTCCCTGACATTTTGAGATCCTATCCTACGACACAGGATAAGAAACCCTCATGTTCGGATGATCATACATTCAAATCAGGAACCACCTACATAGTTAAACCATTTCAAGGATGTCCAGTCCAACCTAGGTACACCATAGTTAAAACTGTACTAAAAGGACCACCCACTAACATCATTGAAATAACAGATATTCCACCCGAGACTAAAACCGAGCGTCATGTTGGAAATTCTTTTAAACCAGATAGGAGAATAGATATATATGCCAATGTTCTGAAATATCTTAAAATATCTGATTTCCCTTTTTCGGTTGATCAAAGAAAGACCTTCGTGACTATCGAACACAGAATTTTAGGACTCCGCGCTAATTATACTAGAAAAGATGAGTTATTACTAAAATCAGATCTAGACATGTTAATAAATTTACTTGCTAATACAGATTATCACCCTGTTTCATCAACACGGATTAATCGGTATATTGCAGATCTAGTTAGTGAACTCGAATTTTGGATAGAGCGTGACCCTATAACCAACCCTACTTCCTGGGAAAATACCATTTTTTGTTGATCCTGCCGTCTATTTAATCAATAAACTGATAGAATTTTTTCAAATGCAACTGAGGAAGCAATTGAAAAATCTTTCTGTACAATACGGAAAGATATTCACATTAAGCTAATTCAGTTATTTCAAACATCAAAATTTCCTTTTACGCTTCAACAAAAATTGCTTTTTAAAGAATTGTCGGTAGCAGTTCACGCTACTACCGGAAATCCTGATTCAAAAGAAGAAAAGGAATTTTTAAAAATATTGGAAAAATTACTTCATGATCTTAATTTTTTAGACGACGGACCACGAGATGGCATTTTAAATCCCAAGAAAGTTAAACGGGAATTTAATAAATTCGTTGATGCACTTATGAAATTAGGATACGAGGAGAAAAGTTTTCTGAACGAATTTGAATTATTTTTCTTAAACTCCGCCGACCTAATCTATCACATCACTAAAGTGCTCCGATTTTCATTTATTCCTCGTTACACTTTTCCTCGGCCTCGGGCCCCGAATTAATTTTTTGAAAAGTCGAGCCGTTGACTTTAAAACAAAGCGCTTATTGGGAGGCAACCCAGTTTTAATAAATAAATCAAGTAGTTAATTTAGTTAATCGCGTAGTAGTTTAAATTTTCAGTTTATTTATTTTCTGCGTAAAAGTTAGGATTTTAAATTTTTAATGTTTTAAAAAATTATCTTAAAAAACGTTCTTTAAGTTTTGTCTCATCATTTATCACTCAATGTTTAAGTTTTGTTCAATTATTTAACTTCAATTAAACAATTGACATAATTTAACAACTTTTAAATGAGACTAAAATTTTAAGAACACAAAAATAATTTTAAAAAGTTCTCATAAAACCTTTTTAACCTAATTACCATTTACTTTCACTAAATTACCACTAAAGGGTAAAAGGGTAAAAAGTAAAAATGGGAAGGAGGTTAAATAAGAAAAATCAAAGGGTGATGATTCGTACACCACTTCTTTTTAGTCGTACACCACCAAATGTGCTTCAGGATGTTGTACTGTACAAAACTGTAAAGCATGATAGTGGTGTATGGCTAAAAAAGTACGAATCACCACCCAAAATCAAAACATTTCTCACTTCATCTCCCTCCTCTCTCTCTTTTTTCGGCCGAACCACACCCCACCACCATGCCACCACCAAATTTCCATCATTTTTGAAGATCTCAAGCTCTACATTCTCCATTTTAGTTACTTACATGCTTCATTAATCATCATTGCATCATTTCTAAGGTAAATTTCTAACTTACAAACCCTAGTTCATGATTTTCCCCAAAAGTTAAGGTTTCAATTTGAAACAAGAAATTTAGGGCTAAAAATTAGGGCTTTTAGTGTTATTACTTGCTTATGATGATTGTATGATGATATATGATAGTAATCTAGTGATTTCATGTGAGATTGTTGAACTTTGATTTTCAAAGTGATGAACTTTGACTTTTTGTTGACTTTTTAGCTAGAATTGACTATGTTTGACTTTTATTGATTAAATGTGCTTATAATGATGTGTTGAACATAAGTAAACTAGTTTGAATTAGTTAATTGATTGGTTTAATGACTTTTGAAAATCAAAGTAAGCATTTTTATGAATATTTGTTAAGTATCATTATTTTAATTAAAATCTTTCAAAACTAAATGATACTTATGCAAGTATTAACTTCAAATGGTTGCTTGAATTCTTGAAACCTTGCTTTAATGGTATTAAACGACTAGTTTCATTTTAAAAGAAGCATCATTTTATTAAATAAAATGCATGAAGCTTTTAAAATGACAAGTCATGCTCTTAGAAAAAACCAATATTAAAATTATGTCATTTATAGATTAAGCATTAAGTTGTTGGTCGATTTTATAAAACATTTTGCAAAAACTTGACTAACGCTTAATGTTGACATCTTTAAATACATAATATGGTCAAAGTTTCACCACTAGTCTCCTAAGTTTATAGTAAAATACAAAGTTTTGATTAAAGTAAGGAAATTATAAGGTTTCTTTAAAAATCTTAATGCTTACTAAGTCATTTCTAGGAATTATTTACAAAGTAAGATCATTTGCCCTAGAAAAGTACTTGTGACATTTACCATAGCTTAAGAAACTTATTGGTGTGAACATTGTGGTTTGATGATTGCGGTTTGGTTGAAAATGTATCTTTCTAGGTTATGGATTATTCGATTTTTAAAGCCTACATTTTGAATTTTTGTTAAAAATTTGAAATGACTTAATGAATTCATATACCTATGATCATGATACACACTAATTACCTTTTTATCTTGACGGATGAGGTCTGACTCTACAGCTATCCATCCTACTTTGGAATACTTGGCCACTTCCGCCAAAAAGAAGAAGTTGATTAGGGATTGGATGAGCCGACCACTTGGAAAAAACATATTTATCGTTTGGAGAGATGTAAAGGTGATTAGTTATAAAAGAGAGTTGAGGAATTTAGTGAAGTTCAAGATCAATCATGAGAAAATGGATGCTTGGTACAAAATGTTCACCCTCAATGAAGACATTTATCGAGAGCTAGTTATTGAGTTCATGTTGACCTATGAGTTTAACCCCTACATCTGCAATGTTACAGACAAGCGGTTGATTAGCTTCAATTACAGAGGGGTGAAGCAGCATGTGTCTTTGGCTGAGCTAGCGGTACATCTTGGTTTCTACACTGAGGAGCAGACACATTCTCAGTTATTCTTCGAAATAGTTCACGGGGTGTTTTGAGTAATGAAGATCATGGGCTGATTTGGGATAATCTAACGGGTACTAGTTTTCATTCAAATGTGAAAGCCTCCGCGTTCTTCAAAGTTGAGCATCGACTTTTGCACAAGCTACTAGCTGTATCACTACATGGAAAGAAAGAAACTGGAGGAGCTATAGGAGCTGATGATCTCTTTGTGATGAACGCCATGATTAAGAAGAAGAATGTGAATGTTGCCTTCCTAGTAGCCGAGAGGATTCAGAGAGAAAGAACATTTGAGATGACAAAGTATATCTACATGGGAGCTTTCATCACTAGGATTTGTAGCCGTATGGGTTTGCTCATGGAGGATCACATGAGTGAGTATACCAGCTCACCTCATGTTAGATCCCTGCCGTTCGACTTAGACTATTTTCGGACTATCTGGTTGATCACTACTGATTCGAGCGGGCAGGCATTCTGGAAAGCTAGCAAAGAGGCTATTCCTGGTTGTGTTCTAAAGAGGAAGGGAAGTAAGAGAGACAGGGATGTTGAGGATGATGAGCCGATTGAGATACATGATGATGATAGTGATGTTAGAGTACCACAGATTGATACTAGGGCATCTAGCTCTACAGCTAGGGTTCAGAGTGTTGTTGATTGGACTACACCAGTGACTCCACTTTCTCAGTATTGGACTTTTCATGCACTTCAGGTTAGACATGCTCATGATATCAATGTAGCACGTAAGTTTGGATTGCCGATACCAGAGCCACTGATGTACAAATGTGAGACACCACCAGCAGTCTTTCCCATTCCACCAGTCACCACCACTGTTCCAACATACACCATACCCACCACATCTCACCATGAGCCAGTATACTCTGTACACACCTCAACTGCTCCATCCACTTCACGACAGCCACCCCCAGTTACCCATGTCTTATCTCCGACTTATGAGATCCCGAGACCTGATCACATGTCTATCGCCCAGCTATGACCACCGCTAGTGCTGAGGGCATCACACTCTCAGGACTCTCTTGGATGTTCAACCTCGAACCTATCCCTGACTCTGAGATCCCAAATGAGAATGACATCAGGAGAGGATACCAGATATTACTTGAGGAGACACACATGACACAGTAGTGTTTGCGGGAGTGGGGATTCGACACTACAGAAGACTTACCTATTCATGTTATGCAAGCCATCCTCAGACAGCACAGAGTTATTGTATCAGAGTCTGTATCTGGGATAGCTGCTAGCGGGGAGCATTCAGATGCTAGCATGCATCCGTCCACTTCTGCTGTTGATCCTTGTGTGACTGATCAGGGGTCTCCTCGTCCTTAGACTTCTTTTTCATCTCCCGTTTTTAACATTATTATTATTATTATTGGTATGTATTAACACTAACTATTTGGGATGATTTGTGGACTTGTTTACTTTTGGAACTATCCATCCGTCTTGCTACTCAGCTGGATGATCTATCTATCTATCTTTATTATTATGCTTACGTTTTCTTTGTTTATTTTAGTAGAATAAAATGTGGTTGAATTGATTGTTGAGAATAATGGGAACGATTCACGACTAGATGACGCACATTGAAACGAAAGGCTGTTCTTAGATGGAAGCATGCTGGAATCTCTAGCAAGCAAAAACATCTTCTTCAACCAAATCATTTTCATCTCGTGAATCCATGAGGGGAGTTTTTCGTTCTTTTTCTTTGTCTTCTCGAAATATTCATACCATATCCTTTATGCCTAATCTCTAAGTGTGGGATTTTAATTCCACCATCTTAAAAACACAATAAAGTGAGCATTTCCTATAATCAAACTCTAAGTGTGGGATCCCCTAAAAGATCCGTGCCTTAGTAGTGAACATTAGGGACAATGTTCCTTTAAGTGTGGGATACACGGTATGTTATACCGTAAAGTTTTCTGACCTTTTGTCCTCCAAAGTTAACTTGTAACTCGTTTTCTGCTCAAATTTTTCAAATTTTTTTCGAAAACTCGACTGATTTATCAGCCAACTTTTGAAAATTTATTAAATCTTTTGGTAAGAATAATACTTTTTAAGGACAATCACTTTTTCAGAATAAATAAAGTACTTTGGAAAGTAAGATAAGGCAAAATAAGAATACTTTAAAAATGAAATGGTCATCTTTGAAGCATCGCATGACTTGGCGCATACACCCTATATTGTTGTGTGAGGAACTTGAGCCTTTAATAAGCATTCATTTTTAATGCTTCACCATTCATTTCTGTGTGTGTGCCGATGCATGCGTCTTAGAATTAGAACTTGTTCCGTACGCGGTATACGCTTCGAGACCAAACCAAAGAGTACCGTACGCGGTATAGGCGCAATTAGAGGATCTTGGCATTTATTAGGATTAAACCCATTTTTCTCATATCTCTTCAAGCCTAAACCTTTGATACTCAATTTTAGTATCGATGATCCGCTTAGTACACCATGTTGAGCCTTAACCTTTTCATTTCTTAAAAAAAACCAAATATTTTAAAACCCTTTCCTTTCCATACCCACCAAAACCTTATCTTAGAAGTTTTAAATATTTGAAAAATGCTATCTGGATATTCTTTTTGCTTTCACTCCAAAATTCGTGTTTTACTCAAAACTTCTCATGTGCGTTTCAAAAATAGAATCTTGCGGTGCGAAAAATTGGCACCAAGTAAAATTTGAAATATCAAAAAGTGTGAAAAATGAAAATATAAGAGTATTTCAAAAGGCAGTTAGAAAGAAAAAAAATCCTCAGAAATTCTTTGGCAAAGAAATTCTAAACAAAAAAATGTATCGTCAAAATAAAGCTAAGTGCTTCAAAATCTCTCGTAAACTCTGATCTCTAAAAGATGTAAATCTTCCAAGTGTTTTCAAGAAGATAGAAGTCATAATAGCTATCTTCCTTCCTTACCGTTATCCGTTTCCGTTTTCATTAAAAAGTATATCTAAATAAAGTTTTTCATAAAGTTTGAAAATTCCTAAGATAAGCATAACCCTTTTTGAACTTTAAAATAACCCTTTTTCATATCCATTTAACCCTCATCCGAACACTACAACCCAACAAAAATGCCTTGGGATAATTAGCACCGTCCTCATTTGGAGTGGTGGAGATGCGATTCTCGACCAAGCCTATGATGATAAGCGCTGCATGACTGGCTTTGAGCGATTTCGTTTGTCTAGATTGTTAGGAAACCCGATACACTTCTTGACTGAATTGAGTGACCACCTATGAGGATCGTCCAGTCATGTACTTCTACATCTCGAGAGTTGCAAAAGTATGCTAAAGGGACAACCAGTTCAGTTTAAGATTTCTTATTCTACTGATGCTGACTTTTTGAAATAATTTACTTATTTTGAGAATTGATGTCCTTAGGAAATATCTGTTCTCGTCAAATGGTCTATCTTCTCAAAAACTGGAGCAAAATGGGATACGGTTTGCTTGAGGACAAGCAAAGTCTAAGTGTGTGATATTTGATTTGACGTAAAAAGTCATGTTTTTAGCACATCTTTTACCTCATATTTAGCACTAAATTAACAAAATCATGCCAATAAAGCTCACATTTACCACATTTTGTTATAAAGGTCTAAACTTTATAAATATTTCAAAAGCAACAGTAAATGGACGAAAAACACATTTAAATAGGCATAATTCGTTCGACACGCTATTTTATCGTAAAACTCCGATCTAGGACTTAATAAATATCTTAAAATGTAGGTCTGGAGAATACGAACGCGTGGATACAAAGAACATTGAAAACGGATCAAGAACGAAGAAGTTAGAGCCAAACGAGTACGATCGAGCACACAAGACTTACGATCCAGCACACAAGACCACGGACCAAGACCACACCACTCCCTAGGGGCCGTATACACCCCCTTAGGGGCCGTATACCCCCCTTTTGGGGTGGTATACCCCCTTCTAGGGGTGGTATACCCCCTCTATGGTGCCGGATACGCCCTATTTGCTACCGAATACGCCCTATTTGCTCTCAAATACGCCCCTTTTAGGGTGGTATACCCCCTTTATGGTATCGAATTTCATAGCTCAGGGGTGTATTTTAGTGTAAATCTGGAGCGAGGGTGTTAAGTGTAAAATTGTAACTTGTGAAGCCTATAAATAGTGGCCTTAACCTCCTCATTTCAACACCTTCATCTCTCACAACACAATTCATTCTTTCACACACACTTTCTCTTGTAATTTCATTTCTTAGTTAGTTTCTCTCTCTAACACTTCTCTAAGGAATTAGAGGAGAAAATAGTGGGTAGCTAGTAGATTAAAGGAGAGATAATCGTTGTAATAAAGGAGTATTGCTGTTCAAGCTGGTATTCAAGGATTGCAATTATTTTCTCTCTGTTACGTTGCTCTATTATCCGGTGATATCTATTCCCTCATACTGTTATTATGTCTGAATTATCCATGCGTAATATTATGGTATGTGCTTTACTTGTTGCCATGTTTATCGAGTAGTGTAATATTGTGATGGTTGGAATGTAGATATTTAGGAGTAGGGATGATATTAAATTAATCTTTAATTAAATATATGATTGGAAATTGCTATGTTATGTATCGGGTTAAACTTTTCAAGCGGTAGATCTAAACCACCATATACACCCTTTCCAAGCTTTCACGTGGCTATTACTTTAGTATTAGGACCTAATCAACCCTAGTATCGATAGATAGTTATCTGTGTTGTTGTTGAAGCTGTGGACATGCTGTAAAATGCCCAGTACTTAGTATAGCACTGGAAACACCGCTGGTGGAGTACAAATGCGTGGAAGCTATGGACCTGTCATAAGCATATGACACCGTGGATACCTGGAAGTCACCCATCCTGAACATGGTCTAGGTATATATAAAAGTTGTGGAACTGCTGAAAAACGTAGTATACACCGTGAAACAAACCTAGGGATGAACGTTTGATCGTAAAGGAGGGTCTACACCTTGAAAGAAGTACTTGTGCTCCTCAACTAAGTTTAAGGGATTTGGAAAAGAAAGCGAACATTCAGTTGTAGTGTAAGATGCTTAAACCCCCTTATCCAACATAACTGACAGTTTAACATACAAAAGCAAGCAATTAGTACAAATCTTAAGAAAATCAATTAGAACTAGGTGTTAAGAACGGTCAGAAATTAAATATCGGTCTGTTACCTTATTCATGCACCCAGGGATAATCCCAAGAAGGGTCACTTGTCCTCATCGGACAGTGTTGGGGGTTGAGCAGCCTGATCTGATCAGAATCATGATAGCCTAGTACTCAGTGACATACGACTTAGAGTTTCCACTTTAAATCGTAGGGTGCTAGTGTTTACACCAAACCTTTGTTGATTATAATTAAGGAAAGTCTCCAATCATCTTTTATAATGAACATCATCCCGAAACCTGAATATTGAAACTTCAGCAATCACAACTCTATCTATCTGCTTACCCTATCCGTAGTGTAGTACTTTACTTTCCTGCATCTTAGTAGAAAATACCAATAACAAACCCTACCTGCTCTATTAAACCCATCCTATTAGCTACTATCCTCTGAGGTATTCACTTCATTTCGATTCGCTCCGATTTTAAGAACGACACACGAGTCAGACTTAACGCTTACTACCCTAATACCCTTTGAGTAGTAGGTAGTAATAAAGCTTAGGCTTCCCAGCACTTATAAATTTAAAACCCTCTGATCACCTGCCTCGAGCAGGTTGGACCAACGACCGGGCAAAAATCCGACCGACCGTTCGGGGTGCGATCAGTCATCAATGAAGACCATGACAAACTTGTCGAGATATGGTTTACACGCTCGGTTCATAAGGTCCATGAATACAGCCGGTGCGTTTGTTAAACCGAAGGGCATGACTTGAAACTTATAATGCCCGTAACGAGTTCGGAAAGCAGTTTTCGTAATGTCAACATCGCAAACTCTTAATTGATGATATCCAGATCGCAGGTCGATCTTGGAATAGAAGCTTGACCCTTGAAGTTGGTCGAATAGATCATCGATGCGTGGGAGTGGATAACGGTTCTTGACAGTTAACTTGTTCAGTTCCCTGTAATCGATGCACATGCGGAATGAACCGTCTTTCTTTTTGAAAAATAGAACCGGAGCTCCCCAGGGTGAGGAACTTGGTCTAATGAATCCTTTGTCCAGGAGCTCCTGTAACTCAGTGGACAACTCCTGAAGTTCGGATGGGGCTAAACGATATGGTGTTCGTGCCACGGGTGCTGCTCCGGGCACAAGATCGGTTGAGAACTCGACCTGTCTCGTTGGTGGAAGACCAGGCAGTTCTTCGGGAAAGACTTCCGGGAAGTCTCGAACAATTGGCACATCCTCAAGTCGCTTCTCCTCTAACTTTTTCTCCGTGACATGTGCGAGGATTGGCTGATAACCCTTTCTCAAATACTTACGGGTTTATGCAGGATATGATGTTTAGTCTCGTCCCATCGGTCTCCCCTTGTATGACTAGAGTACTACCGGAGGCGAGAGGTATGCGGACAATCTTATCGAAACAGATGATCTCGGCACGATGCTTAGACAGCCAATCCATGCCGATGATGATGTCGAAACTGCTGATCTCGACAGGTATAAGATCAACATGAAACAATTCATCGGCGAGGTTTAAAGTGCAATTGGGTATCACACTATCAGTTTCAATGAGCTTGCCGTTAGCTAGTTCTACAATGTACTTAGCATCTAAGGCAACAGGCGTGATGTCAAGTAGTGGACAGAATTCATCAGATATAAAACTCCTATCCGCACCAGTATCAAATAGAATAGAGGCAGTTAAGTTGTTGAGAAGGAACGTACCCGAGACCACATTCGGGTCTTGGTGGGCTTCCCCCGAGTTCAAGACAAAGGCTCTACCTTTTGTAGTATTGTTGTTGCCCTTGTTCTTCAGTTTCGGGCAATCATTTCGGAAGTGCCCAGTGTTGCCACACTCAAAGCAAACTCTGGGTTGACTGGTGTTGGTGCTGGTGTTGGCATTGGTGGACCTACAGTCCTTGGCCAGATGTCCAAAACGCTGACAGTTCATGCAGGGGGTACCGCAAGGACCATCATGATGTCTGCGGCATTTCGAACAGAAGGGCTTGTTCCCAGTGTAGCCCTTTTAGGTATCAGGACCTGAGGAGTAAGCCTTGATGGTGTCAGGCTTCTTTGATGATTGGGAGTTGTTGTTTTTTCCAGACCATTTGCGTTTGTTATCCTCAAATGGGTTTGAGTTGTTGTTGGCAGCTGGTGTTCCTCGGCGAACCACTTGTGCCATGAGATTGTGTGCCATACGAACGGCACTTTGAATGGTTGTGGGGTTGGAAGCAGTAACCATACCCTGGATGCGTGAGTGAAGTCCCCAGATATAACGTTCAATCCGTTTGTATTCCGGATCAACAAGGGATGGGCACAGCAGGGCCAGTTGGTTGAATCGGGTGGTGTATCTGGCAATGTCATTGCCTTGGTTGGTGAGGTGCCAGAACTCGTGTTCTAGTTGTTGAATCTCATCTCTTGGACAGTACTCGTCCTTCATCATTTTCTTTACTTCTTCCCACGTTGTTAAGAAAGCAGTGTCAATGCCCTTAGTCTGAGCATAAGTATTCCACCAAGTCAGAGCACCATCCATGAAGGTGCAGGTGGAGTACTTGACCTTGCAGTCTTACTGATAGTTACAGATTCGAAAGACCGACTACATTTTCTCCATCCAGCGCAATAACCCAATAGCACCCTCGGTGCCCTTGAAGTTCAATGGTTTACAGTTCAGAAAGTCCTTGTATAAACAGGGCTTTGGTGGAGGTGTGTTGTTTGTGGTGTCTTCTGTGCCTGAACTTTGTTGCCGAGCAGCTAGAGCATCTGCTACCCCTTGGGCAACTAGTTGATTGACGTCAGCTTGGCTAAACGTACGTCTTGGAGGCATAATGCTTGAATCAACAAAGAGAAAGAGATAAGTTGTCACACCCCGCTAAAGCGGAAACACGAGATGTAACAGTACCGGGTAACAATGCATAAGATATAGAAGCAACACCATACATAACTTATAAAAAATATTACGAGTTACTACAAGATCAACCCATAGTTTCAAAGGAGATTACATCAAGTTCATAAAAGTTTCCAAAAGATAGTCATATTTCAAAAGAAAGCAAACGCATGTGAGAATGCATCCGTGCAAAAGTATTCCTAGAATGCACCTTACTGTCGTCTCCTTAAAAGCATGATAAAACAAAAGGGTCAACTATGGTCATAGTTGGTGAGTTCACAGGTTTAATGTTACAACAAATGATATAAAAGATTTGTTCATAAAAGACATGAATAATAATGATTGGTTGTAATAGTTGGAAATATGAAAGGTAATATACAAGAGTATTAATGCAATTGAGGCCACTACTAAACCGATTACCGACCGAATGCCCCAAATGATGTCCTCACAGGGACATGAGTTACCTTCCGTCCAATCGGGGACAAGGTAAATTCTACACATCCAATCGGGAATGTGAGCGAGTGATAACATGCACACACATAGCCATGTGAGTGAGGATTGGTCTACCCTAAATAAATTTATTCATAATTATCAAAGACGGCTCGTCTGGCTCTCAGACTAGTTAATGAGTAGTGTAACAGATTACCAGGGACTTAGTGTTCAATGATGTCCTCACAGGGACATGAGTTCTCATTTCACTTAGATAGTATAAACCAATTCGCATAAGTAGCATAACAAAAGTTCAATAAGTTCATAAAAAGTACAACCAATTTAGTTAAAGTTTAGAATCATGCTTTTCACCCCAAAATAGTAAACAAGTAAAAAGGGGCTGTGAAAACTCACTGTTGAGCGTAAGCGTAAACCGATGGATGTAACACATGTGCTTGTCGAGTACGACTCCTATCCAAGTCCTATGAACACTAGGTTTCTAGTTAGATTCTCGGTAATTTGGTTTGTTAATATTGCTTAGTTACTTATTTAGATTACCAAGTGCCAATATAGTTAGTTTTTGCCTTATAGTTTGTTAACGTCTAATATCCACGTTTGATTAATAATTAAATACACAAGTCATATAATGTCTCACGATTGTTAATATCCAAATTTCATAGTGTTTTTGAGTGTTGGAACTTTGGTTCTTCACAATTTATGATTAACAATACACAACCCGATAATTACATCATAAGACACCCAAACCCTTTTTGTTATTGTTACTACCAAAAATAGTAAGTTTAACGTTTTTATCAAAATCGAGGCCCGTTTTCGTTGACTTGGTCAAACCTTCTCGATTTGACCCAAGACTTTTACCCAAACCTCAAATATGTTCATTAAGTCACAAAAGTTAGTGTTTCCCTTAATAGCAAGTCTAAAAGTGTCGGTTTTCATCCTTTGCTAAAATCAGTCCACAATCCTAATTTTTCAGATTTTCACCTGTTTGTCCAATTTATTAAAAATACTTCTATTCCAAACTCAACTAAGGAAAAATTTACAGATTTTCCTCATCAAGTTGGTTATTTACTATAATTTTTCCAGATCTTCTAAAGATGTCCCACTATTTTTAAGTATTATTTTTCTCTTCTGAGTTCAGTTTCTGTAACATGCATGAAGATCTAATTTATGGACAAAATATACAAGGAGTCAGTAAAAGTGATCAACACAAAAGTTGTAAACAACGAAATTTGTAAACTTTTGGCGTTGGTTTGAAGTCATTTAGAGGTGTTTAGCTCAAGTTATGGTCAAAATACTGAGAGAAAAGTTTCTGACTTTGTATGACAGATTGTCTATGTGATTTCACAAATAATATTAAAAATAGTAAACTAACTCATAAAAAGGTAAGGCCAGTGGGGTTTGAAATATGACTTCTTGAAATTCATTTTAGGTTATAAAAACATCCAATTTCATTAAGAATTGAGTGAGTTATGACCTTGGCCATTTCGTGTAAGATTCTGGACAGAAGGTGAAACATGCACTTTTATGAATTTAAAGTTAAGAAAAACGATTTTTAAACCATATTTTGTTATAATACTTATTGAGTGAACATTATATCATAATTATAAGAGTATTATGAAGAAGAATTATCCTTACAATGATGTTTTTGAATAAAGATGGGCAGATTTGTAATGAGAGAAGTAAGTAGTCTTGTTTTCTTGAATTACTTTTGCAAAAGGATGAAGTTGTGGTGGTGGTTCAAGGGTGGTTTGTGGTGGTAGAATGGTGGTTTTAGGTAGTTCTTGTGACTGATTTTTAGATAGAGAAGAGTGTTAGAGAGAAGGAGGAGAGAATGGAGGTGAAGTGAAGTGGTGAAATGAAAGATTTGCATGAAATGGGAATGGTCATGTAAGAGATCATGATGATGAGTTTTTGCATGAATTTTTATTGGAGGTGGTGTGTGGTTGCTGGTTTCTAGGGGGCCCCATGGGTGGGTATTTGTGATTTAATTCTCAGTCTCAAACTGTGTTTACGTATTTTGGTCGTTTGCTCGATATTTTCGTTATTCGGTTAAATTGCCTAACGTTATGTGAGTCGTTTTTAATTAACGATATATTTGAGATTATTTTCCATTGAAGTATTGTTAAAATACTTTATTATGAGTTGTCAAAATATTTAATGACTTTCGTTTAGTTTCCGAATTCGATTCGCGCGTTTTTACCGAGTTTGTTACGTTTTAAACTATACGTCTAGGTTTTTCGCGTATTATTATACGAAATAATAATATAATATAAATAAATACTATTTTATCATAAAATAGGTTTAGGTTGTTCATAGAAAAGTTTTCACCAACGTTCGTGTTTAGTCGGATACTGTCGATTGAATTTACTTGTCGAGTTGTCGAAATTTCGATTTTTGTGATTCGATGAGGATTTTGTGGGGACATAAAGAGGTAGATTTTTCTTTGTTTTATTAGGCACTTAGTAACCTAATTTAATATGTCTAAGTGTATTTAAAGTTCACCAAGTAATCTCTAAGACGTTCTAAGACTTTGGTAAGCCTACGGAGTCATAACCTAGAATTTTCACTAGAATTTAAGGAATGCTGTCAGTGTAGTTTAAGATTCGGGTGCGGTAATGACCTGAGATTATGACGGATGTCACAATATCCCACCGTTGAAATGAATTTCGTCCCGAAATTCAACTCGTCCCATTGGGTGGCGAAGCACTCTAGAATAGGTGTGGGTACTTGCGTCTCATAAGATCTTCCCATTCCAATGCAAACTCAGGCCCATGTTTAGAATTACAGTGAACCTTAACTAAGGTAATCTTGTCACGTCTCAACTGTTTGGTACCTCTATTAAGGACTTCTATTGGTGCTTCACTAAAAGAAAGTAATCGATCATCGATTCGAATCTCTTCTAAGGGCAAGGTCTGAGAGTTGTCAACTAGACACTTCTTAAGGTTTGAAACATGAAATATGTCATGAACGCCACCCAACTCTTTGGGAAATTCTAGTTTGTAAGCCACCGGGCCTATTTGTTGCAAGATTTTGTGTGGTCCAATATAGCGTGGGCTTAGCTTGCCTTTCTTGCCAAAGCGTACAAGTCCTTTCCAAGGTGATACTCTAAGGGACACTCTATCACCGGATTGGAATTCTAGTGGCTTTCGGCGATTGTCAACGCAGCTTTTCTGTCTACTTTGGGTTACCTTCAGTTGTTCCCTTATTGTCGTGATTTTGTCCACAGTTTCTGAATGATGTCTGGACTTGTCAAGTGCTTCTCACCGAGTTCGTGCCAACATATCTGTGATCGGAATTTCTGTCCATACAAGGCCTCAAATGGTGCACACTTGATGCTAGTGTGATAACTGCTGTTGTAAGAGAACTCTATCAGGGGTAAGTGTACATCCCAACTTCCTCCGAAGTCTGGTACACAGACTCGTTGCATATCCTCTAAGGTTTGAATTGTTCGCTCACTCTGCTCGTCTATTTGAGGGTGATATATGCATTGATAGCCAAAACCGTGATGTAAAATGACAATCTCTATGGTAGATCATTGAAATGGGCACTCCATGACGCGACACAATTTCTTCAATATAGCTTTGACCAAGTCTCTCCATTATGTAATCATATCGGATAGGTAGAAAACGCACGGATCTTGTCAGTTGGTCGACGATAACTCAAATGGAGTCGTGACCTTTGGAAGTTCGAGGTGACTTAGTGACGAAGTCCATTGCTGTCAGTTCCCATTTCCATTGGGGTATTTCGGGTTGTTGTAATGACTCTGACGGCTTTTGGTATATAATTTCGCAATTATAGTCGTTAAGTAACTCCATCCACCTTCTTTGCCTCATGTTGAGCATCTTCTGCTCGAGTATGTGCTGGAGAATCTTATGATCGGTAAACACTGTACATCTGGAACCGTATAGGTAATGTCTCCAGATCTTAAGTGAAAAGACCAATGCTCCTAGTTCCAAGTTATGCGTAATACAGTTCACCTCATTTTTCTTGAGCAGCCTGGAAGCATTCGTAATTACTTTATTCTTCTGCATCAGATGGCAGCCCAATCCCTAGTGTGACGCATCACAATATACCACAATCTGTTCCTTCAGGCAATGATAGGATTGGCGCATTGCACAGTTTCTCCTTCGGCGTTTGGGATGCCTTCTCTTGTTCAATATCCCAAACGAATTCCTTCATCTTTTGGGTCAGTTCTGTCAAGGGCTTGGCGATCTTTGAGAAATTTTCTATGGACCTTCTATTGTATCCAGCCAATCCTAGAAAATTGACGGATTTCTGTAGGAGTCCTCGGGACTTCCTATTTCTCAATCGCCTCAATTTTTGCTGGATCCACACGGATCCCTTCTATGTTCACCATATGACCGAGGAAGTGTACTTCTCTGTTCCAAAACTCACACTTAGAGAATTTGGAGTACAACTTCTCTTCCTTGAGTGGTTGCAACACTTCCCCTAAATGTTGCTCGTGATCCTCTTTACTACGCGAGTAGACTAGTATGTCATCGATAAAAATCACAAACTTATCCCAATATGCTCTGCGGACTCTGTTCATTAACTTCATGAATGCCGCAGGAGCATTGTTGAGGCCTAAGGGCATAAGCATAGACTCATAATGCCCATATCATGTTTGGAACGCCGTTTTAGGTATATCTTCTTTGTGAATCTGTAGTTGGCGATAAACTGACCGCAGGTCGAGTTTGGAGAAGTAGGGGGCACCTTGCAGCTGATCGAATAGATCGTCGATTCAAGGGAGCGGTTACCTATCCTTAATTAAAAGTACTGATGCGTAGTGGTCATTTTGGAGAAATGTACCTGTGACCACATTGGGGTTCTGACGTGCCTTCCTAAAATGCTCGATGTTTCCACACTCGTAATAAGCTCTTGATGCATAAGGGTTTAGTCTCTAAAGATATATAAATTTCTAGTATACGAAAGGAATTTTTTTTTTTTTTTGTTATATCCAGTTTAAACACAAAACTGTCGGTACTATTTCTGGTTAAATTGGCGTCGTTTCCCTATCACTAACGTCATCATAATTTTGGTAGCTTTGTTAATAATCTATGGATTTGAATACTTTACAAAACATTTTGTTGAAGAGTTGTCGTAAAATCTATTAAAAAATTTTTACGTTGAAAATTTGTTTGACAACTTAGAGTTCGTTAAAAATTTGAGTCAATCAAATTACGTTGAAAACTCTTATCACTGACAAAACGATTGAAAATTCCGTTTAACGAAATCCATTCAAAAAGATTGAAGTTGTGAAAATTTTTTGTTAAATGTCCGATGAAAATCCGTTAAAGGCTTGAGTTGATAAAATACGTTGAAAGCTCTGATCGTTGAATGGTGTTGAAAGTTATGTTTTATCAAAATGTGTTTGAAGATTTATGTTTGTGAAAAATCCATGGAAAATGTCGGATGAAAATATGGTTGAAACCGTTTCCCACACACTGTATGTGATTAGTGGATTTTCTACTAGTCTTAAGTGAGTTCTAATTTGCACACTAGTCTTAATCGCAAGGCAGCGACTTCGTCTCTGGTCTCCATCACCTATAGATGGGTAGTTTCTATGGTTTCGTTAAGATTTTTCCGATCCTCATAGATCTTGTGCAACTCGGCCCTGTGGCAGGTGCATCTATCTAAATGGGTTGGATATTGTTCTAACTCCATAGCGTCTATTCTATTCTCGTGGCTGCGTAGCCTATCAGCTAGTACCTGAATGGTATGGTGAGCGGGTTCCTGTGCGTATGGGGAGGTGTGCATGTCGAAAACTTCTTTGTCCTTTGTAGGAATCTGTATTCATCCTTCAGTTTCCCTAGTCTCAAGAGTTGCGGGTAACCAATCCATTAGCGGACATTTGTCCGACGACTAGTCCTAGTAGGTAGAGTATCAGTAGTAGTATAGATAGTGTAAGGTCTAGTTCGAGAAGGTTTGTCAGTCCTTCTAGTCGTGTATAACACATGCGATTCATAGGTCTTCGATAAGAGTGGGAGGAATCGTGTGAAGTAGAAGAAGTAGATGTAACACGCCTAGGTGATGAGTTCTCGTGTTGGTCCAGTTTTATTGGTTTATGTAACACCCCGCAAATTTAAACGCAATAATAAACATTAATCACTTGCATTATTAGGCTAATTCCCTACTTGAGTGAATTCACAACTACTTTTAGAGTGTCTAGCAAAGCCCAACTAGATAATACGCGTAGTATTACGTATTCGTAATTAGTTGTAATTACGTACTGAACGATCTGAAAACAAACGCGACAAAAATATACGACTGTTGGTGAACAAAAATTATTTAATAAAACGAAATTATTAAATAACGTCGTGAACAATTAAATATTATGTCGATAATATTTACATATCATTTTATAACGTAAAACGAAAACTTGTATTATTAAAATAAAAACAAAATTTAAAATTTTAATACTAAATTAATATGGTTTCATAAAAAGATTCTAATAAAAATATAATGAAATATGGAATTTAAAATGTATTAGTTAAAATAATGTAACATTTAACAATCGGGTAAACAAACACGGATAAAATACCGCAAAATGGGACTCCTCTTTGGTTCCCAAAAATCTGCCCCAAACCCCCACCCAAACCCCCATTTCTTCCTCATTTTCATTTCTCACCACCAAAAACACACACATTTTCTCTCAACTTTCTCTCTCTCTAAAAACCACTAAAAACAACTACAAAATCAACAAAAACAACAACAAATCGGACACACAACATCATCAAACTCGTCATCATCATCATCTACACAAGGATTCAAGCTCAAAATCACCATTTTCATCATCATCTTCATCATCCACCTAATTTTCGGATCTAACACTTTTTGGGTAAGAAAACACTAAACTTTTCACTTTTACTTCATTATAATAGCTTACAATCATGTTACAAGTCATTATATGAAAGATCTAAGCATTTTTGGGTTAAAAATCTCGATTTTCGGATGAACAGACCATAACGTCGCATTAGTCCCAGGCGATTTGCGACGTCCCACTGTGACGTCCCACTGCTACGTCCCACTGCGACATCCCACTGCGACGTCCCACACGACGTCCCACACGACGTCCCACACGACGTCCCACGCGACGTCCCACGCGACGTCCCACGCGACGTCCCACTGCTACGTCCCACGCGACGTCCCACTGCTACTTCCCACGCGACGTCCCACTGCTACGTCCCACTGCTACGTCCCACGCGACGTCCCACTGCTACGACCCACTGCTACGTCCCACTGCTACGTCCCACTGCGACGTCGCAAGTTTCAGAACCTTATAACAATACTTTGAAATATTTTTACAAAACCATCACCAACGAGTCGTACGAATTTACAAATAAACGATCTTTCTAGGACGAACGAGTAACATGGTCTGGTTGTTATGCAACCACTTATACGACTATTTCTTATATATAGGACCTTAGGGACTTTACCCGGACTACGCTTTGCTAGCACTCGCACTTTCACTTAACTCAACAAGTGAGTTCACAGCCCCTACTTTTACTGATTTAACTGCTTTTGAACAGGGGTGGAAAACATAGTCAACTGTTTTACTTATTGCCATAACTGCTTTTACTTATACGATTGTTTATCATACTTGTTTACTCAAACAATTAGAGTACCTTGAACTATTAAACTATTAAACAAACTGGTGTTTATGAAATAACATTTTCATATTGGCACACTGAACAAATGGAATAACTTATTGACAAACTTTAACTAGACCGGAGAACGACCGGTAAACTGTTTTGCATACGACTGTAAACTTTTAAACTTGTTTGGTATACCGGAGAACGACCGGTACTTTTATATAAACGCTGAAGAACGACCAGCTACGTATTTTAGTGCCAGAGAACGACTGGCCAAGGGACGGGAGAACGACCCGTGCGTCTTGGATGGGAGAACGACCCATGCGTTTGTTGGACGGGAGAACGACCCGTGCGTAACTAGACCGGAGAACGACCGGTAAACTGTTTTTCTTGAACGGGAGAACGACCCGTGCGTATTTGGCCGGGGAACGACCGGTACTGTTTGTAAACCGCTGGAGAACGACCAGCACGTGTTTTTAAACTGACATTTTGGGTAACATCCCACGTATCTGTTTTGGGTAACATCCCACGTATCTGTTTTGGGTAACATCCCACGTAAACTAAATTTTGGGCGAACAACCCACTAAACTTGTATTTGGAAAACATTCCACAAAGCATTACGTGACTATTATGGCAATTACTATTCGTGAACGTATTTGGGTAACAACTGTGCTTACAAACTTGGTTCAACTATTGCAAACATAAAACCTGTGAATTCACTCAACCTCGTTGTTGACTTTTACTATGTTTTTCAGGGAATTAGCTGCGCATATAAGAATCGCCAACATACATGGAGAATTAGGCGACCCGTGAAGTTTAGGATGCCAACTTTTGGAAACACATGGATTTCTTTAGTATAACTGAAATGTTTTAGTCATATTTCAGAAATCTACTTTTGTAAACTTATTACTTTTAACTTGTACGATTCGATGAATCGTAAACTTTGTAATTAATACTTTTGGCATCTCAATATATTATGTTCTGTTGTAATTATAAGCTCTGATACGTATGCATGCTTTGTTATTGTGGCACCCCCGTACTCAAACTAAATGCTTCCGCTAATCTAAATCAACGAATTTGGGGGTGTCACAGATTGGTATCAGAGCCATTGGTTATAGCGAACTAGGAAACTTTAGGTGACTTAGAGACCTAGAGACCTGGACTATAGCCTTGGCTAGAACGCACATGCATACACACATTTGCATACGTTTAACTATCGATACGACATCTCGACACGCTTAAAACTATCTTTCGAATCTTATCACATTCGATTTGCTCACCCTCATTTGACCTCATATGAACTGGATCGTGTTAAACGATTGATGAAAAGAAGTATGTATTTAGCATCATATAATGACGCCTGGCCAACGTGATTATATTATACTAAGTACATATGGGTGTTTCATAGTCGTATGATACGTAAACGGGAAAACTTGTCAATCTTTCCAAACGCTTGATAACTAGAACTTTGTTCTTCGCATTTACCTTCTTTGGCATTGACTTCTGCAATTTCTTTCCTTGCAGAACGTCATCATGCCGCCTAAAAGAAATACTCGAAACAGTCAACGAAATGTTCCTCCTCCACCTCCGCCTCCAGAAACAACCGAGCAAATAATCGAACGCCGCGTGGCTGAAGCCATCGCTCAATACGAGGTTAGCCAAAATCGTGAAAACCTGACCAACAATAGCGGAGCCACTCCAGTCAACAGCGAAACCCCAACCAATACCCAGCAGGGGTGTTCCTACAAAACCTTCCAGTCTTGTAAACCCAGCACCTTCACCGGGACCGAAGGGGCCATCGGCCTGGTCCACTGGATTGAGAAAATGGAATCGGTGATTGATATCAGCGACTGCGCCACCGACAAAATCGTGAAGTACGCCACGTGTACCTTAGCTGACAAAGCGTTGACCTGGTGGAACACTCAGGTCCAGGTTATTGGACGTCCAGCTGCTTACTCCATGACTTGGGGAACTCTGAAACAGATGCTGATGGAGGAATTTTGCCCTCCCAACGAGATGCAGAAACTTGAAAACGAACTCTGGAACATACAAATGATCGGCGCTGACATTACCGGTTACACAACTAGATTCCAGGAGCTTGCACGTCTTGTGCCTCACATGGTGACCCCCGAGAGCAAACGCATCGAGCGTTACAACAAGGGCTTAGCCCCACAGATCCGAGGCATGGTTATGTCCTCCAAACCAGCTACCTTTAGGAGCGCAGTGGATCTGGCTCAAAGCTTAACCGACGACGCCATTCTGATCGGCACTTTGAAAACTACTACAGGGAAAGCTGAACCTACCCGTACTGATGCGGGCGACTCTGGAACCCACAAACGCAAATGGAACAACGAGGGTAATGACTGTCAGATTCAACAAAACAGGAACCCGGGAAACGCCCGAGCCTACGCCGCAATCACCAACTCTGGACCCAAAACCTATCTTGGAAACAAACCAAGATGTGACAAGTGCGGAATGCATCATGCCGGCAATTGCGCCTTCTGCCAAGACTGCAAACACTGGGGTCACTTGGCCCAAAACTGTAAAACAACCCCTCTTCCTCGATCAAATACGTGCTACGAGTGCGGTGAATCCGGACACTTTCGAAACCAATGTCCAAAACTGAACAACAACCAGAACAACACCGGGAACAACAATCAGAACAACAACCGCAACAATCAAAACGACAACAACCGCGTCGTTAACAAAGGCTACGCCCCAAGCCGCGCATACATCCTCCGTGCACCGGAAACGGTTGCGGACATCGGCTAGCACGGTACGTCCTAACAGCTGTTGCTACGATTTTCTTTTATTCGGATGCCGATTCGAACATAACGCTTGGAAAACTTTAACCACGAAACGAACAAACAACTAATTGAACTATGCCGCGAGCATACTTAAACTGATTAAAAATTTTCTGGCAACAATTGAACGCCACGCAAATTGGTATTATTATTGACGACGTGACTTATTCGGAGAACATACGCCGCGGGCGATCCGACTTGATTTTTAAATCTCGGGACGAGATTTCTCTAACATGGGGAGAATGTAACACCCCGCAAATTTAAACGCAATAATAAACATTAATCACTTGCATTATTAGGCTAATTCCCTACTTGAGTGAATTCACAACTACTTTTAGAGGTAAGTCTAGCAAAGCCCAACTAGATAATACGCGTAGTATTACGTATTCGTAATTAGTTGTAATTACGTACTGAACGATCTGAAAACAAACGCGACAAAAATATACGACTGTTGGTGAACAAAAATTATTTAATAAAACAAAATTATTAAATAACGTCGTGAACAATTAAATATTATGTCGATAATATTTACATATCATTTTATAACGTAAAACGAAAACTTGTATTATTAAAATAAAAACAAAATTTAAAATTTTAATACTAAATTAATATGGTTTCATAAAAAGATTCTAATAAAAATATAATGAAATATGGAATTTAAAATGTATTAGTTAAAATAATGTAACATTTAACAATCGGGTAAACAAACACGGATAAAATACCGCAAAATGAGACTCCTCTTTTGTAACACCCCCAAATTTAACGATTTGCGGAAGCATACATTGGGTGTTACTAATCAATATACAAAGCACAAGATTAATAGCAAACGACCTCTAAATGAGACGTTTGTAAAATAGTTACATTTCATAATTAATAATCGTTTGAAAACCGAAGGTTTTTGTATACAAAATGTAATTCCCTAGAGCCCACGCGTATAGCGGGAGATTCTATTACATAACCATAGTTACAAAAGATAATGCCAAAGAATCTCCGTTAAATGCAGTTTGTAAAATCATGCGACTCTAGCTAGTAATCCTGGAGTGGTCCTACTCCGTAAGTGTACCTGAGATACAAAGCTAAAAAGTGTCAACCAAAAAGGTTGGTGAATCTCACAGGTGTAGTAATAAGTAAGTGTTATGAACCACAAGTATGTACCCGTATTGCTATCAAGCAAAGTAAGTAAATCAGTTAATCAGTACAGTGCCATGAGCTCATAAGTTGAAGCTTAACCGTGTAGTGTGAAATAAATCACGTACCCCCGTGAGTGCTATCCGCACACTCATATGTAACAAATACTAATATGTCTGTTTCTACGTGTAAATCAGTACGTGGTGGCGCTACCACCCCAGACAGGGATTGTCAGTCCCAAATGGATCCATTTACTAGTACTCGCGCTTAAGACCATAACTAACAACTTACGATAAGGAGGCTTTCAGTGGATAAAAGTAACTCATGCGTTTGTTTGTAATCAGTAATGTTTTCAGTTCAGTACATTGTGTTCATACGTAAAACAGTTGCTAAGTATCTCACCCCAAGTAAAACAGTAAAAGTGGGGCTGTAAGACTCACCTGAGTCGAGCAGGGGTAAATAGCAAGTAGTAGTAAATCAAGTAGGTTCTCCGAACCCGTAACCTTCTAGTGCCTAAACACGTAAGGTTAAGTAAGTAGATGTCTCTCAAGACCATCTAGGCTAGTTGTTCATACCCCGTTGTGTTTAACGTTGGTTCGTTCACGTTCGTGTCAAAGTATATACGGCCCGTTGGTGATTTGTTATAATTAAAGTTTTATCGTTCATAACGCAATTTAGAGTATTTGTAATAGAAAAGTATGTTCTATGATGTTTGTTAAGTCGTAGGGTATAAGTATTGGAAGTTGTATAAGTTCGACACTTAGTGTAAAAATAGTTGAAAATCTGCTGCTTTGTGCGACACTTCATAGCGTCACTTAAGGTTTAGGCGACACTTAGGAAGTGTCGCATAAAATCGCGAAATATAAGTTTAGGGCGTCACTTAGGGAAGTGACGCATAAAGTGGCGACACTTAGGCAGTGACGGTAACAAGTGTCGGTTTAAGGTTCTAGGCGTCACTAGAGTAGTGTCGGGCAAGAGTGTCGTATAAAATTAGATTTCGACCATAGGCGTCACTAAGGCAAGTGACGCTAGTAGTGACGGATATTGAAAATGCGTCACTTAGGTAGTGACGGGAAAAGAGGGCTTATGCGACACTTAGTCAGTGTCGCACGAAGTGACGCATATCTGGGTTCATCAGTGCGTCACTTACGTCTGATTGACGGATTTTGAGCCAAAAACATGTTTTCGGGTTTCCGTTTGGTCCGATTCTTTTACCCAACCCTTATATGAACATAACAAGCCTATCAAAACCATAAACTAGTAAAAATGATCAAAAACGAGAGATGTCGGGATTTGTCGGAAACTTACAAAGTGTCGGATTGAAAATCCGAAAAGGTAGAAGTGTAGATCGTCACGAGGTGGTCGTTTATTTCCAAAGGGGCTTGAAGATCCGAGGTCGTTTAGTATGTTTATTTTGCGATTTTCGTTGATTTTTAGTTTGTGGTTTTTGAGAGAAAAGAAAAGGAAGAGAGAGAGAGATGAATAAGAAATGAAAGAAAGTGGGTGGAAGTGGGAGGTTAAATCCCCACTTTCGCCCCGCGTTCCCGCTCCGTGCGGTGTTCGTTTGCTCCGTCATTTAACGTTAAATATTTATTTTACGCGTTTAATTATATTTATAAATCACAAATCTTGTTAAATGATTTATTTAAATTATTTCCTTAAATCTTTAATAGGTTAGATTAATTTTAATCACTTTTGTTTATAAAATCGTGTACGTTTTATTCGAGTAGTACAAGTCAGTTATTAGCTATTATAAAATAACATTTCAGTTATAATTGCGTTATTTTAGTTTATAAACATTTGTTCACCAACGTCCGTGTTAATCGAATAGAATTTCATTCTATTTAAGTTGCGCACGATTTAATCAAATCGCAAAGTTGTATATATTTACCAACATATAATCCGATACATAAATTAGCCTAACACAGAACTAATTACATGTATTAACAAAGAATTAGGCGCTAACACTAGCCCTAATTTGGCGGTTGTTACATTCTCCCCTTGTTAAAAGAATTTCGTCCCGAAATTAGCTCGTTTGCACGGTCGGTGCGTTGTCTGGGAAGAGATGTGGGTATTTTTGTCGCATTTGGTCTTCCCGTTCCCAGGTGAATTCAGGACCGCGTCTAGAATTCCACCTGACCTTTACGATGGGAATACGACTCTGTTTTAGTTGTTTGACCTCGCGGTCCATTATCTCCATGGGTTCCTCGACAAAATGAAGTTTATCATCGATCTGAATTTCGTCGAGCGGTATAATCAGTGTCTCGTCAGACAGACATTTCTTCAGATTAGAAACGTGGAATGTGTGGTGAACGCCGCTAAGCTCAGCAGGAAGTTGCAGGCGGTATGCCACTGGACCAATCTTTTCAAGGATTTCGAATGGTCCGATGTATCTAGGATTTAGTTTGCCTCGTTTTCCGAATCGAATGACACCTTTCCACGGTGCCACTTTGAGAAGTACCTTGTCCCCAACTTGGAACTCAAGGTGTTTGCGTCTCACGTCAGCATAGCTTTTCTGACGATCACGCGCGGCTTTTAGTCGGTTTTGTATGCCGATGATCTTTTCAGTTGTTTCATGTATGATTTCTGGACCGGTGAGTTGTGTATCCCCCACCTCAGTCCAACAGATAGGTGACCGGCACTTACGACCGTACAGTGCCTCGAAGGGTGCAGCCTTTATGCTGGTGTGATAACTGTTGTTGTACGAGAACTCGCACAACGGCAAGTGATTTTCCCAGTTTTTACCGAAGTCAACTACGCAGGCTCGTAGCATGTCTTCCAGTGTTTGTATGGTTCGTTCGCTCTGTCCATCGGTTTGAGGATGGTAAGCCGTACTCATATCCAGACGAGTACCAAGAGATTTCTGCAGTGATTGCCAGAAGCGAGAAGTAAACCGAGCGTCTCGGTCGGAGATGATTGAGATGGGCACGCCGTGTCTTGACACGATCTCTTTCAGGTAGATCCGTGTCAAACGTTCCATCTTATCTGTTTCCTTGATGGCCAGGAAATGAGCAGATTTAGTGAGTCGGTCGACGATCACCCAAATGGTATCGCAACCGCTAGAAGTTTTCGGGAGTTTAGTAATGAAATCCATGGTGATCTGCTCCCATTTCCATTGTGGTAGTTCAGGTTGTTGTAGCAAACCGGAAGGTTTCTGGTGTTCAGCTTTAACTTTGGAACAAGTAAGACACTTGCCAACATAGGTTGCAATGTCAGATTTCATGTTGGGCCACCAATACATTTCCTTGATGCCGTGATACATTTTGTCGGCGCCGGGGTGTATAGAGTATTTTGACTTGTGAGCTTCATTCATCACCAAGTCTCGAAGGTTCCCAAAACTTGGTAACCAGATTCGATTCGAGAAGTATTTGGCCCCGTTAGGTTTGGTTTCAAATTGTTTGTCCATGCCTCGCAAGGTCTCGTTTGTCAAGTTTTCAGGTTTGAGTGCTTCGAGTTGAGCGGTGAGAGTTTGATTGATGAGGTCGTTGTGAATGGTCATACCGAGAGCTCGAACTCGAAGTGGTTTCACTCGTTCTTTTCGGCTTAAGGCATCGGCGACAACATTCGCCTTGCCTGGATGATAGCGAATTTCGCAATCGTAATCAGTGAGCAACTCGACCCATCGACGTTGCCTCATGTTGAGATCCTTTTGATCGAAGATATGTTGGAGACTTTTATGGTCAGTAAAGATTGTACACTTGGTACCGTATAAGTAGTGTCTCCAGATTTTTAGAGCGAATACAACAGCCCCCAACTCTAGGTCATGAGTTGTGTAATTCTTTTCGTGGACCTTGAGTTGTCGAGAGGCGTAAGCGATGACCTTGTCTCGTTGCATCAGCACGCAACCAAGACCTTGGTGTGAAGCATCACAGTATACCACGAAGTCATCGTTGCCTTCGGGTAAAGATAAGATAGGTGCACTGCAGAGTTTCTGTTTTAGTAGCTGAAAAGCTGACTCCTGTTTGTCAGTCCAATCGAACTTCTTTTCCTTTTGAGTCAGTGCAGTGAGAGGTAGGGCTATTTTCGAAAAATTCTCAATGAACCGCCTGTAGTATCCGGCGAGTCCTAAGAATTGGCGTACCTCGGTCGGTGTAGTAGGTGCTTGCCAACATTTGATAGCCTCGATTTTTGAAGGATCGACATGAATTCCCTGATTATCAATGACGTGTCCAAGGAATTGAACGGTTTGCATCCAGAACTCACACTTAGAGAATTTGGCGTATAACTCTTCGCGTTTGAGCAGCTCTAGGATGGTTTTCAGGTGTTGCGCGTGTTCTTGTTCAGTGCGCGAGTAAATCAAGATGTCATCGATAAAGACGATAACAAACTTGTCAAGGTAAGGTTTGCACACCCGATTCATAAGGTCCATGAATACAGCCGGTGCGTTGGTTAAGCCGAATGGCATCACTTGGAATTCGTAATGCCCGTAGCGAGTTCGGAAAGCGGTTTTAGGAATATCTTCATCACGAACTCGGAGTTGGTGGTAACCAGACCGTAGATCGATCTTTGAGTAAAAACTCGATCCCTGAAGTTGGTCAAACAGGTCATCAATGCGAGGAAGTGGGTAACGGTTCTTGACAGTTAATTTGTTGAGTTCACGGTAGTCGATGCACATGCGGAAAGAACCGTCTTTCTTTTTCACAAATAGGACCGGAGCTCCCCAAGGCGAGGAACTTGGTCGAATAAATCCCTTGTCCAGGAGTTCCTGTAACTGAGTAGACAACTCCTGAAGTTCGGACGGGGCTAGTCGGTAAGGGGCTCGTGCCACGGGTGCTGCGCCGGGCACAAGATCAATAGAGAACTCGACTTGTCTAGTTGGCGGTAGGCCAGGCAAGTCTTCAGGAAAGACTTCTGGGAAGCCTCGAACAATAGGCACGTCCTCAAGTCGCTTCTCCACCGACTTTTTCTCCATAACGTGTGCGAGGATTGCCTGATACCCTTTTCTCAAGTATTTTCGGGTTTTCATGCAAGAAATGATATTGATTCTCGTCCCACCGGTCTCCCCTTGTATGCGCAAAGTTCTACCGGTGACGAGAGGAATGCGTACAATTTTCTCAAAACAAACGATTTCGGCTCGGTGCTTGGATAACCAATCCATACCGACGATGATGTCAAAGCTGCCGATTTTGACAGGTATCAAGTCAATGGGAAAAAGCTCGTTAGCTAAGTTCAGAGTGCAATTAGGTATCACACTGTCGGCCTCAATAAGTTTTCCGTTTGCCAATTCTACAGTGTACTTAGAATCTAAGGCAATAGGTGTAGTGTCAAGTAGTGGATAAAATTCGTCGGAAATAAAGCTCTTATCAGCACCAGTATCGAATAATACAGAAGCAGTCAAGTTGTTGAGAAGGAACGTACCCGTGACCACATTCGGGTCTTGACGGGCTTCCCCCGATTTCAGCACAAAAGCTCTTCCTCGAGCATTGTTGTTGTTCCTGTTGTTGTTGTTGTTGTTCAATTTCGGGCAGTCTTTCTTGAAATGCCCCGTTCCGTTGCACCCATAACAAGTTTTTGGTGCAGAGGAGTTGATGTCGGTGGTGTTGGATCTACAGTCCCTAGCCACGTGTCCGAATCTCTTACACTTGCTACAGGGACACGAACCAAAGTGGTGTCGTTGGCACTTTGAGCAATAGGGCTTGGTTCCCTTGTACGCCCCCTTGTCATCAGTATTGGAGGTGTAGGCTTTAATGGTTTCAGGTTTCTTGTTTTGGTGGTTGTTGTGGTTGTCGGACCATTTTCTTTTGTTGCTGTTGGAGGATGGAGTGGGTGGTTCTGGGTCCTCATTCATGGCTAAAAGTTCATGGGCCAACCGGATGGCACCATGAAGAGTGGTTTGTTTTGATGAGGCGACATTTCCCCGGACAGGTTCCGGGAGGCCGCGGATGTATTTCTTGATCTTTTCGGGTTCAGTGCCTGCCATAGCTGGGCGAAGAACGGTAAGTTGTTGGAATCGAGTGGTGTATCCAACGATATCAGTTCCTTGCACTTTCAAGTTCCAGAACTCTTCGTCCAGCTTGTAAAGTTGTTCGGCCGGGCAATACTCATCAGTGAGCATTTTCTTCAGATCCTCCCAAGGGAGTAGATAAGCTGTATCAATACCCACAGACTGGGTATAGGAATTCCACCACGAGAGGGCACCATCTTCGAGAGTGCAGGTGGAGAATTTGACTTTGTCGTCCTCCGTACATTTGCTGATTCGGAAAACGGATTCCATCTTTTCGAACCATCTGATAAGTCCGATGGCTCCTTCAGTCCCCTTGAAGTTCAAGGGTTTGCAGTTTTGGAAATCCTTGTATGAACAAGGTTTAGCAGCAGAGGTTTCAGCGGCATCGCTGTTTCTTGTGGAACCTGGTGGAGTATTCCGAGCTAAGGCTTCAGTAACAGCCTGGGTTATAAGGGAGGTAATCTGGGCATCGGTGTAAGGTCTTGACTTTGGCGGCATGACTCTTCAATAAAAGAAATGAAGATACATGAGATTTTGCAAGAAGGTTGTATGTATTTCAGATGTACATGTATATAGGTGGTAATACATAACATCAATATGAAAAAGGATCATGGCAATTTATATGAGTCAAAGCAGCAAGAAATATTTGATAGATGATGCTAGTTTAAAGGTTACATCCTACGGATGTATTACAAAAGGTGTCGGGAATTATTACATCCGACTGAAACATAGAGTAGTGCTTAGACAGTTACTAGATTACAGGATACAGACTACACTAGTTTTAACGTAGATTAATTTGTTCCATCATCGTGACAAGACGGTCCACAGTGTTTGCAAGCCTGCTGGCTTGTCGGGCATTGTCTTCAGCTAATGCTAGTCGTTGTACCAATACACGGTTATATTCTTCCGTTTCCCGTGAGCGTTGTTCACACTCCTCAAGTCTGTGTTTTAAAAGAGTGGTTTCCACGCTTATCTCCACCACTCTGTTGAGAAGAATGTCCACATTTGTAACAGTGGTTTCGTGATTCTCAGAGACTTGTTCGATGCGCTCAAGTGCTGTAAGTCTCCAGTTTTCGTTTGTTTCCTGCAACACGACATCCATGGTGCGAAGTCGTTGCTCGTGTTGGTTCACCCTAGCAGCTAAGGCCGGCAAGGTGAAGTGAGTGGAGTACGGGCTAGCTCGAGGCAACCTGTTGTTCCTCCTTGCTACCCTTGGGTTCTGCGACCCGGATTGAGAACGAGATGAATTGGATGGAACGTTTGCCATTTCTGAGACAAGGCGTTAGTAAGATTGAGGCTAATATATATACATATATCATATCCAGCCTAGTGTCTAGCACGCATCAAGTAATAGTCCGGTTCTCTCGTAGTCAGAGTCAACTAACGTATCCCTGTTCAACATAATCATTTCAGATCTTACATCATCTTTCCTTAATTGTACATAGTTGATCAGGCTATGTTAAATTAAAGTTGTATGTTGTAATTCCTGAACTAGTCATGTCTAATAAGAGAATACTGCCTAACGGTCATAGTCTAGGCCCACTAAATGCAACCTAGTTCACTATAACCTTAGGCTCTGATACCAATCTGTAACACCCCCAAATTTAACGATTTGCGGAAGCATACATTGGGTGTTACTAATCAATATACAAAGCACAAGATTAATAGCAAACGACCTCTAAATGAGACGTTTGTAAAATAGTTACATTTCATAATTAATAATCGTTTGAAAACCGAAGGTTTTTGTATACAAAATGTAATTCCCTAGAGCCCACGCGTATAGCGGGAGATTCTATTACATAACCATAGTTACAAAAGATAATGCCAAAGAATCTCCGTTAAATGCAGTTTGTAAAATCATGCGACTCTAGCTAGTAATCCTGGAGTGGTCCTACTCCGTAAGTGTACCTGAGATACAAAGCTAAAAAGTGTCAACCAAAAAGGTTGGTGAATCTCACAGGTGTAGTAATAAGTAAGTGTTATGAACCACAAGTATGTACCCGTATTGCTATCAAGCAAAGTAAGTAAATCAGTTAATCAGTACAGTGCCATGAGCTCATAAGTTGAAGCTTAACCGTGTAGTGTGAAATAAATCACGTACCCCCGTGAGTGCTATCCGCACACTCATATGTAACAAATACTAATATGTCTGTTTCTACGTGTAAATCAGTACGTGGTGGCGCTACCACCCCAGACAGGGATTGTCAGTCCCAAATGGATCCATTTACTAGTACTCGCGCTTAAGACCATAACTAACAACTTACGATAAGGAGGCTTTCAGTGGATAAAAGTAACTCATGCGTTTGTTTGTAATCAGTAATGTTTTCAGTTCAGTACATTGTGTTCATACGTAAAACAGTTGCTAAGTATCTCACCCCAAGTAAAACAGTAAAAGTGGGGCTGTAAGACTCACCTGAGTCGAGCAGGGGTAAATAGCAAGTAGTAGTAAATCAAGTAGGTTCTCCGAACCCGTAACCTTCTAGTGCCTAAACACGTAAGGTTAAGTAAGTAGATGTCTCTCAAGACCATCTAGGCTAGTTGTTCATACCCCGTTGTGTTTAACGTTGGTTCGTTCACGTTCGTGTCAAAGTATATACGGCCCGTTGGTGATTTGTTATAATTAAAGTTTTATCGTTCATAACGCAATTTAGAGTATTTGTAATAGAAAAGTATGTTCTATGATGTTTGTTAAGTCGTAGGGTATAAGTATTGGAAGTTGTATAAGTTCGACACTTAGTGTAAAAATAGTTGAAAATCTGCTGCTTTGTGCGACACTTCATAGCGTCACTTAAGGTTTAGGCGACACTTAGGAAGTGTCGCATAAAATCGCGAAATATAAGTTTAGGGCGTCACTTAGGGAAGTGACGCATAAAGTGGCGACACTTAGGCAGTGACGGTAACAAGTGTCGGTTTAAGGTTCTAGACGTCACTAGAGTAGTGTCGGGCAAGAGTGTCGTATAAAATTAGATTTCGACCATAGGCGTCACTAAGGCAAGTGACGCTAGTAGTGACGGATATTGAAAATGCGTCACTTAGGTAGTGACGGGAAAAGAGGGCTTATGCGACACTTAGTCAGTGTCGCACGAAGTGACGCATATCTGGGTTCATCAGTGCGTCACTTACGTCTGATTGACGGATTTTGAGCCAAAAACATGTTTTCGGGTTTCCGTTTGGTCCGATTCTTTTACCCAACCCTTATATGAACATAACAAGCCTATCAAAACCATAAACTAGTAAAAATGATCAAAAACGAGAGATGTCGGGATTTGTCGGAAACTTACAAAGTGTCGGATTGAAAATCCGAAAAGGTAGAAGTGTAGATCGTCACGAGGTGGTCGTTTATTTCCAAAGGGGCTTGAAGATCCGAGGTCGTTTAGTATGTTTATTTTGCGATTTTCGTTGATTTTTGGTTTGTGGTTTTTGAGAGAAAAGAAAAGGAAGAGAGAGAGAGATGAATAAGAAATGAAAGAAAGTGGGTGGAAGTGGGAGGTTAAATCCCCACTTTCGCCCCGCGTTCCCGCTCCGTGCGGTGTTCGTTTGCTCCGTCATTTAACGTTAAATATTTATTTTACGCGTTTAATTATATTTATAAATCACAAATCTTGTTAAATGATTTATTTAAATTATTTCCTTAAATCTTTAATAGGTTAGATTAATTTTAATCACTTTTGTTTATAAAATCGTGTACGTTTTATTCGAGTAGTACAAGTCAGTTATTAGCTATTATAAAATAACATTTCAGTTATAATTGCGTTATTTTAGTTTATAAACATTTGTTCACCAACGTCCGTGTTAATCGAATAGAATTTCATTCTATTTAAGTTGCGCACGATTTAATCAAATCGCAAAGTTGTATATATTTACCAACATATAATCCGATACATAAATTAGCCTAACACAGAACTAATTACATGTATTAACAAAGAATTAGGCGCTAACACTAGCCCTAATTTGGCGGTTGTTACATCTTTGGTTCTCAAAAATCTGCCCCAAACCCCCAACCAAACCCCCATTTCTTCCTCATTTTCATTTCTCACCACCAAAAACACACACATTTTCTCTCAACTTTCTCTCTCTCTAAAAACCACTAAAAACAACTACAAAATCAACAAAAACAACAACAAATCGGACACACAACATCATCAAACTCGTCATCATCATCATCTACACAAGGATTCAAGCTCAAAATCACCATTTTCATCATCATCTTCATCATCCACCTAATTTTCGGATCTAACACTTTTTGGGTAAGAAAACACTAAACTTTTCACTTTTACTTCATTATAATAGCTCACAATCATGTTACAAGTCATTATATGAAGCATTTTTGGGTTAAAAATCTCGATTTTCGGATGAACAGACCGTAACGTCGCATTAGTCCCAGGCGATTTGCGACGTCCCACTGCGACGTCCCACTGCTACGTCCCACTGCGACGTCCCACTGCTACGTCCCACTGCGACGTCCCACACGACGTCCCACACGACGTCCCACACGACGTCCCACATGACGTCCCACGCGACGTCCCACTGCTACGTCCCACGCGACGTCCCACTGCTACGTCCCACGCGACGTCCCACTGCTACGTCCCACTGCTACGTCCCACGCGACGTCCCACTGCTACGTCCCACTGCTACGTCCCACTGCTACGTCCCACTGCGACGTCCCACTGCGACGTCCCACACGACATCCCACTGCGACGTCGCAAGTTTCAGAACCTTATAACAATACTGTAACACCTCGTCAAAAAGTTAATTTTCGCGCCGAATTTAAACTTTTTGATAAATGATTTAACTTTTATTTCCAATTAGCATTTTTATAAAATACTTCCATTAGAAAACATTTTAAAATTATATAAATAAGAATTTTATATTATCTTATGACTGGACAAATAAAACACGGGTATTTTGTACTGTGGTTGGAGACCACAGTCCGCGCACTGGGGATCTGTGTTGGACAAAACCCAACTTCCTCCCCCTTTTTCACCTCATTTTTCAACTTCACTCTCTCTCTCTCTACTTCCATTCCTCTCTCAATCTTCTCTCTAAAATACTCACTAATCACATAAAAACTACCACAAAACGACCTCAAATCGCTTGGGCCATTTAGAGAAAAACGATCACGAGTTCACGATCTACACAACCACCTTTTCGGATTTCAAATCCGACCACTTGTAAGTTTCCGACAAATCCCGTAAATCTTTAGATTTTGAAGTTTTCTTTCATAATAGTGTTTAACATACTTAGTATTAACCAATACAACAAAGAAACACGATTTTATAGCTCAAAAACACGTTTGGATTGGGTTTTTGGTCGGAAAAATGCGGCAGTCGCTGTTGACTGTCTGGGTGTTCATCTTTGCGACACAACCATTATGTCGCATATTGTGTCGCATAAACCATCCATGCGACACAACCCTTATGTCGTATCTTGTGTCGCATCTTATATCGCAAAACCTATGCGACACAACGCTTATGTCGCTGTTGACTCAGCACCTCGAATCCATGCGACACAACCCTTGTGTCGCAGAATTGTGTCGTACCATGCGACACAACCCTTGTGTCGCATGTTGTGTCGCAGAAAACAGAAAATTTCCAAATCTTTCTAAGTGTCGGAAAACGTTTTCAAATGAAAATTCAAATACGATACGGCTTGTAATCTAAAACGAATATACTTTATAAGGTATACGAAAACTCGAACCTAATAATAATCTAAATTATTATTACGAACCATCCATAACGAACCGCACTTACAAACGTACGAAATCTCTCATGTTTAGGACACTAGGAGATTTCACTCGGCACGACTCGTTACACTAGGACGCTAGCTCCTCAGGTGAGTTCATAACCCCACTCTTTTACTGTTTTCAACTGATTTCGGGGTGGGAATGCATACTCCTGTTTTACTACGTTCCACTGTATGAATCTTTACAAACGTTTTACAATAGTTTATGGTAACGGTGTTAGATTACGCCAGCTACGAACCACTTGAACTTACTTAGAGATATTAAGTACGACCGTTTCAGAAACACCTAGAATTATATTACATATGATATCTAGGGAGTAACCGCCTCACTACATCAGTGACTTGCTAAGTACTAGTAACGACTAGTGGACTTACGAACACCAACTAGAGGCACCGACATGCTAGTTTAACGTTGACCACCCTTAAGAACTAGCGGATGACTTTGACTAAGTACTGTAAGTACTTCCCGACAGTTAAGTGACGTGTTAACGTACTTTGACTTTACACATTTCTTTGGACAAACTAGGTGACGTAGATACGTACCTAACAGATAATTATGACCTACCTCTATACCTAAGTGACATTCATACTTTTAGTAGTAAGATTTACTGCTGTGAATTACGTAACAACTTGAGGTACTGTTGAGTGCCTGTAACAATTTACTAGCCTTGGGCTAAACTTACTTGCGGCATGTCGTGTACTGCCAAAACGATTACTTGCATCTCCTGCGGGAGAATAACGGACGCTGTCACTATATGTGAAGCAAAACGATGCCACGGTGGGTGGTACAAACACGATACCAACGTGATTGGTATTACGGATTTACAAACGAGCTCACGATACCACGGTGGGTGGTACAACTTACTTGCGAGCTGGATTGCTCTCGATACCACGGTGGGTGGTACAACTTACTTACGAGCTAAATGCTCACACTCAGCAACGGACCTACGAATTATTACGGTCGGGGTCGTTGGCTCAGCATGTGGATTCATGCTCTATCGTAGTCCTGCGGGACTGCACGGTTACTCATTTCAGCATATGGACTTATGCTTTACTTATATTCAGCAACGGACCTACGAATTATTACGGTCGGGGTCGTTGGCTCTATAACTGGTTAATTTACTTAAACATAGTCCTGCGGGACATAACTTGACACTTCCCTTGGGGGATAACCATTACCATCACTGTAGGTGATTACTAGATTCTTATGAGTCGGAGACTCAGGAAATTACGAGCTTTTGCTCACTTGACTGTAATTACAACCCGTACCGATATGACACGATTACGAAACAGATAACTTGATCACGTTGCCGGGGTGCAACCTTTCATGCCAGGTGGCATCGTGACCTATTAGTAGCCATAGTACTAATACTTGAAACCGTACAAACTATCCGTACCGTATTGCCGGGGAGCAATACCGACTGCCTAAGAACTTGCTTGCTTGATTGCTTGCGGCCAGTAGCACGACAGATAGTCACCTTACGCTACTCTCGTATACATATTGCTAGGTGGCAATATCTTACCGTATAACACCCAGGCTGGGGATTGGTCCCCTTTACCTGACCAGAAACCCATTGATTAGGTTCACCTGATTACCATAAATTACTTATAACTGCCTCGAGGGGCAACTATTGTTATTTAAACTGCTAAATTTGATTAATATTTCTGAATGAAATATTTATTACTTGAACTACTTGTTTCTGCAAATTACTTGTGAACTCACCAGCTTTTCAGCTGACCCTTTTAGTGTGCATTCTCAGGTACACTGCTGTAGTAGGATTGGACTACAGGATTCTAGTTCGAGTCGCATGTTTTCAACACTCAGGACATTTATTGCATTTGCTTCAGTACTAGTAGAATGTAATATTACTTTTATGCGAGCTCGCAACTTGTAAACACTTTAATTTCATAAATGTATAACTATTTTCAAACGTCTCATTTAGAGTCGTTCATTATGTATCTTATGCTGTGATTACCAGATTAGTAACACCCTAAACTCGCTTCCGCAAATCATTAAATTTGGGGGTGTTACAGATTGGTATCAGAGCCTAAGGTTGTAGTGAACTAGGTTGCATTTAGTGGACCTAGACTATGACCATTAGGCAGTATTCCTCATTAGGTATGACTAGTTCAGGGATTACATCATACGAACTTAATTTAACATAGCGTAGCTAACTATGTACAATTAAGCAAAGATGATGTAAGATCTGAAAGGGGTTATATTGAAAGGGAATGCAGTAGTTGACTCTGATTGTTATTTGCTACTTGCTAGACACCTTAGGCTATTATATGTACTGTAGGTATATATGAATAGGCCTTACGTGTATACTATTCCGGCATATCTATATACAGGTAGGTATGATTATACCCGACATGATTCCGTTGTGCAACTGATACACATTTTCGAAGTGGCATATCGCCAGCTTCTCAGCCGTTACGACTTAATCTCAAAATTTTGACCAGGTTGGTCACGACTGACTGGTATTACGAGAGATGCTCGTAATGACTAAGTCCACAAATTACTTTCAAACTTACTATCGGCCTGAGCGCCATACTTGGATAACATGTGGCACGTGGTGCTGCATCGTGCTTTGGGCACAATACTACTCCAGCACGTGGTGCTGCGTTTCATAGTACTTTGTACTGCCATCATAATAAATTACGGTGCTTCGGGCACTACATCTTGGCACGTTGTGCTACACCCAGGCTCGATGAGCTACTATCCAATATGCATGTGGACTTGTTATAGTTACATGTACGACTTATATGTACATATACATTTACTTAACTGGGCATGAGATGCCACCCCTGATTCTTTACTACTGCGCACTTATACTTGTATAGCTACGTGTGCATCACATATTTATATACGACTACTCTACTGGACACGAGGCGTCCCACTCGATTTCTTTGCGTAGGAACACCCGCTATAGGCACTTGTACACTTATACGCATACGCAATTACCTTAATGGGCACGAAGTGCCACACCACGACTACTCAGGCATGTGATGCCTCATTCGATGAATACACTCTAAGTTATTGGGATCACATTTATAGTACTGTAGTACTACATTATAGTCTGATAGACTACGACGATACCATAGTTCTGATCGAACTACATATAATACACAACTAGGTCGCTAGTACGACTACACATTTAAAATTTCAAAGTCCGAGGACTTTCATACAGACACCTTAAGTGGTTTCTGGGTCATTATCACTTTTATATCCGTGGGCAACGGTGTAATACCGATTTACGTATACGACTGTAATAATCACAATTCCTGAATAAGGAATCTCACGACTGTTGTTTCATTCTTGTTTAAGAATCATGCCACGTGGACGACAAACGTACACTCAAACAGAACGCGACCAATACGCGGAGCAAAGAGTAGCTGAAGCTCTGGCTGCACAAAACTTAACGCGCCTCTGCACCTATAAAGAATTTCTGAACTGTAATCCGCCAATCTTTGTTGGTACCGAAGGGGCTGTCGGACTGATCCAATGGATCGAAAGGATGGAAGCTGTTTTCCGCATTTGCAACTGCCCTGATGGATACAAAGTCAAATACTCCACCTACACCCTTCGAGATAATGCTCTAACCTGGTGGAATGCTCACGCCCACACCGTAGGGGTCGACACCGCCTATGAACTTTCGTGGGAGGAACTGAAACAACTGATGAGGGACGAATATTGTCCTAGCGAGGAACTACACCGACTCGAGAATGAACTCTGGCATCTTACCGTGAAAAACAACGACATCATGACCTATACCAATCGTTTTCACCGACTAGCACTCTTTTGCCCATCACTAGTAAACCCAGAAAACAAACGAATCGAAAAATACATCGAAGGACTTCCAACACAAATAGCGGGCATGGTTACCTCCTCTAAACCCAACACTATTCGCGACGCCGTTCGCATGGCCCATAACCTCATGGCGCGGGTGGTTCAACGCGAAACCCTCACAACTGAAAATCATACACAAAAGTGGAATGGCGATTCCAGCACTAGTCATAATCCAACAAATCAACCCGAACCCTTGAAATCTTACCCTTCTGAATACAAAGGAAAGCGGGGCTATGCGGGGGATAAACCCTTCTGTCACAGCTGTAAACGTCATCACTCTGGCCCTTGTGGCTCACCTTGCGAGCGATGCCAACGATTCGGACACCAAATCTGGGACTGTAGAGTTCCTGCCAACCCCGACAAACAGCAAACGTGTTTCAAATGTAACACTCCTGGACATTTCAAGAAAGATTGCCCAAATCAGAAACGAAAAATCCTCATGATCAACTCCGGGAGGACCGGACGAAACCGCGACAATATCACGGGTATGTCCCTATCCAATACTAAAACTTCCAAATCAAACACAACGTTTCGATCGGCGGGAAAGTCGATTCCAAAATGATACCGATTACATAAATTAATACCGACTATACGAATGAAGCCAAACTTAAAAGCTAGAGTTTGCTTTCAGCAAACTAACCGACTGAAAGTATACAAAACACTCAGTCCTGATAGGACTACTCCTCGAACAGTCACGTGGTGACAACTATCTAGTCCCGCAGGGACTATAATGCAAACGGTCTCTTAGTGACTACGACTCAACGAAAACTTGAACAAAACCATATAGTCAGGATGTGACTACAACGATAAACCGCGACACAGTCATGGATTGACTGCCCTTCAACCCCGTTATAAGATATGGTATGTCTAAAACCTACTGGACAAACAACATCTACGTACATTGCTCCCCAGACCTCACATGACCACGACATCACTTTTAAATTTCGGGACGAAATTTCCTTAACAAGGGGAGAATGTAACACCTCGTCAAAAAGTTAATTTTCGCGCCGAATTTAAACTTTTTGATAAATGATTTAACTTTTATTTCCAATTAGCATTTTTATAAAATACTTCCATTAGAAAACATTTTAAAATTATATAAATAAGAATTTTATATTATCTTATGACTGGACAAATAAAACACGGGTATTTTGTACTGTGGTTGGAGACCACAGTCCGCGCACTGGGGATCTGTGTTGGACAAAACCCAACTTCCTCCCCCTTTTTCACCTCATTTTTCAACTTCACTCTCTCTCTCTCTACTTCCATTCCTCTCTCAATCTTCTCTCTAAAATACTCACTAATCACATAAAAACTACCACAAAACGACCTCAAATCGCTTGGGCCATTTAGAGAAAAACGATCACGAGTTCACGATCTACACAACCACCTTTTCGGATTTCAAATCCGACCACTTGTAAGTTTCCGACAAATCCCGTAAATCTTTAGATTTTGAAGTTTTCTTTCATAATAGTGTTTAACATACTTAGTATTAACCAATACAACAAAGAAACACGATTTTATAGCTCAAAAACACGTTTGGATTGGGTTTTTGGTCGGAAAAATGCGGCAGTCGCTGTTGACTGTCTGGGTGTTCATCTTTGCGACACAACCATTATGTCGCATATTGTGTCGCATAAACCATCCATGCGACACAACCCTTATGTCGTATCTTGTGTCGCATCTTATATCGCAAAACCTATGCGACACAACGCTTATGTCGCTGTTGACTCAGCACCTCGAATCCATGCGACACAACCCTTGTGTCGCAGAATTGTGTCGTACCATGCGACACAACCCTTGTGTCGCATGTTGTGTCGCAGAAAACAGAAAATTTCCAAATCTTTCTAAGTGTCGGAAAACGTTTTCAAATGAAAATTCAAATACGATACGGCTTGTAATCTAAAACGAATATACTTTATAAGGTATACGAAAACTCGAACCTAATAATAATCTAAATTATTATTACGAACCATCCATAACGAACCGCACTTACAAACGTACGAAATCTCTCATGTTTAGGACACTAGGAGATTTCACTCGGCACGACTCGTTACACTAGGACGCTAGCTCCTCAGGTGAGTTCATAATCCCACTCTTTTACTGTTTTCAACTGATTTCGGGGTGGGAATGCATACTCCTGTTTTACTACGTTCCACTGTATGAATCTTTACAAACGTTTTACAATAGTTTATGGTAACGGTGTTAGATTACGCCAGCTACGAACCACTTGAACTTACTTAGAGATATTAAGTACGACCGTTTCAGAAACACCTAGAATTATATTACATATGATATCTAGGGAGTAACCGCCTCACTACATCAGTGACTTGCTAAGTACTAGTAACGACTAGTGGACTTACGAACACCAACTAGAGGCACCGACATGCTAGTTTAACGTTGACCACCCTTAAGAACTAGCGGATGACTTTGACTAAGTACTGTAAGTACTTCCCGACAGTTAAGTGACGTGTTAACGTACTTTGACTTTACACATTTCTTTGGACAAACTAGGTGACGTAGATACGTACCTAACAGATAATTATGACCTACCTCTATACCTAAGTGACATTCATACTTTTAGTAGTAAGATTTACTGCTGTGAATTACGTAACAACTTGAGGTACTGTTGAGTGCCTGTAACAATTTACTAGCCTTGGGCTAAACTTACTTGCGGCATGTCGTGTACTGCCAAAACGATTACTTGCATCTCCTGCGGGAGAATAACGGACGCTGTCACTATATGTGAAGCAAAACGATGCCACGGTGGGTGGTACAAACACGATACCAACGTGATTGGTATTACGGATTTACAAACGAGCTCACGATACCACGGTGGGTGGTACAACTTACTTGCGAGCTGGATTGCTCTCGATACCACGGTGGGTGGTACAACTTACTTACGAGCTAAATGCTCACACTCAGCAACGGACCTACGAATTATTACGGTCGGGGTCGTTGGCTCAGCATGTGGATTCATGCTCTATCGTAGTCCTGCGGGACTGCACGGTTACTCATTTCAGCATATGGACTTATGCTTTACTTATATTCAGCAACGGACCTACGAATTATTACGGTCGGGGTCGTTGGCTCTATAACTGGTTAATTTACTTAAACATAGTCCTGCGGGACATAACTTGACACTTCCCTTGGGGGATAACCATTACCATCACTGTAGGTGATTACTAGATTCTTATGAGTCGGAGACTCAGGAAATTACGAGCTTTTGCTCACTTGACTGTAATTACAACCCGTACCGATATGACACGATTACGAAACAGATAACTTGATCACGTTGCCGGGGTGCAACCTTTCATGCCAGGTGGCATCGTGACCTATTAGTAGCCATAGTACTAATACTTGAAACCGTACAAACTATCCGTACCGTATTGCCGGGGAGCAATACCGACTGCCTAAGAACTTGCTTGCTTGATTGCTTGCGGCCAGTAGCACGACAGATAGTCACCTTACGCTACTCTCGTATACATATTGCTAGGTGGCAATATCTTACCGTATAACACCCAGGCTGGGGATTGGTCCCCTTTACCTGACCAGAAACCCATTGATTAGGTTCACCTGATTACCATAAATTACTTATAACTGCCTCGAGGGGCAACTATTGTTATTTAAACTGCTAAATTTGATTAATATTTCTGAATGAAATATTTATTACTTGAACTACTTGTTTCTGCAAATTACTTGTGAACTCACCAGCTTTTCAGCTGACCCTTTTAGTGTGCATTCTCAGGTACACTGCTGTAGTAGGATTGGACTACAGGATTCTAGTTCGAGTCGCATGTTTTCAACACTCAGGACATTTATTGCATTTGCTTCAGTACTAGTAGAATGTAATATTACTTTTATGCGAGCTCGCAACTTGTAAACACTTTAATTTCAGAAATGTATAACTATTTTCAAACGTCTCATTTAGAGTCGTTCATTATGTATCTTATGCTGTGATTACCAGATTAGTAACACCCTAAACTCGCTTCCGCAAATCATTAAATTTGGGGGTGTTACAAATACTTTGAAATATTTTTACAAAACCATCACCAACGAGTCGTATGAATTTACAAATAAACGATCTTTCTTGGACGAACGAGTAACATGGCCTGGTTGTTATGCAACCACTTATACGACTATTTCTTATATATAGGACTTTAGGGACTTTACCCAGACTACGCTTTGCTAGCACTCGCACTTTCACTTAACTCAACAGGTGAGTTCACAGCCCCTACTTTTACTGATTTAACTGCTTTTGAACAGGGGTGGAAAACATAGTCAACGGTTTTACTTATTGCCATAACTGCTTTTACTTATACGATTGTTTATCATACTTGTTTACTCGAACAATTAGAGTACCTTGAACTATTAAACTATTAAACAAACTGGTGTTTATGAAATAACATTTTCATATTGACACACTGAACAAATGGAATAACTTATTCGACAAACTGTTTTAACTAGACCGGAGAACGACCGGTAAACTGTTTTGCATACGACTGTAAACTTTTAAACTTGTTTGGTATACCGGAGAACGACCGGTACTTTTATATAAACGCTGGAGAACGACCAGCTACGTATTTTAGTGCCAGAGAACGACTGGCCAAGGGACGGGAGAACGACCCGTGCGTCTTGGATGGGAGAACGACCCATGCGTTTGTTGGACGGGAGAACGACCCGTGCGTAACTAGACCGGAGAACGACCGGTAAACTGTTTTTGTTGAACGGGAGAACGACCCGTGCGTATTTGGCCGGGGAACGACCGGTACTGTTTGTAAACCGCTGGAGAACGACCAGCACATGTTTTTAAACTGACATTTTGGGTAACATCCCACGTATCTGTTTTGGGTAACATCCCACGTATCTGTTTTGGGTAACATCCCACGTAAACTAAATTTTGGGCGAACAACCCACTAAACTTGTATTTAGAAAACATTCCACAAAGCATTACGTGACTATTATGGCAATTACTATTCGTGAACGTATTTGGGTAACAACTGTGCTTACAAACTTGGTTCAACTATTGCAAACATAAAACCTGTGAATTCACTCAACCTCGTTGTTGACTTTTACTATGTTTTTCAGGGAATTAGCTGCGCATATAAGAATCGCCAACATACATGGAGAATTAGGCGACCCGTGAAGTTTAGGATGCCAACTTTTGGAAACACATGGATTTCTTTAGTATAACTGAAATGTTTTAGTCATATTTCAGAAATCTACTTTTGTAAACTTATTACTTTTAACTTGTACGATTCGATGAATCGTAAACTTTGTAATTAATACTTTTGGCATCTCAATATATTATGTTCTGTTGTAATCATAAGCTCTGATACGTATGCATGCTTTGTTATTGTGGCACCCCCGTACTCAAACTAAATGCTTCCGCTAATCTAAATCAACGAATTTGGGGGTGTTACAGTTTATCTTCAGGCGGAACCTTCTCAAGTGGATCCCCCCCCCTTTTTTGGATAGATTCTCCTCCTCGGTACAGGTTGGGTTGTTGCGAGGGAGACCGGTGACGTTGCCATAATCGTCAGTTGATATGGCAACGTGGGATTAGGGTTGCGATAAGGTAAGACTACAAATAGAAGACTAGCTAGTACCTAGGACAACTAATGACGTGTCCTGACGCATCTGCCGAGTAAGCAGTGCGGGATAATGATGTGTAGTTCCCAATCTACTGATCTTTAGGTTCGAATCACAACTTAAAAGTGCGGAATATTGTTTAACGAGTTTATGTATGCAAAATTAAAATGCAATATAATCTAAGCGAGAGCAAGTAAAACTATTGCTTTATTATCAATTAGGAACGATTACTATATCACCGAGTCTTGGTCGAACATAGACAGAACGAATTGTCACAAATCAAGACACAACCACTGTATGTATACAGTAGCTAATGCAACATCCAAAGTATTGCTATCCTGTACTTAGTGTCACTTACAAAGATCACAAGATTTGACTAACACCTTAAACAAGCTACTTTGACATGATGCACTAACATGTTAACCTCGAAATGATAAGACTAAAATGGAGGTATACTTAGCTACTAACAGTGCTAATATGGATGCCTACGATATGCAATGCACACACGCAAAATTTTCTTTTCAAAGATTTGAGTAGAAAAGGAAATTGAACATAATCGTAGTATACCTACTCCGTATCTTGCATAATCTTACCTAAATTAAGCATAGGTGATCAGGCTATGTTTAATTGAGGTCTAATAATGCAACACACAGGTTAGCGATACCAGGAATATGTTCAATTTAGTTGAACTTGTAATATTTTGGTGTTTTAAGAAAATATTATTTAAAAGTGTTGGTTATAGTAGGGGTTTTTATTTGAAAAACCGGAATTCTCTATAACCTTTGGCTCTGATACCAAACCTGTCACACCCCGCTAAAGCGGAAACACGAGATGTAACAGTACCGGGTAACAATGCATAAGATATAGAAGCAACACCATACATAACTTATAGAAAATATTACGAGTTACAACAAGATCAACCCATAGTTTCAAAGGAGATTACATCAAGTTCATAAAAGTTTCCAAAAGATAGTCATATTTCAAAAGAAAGCAAACGCATGTGAGAATGCATCCGTGCAAAAGTATTCCTAGAATGCACCTTACTGTCATCTCCTGAAAAGCATGATAAAACAAAAGGGTCAACTATGGTCATAGTTGGTGAGTTCACATGTTTAATGTTACAACAAATGATATAAAAGCTTTGTTCATAAAAGACATGAATAATAATGATTGGTTGTAATAGTTGCGAATATACAAGAGTATTAATGCAATTGAGGCCACTACTAAACCGATTACTGACCGAATGCCCCAAATGATGTCCTCACAGGGACATGAGTTACCTTCCATCCAATCGGGGACAAGGTAAATTCTACACATCCAATCGGGGATGTGAGCGAGTGATAACATGCACACACATAGCCATGTGAGTGAGGATTGGTCTACCCTAAATAACGTTATTCATAATTATCAAAGACGGCTCGTCTGGCTCTCAGACGAGTTAATGAGTAGTGTAACAGATTACCAGGGACTTAGTGTTCAATGATGTCCTCACAGGGACATGAGTTCTCATTTCACTTAGATAGTATAAACCAATTCGCATAAGTAGCATAACAAAAGTTCAATAAGTTCATAAAAAGTACAACCAATTTAGTTAAAGTTTAGAATCATGCTTTTCACCCCAAAATAGTAAACAAGTAAAAAGGGGCTGTGAAAACTCACTGTTGAGCGTAAGCGTAAACCGATGAATGTAACACATGTGCTTGTCGAGTACGACTCCTATCCAAGTCCTATGAACACTAGGTTTCTAGTTAGATTCTCGGTAATTTGGTTTGTTAATATTGCTTAGTTACTTATTTAGATTACCAAGTGCCAATATAGTTAGTTTTTGCCTTATAGTTTGTTAACGTCTAATATCCACGTTTGATTAATAATTAGTAATAATATGTATACGGTGCGGGTAGATTATGAATGGCGCCCTCCACGGTGTAATTTGTGTAAGATTTTCGGTCATAAGGATGAGGTGTGCCCAAAAAATGTGACTCGGGTGGTAGAGCGTACGCAAAACAAATCTGATTTTATAGCTCCTAAGAAGACTGTTAAAGTTCCATCTAAACAGGGAATGAACCCTAGTGATGGATTTGTGTTACAAAGACCAACCAAAGGTGGTGTACAGGGTTAAAAATCCAGGGAATGCTGCTTCCAAGGGGTTAAATGCTTCGAACCAGCCTCAGTCTTCTAAGTCAGTGGGGAAGGATACTCCTTTTCCTTTGGCTAATCGGTTTGATGTCTTAAATGATGCTGGTAAAGAGGAGGATGTCAGGGGAAAAGGAACTCTTGGGGATTCTGGTAATGTTGATTCTGGTAAAGGTGTGGATTATGGTGATAGTGAGTATGTGGTCGATTCGGACCCGGATATTGAGAATGTTTATGATGAGACTGCTGATTTTATGGGTCTGCCTAAAGGGCGGGTTAATTCTGAGGGGGCAAGCACTCCAGGTTTCTCTGGTCCTCATGGTTAGTCTTGCCTCTTGGAATATAAGGGGCTTGAACCGCGTCCCTAAACAGAATGAGGTTCAACAGGTGGTTAATGAGAATAAGTTGTATATTTGTGCTATTTTGGAATCTCATGTCCAAATTGATAACCTTCATAAAAATTTGCTCCAAGGTCTTTAGAAATTGGAATTGGACATCTAATGTAGCTAGGAGTGCTAGTGGCTCTCGTATCATTCTTGGATGGGATTCTGTGCGGATTGATCTTATGGTGCTTTCATTTACGGATCAGGTTTTGCATAGTCAAGTGAAGGTGCGGGAGACTGATCAGTCTTTCTTCTGCTCTTTTGTGTATGCGGGTAATTATTATATTCATCGACGGGAGTTATGGGAATCTCTTCGTTTGCATTGCCGTTTTGTGGGAGATGCCCCATGGACTTTGTTGGGAGACTTTAATGCTATTCTTAACTTGTATGATTCTTCATCCGGTTCCTCTAGCCAATCTATATCTATGAGGGAATTCCGTGCGTGCGTGGAGGATATTTGGGTTGTGGATTGTGTATGCGGGTAATTATTATATTCATCGACGGGAGTTATGGGAATCTCTTCGTTTGCATTGCCGTTTTGTGGGAGATGCCCCATGGACTTTGTTGGGAGACTTTAATGCTATTCTTAACTTGTATGATTCTTCATCCGGTTCCTCTAGCCAATCTATATCTATGAGGGAATTCCGTGCGTGCGTGGAGGATATTGGGGTTGTGGATGTGAACGCTACTGGGTTACATTATACTTGGAATAAGCGTCCTCAAGTGGATCATGGTATCTTGAGGAAAATTGATCGTATTATGTGTAATGGAGAATTCTTGAGTCGGTTTCCTGATGCACTTGCTATATTTTAGCCCTACCGGATCTCTGATCATTCTCCGGCAGTTCTTAATCTTCCTATGATTATGAAACCGCGGGTTAAATCTTTTCAGTTTTATAATCTGATTGCTTATAAACCTGAATTCATGGGGTTAGTTCAGGAGGTGTGGAATAAATCTATTACGGGCTATGCTATGTATCGGATCACGAGGAGACTGAAGAGGTTAAAGAAACCTCTTGCTTCGTTACTAAGGGCTCAGGGTAATATTCATAAACGGGTGGTTACTCTTAGAACTGAATTAAATGAGATCCAAAAAGCTTTAGATTCTAATCCAGATTCGATTGAGCTCCGTGAGGAACAGGCCCTTTATCTCCGTGCCTTCCATTCAGCTGTTATTGATGAGGAGAGATTCTTGAAGCAGAAAACCAAGATTGAGTGGCTTAGGGTTGGAGATTCTAATTCCAGATATTTTCATAATGTTGTAAAGGAGAAGACTAATAGGGGTCGGATTGATCGGGTGTATGATGTACTGAATGTTATGCATTCGGATGACTCGGTCCCTTTAGCTTTTGTTGATCATTATCGGAACTTTCTGGGGAGTGCTGGTCATACTCATCCATTTGATGTTCATGATTTATTCTCTCGTAAATTATCATGCAGTGAGGCTGATCGGATGATTCGTCGAGTTACTTTGGAAGAGGTTAGGGCGGCTATGTTTTCTATTGGTGATGTAAAGTCCCCGGGTCCTGATTGGTATTCTGCTGCATTTTTTAAGAAGTCTTGGGATATTGTTGGTAATGATGTGTTCCTGGCTGTGCGTGATTTCTTTTCTAATGGTAAGATCCTAAAAGAGATTAACCACACTCTTATTGCTTTAATTCCGAAGGTTCCCACTCCTTCTAGAATTAATGACTTCCGTCCTATATCTTTATGTAATGTTCTTTATAAGTGTGTTAGTAAGCTGATCACAAATAGGATTAAGGACGGTTTGAAGACCATTGTTAGTGATAACCAGTCCGCTTTTATTCCTGGGAGAAGCATATCAGATACTACCTCCGTCTCAAAAATATAGTCCACGTTTCCTTTTTCGGACGTCTCAAATTTATTGTCCACATCCAAATATGGAAAGGAAATTTTGATCGTGATTACCAAATTACCCTTACTTCAAATTGTTATTACAAACTTTATAGAATGTGGTAATTAAATGCTTAAGGGTAAAACTGTCATTCTGCAAAAAGTAAGAAAGAGAAAGCAGTAATGATTGTACTTTTATTAAACTGCGTGTTTTTGGTCGGTGGACAATTATTTTGGGACGGAGGGAGTAATATTCTATTGACTCAGGATCTTATGTGGCGTTATCATCTGAATAGTGGAGTGTCTCGGTGTGCCTTTAAGATTGATATTCAAAAGGCATATGATACAGTGGATTGGGAGTTTCTTCGTGCTATCTTATATGGGTTTGGGTTTCATCCGGTTATGGTTGATTTGATTATGTCTTATGTCTCTACTACATCCTTTTCCTTGATTATTAATGGTGCCACTCATGGGTATTTTCAAGGTAGAAGAGGGTTGAGCCAAGGTGATCCAATGTCGCCTTACTTGTTTACTTTGGTCATGGAAGTGCTGACTTTACTTATTCGGAGGAAGGTTGATGAGTCCCAGTCATTTCGGTATCATGCTAAGTGCCATAAACTTGGCTTGGCTAACCTTTGTTTTGCAGATGATCTCTTTTTATTTTCTCATGGGGATGTCAATTCGGTGAAGGTGCTTCATGCTGCCCTCAATGAATTCAAGGAGCTCTCTGGTTTGGTGCCTAGTATTCCCAAGAGTACGGCTTTTTTCTGTAATGTTCCAATTACTATTAGACAGCGTATTCTTGATGTTATACCTTTTGAAGAAGGGGTGCTTCCTGTTCGGTACCTAGGTGTGCCTCTTATTTCTACAAGGCTTATTAAAACGGATTGCAAGGGTTTGGTGGAGAAAATTCAGAACCGGGTCTCTAATTGGAAGAATAAGTCGTTATCCTTTGCTGGAAGGGTACAACTTATCATTTCTGTTCTCTCATCTCTACATGGATATTGGGCGGCTATGTTTATTCTTCCTCAATCGACTATCTTGGAGTTAGAAAAGATCATGAGAGGTTTTCTATGGTGTCAGGGCCCCATGAAATCGGGTAAAGCGAAGGTTGCTTGGGAGGATTTATGTTTGCCCAGAAGTGAAGGTGGTCTGGGTATTCGTCGTTTGCGTGAATGGAACGTTTCTTTAATGACGAAGCATATTTGGAATATCCTTACAAAGAAGGATTCAATCTGGGTTAGATGGGTGTATGCGTATAAGCTGTGCAATCGTAGTTTTTGGGATGTTCCTGCTCAGAAGAGTATGAGTTGGGGTTGGAGAAGTTTACTTCATATTAGAGACCTCATTCGTCCTTTTTGTTGGTACAAGCTAGGAGATGGGAGATCTGCGTCTGTTTGGTATGATACTTGGTGTAGCCAATGTCCTATTGCTTGGGTTTTCTCTTGCCATCGTGACATTACTCGCCAAGGTTTCTCGATCATGGATTCAGTTGCTGACCTTATGGATGGAGCAGTTTGGAGATGGCCGAATTCTTGGATCCAGAGGTATCCTATTTTTTCTCAAATTTTGGTTCCTACTCTTTCTTCTCATCCGGATCAGTTGTTATGGCGTGATGAACGGGGTAATTTTTCTGAGCTCCGGGTGAGTAATGTATGGGATTCTATACGAGTGCGGTCTTCTGTTGTAGCATGGGCTTCTGTGGTTTGGTTTCCTCAGTGTATTCCTCGGCATGCTTTCAATTTGTGGCTGATCTTTAGAGGAAGGCTGAAGACACAAGATCGCCTGAGGCAATAGGATGTTGGCCCTTCGGTTGACTTAAACCTGCTTCAGTGCTATTTATGCAGATCTTGTATGGACTCACATTCTCATCTGTTCTTTGAATGTATTTTTTCTTCGCAGGTTTGGTTTCGGGTTGTTAGCTTTGCTGACATCCCGGTTGTTTCTGATAAGTTGGAAGACTTGCTTCCATTTTTTCTTTCAGCTTCTTCGTTGACGAATGTGGATCATGTGGTGTCTCGTTTGGTGTTAGCTGCTACAACGTACTTTATTTGGCAAGCGCGGAATTATCGGCTTTTTTCTAAAGGAAGGCGTTTGTATTTACAGTTGGCTGATGCTATTATTTCTGAGATTCGTTTGAAGTTGGCGTCTTTTAGGCTCAAGTCTTCGTTTCGTGCTGCTCGGGTTATGGAGCGATGGAAGATCCGGAACAGGGTTTAAGGCTCGGGTTGTGTTCTTATGTTCTTGATGGTTTTGGCTTCCCGTGATGTGTTGTTGATTGGCTGCTCGTTTACTTTATATTGGATTTATTATCTTTTTATTTTTGAGCTATGTTTGTTCATGTGATCTTGTATATGGCATGTCATATACAGAGATTTAGCTTTAGTTAGCTGGTTATTCCTTTTGGTTGTGTAGTGGATGTGCCTTGTTATGTAGTGTCTATTGCCTATGTAACGGGCTATGGTGTGGGATTCACCCACACCCTTGTACTTAACGTTATTTTTGGAGTAATAAATTTTGCCGGGTGTGAACCCTTTACCCAAAAAAATACAAAAGTCATATAATGTCTCACGATTGTTAATATCCAAATTTCATAGTGTTTTTGAGTGTTGGAACTTTGGTTCTTCACAATTTATGATTAACAATACACAACCCGATAATTACATCATAAGACACCCAAACCCTTTTTGTTATTGTTACTACCAAAAATAGTAAGTTTAACGTTTTTATCAAAATCGAGGCCCGTTTTCGTTGACTTGGTCAAACCTTCTCGATTTGACCCAAGACTTTTACCCAAACCTCAAATATGTTCATTAAGTCACAAAAGAGAGTGTTTCCCTTAATAGCAAGTCCAAAAGTGTCGGTTTTCATCCTTTGCTAAAATCAGTCCACAATCCTAATTTTTCAGATTTTCACCTGTTTGTCCAATTTATTAAAAATACTTCTAGTCAAAACTCAACAAGGAAAAATTTACAGATGTTCCTCATCAAGTTGGTTATTTACTATAATTTTTCCAGATCTTCTAAAGATGTCCCACTACTTTTAAATATTATTTTTCTCTTCTGAGTTCAGTTTCTGTAACATGCATGAAGATCTAATTTATGGACAAAATATACAAGGAGTCAGTAAAAGTGATCAACACAAAAGTTGTAAACAACGAAATTTGTAAACTTTTGGCATTGGTTTCAAGTCATTTAGAGGTGTTTAGCTCAAGTTATGGTCAAAATACTGAGAGAAAAGTTTCTGACTTTGTATGACAGATTGTCTATGTGATTTCACAAATAATATTAAAAATAGTAAACTAACTCATAAAAAGGTGAGGTCAGTGGGGTTTGAAATATGACTTCTTGAAATTCATTTTAGGCTATAAAAACGTCCAATTTCATTAAGAATTGAGTGAGTTATGACCTTGGCCATTTCGTGTAAGATTCTGGACAGAAGGTGAAACATGCACTTTTATGAATTTAAAGTTAAGAAAAACGATTTTTAAACCATATTTTGTTATAATACTGAAACGCCCTAAAAATCTGAACATTTTTTTATTTTTTTAGAACTGTATATATACAAACTATTCATACTATTCGGAACTGATTAGATATTGAGATCGATTAACTATTAAGTCTTTTTATTTGCTAAATTATGAAGTCCTGATGACCAAGGGAATCCGCCGGATTCACTATGAATCCGCCCGATTCAAACAGCATTCAGACTCAACTTTCGACCAGACTTCTTCAAACCAATCCGGTTGGCTGAATCCGCCGGATTCATAGACAATCCGCCGGATTGTCACTGAATCCGCCGGATTCAAACACTTCCAGCAGCAGCTCAAAACTCTGCACTTTTTAGTACCAAAAACCGAACTTTGATCGAACATATCTCACAAACGACTAAGAATTAAGTAATGAAACTTTGCAGGCACCTTACAATGGTCAAAATAAATATTTCTCTTTTTGCACTTTCTCAAAATTCTCACTATCTTGGTTTTTGGACGTGTGGCTCATTTTCGACACAAAATAACACTTTTAGTGGACATACAAATTTCAAACTACATGAAATCTGATTCTTAAACTTTAACACTAACTTTGATTAACAAAATGGGACTTGAAGCTCTTCTCACTACTTCCTTACCACAACTATAACCCATTTTGACACATAACCATTGAAGACCCATTTGAACCCAATTTGACCCGTTTGAGTCAAAAGACTATTTTAACCCATTCAATGTCTAATCACCAATCATAATTGACTAACAATACCTTTGACTTTCTTTTAACCTTTCAAACATATACATAACCAAAATGACCATTGTACCTTAACTTACAACTTAGCACTATCTACAACCATATCTACTAATCATACACAGTTTATACTATTATTATACCATATTCTTTCTAGTGTTTGCTTTCATAACCAAAACATGTCAAAACATTGTTTGGGCGATCTTTCAAAGGCTTCAAAATGACAATTTAAAGAGAAGAGCTTGTGTGACTTACGACAAGCTAGCAACTCCACTTCTACCCTTTGTTCACTTCTTTTCCCTTTCCACTTCCACTTGTACCTACACATACAAACTAACTAATTAAGCAAATTTGCTTAGTGAGAATATGAAAACTAATCAATTCAATGCATTATTAATTAAAACCAATAATGAGCAAAGTAAAGTAACTACTTCCCTTGTTCTTGCAATCCAACTTTCAACATTCTAATCATATGCGCACATATCTAATCAATTATTTAGCTAATATCAATTAGCTAATCTAATCAATAATTAGCTAACATAAGTTAGCTACTAATCTAAACAAAGCTAACCTTGGTTAGCTATTCTAATCAAATTTTTGGCTAATTCTCATTAACCATTCTAATCATTAACTTTCATCACAATCATATCATAACAACAAGTTAATAACATAATCATGATCTATTCATTTCATAAACTCACCTTGATTTGTAGCACAATTTGGTAAAATATGATCAAATTCTTCTTAAACACCTAATACACATATACATAACACATAATCAATAACTAATCACAATTCTAACTACTAATCATTTAGTTCCCTTCTCCCCCACTAATTACATACTAGCTTAATTCTCAGGATCATAATCTTAACTTTAAGATATGATTAAACTACTTTCTTGTAACTACTAACATCCACTAATACTCTACAATTACAATTTAACTAATTTCATAGAATTCATGGAAACCCCATGAACCCTAATCATAACCTATCACTTCTAATATGAAATTAGGATTCTAATCATTATTTATATAGTATACTAACACTAACTAATCAATTACAAACCCTAATTTCGGATTAATTCATACTAACACTAACTAATCAATTACAAACCCATGAAAACCCAATTTCTAGGGTTCTTAGAGAAATTAGATCACTTACAGTGAATTAAAGATGATAGAAGAAGATGATTTTGATGTTTTGTAGCTTGAATTTAGGTTTGAGTATTGATTCTTGCTTTCCCTTTTGTCTCCTGCGATTTTACTCTGATGAATGAGGTTCTGGAAATGTTTTGAACTCTTACAAGAAGAAGGCACGTACATAGGTTTCTATTTCTTTAATTTCTTTAACTACACAGTCTGGAATTGAACAACTAGTTTGCGTTTTCTATCATATCTCATTATTTAAAGATCTAAAATTAAAAAGATGCATATATTATTGTACACTAAAATAATACTTTAAAACTGAGCTATTAAAACTTATTTTTATTTACTAAAGTAATACCTTGAAAACTGGGGTGTTACAACTCTCCCCCACTTATTCTGTTCGTGTCCTCACGAACCATTCTTGGTGTACCGCAGGGTAGTATATCATCATCCACTCCTCCGGTTCCCAAGTAAATTCTGAACCTTTCCTATATCGCCACTGAACTTTAACTATCGAAACTGATTTATTTCTGAGCTGCTTTACTTTCTGATCAAGAATTTTAACTGGCTCTTCTATATAACTTAACTTATCATTTATTTCTATTTCTGTCAGTGGTACATAAGAAGCTTCATCGACTAAACACTTTCTGAGCTGAGACACATGAAATGTATCATGAATACTACCAAATTCTTCTGGTAACTGCAATCGATATGCAACTTTCCCAACTCTATCAACAATTTCAAAAGGTCCAATATACCTTGGACTTAACTTCCCTCGCTTCCGAAATCGAATAATTCCTTTCCAAGGCGAGACTTTAAGCATCACCTTATCACCTACTTGGAATTCAATAGGCCTTCTCCGCTTGTCTGCATATGACTTTTGTCGATCTTGTGCCATTTTTAATCTTTCTCTAATCTGATCGATCTTTTCGGTAGTCAACTGTACTATATCTGTACTTCCAAGCTCTCTCTGACCAATCTCACCCCAACAAATTGGAGTTCGAAATTTTCTACCGTATAACATTTCGTAAGGTGGCATTTTGATCGAGGAATGATAACTGTTATTATAAGAAAACTCTACCAATGGAAGGTGAGTATCCCAACTGCCACCAAAGTCAATGGCACACGCTCTAAGCATATCCTCAAAAGTCTGAATGGTACGTTCACTTTGACCATCAGTTTGAGGATGAAAAGCTGTACTAATATGCAATCGAGTCCCCAAATCTTCTTGAAATTTATTCCAGAATCGAGAAGTAAAATGAGTATCTCGATCTGAAACGATGGAAAGTGGAACTCCATGCCTAGCAACAACTTCTTTAACATAAAGATCAGCTAACTTTTCTGAAGAAGAAACTTCTTGAATAGGAAGAAAAATAGCACTTTTTGTCAATCGGTCCACAATCACCCAAATAGTGTCATGTTGCCTAGGAGTCTTTGGCAACTTTGTAACAAAATCCATGGTGATGTGTTCCCATTTCCATACCGGTATATCTAAAGGTTGAAGTTCACCGTATGGTTGCTGGTGCTCTGTTTTGACTTGCAGACAAGTGAGACAATTCTGGACATGTTTAACTATATCACGCTTCATACCTGGCCACCAATAGTCATTTTTCAGATCACGGTACATCTTGGTAGCACCAGGATGAATAGAATACTTGGATTTATGAGCTTCATTTAATAACACTTTCTTTACTTCACTCGTTCTTGGTATCCAGATTCTACCATAACGAGTCTTTAAACCTCTAGAATCGTCTTTTGTAGGGTTTTCAAAATCGTCTTTTGGTTTGAGTTGCTGGAACAAATACCAATCGTTTGACTATCATAAGAACGTGTTAGATCAGCCATCATTAACGATTGTCAACCTGAATTCGTTTTAGGGTTTCTATCCTAAGCCGCTTTGGGGTTGCTGCCGCTTTTTGTGGTTTGGTCTGTCTCGTGTTCGTGCCGATTGGTGTGTTGTTTGTTCTGATCTCGTGTATCACTTTGATTTCAAACCTTTGTTTAGGGTTTGTTTATCTGTTCATACGATCAGATTTGAGGTTCGTTGCGGTCTTTTTTGGTCGGATTTGGGTTCCGATAGTGGTTTCCGATTGAAGATTAGGGTTTGCTGCATCTTTTTTGCTGTGGCACTCCTTACAACTAGCGCTATCTGGTGGTACTAGGGTTTCGAAGAGGTGGTATTAGGGTTCCGGTTTGTTCTTAGCCGGTTTAGGGTTTGGTGGTATTACTCGTGGATATTCCGGAAAGTGGTTTTCCGGTTGGTTCTCATTGCTTGGTTTGCTGATTTTGGGTTGACCGGCTTATGGTTTCTCTATCTTTTCCGGTGGCAGCTAGGGTTTACAATCGGGATTTTTATCTGATTTAAATTCTGATTTCTCCAAGCTTGGGTTTATTTTTCTCAAAAGGGTTAGGGAGAGATCCGTGGTGAAGGGGGGGGGGGGGGGTTGTGTTCTTGGTTGATCGTTGTTAATCAATGGAGCGTTTGTGTTGATAGTTTGTGTCACTTTGATGCAATTTTTATCAACCTCCATTGATGGCTATACCTTTGTGAGGGTGGACGATGAGGCTTAGGTTTGCTTGACTCGTTTTGGGGGCTGTTGCCGTGGTTGTTGGTGGTTCTTTATCCGGTTAGGGTTCCACTATTTGGATATTTCAGCAAGGCTATCGGTTGTTTGGCTTATGCTGCGGGTGGGTATACTTGGACCTTTTGCCATTACCGGAATTGGTAGGGCAGGTATAACTCATTATATTGGAATTGACTTGGACCTTTTGCCAATGGTCATTGGGGCGCGTTGGTAGGGCAAGGTGATTCAACGCATTGTGTTTGCTGCGTGCTGCAGCTTGGACTTTGGTGTTTCCTCTCAAGGGTCAAGATATGAAGATTACTGAAGACTGAGTCGATCACTGTTGAAGTGGTTCTATGAACCTTGTTTTTTTACATTTAGATTATTTATTTAAATGTAATTGTAACTGCATTTAGCAGGATGGTTATTGGTTATGTGCTGCGTTTGTAGCTGGGTTGTATTCTGCGGTTAGCAGATTGTTTTGCTTAGTTGTATAGGTTGAGTCAAATCGCCTATGTAACGGGCTGAGGACATGGGATTCACCCATGTCAATTGTACTTCAATGATTTTGGGAATATATTTACCGGGTAAATTTTACCCTTTACCAAAAAAAACCTCAAGAATCGTCTACTAATTCAGAAAGTTGACCTGTTAATCGTTGATTATTTGGGTCATTAGAGGCTAGAGCTTCAATCTGAGCAGCTTTAATAGAATCAAATAGCTGAGGAAGTACAGTCATTTGAAGAGATTTCACTGAAAGAACAGAATGGCTAACTTTTCTGCTAAGAGCATCGGCTACAACATTAGCTTTACCAGGATGGTAAAGTATGTCACAGTCATAATGTTTGACTAAATCTAGCCATCTTCTCTGACGATTATTTAAATCGCGCTGATCGAAGAAATACTTAAGGCTTTTGTGGTCTGTATAGATAGTGAATTTAACACCATAGAGGTAATGGCGCCAAATTTTAAGAGCGAAGACCACAGCTGCTAACTCAAGATCATGTGTGGGATAGTTCTGCTCATGTGACTTTAATTGGCGTGACGCATAAGCAATGACCTTCCCATGCTGCATACGAACATAGCCTAATCCAAGTTTTGAAGCATCACAATAAACTACCATATCCTCGTTACCCTCGGGTAAAACAAGTATAGGAGCTTGGCTAAGCTTTTCTTTCAACATCTGAAATGCTTTGGATTGCTCATCTCCCCACGTCCACTGAACGCTCTTTCTAGTCAACTGAGTCAAAGGAGTAGCAATCTTTGAAAAGTCTTGAATAAAACGACGATAATAACTAGCTAGGCCAAGAAAACTTCTAACTTCAGTAGGACTCGAAGGAGGGTCCCACTTCATAACCGCTACTATTTTGGAAGGATCAACCTGAATACCGTGAATAATGATCACGTGTCCAAGAAATTGGACTTCTCGTAACCAAAATTCACATTTAGAGAACTTAGCAAATAATCTTTCACACCGAAGAGTTTCTAGAACTTGCCTGAGATGTGCTGCATGCTCAGTTTCACTTTTAGAATAGATAAGAATATCATCAATAAAGACTATGACAAAGATATCAAGCATGGGTCGACAAACTCTGTTCATCAAGTCCATGAGTGCAGCTGGAGCATTAGTCAAGCCAAAAGGCATAACAGTAAATTCAAAGTGATCGTAACGAGTACGAAAGGCAGTCTTTGAAATATCTTCTTCCCTTACTTTTAATTGATGGTAGCCAGAACGAAGATCAATCTTTGAAAAGAAACTGGCACCCTGCAACTGATCAAATAAATCATCTATTCGAGGTAATGGATATCTATTTTTTTTTTTTTTTGGGTAAAGGGTAAAATTTTACCCGGTAAATAGTATTACACCAAAATCATTGAAGTACAATTGACATGAGCGTACATCCCATGCCCTCAGCCCGTTACATAGGCGAACTGACTCAACCTATACAACTAAGCAAACAATCTGCTAACCGCAGAAACAAGACACAGCTGCAACGCAGCCCATAACCAATAACCAACCTGCTAAACGCAGTTACAATTACATTTAAAATAACTAAATACTCAAAATGTAAACACAAGGTTCATAGAACCACTTCTACGGTGATCGACTCAGTCTTCAATAATCTTCATATCATGACCCATGAGAGCAAACACCAACATCCCAGTTGCAGCACGCAACAATCACATATCATTGAGCTAACTTGCCCTACCAACACGTCCCACCGACCATTGGCAAAAGGTCCAAACCAGCTCCAAGTAGTCGAATACACCTGCCCTACCAATTCCGGCCATGGCAAAAGGTCCAGGAATACCCGCACGCAGCATAAGCCAAAAGAAAACCAATGACGTAGCTGAAATATCCAATTAGTGGAACCCTTACCGGAAACAAGGAACCACCATAGTCCAAACAGCTTAAGCTTAGCATGAGTCCAACAGAACCCATGCAGAACCAAACCGCAGCTTCCTTCCCCGCAAAAGTTAAAACCCTCAATGGAGGATGATATGTATCGCACCAGATTGGCACGTAACAACCATCCCAAACGCTCCATTGAATACACGAAACCCCTCCCCCCCCCCCCCCCCCACCACGGTTCTCTCCCTAAAATTCCATCAAAATAAACCCAAGCTGGACAGAAAAGTCCAGCCGATCACCTTCACCAAGAATGCAACAATTTCGACACCTTCTTCCTTGCAAACACAACCAGCCAAAAAACCCTAATTTTCCATGAACCCTAATCGGCCAAAAACCACAACCATCCATCACAATCAACGATGCAAAAGTAATCAAGATACAAGTTAAGTAGTTAACACAAAACAAGATCCGATCGTAGACAATCTGGCACAAATACCCAACCACCAATCTGATCGTGAAGAGAAACAAACCCTAACAGGTTTGAATCAGAATGAGAACTCAAGCTACGATCAATCAAGCAACAACAAAACCCTAATAGTGTATGAATATACAATCGATGAGTAATCAGGTAACAAATAAGAGGACCTTGAAGCCCAAGCAAAGAAACGAATTAGGGTTAAACCCCTAAATCGGCTATTGTATTGCAGCCCAAGCAAGAAGAATCCAATCAGATACAAGTTTGAATAATCGTTTAAGAATATAATATGGTAACGATTTGTTCCTTGTAAACCAGATTTATGAATGAAAAACAAGAAACCCTAATCGAATAAACCAAGATCACAAATCAGCTACACAAAACCCTAAACAAATCACTAATAAACCGTAAAGGAATTAAGACCAAAGGAATTAATTGCTTAACGAATTAATCAGTTAAGGAGTTAAGATTAGTGCATTGAATTCATGAAAAAGATCAAAACGAATTAGGGTTCTGGTTAGGAAAAAAATCGCCACCTTGGGAGAGAGAAAAGGGGGGGGGGTGTCTCATGCTTCCATCACTGCAAATAGGGTTGTATGTATGGATATCTATTCTTAATGGTCACTTTATTTAATTCCCGGTAATCTATACACATTCTTAAAGAACCATCTTTCTTCTTTACAAATAAAACTGGAGCTCCCCAAGGCGAACTACTGGGACGGATGAAACCTTTATCTAAAAGTTCTTGTAACTGTTTCATCATTTCTTGCATTTCAGTTGGAGCTAGCCGATAAGGAGTTTTGGCAATTGGAATAGCTCCAGGGATAAGATCAATTCGGAATTCCACTTGTCTATCAGGTGGAATACCGGGAAGTTCATCAGGGAATACCTCGGAAAATTCTTTCACAACTGGAATATTAGAAAGTTCTGGTACCGCTTTAGAATTATCAACCACGTGCGCCAAAAAGGCTTGACACCCGTGCGACAAAAATCTTTTAGTTCGAGCAAAGGTACAAACAGGAATAGATCTACTAGAACGTTCACCATATACAGTAATTTCCTTTCCGCTAGGTGCTTTAAGGAGAACTACTTTTTCATGACAATTTATCAAACCTCTATTCCTTCCCATCCAGTCCATTCCTATTACAACATGGAACTCTCCCATTTGCATAGGAATCAAATCTATTCTAAACATTTCCCCTCCTATTTCAATAGTACACCCTCTATAAACGTCACTAACAATTACCAACTTACTATCTGCAATTTCAACTTCCATAGGGTGTTCTAATTTAGAAATGGGAGTATTTAATTGTGACACCCCCAAATTTAATGATTTGCGGAAGCTTGATTTGGGTGCCACTAATCAATATACAAAGCACAAAGATAATAATGAACGACCACTATATGCGTCGTTTTAAACTTGTATTAATAAAGTTAACGTTTACATCAAAAATAATATTGCACTAGCTCGGTTCCTGAAATTGAGAGATTACATGGCATAATTACTTTTACAAAATATAATAATGCAGTCCAATCTCTAATTGTATGTATGCTGACTCGAGCTAGAAATCCCTGCTTGTGCAGTCAACCTACTGCTGGGTACCTGTGATATATACTAAAATGGGTCAGCGAAAACGCTGGTGAGCTCACAGGTTTGTATGTCAATGTATAATTGTCAGAACCGCAAGATTTATATTGAATTTAAAATGCAATTAAGCAAAATAAAAGTTATACTGTCCATGAGCACATAGTCTGAGCTTAACTGATTTGTCAGGCCCAATTAAGGAAACCTAACATGATTTGCCTCCTACGAGTGCCTAATCAACACTCGTCTTCCCAAATGCTAATACATCCGTTTGACCGATTAGTGCGTGCTAACCCGGATGAGGATTGTCAATCCCATATGATATCATATACTAACATTCACGCTATAAAATACTAGAGACTATGCTTATGGAGGACTTTAAAATGATTAGCTTGAAACTCATGTAGTAATTGAAGTTTGTCACTTGCGTTCTACTTGTAAAACAAAATGATGCAGTAATATCACACCCCTGGTAAAAGTAGTGAAAATGGGGCTATGAAACTCACCTGATTCTTGATGTGTTTAACTTAATAAACTTGAAGTAATTAGCAGTGTGTTGGTGTCCAAAGACTTGAAACCTGAATGTGTCCACGACACTTAAATTGTTATTAATTGTATTGGTATCTCGAAAGACTACCATTGAAATTGTTTGTCTAACTCAATGTCCAAATTACCCCGATTTGGTTGATTGTATTGTTACAAGTTACTACGACTTGTTTGATTGAATTGACACAAGTTACAACGACTTGTTTGAGTGTTGAAGTATGTTTTGAAAACGCGTACGGCCCGTTGGTGAATTGTTGAAATAAAAGTGTTGTTGTTATCGTCTTGTTTTTGAAGTGTTACTCTTGAAATATAAGTCCCATTATGTTCTAAAAGTCGTATGGAATAAGTATTTGAAGTTGAAAAATCTCGACACTTGGTGTAAAAATAGTTGGACAATCTGCTGTTTTATGCGTCACTATAGGCGTCACTAATGGAGATTATGCGACACTAAGGAAGTGTCGCATGATGTGTCAAATTTGAAGGGATAGCGTCACTAGTGTAGTGTCGCGTGAAGTAGTATGCGTCACTTCAGGAGTGACGGGTTCAGCATAACGGCGGCACTTAGGAAGTGTCGCGTAAAAGAATGATTTCGGATATTTAGGCGTCACTTAAGAAGTGACGGGTAACATAGCGGCACTACCGAAGTGTCGCGTAAAATGGCATGGCGTCACTTGTAGAGTGACGGGTATAGATCAAAATGGGATTATATGCGACACTTATGAAGTGTCGGTATAGAACATGGGGCGTCACTTATCTAGTGACGGTACGTTGTGTTGGCTAAAAGAATATGGCGGCACTTAACAAGTGTCGCTAAGTAGTGTCGGTATGCATATATAGGCGTCACTTAGGTAGTGACGGTAAGAGGCCAATAATTGAGCTTAGGCGACACTTAAGGAGTGTCGGTATCGGAGGTATAGCGACACTAAAGGAGTGTCGCAGGAAGTGTCGCATATCTGGGTTCGTCCATGCGACACTATCACCTGTTTGACGGATTTCGAGCCAAAAACGTGTTTTCGGGTTTCCGTTTGGTCTGATTCTTTTACCCAACCCTCATAGGGACATATTAAGCTTATTCAAACAATAATATATGAAAAGTAAGTAAAATCGAGAGATTTCGTAATTTGTCGGAAACTTACAAATCGCCGAAATGAAATTCCGGAAAGATAGAAACGTAGATCGGGATGTGGTGAGCGTTTTCTTCCAAACGGGTATGATGATCCAAGGTCGTTTGAGGTGCTTATTTTGTGAATTAAGGGTGTGGTGGGTTTTGAAATTTTTAGAAAGAAAAGATGAGAGAGAGAGAAGAAAAGATTGAAATGAAGGAGATGGAGGTGGAATTGGGTTTAAATACCCATTTTCAGTCTCCGTCTTCGAGTCCCCGGGTGGTGCTTGTTTGCTCCGTCGTTTAAACGTTAAATAATTATTTAAAGTATTAATTGGTACATTTTAAATTACAATTTATTACGCTATATTTTATTTAAATATTTTACAATTAAGTTTACGTTTGAGTTATAATGTAAGTTGGTTTATTTAGTTTGCGCATTTTACAATTTCAATTGTGTAACTTTCTGATTGTACGGCATGGATGAATACGAAGTATTATAAAAATAATACATTTGTCATAAAAACGTTATTTAATAAAAGTTGGTCACCAACGTCCGTATTTATTGTATCGAAATTTATTCGATTTGAAACTCGTACGATTTAAACAAATCGCATAATTGTAGATATATATTCGACAATATATATGATAATTGATACATTAATTAGCCTAACACAGAACTAATTACATGTATTAAAACTTGATTAGGCACTAAATTATAGTCCTAAATTGACGGTTGTCACATTCTCCCCCTGTTAGAAGAATTTCGTCCCGAAATTTATGTTGAAGTTGTATTTGACGTTGAATCAGTGAAGAGTTGAGGATACTTGAGTCGCATTTGGTCTTCCCGTTCCCAGGTAAATTCCGGACCGCGCCGCGAATTCCACCTAACTTTGACGATGGGAATACGACTTTGTTTAAGTTGTTTGACCTCACGGTCCATGATTTCAGCGGGTTCCTCAACAAAGTGAAGTCTTTCGTCAACTCGAATCTCATCGAGTGGAATGATAAGTGCTTCATCAGACAGACACTTCTTCAGATTTGAAACATGAAAAGTGGGATGCACGCTGCTGAGTTCAGATGGCAGCTGCAATCGGTAAGCCACTGGACCAATCCTTTCGAGGATCTCGAATGGTCCAATGTATCTGGGATTCAACTTCCCTCGTTTGCCAAATCGGATTACGCCTTTCCAGGGCGATACTTTGAGTAGAACTCGATCCCCAACCTGGAACTCGAGTGGTTTGCGTCTCACGTCAGCATAACTTTTCTGACGATCACGCGCGGCTTTGAGCTTGTTCTGAATTTCAACGATTCTCTCGGTCGTCTCGTGAATGATTTCTGGACCTGTGAGTTGGCTATCCCCAACTTCGGTCCAACAGATAGGTGACCGGCACTTACGACCGTACAGTGCCTCGAAGGGAGCAGCCTTGATGCTGGTATGATAACTGTTGTTGTACGAGAACTCGCACAATGGTAGATGTTTTTCCCAGTTTACGCCGAAGTCTACTACGCAGGACCGTAGCATGTCTTCAAGTGTTTGAATGGTTCGTTCACTTTGGCCGTCTGTTTGAGGATGGTATGCGGTACTCATATCAAGTCGAGTACCCAGAGATTTTTGAAGTGATTGCCAAAATTGTGAAGTGAAACGACTATCTCTATCGGAGATAATTGAAATTGGAACACCGTGTTTGGTCACGATTTCCTTTAGATAAATGTTGGTGAGGCGTTCCATTTTGTCGGATTCCTTGATTGCCAGGAAGTGAGCAGATTTGGTGAGACGATCCACGATCACCCAAATGGTATCGCAACCGTTCGAGGATCTGGGTAGTTTGGTTATGAAGTCCATGGAAATTTGTTCCCATTTCCATTCAGGAAGACTGGGTTGTTGAAGTAAACCAGAAGGTTTTTGATATTCGATTTTGACTTTGGAGCAAGTAAGACACTTGCTGACATAGGTGGCGATTTCAGATTTCATGTTTGGCCACCAGTAAAAGTCCTTGATACCGTGGTACATTTTATCGGATCCCGGATGGATAGAGTATTTTGACTTGTGAGCTTCATCCATCACCAAGTCTCGTAGGTTCCCGAATTTAGGCAACCAGATTCGGTTTGAGAAATACCTAATCCCGTTAGGTCTGATTTCAAGCTGTTTATCCATGCCCCGCAAGGCTTCATCTTTGACATGTTCGGGTTTTAAGGCTTCGAGTTGAGCAGTGAGAATTTGAATGTTTAAATTGTTGTGAATGGTCATACTGAGGGCTCGAACCCGAAGTGGTTTCACTCGCTCTTTTCGACTGAGGGCGTCAGCAACAACATTTGCTTTGCCTGGATGATATTTGAGTTCACAGTCGTAATCGGTAAGCAACTCGACCCATCGACGTTGCCTCATGTTGAGATCCTTCTGATCGAATATGTGTTGAAGGCTTTTATGGTCGGTGAAAATTGTACATCTGGTACCGTAAAGGTAATGTCTCCAGATTTTGAGGGCAAAAACGACAGCTCCTAGCTCGAGGTCATGGGTGGTGTAATTCTTTTCATGAATCTTGAGCTGTCGGGAAGCATAAGCTATGACTTTGTCTCGTTGCATGAGCACACAACCGAGACCTTGATGAGAAGCATCGCAATATACTACGAAATCATCGGTGCCTTCGGGTAATGATAGGATAGGAGCACTGCAAAGCTTTTGCTTTAAGAGTTGAAATGCCGACTCTTGTTTCTCAGTCCAGTCAAACTTTTTGTCTTTCTGGGTCAGAGTCGTGAGTGGTATGGCTATCTTGGAGAAATTTTCAATGAATCTTCGATAGTACCCGGCAAGTCCCAAAAACTGCCGTACTTCGGTTGGAGTGGTTGGCGATTTCCAATCTTTGATAGCTTCGATTTTCGATGGGTCAACGTGAATCCCCTGACTGTCAATCACGTGACCAAGGAATTGAACGGTTTTGATCCAGAACTCACACTTAGAGAACTTGGCATAGAGCTCCTCGTGTTTAAGCAGTTCAAGGATGGTTTTGAGGTGTTGCGCGTGTTCTTCTTTGTTTCGTGAATATATGAGGATGTCATCGATGAAGACAATGACAAACTTATCAAGGTAAGGTTTACACACCCGATTCATAAGGTCCATGAATACCGCCGGTGCGTTGGTTAGGCCGAATGGCATCACTTGAAATTCGTAATGCCCGTAACGGGTTCTGAAAGCGGTTTTTGGAATATCGGCATCGCGAACACGCAATTGATGATAACCGGATCGGAGATCAATCTTTGAATAACAACTCGACCCTTGCAGTTGGTCGAACAAATCATCGATTCGAGGAAGTGGATACCGGTTCTTGACAGTTAACTTGTTCAACTCTCGATAGTCGATACACATTCGAAAGGAACCATCTTTCTTCTTAACGAATAGGACCGGAGCTCCCCAAGGTGAAGAACTCGGCCTGATAAACCCTCGTTCCAGGAGTTCCTGTAACTGGGTGGACAACTCCTGAAGTTCGGATGGAGCTAAACGGTATGGTGCTCGGGCCACAGGCGCAGCACCTGGTACAAGATCGATTGAGAACTCAACCTGTCTTGGTGGTGGTAGACCAGGTAGATCTTCAGGAAAGACTTCTGGAAAGTCTCGAACAATTGGAACATCCTCAAGTCGCTTCTCCTCCGACTTTTTCTCCATGATGTGCGCGAGGATTGCAGGATAACCCTTTCTCAGAAATTTTCGGGTTTTTAAACAAGATATGAGGTTGAGCCTCGTCCCTCCGGTCTCCCCCTGTATGACTAGGGTTCTACCGACAGTGAGAGGTATGCGAACAATTTTGTCATAGCAGATGATTTCGGCGCGATGTTTGGATAACCAGTCCATGCCTACGATGACATCGAAACTTCCTATCTCAATAGGCATAAGATCTATGGGGAAGGTTTCGTCGGCTAGATTTAAAGTGCAATTAGGTATCACACTATCGGTTTCTATCAGCTTGCCATTTGCTAGCTCTACGGTGTACTTAACGTCTAAAGCAACAGGTGTAATGTCAAGTAGAGGGCAAAATTCATCGGAAATAAAACTCCTATCGGCACCAGTATCAAATAGAATGGAAGCAGTTAAATTGTTGAGGAGGAACATACCCGTGACCACATTCGGGTCCAGACGGGCGTCCCCAGAGTTGATCACAAAGGCGCTGCTTTTGACGTTGTTGTTGTTGTTGCGGTGATTGTTGTTGTTGTTGCCCTTATTCTTCAACTTTGGGCAAGAATCCCTGAAGTGTCCTGGGTTTCCACATTCGTAGCAGGACTTAGGTTGTCGGGTATTTCTGTCAGAGGGGTTGTTGTTGGATTTGGGGGCTCGGCAATCCTTAGTCAAATGCCCGTACCTCCTGCAGTTGTTGCAAGGAGTACCGCACTGACCAAAATGGTGGTAGTTACACTTGGGACAATAAGGTCTGCCCCCGGTGTAGCTGTGGGTGGTTTCAGAGTTGGAGGTGTAGACTTGGATGGCGTTGTTTTTCTTTCTTGAGTTGTGGTGGTGTTCAGTGGATTTGCGTTTGTTGGAGGATGAGGTGTTGGAGGTCTCACGGCTGACAACTAGGGCCATGAGTTCGTGGGCCAATCGAATGGCACTCTCGGTAGTGGTTGGTTTGGATGAGGCGACGTTTCCCTGGATGTTCTCGGGGAGTCCACGAATGTATTTCTTAATGCCCTTACTTTCTGGTTCGACCAAACCCGGGCATAATAAGGCAAACTGCTGAAACTTGGTGGTATAATCAGCGACATCATTTCCCTGCACTTCCAGATGCCAGAATTCTTCTTCCAGCCTGTGCAATTCCTCTTCAGGACAGTATTTCTCTGTCAGTTTCTTTTTCAGTTCGGCCCAAGGAAGTCGGTTTGCAACCTCAAGGCCTACAGAGTTTGCGTGGGTTTTCCACCACGTGGATGCACCTTCCTGAAAGGTGTAAACAGCGAATTTGACCTTGTTGTTCTCAGTGCAGTCGCAGAGACTGAAGACAGATTCCATGCGCTCAATCCAACGGATCAAACCAATGGCACCTTCCGTGCCCTTGAAGTATAGTGGTTTACAGCTAAGGAAATCCTTATAGGAGCAGGGTTTGGGTGGTGGAGTATTGGTTGCGGTGTCCTCACTACCAGGTGGTGTTCGGGTAGCCAAGGCTTCAGTCACACTGCGGGCAATTATTCCCGCGATCTCAGCTTCGCTAAGGGTAATTTGACGACGTGGAGGCATGATGCTGAGTAAGAAAGAATCAAGGAAATGAAATAAGATACTAGTCCGAGTATGATGAACTAGTGGTGTGTTTGTCATTCCGAGACAAAACGTTTGAAAGAAAGAGGCCTATATTCATATAATATAATATAATATAGCCTAAAGTTGTAATGAGGTCTATTCATGTAAATATATGTATATCACATAATAACCTATTGAGTGTCTAGCACAGAAGTGTTTTTGAGTCCCGTTTCTCTCGAGGTCAGAGTCAACTAATGCATTCCTGTTCAACATAACTCTTTCAGATTTCACATCATCTTTCTTTAATTGTACATAGTTGATCAGGCTATGTTAAATTAAAGTCGTATGATGTAATCCCTGAACTAGTCATAACTAATAAGGAATACTGCCTAATGGTCATAGTCTAGGCCCACTAAATGCAACCTAGTTCACTATAACCTTAGGCTCTGATACCAATCTGTGACACCCCCAAATTTAATGATTTGCGGAAGCTTGATTTGGGTGCCACTAATCAATATACAAAGCACAAAGATAATAATGAACGACCACTATATGCGTCGTTTTAAACTTGTATTAATAAAGTTAACGTTTACATCAAAAATAATATTGCACTAGCTCGGTTCCTGAAATTGAGAGATTACATGGCATAATTACTTTTACAAAATATAATAATGCAGTCCAATCTCTAATTGTATGTATGCTGACTCGAGCTAGAAATCCCTGCTTGTGCAGTCAACCTACTGCTGGGTACCTGTGATATATACTAAAATGGGTCAGCGAAAACGCTGGTGAGCTCACAGGTTTGTATGTCAATGTATAATTGTCAGAACCGCAAGATTTATATTGAATTTAAAATGCAATTAAGCAAAATAAAAGTTATACTGTCCATGAGCACATAGTCTGAGCTTAACTGATTTGTCAGGCCCAATTAAGGAAACCTAACATGATTTGCCTCCTACGAGTGCCTAATCAACACTCGTCTTCCCAAATGCTAATACATCCGTTTGACCGATTAGTGCGTGCTAACCCGGATGAGGATTGTCAATCCCATATGATATCATATACTAACATTCACGCTATAAAATACTAGAGACTATGCTTATGGAGGACTTTAAAATGATTAGCTTGAAACTCATGTAGTAATTGAAGTTTGTCACTTGCGTTCTACTTGTAAAACAAAATGATGCAGTAATATCACACCCCTGGTAAAAGTAGTGAAAATGGGGCTATGAAACTCACCTGATTCCTGATGTGTTTAACTTAATAAACTTGAAGTAATTAGCAGTGTGTTGGTGTCCAAAGACTTGAAACCTGAATGTGTCCACGACACTTAAATTGTTATTAATTGTATTGGTATCTCGAAAGACTACCATTGAAATTGTTTGTCTAACTCAATGTCCAAATTACCCCGATTTGGTTGATTGTATTGTTACAAGTTACTACGACTTGTTTGATTGAATTGACACAAGTTACAACGACTTGTTTGAGTGTTGAAGTATGTTTTGAAAACGCGTACGGCCCGTTGGTGAATTGTTGAAATAAAAGTGTTGTTGTTATCGTCTTGTTTTTGAAGTGTTACTCTTGAAATATAAGTCCCATTATGTTCTAAAAGTCGTATGGAATAAGTATTTGAAGTTGAAAAATCTCGACACTTGGTGTAAAAATAGTTGGACAATCTGCTGTTTTATGCGTCACTATAGGCGTCACTAATGGAGATTATGCGACACTAAGGAAGTGTCGCATGATGTGTCAAATTTGAAGGGATAGCGTCACTAGTGTAGTGTCGCGTGAAGTAGTATGCGTCACTTCAGGAGTGACGGGTTCAGCATAACGGCGGCACTTAGGAAGTGTCGCGTAAAAGAATGATTTCGGATATTTAGGCGTCACTTAAGAAGTGACGGGTAACATAGCGGCACTACCGAAGTGTCGCGTAAAATGGCATGGCGTCACTTGTAGAGTGACGGGTATAGATCAAAATGGGATTATATGCGACACTTATGAAGTGTCGGTATAGAACATGGGGCGTCACTTATCTAGTGACGGTACGTTGTGTTGGCTAAAAGAATATGGCGGCACTTAACAAGTGTCGCTAAGTAGTGTCGGTATGCATATATAGGCGTCACTTAGGTAGTGACGGTAAGAGGCCAATAATTGAGCTTAGGCGACACTTAAGGAGTGTCGGTATCGGAGGTATAGCGACACTAAAGGAGTGTCGCAGGAAGTGTCGCATATCTGGGTTCGTCCATGCGACACTATCACCTGTTTGACGGATTTCGAGCCAAAAACGTGTTTTCGGGTTTCCGTTTGGTCTGATTCTTTTACCCAACCCTCATAGGGACATATTAAGCTTATTCAAACAATAATATATGAAAAGTAAGTAAAATCGAGAGATTTCGTAATTTGTCGGAAACTTACAAATCGCCGAAATGAAATTCCGGAAAGATAGAAACGTAGATCGGGATGTGGTGAGCGTTTTCTTCCAAACGGGTATGATGATCCAAGGTCGTTTGAGGTGCTTATTTTGTGAATTAAGGGTGTGGTGGGTTTTGAAATTTTTAGAAAGAAAAGATGAGAGAGAGAGAAGAAAAGATTGAAATGAAGGAGATGGAGGTGGAATTGGGTTTAAATACCCATTTTCAGTCTCCGTCTTCGAGTCCCCGGGTGGTGCTTGTTTGCTCCGTCGTTTAAACGTTAAATAATTATTTAAAGTATTAATTGGTACATTTTAAATTACAATTTATTACGCTATATTTTATTTAAATATTTTACAATTAAGTTTACGTTTGAGTTATAATGTAAGTTGGTTTATTTAGTTTGCGCATTTTACAATTTCAATTGTGTAACTTTCTGATTGTACGGCATGGATGAATACGAAGTATTATAAAAATAATACATTTGTCATAAAAACGTTATTTAATAAAAGTTGGTCACCAACGTCCGTATTTATTGTATCGAAATTTATTCGATTTGAAACTCGTACGATTTAAACAAATCGCATAATTGTAGATATATATTCGACAATATATATGATAATTGATACATTAATTAGCCTAACACAGAACTAATTACATGTATTAAAACTTGATTAGGCACTAAATTATAGTCCTAAATTGACGGTTGTCACATTAATCGTTCACAAAAAGAAAGCGACACGAAAGACTTTGTGACTCCAGAATCAAATAAAACATGGGCAGGTATAGTGTTAATTATGAAGGTACCTGTCACCACGTCATGTGACTCCTTTGCCTCATCTGCAGTAATCTGAAAAGAACGACCTTTAGCTTTCTGTCCGCCAGCTTCTCTCTTCTTTTCAGCTTCTTTCTTTTGTTCATTTCTTTTCATATCTTCTAGTTTAGCAGGACAGTTAGCTTGTAAGTGGTCATCCTTATAACAATAAAAGCACATTCTATACGGATTAGGGCAATTAGCAGCGATATGCCCTTGTTGACGACATTTGTAACAAGCTGTACTTCCCAATTGACATTCTCCTTGATGTTTTCTACCACAATTATTACATTTAGGAAATTCTCGGGTTGGGGTTTGGGACTGACGGTTTGATTGTTGAGATTGAGATTTCTGTTGTTGTGACTGTGGTGACTGTTGGTTTCCAAAGGATCTAAATTTCTTGGTTTGTTGTGATTGGGAAGAAGATTGTTCGGCTTTTCTCTTATTAGCTCGATCCTCGGCTTTCGCTTGCAACTCCTTTTCTCGTGTTAACCCTTTATTCATCATCCTTGGAATAGAATCATAAATAGTCGGGTCAACAGCTTCTTTGATGTCAATATTCAGATGCCGGTAATAATGATCTTTCATTAAACCCATATTAGAGGTATATTCTGGACAAAACTGAGACTTATCATAAAACATGTTAGTATACTCCGTTACCGACATTTTTCCTTGATTAATGGCTAAGAATTCTCCTTTCAATCTTTCTACTTCCGCCATTGGAGCGAATTCTGCGATAAAATTTTCTTTAAACATGCTCCAAGAAAATTTTGCAGCATCTTCTGCACCATGAGTTTTAACTTGAGTACCCCACCAATCTTGAGCACTATCTTTCAATTGATGGGCAGCAAATAACAATCGTAGTCTTTCTGGACAATCACAGAGTAGAAAAGTTTCTTCTATCTTACTAATCCACCTATGACTACTAATCGGATCCCTTTCACCATGAAATTCTGGTGGACTACAGTTTGCAAAGTTTTTATATTCAAAACGTTCTTTTTCTTTGTTTATTTGCTGCTGAGCATTTAGCATCTCACTATTTAACTGAGGGTTAGCTAAGACAGGATGCTTCTGTTCAAATTCTACTAATCGTGTATTAATAATTTGCTCCATTCGGGTATATACCTTAGGAGCGAATTCTTGTAGGGCTTGCCCAATCACATCTTTTAATAGCATCCGGTCCTCAGGATCTAAACTTCTTCCTGAAACATTCTCCTCTTGATTGGGAGAACGTACATTTGAACCCTCAGCTTCTTTATTTGGTGTAGATTCCATTTACTAAACATTATAAACAACACAAACATATTATTATATTTAATAACATAAGAAATTTCTAATTCAACTATTAAAATGATGATTGACTTTATTCTCATATATTTAACAACTTTGAATCTCCCACATGTTCTAGTAAAGTATAACCCCGTTGGCCAGACGTAGTTATATTAAACTAATAACACATTTCTATTCAAAATTCTTAAATATATTTCAAATCAAAGCAATCATCCTTACTCTAATCGCAATCTACTAATCACATGTAATAACTACTACTAAAACATAACTGTAACTTGCTACTGCACATTTATAATTGGTTTAAGTTTAGGCAATCCTACTGTGGATTGCTTAAATCTCTTAAACCATCGCTCTGATACCAACTTGAAATGCCCGGAAAATCTGAACATTTTTTTTTTTACAACTGTATATATACAAACTATTCATACTATTCGGAACTGATTAGATATTGAGATCGATTAACTATTAAGCCTTTTTATTTGCTAAATTATGAAGTCCTGATGACCAAGGGAATCCGCCGGATTCGAACAGCATTCAGACTCAACTTTCGACCAGACTTCTTCAAACCAATCCGGTTGGCTGAATCCGCCGGATTCATAGACAATCCGCCGGATTGTCACTGAATCCGCCGGATTCAAACACTTCCAGCAGCAGCTCAAAACTCTGCACTTTTTAGTACCAAAAATCGAACTTTGATCGAACATATCTCACAAACGACTAAGAATTAAGTAATGAAACTTTGGAGGCACCTTACAATGGTCAAAATAAAGATTTCTCTTTTTGCACTTTCTCAAAATTCTCACTATCTCGGTTTTTGGACGTGTGGCTCATTTTCGACACAAAATAACACTTTTAGTGGACATACAAATTTCAAACTACATGAAATCTGATTCTTAAACTTTAACACTAACTTTGATTAACAAAATGGGACTTGAAGCACTTCTCACTACTTCCTTACCACAACTATAACCCATTTTGACACATAACCATTGAAGACCCATTTGAACCCAATTTGACCCGTTTGAGTCAAAAGACTATTTTAACCCATTCAATGTCTAATCACCAATCATAATTGACTAACAATACCTTTGACTTTCTTTTAACCTTTCAAACATATACATAACCAAAATGACCATTGTACCTTAACTTACAACTTAGCACTATCTACAACCATATCTACTAATCATACACAGTTTATACTATTATTATACCATATTCTTTCTAGTGTTTGCTTTCATAACCAAAACATGTCAAAACATTGTTTGGGCGATCTTTCAAAGGCTTCAAAATGACAATTTAAAGAGAAGAGCTTGTGTGACTTACGACAAGCTAGCAACTCCACTTCTACCCTTTGTTCACTTCTTTTCCCTTTCCACTTCCACTTGTACCTACACATACAAACTAACTAATTAAGCAAATTTGCTTAGTGAGAATATGAAAACTAATCAATTCAATGCATTATTAATTAAAACCAATAATGAGCAAAGTAAAGTAACTACTTCCCTTGTTCTTGCAATCCAACTTTCACAATTCTAATAATATGTGCACATATCTAATCAATTATTTAGCTAATATCAATTAGCTAATCTAATCAATAATTAGCTAACATAAGTTAGCTACTAATCTAAACAAAGCTAACCTTGGTTAGCTATTCTAATCAAATTTATGGCTAATTCTCATTAACCATTCTAATCATTAACTTTCATCACAATCATATCATAACAACAAGTTAATAACATAATCATGATCTATTCATTTCATAAACTCACCTTGATTTGTAGCACAATTTGGAACAATATGATCAAATTCTTCTTAAACACCTAATACACATATACATAACACATAATCAATAACTAATCACAATTCTAACTACTAATCATTTAGTTCCCTTCTCCCCCACTAATTACATACTAGCTTAATTCTCATGATCATAATCTTAACTTTAAGATATGATTAAACTACTTTCTTGTAACTACTAACATCCACTAATACTCTACAATTACAATTTAACTAATTTCATAGAATTCATGGAAACCCCATGAACCCTAATCATAACCTATCACTTCTAATATGAAATTAGGATTCTAATCATTATTTATATAGTATACTAACACTAACTAATCAATTACAAACCCTAATTTTGGATTAATTCATATCAATTAGCTAAAACCCATGAAAACCCAATTTCTAGGGTTCTTAGAGAAATTAGATCCCTTACAGTGAATTAAAGATGATAGAAGAAGATGATTTTGATGTTTTGTAGCTTGAATTTAGGTTTTAGTATTGATTCTTGCTTTCCCTTTTGTCTCCTGCGATTTTACTCTGATGAATGAGGTTCTGGAAATGTTTTGAACTCTTACAGGAAGAAAGCACGTACATAGGTTTCTATTTCTTTAATTTCTTTAACTACACAGTCTGGAATTGAACAACTAGTTTGCGTTTTCTATTATATCTCATTATTTAAAGATCTAAAATTAAAAAGATGCATATATTATTGTACACTAAAATAATACTTTAAAACTGAGCTATTAAAACTTATTTTTATTTACTAAAGTAATACAATGATGTTTTTGAAGAAAGAATGGCAGCTTTGTAATGAGAGAAGTAAGTAGTCTTGTTTTCTTGAATTACTTTTGCAAAAGGATGAAGTTGTGGTGGTGGTTCAAGGGTGGTTTGTGGTGGTAGAATGGTAGTTTTAGGTAGTTCTTGTGACTGATTTTTAGAGAGAGAAGGGAGTTAGAGAGAAGGAGGAGAGAATGGAGGTGAAGTGAAGTGGTGAAATGAAAGATTTGCATGAAATGGGAATGGTCTTGTAAGAGATCATGATGATGAGTTTTTGCATGAATTTTTATTGGAGGTGGTGTGTGGTTGCTGGTTTCTAGGGGGCCCCATGGGTGGGTATTTGTGATTTAATTCTCAGTCTCAAACTGTGTTTACGTATTTTGGTCGTTTGCTCGTTATTTTCGTTATTCGGTTAAATTGCCTAACGTTATGTGAGTCGTTTTTAATTAACGATATATTTGAGATTATTTTCCATTGAAGTATTGTTAAAATACTTTATTATGAGTTGTCAAAATATTTAATGACTTTCGTTTGGTTTCCGAATTCGATTCGCGCGTTTTTACCGAGTTTGTTACGTTTTAAACTATACGTCTAGGTTTTTCGCGTATTATTATACGAAATAATAATATAATATAAATAAATACTATTTTATCATAAAATAGGTTTAGGTTGTTCATAGAAAAGTTTTCACCAACGTTCGTGTTTAGTCGGATACTGTCGATTGAATTTACTTGTCGAGTTGCCGAAATTTCGATTTTTGTGATTCGATGAGGATTTTGTAGGGACATAAAGAGGTAGATTTTTCTTTGTTTTATTAGGCACTTAGTAACCTAATTTAATATGTCTAAGGGTATTTAAAGTTCACCAAGTAATCTCTAAGACGTTCTACGACTTTGGTAAGCCTACGGAGTCATAACCTAGAATTTTCACTAGGATTTAAGGAATGCTGTCAGCGTAGTTTAAGATTCGGGTGCGGTAATGACCTGAGATTATGACAGATGTCACATAAGTGAGATGTCTTGTACAAAGATTATGTTATATCACATATTTATATATAAGGAGGTAATATACAACAGCACGAAATGATAATCATATTTCATTAGATAACAGGATTGAGTACAAGATACGAGTTTCCAAAAGTAAATGATATCAAGGATTACAAAAGATGCCAGGAATTTATACATCCGTACGATTTTCTAGAGTCCTACGTAGCTAGCTAGCTAGATTACAAGATAGATACTATTCTAATTTCGGCGCAAGTTCACTTGTGACATGAGAGTGATAAGGTGGTCCATGGTGGTTGCAAGTCTACTGGCTTGTCTGGCATTATCTTCTGCCAACACTAGCCGTTGTACTAATTCGCGGGAGTACTCTTCCGCTTCTCGTGAGCGTTGCTCACATTCTTCTAGTCTTGCTTGCAGGAGATCAACTGTGCTCATGTCATCAATCACTTGTTGATGAATCATTTCTATTATCTGGGTCATGTTTTCACGTTCTTGGAAGAGTTCTGCAATGCGGTCATGTGATTGGCGTAACCAGTACATCTGTACTATGTGTTGTTCCCGTTCCAAACTTTCCAGTCTTGCCTCATGACGATGTAGTCGGGCAATTAGCACTGGAACAACATGGTGGATAGGTTCTTGCGTATACGGTGAGATATTCGTGGCGTCAGCAGGAATTTGTATGTCTTCCTCAGACCGCCAGGTGTTTAGAGTTGTAGGTAGCCAATTCCACCTACAAGGGTAGGTTGGATGACGTGTTCTAGTTGAGGTATCACTAGTGTGATTGAGATAAGGGTTAGCACGGACAGATCCGGTACCCCTCCTGTGATTTCGTGTGACTCGTGCCTCTCCAGTGATATAGTAGAGAGGTTCAGGAGAACTTCGTGTCGGTGAGACAGGTGACACAGTTACCTCCTCAGTAGTTGGTATAGTTTGAGTCTCGTCGTTTATGTTAGCTGGTGCTAGATGACGAATGTCTGCCATTTCTGTGGCAAGAGCGTTTAGTGAGTATTGTGAGGCCTATATACATCATATCATATAATATAGCCTAGTTGGTCTAGCACAAACATGTATAGGTCCGGTTTCTCTCGTGGTCAGAGTCAACTAGTGTATTCCTGTTCAACATAACCGTTTTAGACCTTACATCGATTCTTATTTAATTGTACATAGTTGATCAGGCTATGTTAAATTAAACTCGAACGATGTTATTCCTGAATTAGTCATATCTAATAAGGAAATACTGCCTAACGGTCATAGTCTGGGCCCACTAAATGCAACCTAGTTCAATATAACCTTAGGCTCTGATACCAATCTGTCGCACCCCAAAATTCGGGTTGCGGAAGCGAATCGGGTCGGGGTGCGACTAATCAATAATCAAAACACACAAGGTATATAATGAACGACATCTGCATGCGTCGTTTACAAAAAAATACATTGATTGTAATAAAGTTTACAATAGTTAATAAGTTACAAAAGCTCGGTAACCTATCCGAGAGATTCTATGGCATTACTACTTTTCCAAAATATAATAATGCAGGAAAATCTCTTGATGTTTGCATGCGACTCGAGCTATGTATGTCATGAGCAGACCTACTACTGCTGTGTACATGAGAACACATGCTAAAAGGGTCAGCTAACACTGGTGAGCTCATAGGTGTAATAATGAAACAACAATGTATGAACCACAAGATTTAGTATAATGATTTGAATTTAATCAAATAAATATGTATATTACTGCCATGAGCTCATAGTTTGAGCTTAACTGAGGGGTCAGGATCACAATCAAGTGCCTGATCGAGTTTGCCTCCTGCATGTGCCTAATCATACACACGTGTGAACAAATGATAATGCGTCCGTTCGACCGCAGTTGTGGTAGCGCGACTACCCCGGACGGGGATTGTCAATCCCATATGGTACCATACACTAACACTCGCGCTAAATCCATACTAACAAACTATGATGTGGAGGGCTTCATGATTAGTAAAAACAACTCATGCAGTCAATATATCGAGGTTTAGTACTTGTGTTCATATGTAAATAAAACTGAGCATGTATTCCCACCCCTGGGTTTAAAACAGTAAAATGAGGGGCTATGAGACTCACCTGAGTCTGATGATTGCAGTGAAGCAAATATGATGTAGTAAAACGGGGTGTCCGAAGACTGTAACCTGTCGGACGTCCAAAATGCGCAAGGTTATAAGTATATGTAGACGTCTCAAAAGACCGTCCATGCTAGTTGTTCATCCAACTAGTAATGTCCAAATGATTTGGTTGTTGATTGATTAGTTTGATTTTGAAAATATGTACGGCCCATTGGTGTCGGTTGGTAATAATAATCTTTAAAGTATTATTATTATGTGTTGATCCATTGTATACTATTAAAGCATATGATTGGTAAGTTGTATCGTATATAAGTGTTGGAGTAACGTGTGTTCGACACTTAGTGTGAAAAATAGTTTTCAAGTTTCTGATTTAGGCGACACTTAGAGCGTCACTTAGTAGTTTTTGGCGACACTAGGAGAGTGTCGCATATATAGTGAATTTCGGTATTGTATGCGTCACTGAGTGAAGTGTCGCATAAGGTGGCGTCACTAGGTTGTGTCACTAAGGTTAAGTGCCGCAGGTGTACTGTTCCTAAAATAGGCATCACTTCGATTAAGTGTCGCTGGTGTGCGACATGGCGTCACTTCGGTGAAGTGACGCTAGTATGCGTCATTTGATTAATGCGTCACTCAAGGGGAGTGTCGCTAAAATAGCTTACGGATATTGTAGCGTCACTTGGGTAAGTGTCGTATGAAATGAATTCGTGCAAGTTAGCGTCACTTAGGTGAGTGTCGCATGACTGATTTGGTCCATGCGACACTTAAGTCTGATGTGTTTTACGCTATCTCAAACACGTGGTCAATGGTCTCGGTTTGACCTGAAACTTTTACCCAAGTCTTAAAATGGTCCAATAAGTTCAACAAAATTATTGGTTCTTGTCGGGGTTCACCCGCAGTGTCGGTTTTGTAAAATGACTAAAACAGCCCTTATGTTTACATTTTCAGATTTTCGACTCGATGAGCCTCTCGTTTTCTACACTTTTTATTCCAAACCAAGACTCACCAAAAATCACAGTTGGACATACATATGTCTAGTTCATTTCTGCATTTTATGGTATTTTTATATGTTAATTTACTATTTTTAACAAAAATAAATATGAAGAGTGGTCGGTTTTGGTCTAAAACAAACACTAGTTAAAAGATCGGGTTATTCACAAAATTCCATGTATTTCTGAAAAAGGTCAAAGAAGAACTTTTTGTAGAGGACATCCATACGGAGATTCTGGTATAAGATTCATGTGTTGATTCATCTAAGAACTCAAGTTATAGTCGATTTGGTGAGACAAAAATTTTGGTCAGAAAACTGTTAACATCTATGTGTTTATAAAAACGTGTTTCAAGCTTTGATTTGGACATTTTCTTGTTAAATGAGCAACATAACATATTTACAAGTGTTAACCAAGTAAATCTAGAGAGAGAAAGGTGGTGGATCAAACCAAAAACAAGTTATAGAGAGAGAGGAAGGTGAGATGATGCTAGGTTCCTTTCCTTGCTTCTTCTCCTTGCGTTTTCTTCAAAAGATGATGGTGGATGATGGTGGTGGTGATGGAGGCCGAAGGTGGTGAGGGAGAGGAGAGGGAGAGAGTAGTGGTGTGTGTTTTAGTGAGAGAGTGTATTGAGAGAGATGAAAGATCAAAATAAGGTGGTATATGGTATGTATGCATGTATTAGTCAAGAACATGATCCACAACAAGTGGATCATGTCTTGGCCGATTGTTTATTATAAAATGGGAGGTGAGATTTGCAAAAAAATCTTGCCTCCCAATTAGTGGTATTATATCCATGTTCGTTTACCCGATCGTTTAAACGTTAATTTGTACTTTAAATGTTATACGTACGCGTTTTAAATGTCATTCGAATTTCGATATTTTTAAATTGAAGTATTACTCATAATACTTGGAAAATATTTATAAAAATGTTAGGTTATGATGTCGGTATTGATTTACGTGCTCGTGTTTCGTTTGTTACATCGTGTGACGTTTTATTTAAACGTTTTCGTTATCGTTATAATTCACGATATATTTAAAAAATCAATACCCTGCAAAATAATATATTTTAAATTTATAAAATATATTTTGACGTTTATTCGATTGTCGGGCGCATCTCTCGCGTTTTTGGTCGTTTCTGAGCATTTTATACGCTACGAAATACTTTCGTGATATTATCAAAATAATATTTAAAATCACATATGTTTATTAAATAATTTCATATTATTTAATAAATTGAGTTCACCAACGTCCGTATTATTGTATCGGGATCCGCCCGATATGAAAATGCACGATTCAAATAAATCGCGTACGTGTATATATTCTCAAATATATATAATGATACACATAATTAGCCTATTATAAAACTAATTACACGTATTACAAAGTGATTAGGACCTAATAGTTTGCCCTAATTTGTCGGGTGTCACATTATTAAAAAGGCAACAGCCACGGAATGCCAAAGACGCTACGGCTAGGGATTGCCAAGGAGGCTACGGCCAGGGATTTCCAAAGAGGCTACGACTTGGGGTTGCCAAAAAGGCTACGGCCAGGGGTTGCCTCGATAGGCTGTGGCCAGGGATCGCCGCGATAGGTTGGGGTTGAGCAAGAAACAGGTGAACCCTAAGCAGAAGTTGTAGATACGGTTCTTGCTCGATTTAAGTGGGTTTTTAATCTGAAGTTACCAAATGTCTTTCTCAACAATAAAAATAGAGTAATCCCAACAAAAAGGAGGTTGTACAATATGCATATATAGTTGTACAATTGGTTGAGACATTTTCTCAAACATTTGATGTGCACACAAATTTTCATCAGATTTGAGCAAACTTTTAATTGTACCAAAAGTTGTGGTACTTGTATATTTTTATTTGCTATTTGGAAATCAACTTTCTGATTACAAAATAATAGCAACCATGAGAGAATTTGGCCATGTGGTATTTTTGTCATGTGCTTAAGCCAAAAAGGATTTGGCAGCCAATAGTATACACACAACCAATTTCATATTAGATCTGAAACAATATGACATGTGTTAGCAAATGTGAGCATAATCCACTTTAAGATTTCAAACAACAAATATTATGGACCAAGCTCTCTCTCTATTTTAAAGCTTTATGTTTCATTTGTACAAGCTATTGCTGTATATATTAAATCGATTATAATAGCTAAAAGATCAAGCTATAAATCGTAATAATAAAAGAAATTCGCAACACTTTTGAGATCGACACTTTGTAGATCAGTGTGTGTGTTTTACATGTTTGATATGAATATATCCACAATAAAAAGCAAGCTTGTACCTTACGCAAGATTTGTCCAAGTGGGAGACTGTTGGAATAGTGTCCAATATCATAACTAATTGGTGGGACTATGATTAACGGTAAAGTCCTTTTTGGATTTGCCCTCATGAACAGTCAAGAGAAAGATGTAGGATAATATTAATAGTATTAATATTATATTTAATTATTTGGTTAATTAATAATAGTTTGTTAATAAGAGATCAAATGCAATTAAATAAAGCGGAAGATTCCAGAAACTGGATCCAACCGCCGGTTGGAAGGTCCAACCGCCGGTTGGGATTAGGGTTTCAAAGGCGGTGCAAGTCGCAGACTTGGAGTACAAGACTGACAGGTCCAACCGCCGGTTGGAAGGTCCAACCGCCGGTTGGGAGTCGAATTCAGCAAATCGAAGGGTTTCTTCCACAACTATAAATAGGGGCATCCTATACCTTCATTATATATCAAGTCAGCTACGAATTTTCAAGTATTCCGAAAATTCGACTTTCTCTTGGGTTTTTGGGTGTGAAGCATTAGAGGTATTCTACTTTGGGTACTTGCTTCTAAGTAACGAAGCTCTGCTCGTTGGTCTGCTCGCGAGAAATAGGTTTTCTCTAAGGTTAGTGTTTTCCTTATATTCTCTTTGCCCAATTTATTCATTGTACTATGTTGTTAAAGTTAAAGATCCCTTAGGGTTTTAGTTTCCTAATTGCCTTAGATTATTTAAAGTTTTGTTATTCCGCTGCGTGTATAATAATCTAGTTAGGGAATAGAAAACCCAACAAAAGCATCATCCAACTTATTTGACCAATCTTTCGGGTTTCCATCAATTGAACGTTCTAAAATCCGCTGCAAACCGCGATTGGTCACTTCAACTTGTCCACTAGTCTGTGGATGATAAGCAGTAGAAAACTTGTGATTGACTCCATACTTCTTCAAAACCTTCTCCAATTGTGCATTTGCAAAATGCGTTCCGCGATCACTAATCAACACCTTAGGTGTTCCAAATCTCGAAAACAATTGTTTAAGAAACTTTATCACCACTCTCGCGTCATTAGTAGGTAATGCCTTTGCTTCCGTCCACTTCGAAACATAATCCACAGCCACTATGTTGTACTTGTTACCGTTTCTTAGTGGAAATGGTCCCATGAAATCTATCCCCCAGACATCGAAAATTTCACTAACCATGATAGGATTTTGTGGCATCTCATCTCTTCTAGAAATCCTTCCAGTTTGCTGGCAAGCATCGCATTCCTTTACAAACTCGTGCGCATCCTTGTAAATGGTTGGCCAATAAAATCCTACTTCAAACACCTTCCTGGCCATGTATGAAGGTCCATGATGTCCTCCCGTAGGACCATTGTGACAATGAGTTAAAATTTCAGTGCATTCTTCTCCACTAACGCACCTTCTCACCATACCATCAGCACATTCCCTAAACAAAAACGGATCTTCCCAAAAGTAATGTCGCAAAGCCGATAAAAATCTCTTTCTTTCGTTATACTTCATCTCAGTGGGAAGAGTCCTTGTAACTAAAAAGTTGGCATAATCAGTAAACCATGGAAGTTCACTCATGAATGCCTTCATCAAACTTTCATCGGGAAATTTATCCTGAATTTCCGATTCATCTAACTTATCCAGCTCTGGATTTTCTAATCGTGATAAATGGTCGGCAGCCAGATTTTCAGCTCCCTTCTTGTCTCGAATCTCGATATCAAACTCTTGCAGCAACAAAATCCATCGCAACAACCTTGGCTTCGCATCTTGCTTACTAAACAAATATCTCAACGCTGAATGATCGATAAACACTACCGTCTTCGACAAAATCAAGTAAGAACAAAATTTATCAAACGCAAAAACAACAGCGAGCAATTCCTTCTCAGTCGTAGTGTAATTCTCATGTGCATTTGTCAAAGTCTTGCTCGCGTAATAAATAGGTTGAAACTTCTTGTCAACCCTCTGACCTAAAACCGCTCCTACAGCATAATCACTAGCATCGCACATTAGTTCAAAGGGAAGATCCCAATTTGGACTAATCATGATAGGTGCAGATACTAACTTCTCTCTTAAAAGATTGAATGCATCAAGACATTCCTTGGAAAAATCAAACTTCGCCTCCTTCTCCAACAGTTTGTTCATTGGACGAGCTATCTTGGAAAAATCCTTAATAAAACGTCGGTAAAATCCCGAATGCCCCAAGAAACTCCTCACGCCCTTGACATTCGTTGGAGGAGGCAACTTCTCTATTGCCTCGACTTTAGCCTTGTCCACTTCGATTCCTACGCTCGAAATCTTATGTCCTAATACAATCCCTTCTCAGACCATAAAATGGCATTTCTCCCAATTAAGAACAAGATTCAAACTTTCAGACCTCTGCAGCATCTTTTTCAGATTTGCTAAACATTCATCAAAAGAATTTCCGAAAATGGAGAAATCATCCATGAATATCTCCATGCTATCCTCCACCATGTCATCGAAAATCGCCATCATACATCATTGAAATGTTGCAGGTGCATTGCACAAACCGAAAGGCATTCTTCGAAAAGAAAAAGTTCCGAATGGGCATGTGAACGTAGTCTTGTCTTGATCATGTGCATCTATCGGAATTTGGAAGTACCCGGAAAATCCGTCTAGAAAACAGTAGTATTCCTTTCCAGCCAGACGCTCGAACATTTGATCATTGAACGGTAAAGGAAAATGATCCTTGTGCGTGGCGTCATTCAATTTCCTATAGTCGATACAAACTCTCCATCCGGTGACAGTTCTTGTGGGGATTAACTCATTCTTCTCATTAGCAACCACTGTCATACCTCCCTTCTTGGGCACATCATGAATGGGGCTAACCCATGGACTATCAGAAATTGGGTATATCAACCCATAGTCAAGCAACTTAATGATCTCCTTCCTTACCACATCAGTCACTTTAGGATTTAAACGCCTCAACGGTTGCACCACTGGTTTGAAATCAAATTCCATGAGGATCTTGTGCGTGCAGTAAGAGGGGCTTATTCCCTTGTAATCACTAATCGTCCAAGCGATAGCATGCTTGTGCTCCTTAAGAACTTCAATAAACTTTCTTTCTCGTTAGCTGACAGCTGAGATGAAATGATGACTAGCATATCCGACTTCCCTTGCAAATACGCATATTCCAAATGGGTCGGTAAATCCTTCAATTCTAACTTTGGTGGTTCTTCGAATGAAGTTTTAACCATCAATACCTCTTCCCTCGAACACGGAATACCATACATAGTAATCCGTGTCTCCGTGGTGATTGACACTCCATTTTCTAAAATAGACTTCTTGCTCTCTTTCAATTTGACTCCCTCAGTCTCCAATTCATCTTCGCATGTTGTCTCAATCTCTTCCTTGAGCAAGTTATCGAGCTCCTCAATCTCTCGAATAGCTTCAAGACTTCCTGTCCACCCTTCCAAAATCATTGGATCAAGATCTTCATCTTCCATGAGACTTTGTAGGAATTCCTCATCATCTGTCATTTCCTTGGAACTAACGAAGTAACATGTATCATCCACTGATGCAGGGTATTGCATTGATTTGTTAACATCAAACACTACTTCTTCATCACCTACCCTTAGTGTGATCCTTCGATCATAAACATCAATCAATGCCCTTGTTGTGGCTAGAAAAAGTCTTCCCAAAATGATAGGTACCTTTAAATCTTCTACCATGTCAAGAATCACAAAATCGCAAGGGAAAACAAACTTATCCACCTTAACCAAAACATTCTCGATCATACCTTTAGGATATTGAATTGAGCGATCCGCTAACTTAATGCACATTCTGATTGGTTTTGGTTCCCCCAACTTGAGTCTAGCATACATAGTGTAAGGCATTATCGATATGCTTGCTCCCAAGTCATCCAGTGCATTAGTGATGTCTAAACTTCCAATAAGACAAGGAAGGGTAATACTCCCTGGGTCTTTCATCTTTGGTGGTAGTTTGTTTTGCATCACCGCTGAGCATCTCTCATTCATTGTTACCGTGGTTGCCTCCTTTAGTTTACTCTTGTTGGTCAGCAATTCCTTCAAGTATTTTGCATACTTTGGCATTTGAGCAATTGCTTCCACAAACGGAATATTGATATGAAGCTGCTTCAGGTTTTCTAAGAACTGATGGTACTGAGCTTCATCCTTTCCTCTCCATAAGGCTGCTGGGTAAGGAGGAGGTGGAACATGATCCTTCGCGTATTACTTGTCTCTAGCAATTTGATCAGCCACAGAATCCTCCTTTGGACTTTTAACTACTTCTACCTCCTTCTCTTTTACAGGCAAGGGTTGAGATACATACTTCTTCTTGGAAATAGGATCTTCATGAACCTTCCCACTTCTGGTAGCTTTTGCCTGATCACGTGGATTGGTTTCAGTGAATCCGGGAAGAGTTCCAGGAAACCTTTCTTGGAGAACCTTAGCTATGTTGGAAATATTCCCTTCAATCTGCTTGATTGCAGCACCTTGATTTCGCACTAATGCTTCAGTGGTATCCATCCGTTGTCCAGAACTAGCAATGAATTGCTCATTAGTGACCAAAAACTTTCCCATCATCTCCTCCAAATTGGATTTCTTCTCGGGAACTGATGCAGCCGGTTGATCCTTAGTAAAAAGACCAGGCTGAGTTTGACGAAATTGGCGGCCTGCATCTTGGTATGGTCTTCGGAAAAAGGTTCCACCACCTTGGCGGTAATTTCCCTGAGCTTCTCCGAATTTAACTTCCTCCTTCACTTCTCCAGACTTAATCTTGGGACAATCCTTTACCAAATGCGTTCCTCCACAGTTGTCGCACCCTACTTGGATTGAATGAACAGTCTCAGTTACCTTCTTTATGTCTCTTCCCATACTATCAAGCTTAGCAGTGATGGCGGCGAGACTATCATCATTGCCTACTGACCTTTTTCTCCGAGAGGTGCCATCATCCCAAAGTTGAGAATGCTTGGCTTGATCACGAATGGCCTCTAAGGCTTCCCTAGGAATCTTCTTTGGGATAGATCCTTGAGCATCAAGTTGCTGTCTTGTAGCACGGTCCACTCCTTTGTAGAATACCGTAACGATTTGTTGGTCGTTTAGATAGTGCTGTGGACACTTATGCATCAAGTCCTTATACCTTTCCCACGCTTGATGAATCGACTCATCGATGTCTTGCTTGAAATTCCGAATTTCATCGATCATCTTTGACGTCTTGGACGGTGGGCAGTACATCTTTAGAAATTTCGTGCGAAAATCTTCCCATGTGGTGATGGATCCGGCAGGTTCATTTGAAATCCATCGTTTTGCGGCTCCCTGAAGTGTTATCAGGAACACTCGGAGTATGACTTGATCGCGTGTGACGTTGGGGACATTAAACATATCGGCAATCTCCAGGACTTTCTCAACGTGCTCGTTAGCATCTTCCGAATCTTCTCCTCTAAAAGGAGTCTCTCTAAGCTCCTTGAGGAATTGTCCCTTGATTTCGAACTCCACTTCTCGCGCAATAGCGGGCCTTACTACTCCTGGCCCAAGGTTGGTGCGCATTCTGCTAGAGTACTGTTCGAGAGTCATGTTGGTGATATCTTATGCCATTATGTTATTTGGTTATGATTGATCGCTAAAAAGAAATTGTAAATACTCCCCGAAGTCGCTTTCTAAATACGAACGGTAGTTGCGGGTTCGCGGGGTGAAGAGGTTATTGGTAAAAACCTCATAATCATCGACAAGAAAGGTGTTAATTAACGGCGAGTTAGGAGGTGCGGAAGCAGCGCGTCTTCTTTGATGAAATATGCGTTCGGGTTCTTCGAAAGGATCGGTAGGGTCGGGCTCCGTTGTTCGGGTCATAAACTTCCTGCAAATAACTTATAAAGTCAGCTGAACAAGCAACTCTGACAACCCTGAACAGAACAGCTCAAACTAATATTCACAATAGTAACCTAACACACAAAAGTTGAAACGAAGCTAATAACTACTAAATAAATAACAAGTAAACAACTAAACAAACTCCAAATTATTGAATCAAAACAAACCGCTCCTCGGCAGCGGCCCCAAAAACTTGATGTCGTGTAAACGGGGTTTTAGTTTTTAAAATGAAAATTACCTTACTTGCTAGTACACAACTCAGGCAAGAATTCCTGATCGTATAATAGTATAGTATGATAAGTCCGGATCGAACAGAGGGAACAGATGTTAATTCAATTAAAATGGAAATTGATACAAATAATTAAAACAGATAATAAGAGGGGAACGTTTTAGTTCCGTTCGAACAATTGACTGACAATTATGAAAAGCGATTTTTATAAGTAAACTTAAATTAAAAAGAAATAAATGATAAAACAATTAATCAAATAAAATACTTGATTCAAATGATAAAAGATATGCATTTGTTTAGATTACTTTCATAAGAATCCGATTATCACTTTATTGAATTGCTAACATATGGATTTTATTGTGATGTGACAAACATTACCAATTATCCTTACAAGATTAATTGATTAAACACAATTAAGAAAGATATAAAGTTGTTTTCAACACGTTAACAGTTCAATTTAACGTTATCCACCAAATTGTGTTACAAATTAAACCTACACCGTTTATATGATTTACTTCTGCAACTTGAATCAACAAAGTTTATAACTAATAAATAGTTATCACATTCATAACCGATTGTTGACCATTATTGATCTTAGCCTATCAAACTCAATATATCTAGTGATAATTCTCAATTAAAATCAACAATCATCAATAATAATCTGTCAATAAAGAACTCAATCATAAACTAATAGATCATCACGCTAAGTAATAATCAATAATCGATAATTAAACATGGATCATCAAGTAAACACATAAACATTCATAAAATCCAATATAATCCGCAATTCAATAATCAAATCATCATCTAATTATCATCATCTAAACAAATGCAATAATAACTTAACCAATCATATTGTTACAGAAACTCAGATTCATAAATGAAACCGAAATCATAATCAAACGAAAAGGTTTAAAGTATTCGAACCGAGAAACCGAAAGAATGATTGAACAATCGAAAAGCCTTCGATTCCTCTTGCTTTCTACCTTCAAAATGCTCCTGGAATGATTGTGGAATGGCTGGTAATCGGATGAGAAGAAACTAGGGTTAAATGCCTCAAAATGAAACCAAATGAAGCTATTTAGGGTTTTTGCCGAATCGATCCATCCGCCGGATGGATTAATCCATCCGCCGGATGGATTGTTAAAGCCCATGTTCTGATGCCCGCGTCTGATCCAGTCCAGCCCAGCATTCCATACGCCGGATGTATTAATCCATCCGCTGTATGGATTGAAAATTACACTTTTTACAGCCTTCGATCCATGCAAACTTCTTAGCTTCTAATTTTCGTACTTTTCTTCAACAATAGCTCAATTTCTGCTTCTTTTTCAATTCAAGCTCCAATAAACTCCTATATGCAAATATGAATGAATTAAGTATCGAATTCACATAAAATGCAAAAGAATTCATCTAAACAAGGGGGTAATTGTGACACCCCCAAATTTTGATGATTTGCGGAAGCTCGATTTGGGTGTCACTAATCAATATACAAAGCACATAAGATATAATGAACGACCACTATATGCGTCGTTTTAAACTTGTATAGATAAAATAATTGTTTACATCAAAATATAGTTACATTAGCTCGGTTCCTGAAATTGAGAGATTACATAGCATAATTACTTTTACAAAATATAATAATGCAGTCCAATCTCTAGTTGTATGTATGCTGACTCGAGCTAATAGTTCCTGCTTGTGCAGCCAACCTACTGCTGGGTACCTGTGATAAATACTAAAATGGGTCAGCGAAAACGCTGGTGAGCTCACAGGTTTGTATGTCAATGTATAGTTGTAAGAACCGCAAGATTTATATTGAATTTAAAATACAATTAAGCAAAATAAAAGTTATACAATCCATGAGCACATAGTCTGAGCTTAACTTGATTTGTCAGGCCCACTTAAGGAAACCTAACTTGAAATGCCTCCTACGAGTGCCTAATCAACACTCGTCTTCCCAAATGCTAATACATCCATTTGACCGGTTAGTGCGTGCTAACCCGGATGAGGATTGTCAATCCCATATGATATCATATACTAACATTCACGCTAAAATATTAGAGACTATGCTTATAGAGGACTTTAAATTGATTAGCTTGAAACTCATGTAGTATTTGAAATTTGGCACTTGCGTTCTACTTGTAAAACAAAATCGAGTAGTAATATCACACCCCTAGTTGTAAAGCAGTGAAAATGGGGCTATGAAACTCACCTGAGTCTTGAAATGTTAAGCAATTAAACTTGAAGTAATTAGCAGTGAGTTGGTGTCCAAAGACATGAAACCTGAATGTGTCCACGACACTTGAGTTGTTATTAATTGTATCGGCATCTCGAAAAACTACCATTTAAATTGTTTGTTTAACTTGATGTCCAAATTACCCCGATTTGGTTGATTGTATTGATACAAGTTGCGACGACTTGTTTGATTGAATTTATACAAGTTACAGCGACTTGTTTGATTGAATTGAAGTACATTTTGAAAACGCGTACGACCCGTTGGTGAATGGTTGAAATAAAAATGTTGTTGTTATCGTCTTGTTTTTGAAGTGTTACACTTGAAGTATAAGTCCCATTATGTTTTAAAAGTCGTATTGCATAAGTATTTGAAGTTTCTTAAGTTCGACACTTGGTGTGAAAATAGTTGGAAAAGCTGTTTTATGCGACACTATAGGCGTCACTAAGGAAGATTATGCGACACTACCGAAGTGTCGGGTTAAATGTCGGGTGGCAGGATCATGCGTCACTAGGATAGTGTCGGGTATCATATCATGCGTCACTTGAGGAGTGACGGGTTCCGTATAACAACGGCACTTATGGAGTGTCGTATAAAATAGAAATTTCTGGAATTTGGGCGTCACTTAAGGAGTGACGTGTGGTATAGCGACACTAAAGAAGTGTCGGGTAAAATAGTATGGCGGCACTAAGGAAGTGTCGTTATGTAGTGTCGGTTAACAGGAATGACGGCACTAGAGAAGTGTCGATATATGTTCATGCGCCACTTAGTTAGTGACGGGTAGAGGTCAGTAATTGGTCATATGCGACACTAAGGGAGTGTCGGTATCAAGATTATAGCGGCACTTAAGGAGTGTCGCAGGAAGTGTCGCATATCTGGGTTCGTCCATGCGACACTATCGCCTGTTTGACGGATTTCGAGCCAAAAACATGTTTTTCGGTTTCCGTTTGGTCCGATCCTTTTACCCAACCCTCATAGGGACATATTAAGCTTATACAAACAATAATATATGAAAAGTAAGTAAAATCGAGAGATTTCGTCATTTGTCGGAAACTTACTAAGTGATGAAACGAAAATCCGGAAAGGTAGAAATGTAGATCGTCGCGTGGTGGTCGTTTATTTCCAAAGTGGCTTGAAGATCCGAGGTCGTTTAGTGTGTTTATTTTGCGATTTTGATGGTTGATGAAAATGGTGGTGATGATGATATTTGAGAGAAAAAGAGAAAGAAGAGAGAGAGAAAGGAAAAGAGAATGAAAGAAAAGATGGTGGGAATGGGAGGTTAACTCCCATTTTCGCCCCGCGTTCCCGCTCTGTGTTGTGACAACTCTCCAAATTAGGTATTAATTAACATTTAAGCATGTGCATTCTTACGCTAATTTCCTGATTAAGTTTTAACAAAACTTCTTGATGTGATGTAAGTCTAGCAAGCCCGGTACTTTTAAACAAAAAGTAATACGTAATAAGCAAGTATTAAAAGTTACGTACAAATATATCGGAACGAACCCGACAAAAATAAATGACAAAAGTTTCGTGATACAAAAATACTTAATAATGTAATTATTAATTACGGGTATTTATATATCTATAACATATAGATATAAGGATCTAATTTTACGTTTAACATAAAACGTATTATAAAACAAACCGAAATAATTCTAAAACGCGCATACGACGTCAAATCATAAAAATACAAATTTTCTTGTTCATTTGGAAGAAGTTAGAACATTACTTCAAAATATGAAATCCTAAATAAACTGAAATTTGGCGCTCAATTAACTGCGCGCAGTAAAATGTACAAAATTGTGCAGTTATTTAAACTAATGATAACATCATTATACTAACCATAAATAACGAACCAGGAGAACACCTACAAAATAAAAATGTAATTTGTTAATTTTTATATTGCTAAAATTATACCCGTACTCGAAATTGAGGTGCCAAAATCTGGCACCTAACTCAAATAATTGAGAGACCAGTGCTGTATCACTCCCATACCCGTTTGATTTTTCATACTCCCTCCATTCCCTCTCTGAAATCATACGACACACTCACCACCCCAATAATTCACTTCATCTTTTTTCTTCTCCTTTGATCTGGAGAAACACAAACAAGACCAGAGGTAACAACAAGCAGGAACATATCATCATCATCACCATCGTCTGCCTTCATCATCATTCTCACCATTTTCACTTTGTAAGAAAATCTCAAATCTTTGATCTCTTTACTTTTAATTCGTGATATAACATGATTATACCTCATAATCTAAACATATAACACACCAAATTGTTGATTCTTGATGTATCTTGAAATTGAGTTTATAAAACCCAAAACTTTAAAACGAAAATCGTTATACTAAAACTTGTTACAATGATGTAATAACTTATGAAAACAACCTATAATACTTAGATGAACATTTGGTATTAATGTATTATAGATTAGAAACAAACCAAGGTGTGTATATATATAATCAGACGCGAACAGGGGACTGAAACGAGTAACGAATACGGCGGATTCCTTTGAATCCGGCGTATTCCCAACCGAAAACCAAACGAATCCGGCGGATTCAAGGGAATCCGGCGGATTCCCGTGTCCGACCCGCACACAAATCTTCGGCTAAAACGATGAACGAGTAAAAGACACGGATGAATACGGCGGATTCAAATGAATACGGCGTATTCCAAAGCTTCACACAAACTATCTGATGAACACAAACGAATCCGGCGTATTCGATTGAATACGGCGGATTCCCCCGAATTTGATTGAATACGGCGGATTCACTCGAATACGGCGTATTCCGACTTTTGACTTGAATCCGGCGGATTCATATAGAATCCGGCGGATTCCCACACCTGGTCAACAACTTTGACTTTGATTTTTAAAACATAAACGTTTCTGTTAACGATTCCAATTATACGATACATTCACGAGACATTGTAAACTATTAATAAAACATTAATGAGATATATCCGAGACACGAACTTTGGACTTATTTATTTCGTACGAACAAACGATATATGACATGAATATATATATACGAACTTTGTAAATTTTATGTTTTGGAAAAACGATTTCACAATCGGGACATTTAGACTTTTAACACGTATTAAACAAACGTAACAATACTAAAGGCAAATGACATTTATTAAGCGGAATAAAGATATTATCAAGTTTTATATAACAAATAAAACTCGAAACGTTATAAATACGAAGCAACGTATTACAAGATATATATGTATATATATTCGAGGACACACGATATATATAGACACAAACGTATACGTTTTCTTAAACAAATGAAAACTTATATATTTTGATATACATAAACAATGTATTTATTTAACATATATACATATGACAATTAAAAATATATATTCACAAATATATATATACACAATGAAGTTCACGTTTGGCAAACGTACAACTTAATAATTTACAACAAGTATATTCACATACAAATACATATATAAAACAAATATATGTACAAACAATGATATTTGAATAACGTTCAAATTATACGAACAACTATATACAAAGTATATGTACAAATGGAAACAAAACGACCTTCCGTTAAATTAGACAATTACATATTGATTTATATACTTAACCAAGTATACGATGAAAGAAATAATAACAATATTTCTACTCAATGTCACCAACAAATACAACGACATACATTATAAAGAAATCAACCATTTCTTCAAACGAACAAACTGTTAACATAAGTGATTAAAACAAATCAAACGTACTTATGTTAATATATTTATTGTATAGGTTAACATACCTTGGGCAAATATCTGTTTGGCTGCTAGCTCTCATACCGAGCAAAACTACTGTGAGTTCACAGCCCCTACTTTACAAATGTTTTATGCTTTTAAACATAGGGGTGTAAACATAGAAACTGCATGCAAAACACATGCAGCAAAATATATAAATGCTTTATCGCTTTATACAAACTGTTTGATATGAAACTACATGTTCACAACTGTTTTGGGAATTAGACAACAGATCCTAGTACGGACCCAGACTCCCAATGTATGCATGAAAAGTCCTTATGTCATGCAAACTATAACCATTAGCTAGGTGACTCTAGCCACTGAGTATACGAATAGTACTATTGCCGTGACGACCCTCCTATGGATGGAGCGTATACTTAACTGTCCTTCAGGCAAGAAACATAAGATTTGGTTGTGGTTTGGTTATAGGGTTAGGTCGCGTTACTTTAATCTGCGAGGTTTAGCTCACCTTTCAGGGGATTATAGTCTAAGCATTCCCACAATTATTATTTAGGATGAACATATCCTACAACTGCTTTATTTCAGTATACGTACTGATTATAATTATATACTGGTAAACAACCAGACATACATTTTGGGTAACAACCCACATAAAACTATATTTTAGGGTAACTATCCCTAACATCTTATAAATTGCAAAACCTGCAAACAGTTATTCATTGAATAACATTTCAATAACTTTAACATAAATGGGTTAACATACCACATATTTATACAAACCTGTGAATTCACTCAACATATTTGTTGACGACTTTCTTTCTATGTTTTACAGGAAATTAGCCATGTAAGTAAGGATCGCATGCATTCAGGATGGACAACCCTGGACTACTTAGGATGCCATATATTTTGGGACAGCTTTTGAGGATTTCCTCTGTATTACTGCAGACATTGCAGTTATACTCATGAAATCTTATCTTAACAGATGTATTGTAAAACTTAAATGTTTTAAACTCTATTACTACTGTACGACTTACATAGTCGTACTACTTTGGTAACAACTGTATAAATTGGCATCCTTTATATAGATTATGTTCTGTATGATCATATGCTCTGATACGATGAATGCACAAATGTAAAGTCATCACCCCACTGTTAAACTGTTTACACATAATGCTTCCGCTAATTATAACTTGCTTCCGCTAAACATTAAATAAACACAATTACCGATTTTGGGGGTGTGACAGACTTGGTATCAGAGCCATTGGTTATAGCGAACTAGAAGTCTTTAGGTGACTGAAAACCTTAGAGACCTAGACTATAGCCTTGGCTAGAACATTCATGCATTCATACATACATACGTTTGCATACATCTAACAAATGACTGACACGTCACACACAATTTCCTTTGTCACAGTATGTCTAGTCAATCAGTTTACCATGTTTATGCTTCGGACGAAGAGCCGACTGAGGCTCCTTTTGAGGGTCCCGCGATCACTGTAGGGGATGAGTCATCTGTTCATTTGAGAGACATGTCAGACGACACTAGTGACGCTTACATCGCGCCACCACCGATAGCACATGAGGTTACCCCTATCACTACCGGTATTCACCATCAGGCCGGTGAGACTTCTCGCAGGCCTGTATATAGGAGGACACCGAGGATGTGTGTCAGAGATTTTCCTATAGGTCCGTTAGCACCAGCGGACGAGTCTGTTGAGTCTCCACAGAGAGCACCTAGGTTTGCTCATCTAGAGTGGATGACTCCTATGTTGAGGCACTGGAGGTCATTAGAGGGTTTTCCCTCCACCTTTGAGACAGGAGAGTCCTCACGACCCCCAGCACCACTGCTTACCACTGGAGAGCCGATAGAGCAGACTCTCCCTACATTAGTTGCTGTTATGCGTACATTATTCTGTATTACTTCTAGCAGGGGTTCTCACCTTGGACAGGTACAGGATGAGATCTCTCGTCTGTATGGGGACATGGCTGGTATGCATGAGCATCATCACTTTTTGTTGAACCATGTGTTTACTGCCTAGGAGATAGCTGAGTCCGCACGTGCTCGTGTGAGGACACTTGAGAGACATGTTAGGATTGCAGGGCTTGTGGTTGGTGTTTGTGTGGTGATGGCTGTGTTGAGGACAGCCGTGGGATCATTTCTACCGTACTTCCGTTAGACCTATTTATGGCGGGATGTGCCTACTTAGGATTGTATATATACTATGTACTAAACTTGGAACTTTGGTTCGACGGGTATAGACAGACCTGTCATGTTTTGTATATCATTTGGATAGACGGTGTGTGGACAGACCCGTCATGCTTTGATTAGTCTTTGGACCGATGGATATCTAGGATAGATCCATCCTGTTTTGTATAAAAACTTATGAACTAACTATGATCAGTTATATGATATGACATATGTATTTGGTTTATTATTATTGTTTATGTTACTGTGCATTGTGATTGGATTATATATTGACAATAGATACTACATAATTGTGGATACTGAAATATGTCTTTGTAACCTATAGATCTCTTGAAACTGGAAAAATGACAGAACCTGTCATAAGTGAGTACTCATCAGATGATGACATAACCATCGACGAGCAGATACAATATGTATATGTCGATATCGAAACAATTCCGATAGTGGAACTGGTGGAAGAAGAAATTGAAAACCACCACTTTGGATTGATTGACATAGAGGAATATGAGAGAGTTAGAGACCAAGTTGAAGAGCTAGATGGTCAAAACTGGGAACTTACATCTAAATGCAAGAACTATGAAACTGAGTTGAGAATCCTAAAGAGGCCTATGTCTGTCCGAGTTAGGGATAGAATTCGCTTCTGGAAGAAAGTAGCTAGTGATCGCAAGAGGAGAGTCAAGAATTGGATTAAACGTCTGAACAAGTGCTCAACTGAGAATGAGATGATCTGTCATACGACTCTGCGATATAAGACTATGCTAGAAACGCATTACTCCTCTCCTAACCTGGACCAGGAGTGAAAGGAAAAGAACTGCACTACGACAGAGAACATAGCTAAAGATAGCTTAATAAAGAACTGATGAAGAACTGTCATAGGAATATAATTGTTTTGTTAGGATCTAAGTATAGCTAAGTTTAGTTTAATTAGTACTGTAACAACCCGTGTTGTATTAGAAACCACTCTTGATGGATATAGAAGATATCATCAAGTTTTGCAATGAAACGATGTAAGAACGTTCTAGTTAATGTATAATATAACTTAGGTTCGATTCAAAAATTTCGTACGAAGTATATTCATCTCTATATACAGGTGATAGAAAAGTTATCACGTAATAATTGTTGAAGCCATTTCTTGCAAACTTTGAAAACCTACCATACTATGAATTATTTATCTTATCTTGAATTCCATAAAACATTGATTGCACTTAAACGATGATGAAAAGAAATATGTATTTGGCATTATATAATGACGCCTGGCCAACGTGATTATATTGTACAAAATACATATGGGTGTTTCAAAGTCGTGCAATATACAATGTGAAACCTTATTCTCTCAAATTCTCCATACTATTCATTTGATAGACAATGTGAAATCTTGTTCATCACATTCATTATTTTGGCATTGACTTCTGCATTTTATTCATCGCAGAACTGAACTATGCCGCCAAAACGACGAATTACTAGGAACAGTCAGAAGACAACTGTACCTCCTACATCTGAAACCATTCCACCACCTAACACTGAGGAAACTACTGAGCAGTTAATAGCTAGACGCATAGCTGAAGGTATTGCCGAGTATGAGGCAAGCCGAAACCGTGAGACTGGGATTAATAACAGTGGATCGACCCCTGTTATTGCTGAGACTGTTGTGAATAACCGCAAAGGGTGTTCGTATAAGACATTTCAGGCTTGTAAACCACCACCTTTCTGTGGCACTGAAGGTGCTATTGGTATTATACACTGGATAGAAAAGATGGATTCTGTGTTGGACATCAGTGATTGTCTACCAGACACTGCAGTGAAGTATGTTGCCTGCACACTAGCTGAAAAAGCTTTGACTTGGTGGAACAGTCAAGTTCAGTCGATGGGACGACCAGCTGCTTATTCCATGACATGGGAAACATTGAAGAGTATGATGATGGAAGAATTCTGCCCTCGCAGTGAGATGCAGAAAATTGAGACTGAGCTGTGGAACATTGCTATGATTGGTGCTGATATCACTAGTTATACAACCAGGTTCCAAGAACTAGCTCGTCTTGTGCCACATATGGTAACACCTGAATACAAGCGTATTGAACGCTATGTGTATGGACTGGCACCACAGATCAGGAGTTTAGTTACGTCCTCCAAACCTGACACTTTCAGGAGCGCTGTTACCTTAGCGTAGAGTTTGACTGATGAAGCAGTTAGAATGGGGACACTGACCAAGAAGACTGTGTCGGTCAAGGTTGAGCAGGGCAGTGCTGAAGCTGGTAGTTCTGGAGGTAAGAAGCGTAAGTGCAATGACCGTCAGGGTCAATCCAACAAGAAAGGATCTGGAAATCCAAAGTCTTACGCTGCCACCATTGTGGAACCAAAGCCATACTTGGGTAACAAACCTAAGTGTGATAAGTGTAGCAAACACCACGAGGGTGAGTGCTGGTTTTGCGACAGCTGTAAGGGATGGGGTCACAAAACCCAAAACTGTAAGGTAAACCCTACCCATAAGGGAAACACTGTTCGCCAAAACCAAGGATGTTTTGAACGTGGCGACATGAGGCATTATCGAAACCGATGCCCTCGACTCAATAACCAAAACCGTAACGCCAACAACACTCGCAACCGCAACAACAATGGAAACAACCGTGGAAACAATAACAACCGAGCCAACAACAACAATCAGCCAGCTCGTGGACGCGTGTTCATGTTAGGAGCACCAGAGGCACGTCAGGATCCTAACACAGTCACTGGTACGTTTCTTGTAAACAACCACTTTGCTTCTGTGTTATTTGATTCTGGTGCTGATTTAAGCTTTGTGTCCACTGAGTTTAGACCACTAATAGAGATCGAATCCCTTAAGCTAGATAACAAATATACTGTAGAGCTAGCCGATGGTAAGTTGATTGAATCAGGAGAAATAGTACCAGGATGTTCCTTAACATTAGAAGGTCATTCTTTCAAAATAGACTTATTACCGGTAGAACTAGGGAGCTTCGATATAGTGGTTGGCATGGATTGGTTGTCACTGAACTGCGCAGAGATTATCTATCATGAGAAAATTGTACGGTTACCTTTACCGTCAGGAGAAATGTTGATGGTTCAAGGAGAAAAGAGTAATCGTGCGGTGAAAACGATTACATGCATGAAGGCAAATAAGTATCTACGAAAAGGGTACCAAGCATTTTTGGTACATGTTGTAGATAAGAAACCCGAGGAGCGACGCATAGACGACGTGGCCGTAGTACGCGAATACCCAGGAGTATTTCCTGACGAGCTACCAGGGTTACCACCTCCACGGCAGGTTGAATTTCATATCGACCTAGTGCCGGGAGCTGCACCAATTGCTCGTGCACCTTATCGTCTAGCTCCATCAGAAATGCAGGAACTGTCTGCACAGTTGCAAGAACTGTTGGATTTAGGATTCATCCGACCGAGCTTTTCACCGTGGGGAGCTCCGGTGTTGTTTGTCAAAAAGAAGGATGGATCAATGCGGATGTGTATCGATTATCGAGAACTGAACAAAGTGATGATTAAGAACCGATACCCACTGCCACGCATTGATGATTTGTTCGACCAGCTGCAAGGGTCAAGTTATTACTCAAAGATCGACTTGAGATCGGGCTACCATCAACTGAAGGTACGGGAGGAAGATATCCCTAAGACTGCGTTTAGGACTCGATATGGTCATTACGAGTTCCTGGTTATGCCGTTTGGGCTAACGAATGCGCCAGCAGTGTTCATGGATCTAATGAATAGAGTATGTAAACCTTACTTGGATAAGTTCGTCATAGTGTTCATTGACGATATCTTGATATACTCAAGAACGAAGGAAGACCATGAACAACATCTGAGGCTGATTCTTGAATTACTAGAGAAGGAGAAGCTTTATGCAAAGTTCTCTAAATGCGAGTTTTGGATGCGTGAGGTCCATTTCCTTGGTCATGTGATCAATAGCCAAGGAATTCACGTGGACCCATCCAAAATTGAGGCGATTAAGAATTGGGAAGCCCCAAAGACCCCAACTGAGATACGACAATTTCTTGGGTTAGCCGGTTACTACCGAAGGTTCATTGGGAATTTCTCGAAGATAGCTCAGCCACTTACCGCCCTAACGCAAAAAGACAAGAAGTTTGATTGGGGCGAGAAGCAAGAGAATGCTTTTCAAATGCTGAAAGAGAAATTGAGCACCGCACCTATCCTATCCTTACCAGAAGGAGTAGAAAACTTTGTTGTCTACTGTGATGCTTCACATCAAGGATTAGGTTGCGTGTTGATGCAAAACGACAAGGTCATTGCATATGCGTCTCGTCAATTGAAGATTCACGAGAAGAACTATACGACGCATGACTTAGAGCTGGGAGCAGTCGTTTTTGCACTTAAGATTTGGAGACACTATCTATACGGTACAAAGTGTACGATCTTTACTGATCACAAAAGTCTCCAACATATATTTGATCAGAAAGAACTCAACATGAGACAGAGACGTTGGGTTGAACTACTAAATGATTACGACTGTGAAATCAAGTACCATCCAGGCAAAGCTAATGTAGTAGCGAATGCCTTGAGTCGTAAGGAAAGAGTGAAACCTCGAAGAGTTCGAGCGTTAGGACTGACAATCCACTTGGATCTGATTTCCCAAATTCGTGATGCTCAACAAGCAGCCTTTACTCCAGAACGTATGAAGGACGAATCCCTCAAAGGGATGGAGAAGCAACTGGAGTCTAAGGAAAATGGAGTATTGTACTTCATGAATCGAATTTGGATTCCTTGTGTTGATGAGCTACGTAGCCTAGTATTGGACGAAGCTCATAAGTCTAATTACTCGATACATCCTGGTGCAGATAAGATGTAACACGATCTGAAAGGATTTTACTGGTGGCCTGGCATGAAAAGAGACATTGCCTCCTACGTTAGTAGATGTCTGACTTGTGCAAAAGTTAAGACTGAGTACCAAAAGCCGTCTGGACTTTTGCAACAACCTGAGTTGCCCAAATGGAAATGGGAACACATCACGATGGATTTCATCACAAAGCTACCGAAAACATCATCTGGAATGGACTCCATATGGGTGATTGTCGACCGACTGACAAAATCATCTCACTTTCTAGCCATCAAAGAGACAGATAAGATGGAGAAACTGGCTAGAATCTACATAAAAGAAGTTGTTTCTAGACATGGAGTACCATTGTCCATCATCTCTGATAGAGATGCACGTTTCACCTCTCGCTTCTGGCAAACACTGCAACAAGCTTTAGGCACTAGACTCAACATGAGTACCGCCTACCATCCACAAACCGATGGTCAAAGCGAGCGAACGATACAAACGCTTGAGGACTTGCTACGAGCCTGCGTGATTGATTTTGGAGGAAACTGGGATGTTCATCTCCCTTTAGCCGAATTCTCATACAACAATAGTTATCATACGAGCATCCAAATGGCACCTTTTGAGGCGTTGTACGGACGCAAGTGTCGATCCCCACTCTGTTGGGCAGATATGGATGACAGACAGTTATCAGGTCCTGAGATAGTCCAAGAGACAACGGACAAAATATCTCAAGTGATTAATCGATTAAAAACGGCACGAGACCGACAAAAGAGTTATGCCGACAATAGACGAAAACCTTTAGAATTTCAAGTAGGTGACAAAGTCCTACTTAAGGTATCTCCTTGGAAAGGAGTTGTGCGATTTGGAAAACGCGGCAAACTGAACCCACGTTACATCGGACCTTTTGAGATCCTAGAAAGGATTGGTCCTGTAGCTTATAAGCTTAAACTGCCACAAGAACTTAGTAATATTCACGACACGTTTCACGTGAGTAATCTTAAGAAGTGTCTATCTGACGAAGCGTTAATCATACCTCCCGACGAAATCTACGTCGACACAAAACTCAACTTCGTGGAGGAACCGCTGGAAGTAATGGATACGAAAACACAGAAACTCCGAAACAGTCAGATCAAACTTGTCAAAATTCGATGGAACTTGAAAAGAGGCCCAGAGTTCACCTGGGAACGTGAGGACGAGATGCGCAAGAAGTACCTACACCTATTTGAACCCGTGACCACGACTCACGATACGAATTAAATCTCGGGACGAGATTTCCCTAACGGGGGGAGAATGTGACAACTCTCCAAATTAGGTATTAATTAACATTTAAGCATGTGCATTCTTACGCTAATTTCCTGATTAAGTTTTAACAAAACTTCTTGATGTGATGTAAGTCTAGCAAGCCCGGTACTTTTAAACAAAAAGTAATACGTAATAAGCAAGTATTAAAAGTTACGTACAAATATATCGGAACGAACCCGACAAAAATAAATGACAAAAGTTTCGTGATACAAAAATACTTAATAATGTAATTATTAATTACGGGTATTTATATATCTATAACATATAGATATAAGGATCTAATTTTACGTTTAACATAAAACGTATTATAAAACAAACAGAAATAATTTTAAAACGCGCATACGACGTCAAATCATAAAAATACAAATTTTCTTGTTCATTTGGAAGAAGTTAGAACATTACTTCAAAATATGAAATCCTAAATAAACTGAAATTTGGCGCTCAATTAACTGCGCGCAGTAAAATGTACAAAATTGTGCAGTTATTTAAACTAATGATAACATCATTATACTAACCATAAATAACGAACCAGGAGAACACCTACAAAATAAAAATGTAATTTGTTAATTTTTATATTGCTAAAATTATACCCGTACTCGAAATTGAGGTGCCAAAATATGGCACCTAACTCAAATAATTGAGAGACCAGTGCTGTATCACTCCCATACCCGTTTGATTTTTCATACTCCCTCCATTCCCTCTCTGAGATCATACGACACACTCACCACCCCAATAATTCACTTCATCTTTTTTCTTCTCCTTTGATCTGGAGAAACACAAACAAGACCAGAGGTAACAACAAGCAGGAACATATCATCATCATCACCATCGTCTGCCTTCATCATCATTCTCACCATTTTCACTTTGTAAGAAAATCTCAAATCTTTGATCTCTTTACTTTTAATTCGTGATATAACATGATTATACCTCATAATCTAAACATATAACACACCAAATTGTTGATTCTTGATGTATCTTGAAATTGAGTTTATAAAACCCAAAACTTTAAAACGAAAATCGTTATACTAAAACTTGTTACAATGATGTAATAACTTATGAAAACAACCTATAATACTTAGATGAACATTTGGTATTAATGTATTATAGATTAGAAACAAACCAAGGTGTGTATATATATAATCAGACGCGAACAGGGGACTGAAACGAGTAACGAATACGGCGGATTCCTTTGAATCCGGCGTATTCCCAACCGAAAACCAAACGAATCCGGCGAATTCAAGGGAATCCGGCGGATTCCCGTGTCCGACCCGCACACAAATCTTCGGCTAAAACGATGAACGAGTAAAAGACACGGATGAATACGGCGGATTCAAATGAATACGGCGTATTCCAAAGCTTCATACAAACTATCTGATGAACACAAACGAATCCGGCGTATTCGATTGAATACGGCGGATTCCCCCGAATTTGATTGAATACGGCGGATTCACTCGAATACGGCGTATTCCGACTTTTGACTTGAATCCGGCGGATTCATATAGAATCCGGCGGATTCCCACACCTGGTCAACAACTTTGACTTTGATTTTTAAAACATAAACGTTTCCGTTAACGATTCCAATTATACGATACATTCACGAGACATTGTAAACTATTAATAAAACATTAATGAGATATATCCGAGACACGAACTTTGGACTTATTTATTTCGTACGAACAAACGATATATGACATGAATATATATATACGAACTTTGTAAATTTTATGTTTTGGAAAAACGATTTCACAATCGGGACATTTAGACTTTTAACACGTAAACAAACGTAACAATACTAAAGGCAAATGACATTTATTAAGCGGAATAAAGATATTATCAAGTTTTATATAACAAATAAAACTCGACACGTTATAAATACGAAGCAACGTATTACAAGATATATATGTATATATATTCGAGGACACACGATATATATAGACACAAACGTATACGTTTTCTTAAACAAATGAAAACTTATATATTTTGATATACATAAACAATGTATTTATTTAACATATATACATATGACAATTAAAAATATATATTCACAAATATATATATACACAATGAAGTTCACGTTTGGCAAACGTACAACTTAATAATTTACAACAAGTATATTTACATACGAATACATATATAAAACAAATATATGTACAAACAATGATATTTGAATAACGTTCAAATTATACGAACAACTATATACAAAGTATATGTACAAATGGAAACAAAACGACCTTCCGTTAAATTAGACAATTACATATTGATTTATATACTTAACCAAGTATACGATGAAAGAAATAATAACAATATTTCTACTCAATGTCACCAACAAATACAACGACATACATTATAAAGAAATCAACCATTTCTTCAAACGAACAAACTGTTAACATAAGTGATTAAAACAAATCAAACGTACTTATGTTAATATATTTATTGTATAGGTTAACATACCTTGGGCAAATATCTGTTTGGCTGCTAGCTCTCATACCGAGCAAAACTACTGTGAGTTCACAGCCCCTACTTTACAAATGTTTTATGCTTTTAAACATAGGGGTGTAAACATAGAAACTGCATGCAAAACACATGCAGCAAAATATATAAATGCTTTATCGCTTTATACAAACTGTTTGATATGAAACTACATGTTCACAACTGTTTTGGGAATTAGACAACAGATCCTAGTACGGACCCAGACTCCCAATGTATGCATGAAAAGTCCTTATGTCATGCAAACTATAACCATTAGCTAGGTGACTCTAGCCACTGAGTATACGAATAGTACTATTGCCGTGACGACCCTCCTATGGATGGAGCGTATACTTAACTGTCCTTCAGGCAAGAAACATAAGATTTGGTTGTGGTTTGGTTATAGGGTTAGGTCGCGTTACTTTAACCTGCGAGGTTTAGCTCACCTTTCAGGGGATTATAGTCTAAGCATTCCCACAATTATTATTTAGGATGAACATATCCTACAACTGCTTTATTTCAGTATACGTACTGATTATAATTATATACTGGTAAACAACCAGACATACATTTTGGGTAACAACCCACATAAAACTATATTTTAGGGTAACTATCCCTAACATCTTATAAATTGCAAAACCTGCAAACAGTTATTCATTGAATAACATTTCAATAACTTTAACATAAATGGGTTAACATACCACATATTTATACAAACCTGTGAATTCACTCAACATATTTGTTGACGACTTTCTTTCTATGTTTTACAGGAAATTAGCCATGTAAGTAAGGATCGCATGCATTCAGGATGGACAACCCTGGACTACTTAGGATGCCATATATTTTGGGACAGCTTTTGAGGATTTCCTCTGTATTACTGCAGACATTGCAGTTATACTCATGAAATCTTATCTTAACAGATGTATTGTAAAACTTAAATGTTTTAAACTCTATTACTACTGTACGACTTACATAGTCGTACTACTTTGGTAACAACTGTATAAATTGGCATCCTTTATATAGATTATGTTCTGTATGATCATATGCTCTGATACGATTAATGCACAAATGTAAAGTCATCACCCCACTGTTAAACTGTTTACACATAATGCTTCCGCTAATTATAACTTGCTTCCGCTAAACATTAAATAAACACAATTACCGATTTTGGGGGTGTGACATGTGTGGTGTTCGTTCGCTCCGTTGTTCCAACGTTAAATGATTTTTACACATTAAAAGATAAGCTTTTAAATTACGAATTTATTATAAAATGTTTTATTAAAATATTTTATCAATTATCCATTTGGGGTATTTAAATTGAAATTCGTTTTATTTGTTTGCGCGTTTGTATGTTTAATCACGTATACATTAATTGTGTAGTAAAATTTGGATACGAAATATCATAATAAATAATATTCTAAATAAAATTGAGTTATTAAATAATATTTGTATTACTTAATAAAATTGTTCACCAACGTCCGTATTTATTGTATCGAAATTCATTCGATTTGAAACTCGTACGATTTAAACAAACCGCATAATTGTAGATATATATTCAACAATATATATATAATAATTGATACATTAATTAGCCTAACACAGAACTAATTACATGTATTAAGACTTGATTAGGTACTAAATTCTAGTCCTAATTTGACGGTTGTCACATTCTCCCCCTGTTAGAAGAATTTCGTCCCGAAATTTATGTTGAAGTCGTGTTTGACGTTGAATCAGTGAAGAGTTGAGGATATTTGAGTCGCATTTGGTCTTCCCGTTCCCAGGTGAATTCCGGACCGCGCCGCGAATTTCACCTAACCTTGACGATGGGAATACGACTTTGTTTAAGTTGTTTGACCTCACGGTCCATGATTTCAGCGGGTTCCTCAACAAAGTGAAGTTTTTCGTCAACTCGAATTTCATCGAGTGGAATGATAAGTGTCTCATCAGACAGACACTTCTTCAGATTTGAAACATGAAAGTGGGATGCACGCTGCTGAGTTCGGATGGCAGCTGCAATCGATATGCCACTGGACCAATCCTTTCGAGGATCTCGAATGGTCCAATGTATCTGGGATTTAACTTCCCTCGTTTGCCAAATCGGATTACTCCTTTCCAAGGCGATACTTTGAGTAAAACTCGATCCCCAACCTGGAACTCGAGTGGTTTGCGTCTCACATCAGCATAACTTTTCTGACGATCACGCGCGGCTTTGAGTTTGTTTTGAATTTCTACGATTCTCTCGGTTGTCTCGTGTATGATTTCTGGACCTGTGAGTTGGCTATCCCCAACTTCAGTCCAACAGATAGGTGACCGGCACTTACGACCGTACAGTGCCTCGAAGGGTACAGCTTTGATGCTGGTATGATAACTGTTGTTGTACGAGAACTCGCACAATGGTAGATGTTTTTTCCCAGTTTACACCGAAGTCTACTACGCAGGCCCGTAGCATGTCTTCTAGTGTTTGAATGGTTCGTTCACTTTGACCGTCGGTTTGAGGATGGTATGCGGTACTCATTTCAAGTCGAGTACCCAGGGATTTTTGAAGTGATTGCTAAAATTGTGAAGTGAAACGACTATCCCTATCGGAGATGATTGAAATTGGAACACCGTGTTTGGTCACGATTTCCTTCAAATAGATTCTGGTGAGGCGTTCCATTTTGTCGGATTCCTTGATTGCCAGGAAGTGAGCAGACTTTGTGAGACGATCCACGATCACCCAAATGGTATCGCAACCGCTCGAGGATTTGGGTAGTTTGGTTATGAAGTCCATAGCAATTTGTTCCCATTTCCATTCAGGAAGACTGGGTTGTTGAAGTAAACCAGAGGGTTTTTGATATTCGATCTTGACCTTGGAGCAAGTAAGGCACTTGCTGACATAGGTGGCGATTTCAGATTTCATGTTCGGCCACCAGTAGAAGTCTTTGATACCGTGGTACATTTTATCGGACCCCGGGTGGATAGAATATTTGGACTTGTGAGCTTCATCCATCACCAAGTCTCGTAGGTTCCCAAATTTAGGCAACCAGATTCGGTTTGAGAAATACCTAATCCCGTTAGATTTGATTTCGAATTGCTTATCCATGCCCCGCAAGGCTTCATCTTTGACATTTTCGGGTTTTAAGGCTTCGAGTTGAGCAGTGAGAATTTGAAGGTTTAAATTGTTGTGAATGGTCATGCTGAGGGCTCGGACCCGAAGTGGTTTCACTCGCTCTTTTCGACTGAGGGCGTCAGCAACAACATTTGCTTTCCCTGGATGATATTTGAGTTCGCAGTCATAATCAGTAAGCAACTCGACCCATCGACGTTGCCTCATGTTGAGATCCTTCTGATCGAATATGTGTTGAAGGCTCTTGTGGTCTGTAAAGATTGTGCATCTGGTACCGTAAAGGTAATGTCTCCAGATTTTGAGAGCGAAAACGACAGCTCCTAGCTCGAGGTCGTGGGTGGTGTAATTCTTTTCATGAATCTTGAGCTGTTGGGAAGCATAAGCTATGACTTTGTCTCGTTGCATGAGCACACAACCGAGACCTTGATGTGAAGCATCACAGTATACCACGAAGTCATTGGTGCCTTCGGGTAATGATAGAATAGGAGCACTGCACAGCTTTTGCTTTAAGAGTTGGAATGCCGACTCTTGTTTATCAATCCAGTCAAACTTTTTGTCTTTCTGGGTCAGAGTCGTGAGTGGTATGGCTATCTTGGAGAAATTTTCAATGAATCGTCGATAGTATCCGGCCAGTCCCAAAACTGCCGTACTTCGGTCGGAGTGGTTGGTGATTGCCAGTCTTTGATAGCCTCGATTTTTGATGGGTCAACGTGAATCCCCTGACTGTCAATCACGTGACCAAGGAATTGAACGGTTTTGATCCAGAACTCACACTTAGAGAACTTGGCATAGAGCTGCTCGTGTTTAAGTAGTTCAAGGATGGTTTTGAGGTGTTGCGCGTGTTCTTCTTTGTTTCGTGAATATATGAGGATGTCATCGATAAAGACAATGACAAACTTGTCAAGGTAAGGTTTACACACCCGATTCATAAGGTCCATGAATACAGCCGGTGCGTTTGTTAGGCCGAATGGCATCACTTGGAATTCGTAATGCCCATAGCGGGTTCGGAATGCGGTTTTTGGAATGTCGGCATCGCGAACACGCAGTTGGTGATAACCGAATCGGAGATCAATCTTTGAATAACAACTCGACCCTTGAAGTTGGTCGAACAAATCATCGATTCGAGGAAGTGGATACCGGTTCTTTACAGTTAACTTGTTCAACTCTCGATAGTCGATACACATTCGAAAAGAACCATCTTTCTTCTTAACAAATAGGACCGGAGCTCCCCAAGGTGAAGAACTCGGCCTGATAAACCCTCGTTCCAGGAGTTCCTGTAATTGGGTGGACAGCTCCTGAAGTACGGATGGAACTAAACGGTATGGTGCTCGGGCCACAGGCGCAGCACCTGGTACAAGATCGATTGAGAACTCAACCTGTCTTGGTGGTGGTAGACCAGGTAGTTCTTCAGGAAAGACTTCTGGAAAGTTTCGAACAATTGGAACATCCTCAAGTCGTTTCTCCTCCGACTTTTTCTCCATGATGTGCGCGAGGATTGATGGATAACCCTTTCTCAGAAATTTTCGGGTCTTAAGACAAGATATGATGTTAAGCCTCGTCCCTCCGGTCTCCCCCTGTATGACTAGGGTTCTACCGACAGTGAGAGGTATGCGAACATTTTTGTCATAGCAGATGATTTCGGCGCGATGTTTGGATAACCAGTCCATGCCTACGATGACATCGAAACTTCCTATCTCAATAGGCATAAGATCTATGGAGAAGATTTCGTCGGCTAGATTTAAAGTGCAATTAGGTATCACACTATTGGTTTCTATCAATTGGCCATTAGCTAGCTCTACTGTGTACTTAACGTCTAAAGCAACAGGTGTGATGTCAAGTAGAGGGCAAAATTCATCGGAAATAAAACTTTTATCGGCACCAGTATCAAACAGAATAGAAGCAGTTAAATTGTTGAGGAGGAACATACCCGTGACCACATTCGGGTCCTGACGGGCGTCCCCTGAGTTGATCACGAAGGCGCTACTTTTGGTGTTGTTGTTGTTGCGGTGGTTGTTGTTGTTGCCCTTGTTCTTAAATTTTGGGCTAGAATCCCTAAAGTGACCCGGGTTCCACATTCATAGCAGGACTTAGGTTGTCGGGCATTTTTGTCAGAGGGGTTGTTGTTGGATTTGGGGGCTCGGCAATCCTTAGTCGAATGCCCATACTTCCTGCAGTTGTTGCAAAGAGTACTGCACTGACCAAAGTGGTGATAGTTACACTTGGGACAATAAGGCCTGTCCCCGGTGTAGCTGCGGTTGGGTTCAGAGTTGGTGGTGTAGACTTGGAGGGCGTTGTTTTTCTTGTTAGAGTTGTGGTGGTGTTCCGTGGATTTGCGTTTGTTGTTGTTGGAGGATGAAGTGTTGGAGGTCTCACGGCTGATAACTAGGGCCATGAGTTCGTGGGCCAATCGAATGGCACTCTCAGTAGTAGTTGGTTTGGATGAGGCGACGTTTCCCTGGATGTTCTCGGGAAGTCCACGAATGTATCTCTTAATGCCCTTACTTTCCGGTTCGACTAAACTCGGGCATAATAAAGCAAACTGCTGAAATTTGGTGGTATATTCAGCAACATCATTTCCCTGCACCTCCAGATGCAAGAATTCTTCTTCCAGCCTGTGCAATTCCTCTTCAGGACAGTATTTTTCTGTCAGTTTCTTTTTCAGTTCGGCCCAAGGAAGTCGGTTTGCAACCTCAAGGCCTACGGAGTTTGCGTGGGTTTTCCACCACGTGAGTGCACCTTCTTGAAAGGTGTAAGCAGCGAATTTGACCTTGCTGTTCTCAGTGCAGTCGCAGAGACTGAAAACAGATTCCATACGCTCAATCCAACGGATCAAGCCAATGGCACCTTCCGTGCCCTTGAAGTATAGCGGTTTACAGCTGAGAAAGTCCTTATAGGAGCAGGGTTTGGGTGGTGGAGTATTGGTTGCTGTATCCTCGCTACTGGGTGGTGTTCGGGTAGCCAAGGCTTCGGTCACACTGCGGGCAATTATTCCCGCGATCTCAGCTTCGGTAAGGGTAATTTGACGACGAGGAGGCATGATGCTTAGTAAGAAAGAACAAGGAAGGGAAGTGAGATACTAGTTCGAGTATGATGAAATAGGTGGCATGTTTGCCATTCCGAGACAAAGCGTTAGAGAGAAAGAGGCCTATATTCATATAATATAATATAGCCTAAAGTAGTAATGAGGTCTATTCATGTAAATATATGTATATCACATAATAACCTATTGAGTGTCTAGCACAGACGTGTTTTGAGTCCCGTTTCTCTCAAGGTCAGAGTCAACTAATGCATTCCTGTTCAACATAACTCTTTCAGATTTCACATCATCTTTCTTTAATTGTACATAGTTGATCAGGCTATGTTAAATTAAAGTCGTATGATGTAATCCCTGAACTAGTCATAACTAATAAGGAATACTGCCTAACGGTCATAGTCTAGGCCCACTAAATGCAACCTAGTTCACTATAACCTTAGGCTCTGATACCAATCTGTGACACCCCCAAATTTTGATGATTTGCGGAAGCTCGATTTGGGTGTCACTAATCAATATACAAAGCACATAAGATATAATGAACGACCACTATATGCGTCGTTTTAAACTTGTATAGATAAAATAATTGTTTACATCAAAATATAGTTACATTAGCTCGGTTCCTAAAATTGAGAGATTACATAGCATAATTACTTTTACAAAATATAATAATGCAGTCCAATCTCTAGTTGTATGTATGCTGACTCGAGCTAATAGTTCCTGCTTGTGCAGCCAACCTACTGCTGGGTACCTGTGATAAATACTAAAATGGGTCAGCGAAAACGCTGGTGAGCTCACAGGTTTATATGTCAATGTATAGTTGTAAGAACCGCAAAATTTATATTGAATTTAAAATGCAATTAAGCAAAATAAAAGTTATACAATCCATGAGCACATAGTCTGAGCTTAACTTGATTTGTCAGGCCCACTTAAGGAAACCTAACTTGAAATGCCTCCTACGAGTGCCTAATCAACACTCGTCTTCCCAAATGCTAATACATCCGTTTGACCGGTTAGTGCGTGCTAACCCGGATGAGGATTGTCAATCCCATATGATATCATATACTAACATTCACGCTAAAATATTAGAGACTATGCTTATAGAGGACTTTAAATTGATTAGCTTGAAACTCATGTAGTATTTGAAATTTGGCACTTGCGTTCTACTTGTAAAACAAAATCGAGTAGTAATATCACACCCCTAGTTGTAAAGCAGTGAAAATGGGGCTATGAAACTCACCTGAGTCTTGAAATGTTAAGCAATTAAACTTGAAGTAATTAGCAGTGAGTTGGTGTCCAAAGACTTGAAACCTGAATGTGTCCACGACACTTGAGTTGTTATTAATTGTATCGGCATCTCGAAAAACTACCATTTAAATTGTTTGTTTAACTTGATGTCCAAATTACCCCGATTTGGTTGATTGTATTGATACAAGTTGTGACGACTTGTTTGATTGAATTTATACAAGTTACAGCGACTTGTTTGATTGAATTGAAGTACATTTTGAAAACGCGTACGACCCGTTGGTGAATGGTTGAAATAAAAATGTTGTTGTTATCGGCTTGTTTTTGAAGTGTTACACTTGAAGTATAAGTCCCATTATGTTTTAAAAGTCGTATTGCATAAGTATTTGAAGTTTCTTAAGTTCGACACTTGGTGTGAAAATAGTTGGAAAACCTGCTGTTTTATGCGACACTATAGGCGTCACTAAGGAAGATTATGCGACACTACCGAAGTGTCGGGTTAAATGTCGGGTGGCAGGATCATGTGTCACTAGGATAGTGTCGGGTATCATATCATGCGTCACTTGAGGAGTGACGGGTTCCGTATAACAACGGCACTTATGGAGTTTCGTATAAAATAGAAATTTCTGGAATTTGGGCGTCACTTAAGGAGTGACGTGTGGTATAGCGACACTAAAGAAGTGTCGGGTAAAATAGTATGGCGGCACTAAGGAAGTGTCGTTATGTAGTGTCGGTTAACAGGAATGACGGCACTAGAGAAGTGTCGGTATATGTTCATGCGCCACTTAGTTAGTGACGGGTAGAGGTCAGTAATTGGTCATATGCGACACTAAGGGAGTGTCGGTATCAAGATTATAGCGGCACTTAAGGAGTGTCGCAGGAAGTGTCGCATATCTGGGTTCGTCCATGCGACACTATCGCCTGTTTGACGGATTTCGAGCCAAAAACATGTTTTTCGGTTTCCGTTTGGTCCGATCCTTTTACCCAACCCTCATAGGGACATATTAAGCTTATACAAACAATAATATATGAAAAGTAAGTAAAATCGAGAGATTTCGTCATTTGTCGGAAACTTACTAAGTGATGAAACGAAAATCCGGAAAGGTAGAAATGTAGATCGTCGCGTGGTGGTCGTTTATTTCCAAAGTGGCTTGAAGATCCGAGGTCGTTTAGTGTGTTTATTTTGCGATTTTGATGGTTGATGAAAATGGTGGTGATGATGATATTTGAGAGAAAAGAGAAAGAAGAGAGAGAGAAAGGAAAAGAGAATGAAAGAAAAGATGGTGGGAATGGGAGGTTAACTCCCATTTTCGCCCCGCGTTCCCGCTCTGTGTGGTGTTCGTTCGCTCCGTTGTTCCAACGTTAAATGATTTTTACACATTAAAAGATAAGCTTTTAAATTACGAATTTATTATAAAATGTTTTATTAAAATATTTTATCAATTATCCATTTGGGGTATTTAAATTGAAATTCGTTTTATTTGTTTGCGCGTTTGTATGTTTAATCACGTATACATTAATTGTGTAGTAAAATTTGGATACGAAATATCATAATAAATAATATTCTAAATAAAATTGAGTTATTAAATAATATTTGTATTACTTAATAAAATTGTTCACCAACGTCCGTATTTATTGTATCGAAATTCATTCGATTTGAAACTCGTACGATTTAAACAAACCGCATAATTGTAGATATATATTCAACAATATATATATAATAATTGATACATTAATTAGCCTAACACAAAACTAATTACATGTATTAAGACTTGATTAGGTACTAAATTCTAGTCCTAATTTGACGGTTGTCACAGTAATTAGTACTATAATGTAGTACATTTTGGCGTTCATCAGAAAGCTAGAAATTTTATCTCCAAAAATGTCAGCTACACCCCATTTTATAATTATGCTTAAAATTGAAAATTAGATCTGAGCACAGGGGTCTGTTTCTTATCTTTATTTCTGCTTACAAATACTAAATATTATAAATGGGGTTTTTGCATGTTTATCACATTATTTTTTCAAACAATCTTAAAATTGTTGCTTGGTTTCCACCGTTAGTGAAAAGCTTATGGAATCAGTTCTTGTATGTTGCGCCATATGTCAAACCCCCATTTTTTATAAGCAACATTTATTGTACATCTCATGAGAAACCTTTTGAGTCCAGATTTGTTGACACACACTAGTGTGTGTTCTCACTTTTTAGAAATTACAGATAGGGCGATCTGACCCGTAACTTCGTTTGACGACAGGGACACGAGGTATTTGTTGTGTGTCCCACGGATGGCGCCATTTGATCAAGCGTTTGTTGGCTTAAGTGCGGGTTTGGGTTGGACCGATTCGTTACACTCCGGATGACGTGACTAACCCCAAAGATTCGTATGGAGCGAAGCGAGGGGTGGTAAGAATCGGTAATTTTACCATCTAAATAGATGGGTTTTGGTGATAAGCAAAGCTCATGATGATGATGGTGGAGGAGTAGGGAGCAGGGAGGCTGCCCTTTCCTCTGTTGCATGATGTTGTTGGTTGTTGTTGGTCATTGCTGTTATCTACTAGGGTTTGACCCTTTATTGTTAGGGGTTGGGCCCAACATTGGAGCCCATGGGCCTACCATTGTTGGGAGCCCAAAGTTGGGGGTACATCATCACGTTGTAACCTATGGGATTTTAATGTTTAAAAATCTTGTTTCCATTTCGCATTCGGACTAAGGGTTAATTTCTTAATAAATAAAGGATTGGTGTCTCCAATGGAGTTTAGTAACTTTGCATCTTTACATCGGTATCAATCTTTTTAATTCCCAACCACTTACCTCAGTTTATTTATTAGGACTAATAAGCTGAAGAGTTCTAATTGAGCTTCCATCTTAGAAAATTTTCATAAAAAAAGAATCTCATTGGAAAGTCAACACTCTTCGTTTTGGCGGACATCTAATGTCGATTAAATTGGTTCCGGGAAGTCTTGATTTTTTTTCTCTCTTTTTTCAAATCTTCTAAAAAATCCTTGAAAAAGTTAGAAGGTTTGGGAAGATATTTCTTTTGCGGTGGATCAAGGAATGGGAAGAAAGTGGCTTGAATTGCGCGGGGATAAAATCTTTTGCGTTATAAAATTGGTGGTCCTGGCATTAGTAGCATTAGTAGTCCTTCAATTAGCAATCAAGCGTTGTTAGCTTGGTGGAGAGCGTGCACCCAATGCCCATATGATGTAATATTGTTAAATGAGTTTAGTGTTTGAGAATACATCTATCTTATACGTCTGATGTATATTTTTATGTACCCAACTTAGGTTTTATATTTTTAATTTTTAATGCATCGAGCTTTCAAAAAGTGTGTTTTAGTGTATTTTGGTGGCGTTTTGATGATGTGTATTCAAACTCTCCGGATGCCACGTGGCACCTTAAACGAGTGACACATCATCAAAATAAATAAAAACACCATATTTGAAAGTTGAATGCATTAAAAATAACAAACCTAAATAAAACACACACAATAGACATCAGACACAAGTTAGATGCATTTTCAGACACTAATCCTTGAAAAAGATGGTTGTGGTTTTAATCAATTGGATCTCCATCTATTATTCGTAACTAAGTTGAAAACACACATCTTAAAAAAACCACATTAAATGCATCTTTGACCTTAATAAAAAGACAATTAGAACTCTCAGTGGAAATGATAATTTCGCACACTTGAGAAACAGATCTGGACCCTTTATCAAAAAGCCTATTATTCCTGTCTTGCCAAATGAAATACGAAGCAGCGGCAAGAAGCACACGACCAACAATACTTCTAGCCTTCCTTGACCGAGAAATAGGCTGAATATAACCATTAATATCGTCCCAAGAATCTGAAACACCTTGCATACCTTCCAAGTTCTTAACTCGAGACAAAACCTGAAAAGAAAATGTACAATCAAAGAAGAGATGGGTATGAGAATCCATGACCAGCTTACACAAAGGACACCTAAGCAGGTTTAAGTTGGTAAAAGAACCAACATGCTATTGCTTGAGAGTGTCTTGTGTCTTGAACTTCCTTTGCATGACAAGCCAAAGGTGAAATGCATGTCTTGGGATACAATGAGGGAACCAGACGATATGAGCCCATGGAACATCCACATTATGATCACGAATAGTATCCCACACAAGACTAACTGAAAACTCCCTTAGATTTCCATTCCGATCAGTCCAAAAAAAAACTTATCCTTCTGGTTAGGTCGAAAGATAGGCATATGAATCTGAGTTATAAAAGGAAAAACATCATACCAAGCATTCGGCCATTTCCAACCTCCTTCATCAACCAAATCAGCAATCTTATCCATAATAGAAAACCCCTCATTAGTAATTTGCCTAACCGTCATGAAGCTAATAAGAGGGCTATAAAAACACCATCGGTCATACCAAATATTTGTCGACAAACCATTAACTATTTGAGACCATATAAAGGGTTGAATAACATCTCGAATCTGAATAAGCTTTCTCCAACCCCAACTCATAGCACCACGAGCTTTAACATCCCAAAAACTTCTGCCCTTCAATTTGTATGAATGTATCCATGATATCGTGTAAAAAGTCACGTTTTTACTAACGATATCTCTCTCATTTTAGAACAATACTTGGCAAAAGAACTCAAATATTACATTAATCATTAATATTTTTTCAAGTAGGCTAAAATAAGAAAGCACGAGAAAAATCAGGCAAAACGGCCGAAAAACGAAAATTTCACGCGCGTTTGAAGATCAAAGGCAACCAAGACGAAATTTCAAGTGAAAAGGATCATCCCAAAGATTTCTCCATACCAAAGTCTTCGTTTTCAAAAATGGAACCCGACGCAAAAAGAATCAACCAAAACGGATAAAGGATGAAAATTCCACATACTACAAAAGTTTCAAAACATTCGAAACAAAACATCTGAAGATCGGAAAATCATCTCGGAGATTTCTTTGCATCAAAATCTTTGTTTTTAAAAACCGATTCTCACGCAAATAGAATCGTCGCAATCAGATGCATAACGAAGGAGATACGCACAAAAACGTGAACCGGAAAAATTGCATGGACGAAGCCGGCCGGCAACCGGCTGCCGCCGACTGGAAACCCCAACAAGTGCCGGCCCACTTTTGGGTCTGGTCAACCGGTGCCGGCCAACCGCCAACCAGTGCCGGGTGCTTTTTCGTCCGTGCGCCACCTTTTTTGTCCGGTACACGTACCGTGCGTGCTTTTTCGCTAAAATGAGCCTAACTTCGCTTTCGTGAGCCGGATTTCAACTATAAATATACTCTTGGATTCATTTTTCAAAAACACACATTCCTACGACATTTATTCTCTCAAAAAAATCAGTTTACTTTCTCTCTCTAAATTAGTTTTAGGCTAGTTTTAGGAGCGTATTTGGAATAGAACGAAAGCATGGAACGTGTTGTAATCTTGTGGATGTAAGCTTGGGAATATTGTATTTAACTCAAGTCGTCTCTTTCTCGCATTTAATCTCGGTTATTTCTATCCTTATCTATCTCAATTAAAATGTATTCTTTAATTATGCTAGATTTAGTTATTGCCATGCTTAGCGAGTAGATTACTTTTGTATTTGTTGTGATGTAATTAGCATAAATAATTATGGGATGACTTTAATTTGTCGTGAAGTGATATGATGGCCCCGATTCGACTGTTCTCAAATATAGTGCTGGAAACGCTTTATGCGGAGTACAAACGTACAGAAGTTCGAGACGATCGAAGGTAATCATATCATGAATCGACTTTGATCTATCGTGAAATAATGTGACAGCCCCGATTCGACTGTTCCTTAATATAGTGCTGGAAATGCTTTATGCAAAGTACAAACGTATGGAAGTCTGGAACGACCGAAGGTAGTTATATTGTGGATCGATATTACAAAAACGGAAACTTATTGTTCGGATTTACTTCATCTTTACGATTTTAAAGTAAAAACTATTTAATCGCCTTTCGGTCAACAAACGTGATTGTAACTTTGTAACGAGGAGTCGCGAACCTCAATACTTAGTCTAATAATTATCTGTGTAAAAACAATGGAGTAATTACAACGTCATGTAAACATCGTAAAACGTAATGTAATCATGATGGAATCACCATGAGTGTAGTACACTTCTGATTGCAATGTAATTGCCATGTAAACATTACGAAGTAATTAAACTCGTAAATGGAAATGTCGGTTAACGACGGATTACACTGCGAGATACCATAGCAATTTCCTGATCTGGTTTGGGTTTAACTCTTTGCAAAACTGTGACACCCGACGATTTAGGGTTACAGATTAACCTGCTAGAAACCTTGATTACGTGTGATTAGTTTAGTATTAGGCTAAATACTTGTAATTACTTATAACTATTTGTATATTTATGTGAATATACACTCCCGTAATTGATTTATATTACGCATACGTAATTAGTTGTAGTTACGCTTACGCAATTTGATAAAATTGAGCGAAACAATCGGACGGAGTCCGACACATTTTAAATACGACATTGGTGAAAAAATTTCTGTAAATAACTTGAATCTATTTTAGAAGTTATTTATCATATATTGTTAATTTGTTAAATTAATACACGAAAAACTTAGGCGTTTTGGCTAAAACGTCTCAAACGCAACAGAAACGCACGGAACGCGCCCGACAATTGAACGAAAGCCAAAATATATTTTAATAATTTAAAATATATTATTTTGTATAATATTATTATTGAAAACATCATATAATAGTTCGTCAATGAAAAACGTCTATTTAAAACGCTACGCGATTAAACCTCTGTAAAACGTGCACGCAAATCGAGGCCGATATATTAACGAAACATTTTTATAAATGTTTCCAAGTATCTAGATAAAATATTTCAAGTAAAAATATCGGAATTTAAACCGTTGCTTAAACGCGTGTATTAAACGTTTAACGTATAAATGAACGTCCAAACAATCGGGTGAACGAACGGGAAATGTAACAATTAAAATGAGAAACAAGAAAATGACCAAAACACCCTTGTGTGGGGCCCCCATGGACCGGCCACCCTTCCCCTCCCTACTCTCCTTACATGCAAATTGTAATGATGATGATTCTTACTTACATCCATACACAAAACATGCAATCTCATTTCACAAACACTCCATCTCTTTTTACTCTCTCAAATTCCTCTCATCTCTCTCTCTCCATTTGCAGAAACTCAGCCCCCTATCACCACCAATATCCACCATAAATCACCATCATTCATCATCTTAAAATCTAGAAGAAGGAAGAAAGCTCAAGAACATCATCTTCTTCATCATCTTCACTCTTGTTCTTCATTATCCTTGGTATAAATCACATGAACTCTTCATTAAATTTACTTGTATGATGAATATTTACTTGTTTTATAGTCCATCTAACTTGTTTATGTCCAAAATCTTTGTTAAAATACGTTTTTGAAGTTTATATATAAAGTGACAGATTCTGTCTTCAAAAACACAGCTTACAAAAATGGTCGTAACTTGAGTTTTACTAAGAATTAGACAACGATTTTTTTTAAAAGTTTCTTATTGAAAAGATCTACAACATTTGTGTTTTGTACTTTTTCCAGATCTGTACTCATTTTTACGAATAAACCCATCTTTGTGCCTGGTCTGACCATTGTCGAAAACCGAGTACGGTAGCTCCGCGGAATTAATTACTTATGTAAATGGACACTTTGATTTCTGGAAAAATTATATGTTGGACTAGATTAGTATAAGATCAGTTGATAAAAATCTTGGACCTTAAATCTGACCAGAAGTGGTAGAAATTAAATGGCGAACCAAACCGACAAAAGTCGAAAATTATGAAATCTTGATATCTTAAGTTGCATGTTAAAAACTGACACTTTGATTGAACTCCGACACGAACAGACATATTATTTGGACTCTATAAACTGATATATGGGTTGGGTAAAAGTTTCGGGTCAAACCAAGTAGGTTTGACCAAGTCAACAAAAACGGCTCGGTTTCTAAAAACGACAAAACTTACTATTTTTGGAAAGTGGTAACAAAAATGGATTTGGGTGACTTAGTTAGTAACTTAGACAAAAAACTAAACTTAGAAAGTTTCCCGAATGAAAAACCGACACTTAGAACACTTGGATTAAAAATTGGAAAGCTGATTAGGCACAAGTGTCGCCTAACCAGCGACACTTACCCAAGTGACGCCTAATCTAGTGTCACTTACTCTTAGTGCCGCCTAATTATTTGAATTGTTTATTTAGCGTCACTTACCCAAGTGCCGCCTGAACTAAATGTCGCCTATAGCGACACTTACCCCAAGTGTCGCTGCCAATTTAAAAATCACATCTAGCGTCACTTAACCTAGTGCGTCTAACCAACCAAGTGTCGCCCATAGCGACACTTACTTGAGTGACGCTACATATTTAGAAATCGAATTCGGCGACACTTCCCAAGTGTCGCTACCTAATCAAGTGTCGCCCCTAAGTGACGCCTAAAACAGAAACTACAAAACTAGTTTTCACACTAAGTGTCGAATTCACACAACTTCAATACTCGTATACGATACAACACACGAAACATATACTTGGATAGTTTACAATGAAACAACACATAATAATAATGGTTTAAGATTATTATTACAAACTTTCACCAACGGGTCGCACACGTTTTGACAAACGAACTTGAACAACTTATTTGGACATACTAGTTGATGAACTAGCTCTAGGTGGACATTAACCCTCCACCTACACGATTGGCTTAAGTGGACATTAACCCCCACTTATACAATCGCTATAGATGGTCTTATGAGACATCTACTTACACAACCTTATACGTTTAGGGCGTTAGAAGGTTGCACACCGGCTTGCTTGCTTATTTGATATTTGCTTGCTACTTGCTAATCTGAGGTGAGTTTCATAGCCCCTCTTTTTACTGTTTTATAACTATTTTGGGGGAGAATACATACTACAACTGCTTTATACAATTGCTTTACACAACTGCTTTTATGAACACAAGTACCATAAACAACGCTATACGGATTGCATGAGTTAACACACTAATCCTCAAAGGCCCTACACATCATAGTTTGTTAGTTTTGCTAAAGCGTGAATATTAGTAAATAGATCTATTTGGGACTGACAATCCCCGTCCGGGTTAGTCGCGCAAGTATCATTATTTTAATTAAAATCTTTCAAAACTAAATGATACTTATGCAAGTATTAACTTCAAATGGTTGCTTGAATTCTTGAAACCTTGCTTTAATGGTATTAAACGACTAGTTTCATTTTAAAAGAAGCATCATTTTATTAAATAAAATGCATGAAGCTTTTAAAATGACAAGTCATGCTCTTAGAAAAAACCAATATTAAAATTATGTCATTTATAGATTAAGCATTAAGTTGTTGGTCGATTTTATAAAACATTTGGCAAAAACTTGACTAACGCTTAATGTTGACATCTTTAAATACATAATATGGTCAAAGTTTCACCACTAGTCTCCTAAGTTTATGGTAAAATACAAAGTTTTGATTAAAGTAAGGTAATTATAAGGTTTCTTTAAAAATCTTAATGCTTACTAAGTCATTTCTAGGAATTATTTACAAAGTAAGATCATTTGCCCTAGAAAAGTACTTGTGACATTTACCATAGCTTAAGAAACTTATTGGTGTGAACATTGTGGTTTGATGATTGCGGTTTGGTTGAAAATGTTTATTTCTAGGTTATGGATTATTCGATTTTTAAAGCCTACATTTTGAATTTTTGTTAAAAATTTGAAATGACTTAATGAATTCATATACCTATGATCATGATACACACTAATTACCTTTTTATCTTGACAGATGAGGTCTGACTCTACAGCTATCCATCATACTTTGGAATACTTGGCCACTTCCGCCAAAAAGAAGAAGTTGATTAGGGATTGGATGAGCCGACCACTTGGAAAAAACAGATTTATCGTTTGGAGAGATGTAAAGGCAATTGGTTATAAAAGAGAGTTGAGGAATTTAGTGAAGTTCAAAATCAATCATGAGAAAATGGATGCTTGGTACAAAATGTTCGCCCTCAATGAAGACATTTATCGAGAGCTAGTTATTGAGTTCATGTTGACCTATGAGTTTAACCCCTACATCAGCAATGTTACAGACAAGCGGTTGATTATCTTCAATTACAGAGGGGTGAAGCAGCATGTGTCTTTGGCTGAGCTAGCGGTACATCTTGGTTTCTACACTGAGGAGCAGACACATTCTCAGTTATTCTTCGATAGTTCACGGGGTGTTTCGAGTAATGAAGATCATGGGCTGATTTGGGATAATCTAACGGGTACTAGTTTTCATTCAAATGTGAAAGCCTCCGCGTTCTTCAAAGTTGAGCATCGACTTTTGCACAAGCTACTAGCTGTATCACTACATGGAAAGAAAGAAACAGGAGGAGCTGTAGCAGCTGATGATCTCTTTGTGATGAACGCCATGATTAAGAAGAAGAATGTGAATGTTGCCTTCCTAGTAGCCGAGAGGATTCAGAGAGAAACATCATTTGAGATGACAAAGTATATCTACATGGGAGCTTTCATCACTAGGATTTGTAGCCGTATGGGTTTGCTCACAAAGGATCACATGAGTGAGTATACCAGCTCACCTCATGTTAGATCCCTGCCGTTCGACTTGGACAATTTTCGGACTATCTGGTTGATCACTACTGATTCGAGCGGGCAGGCATTCTGGAAAGCTAGCAAAGAGGCTATTCCTGGTTGTGTTCTAAAGAGGAAGGGAAGTAAGAGAGACAGGGATGTTGAGGATGATGAGCCGATTGAGATACAGGATGATGACAGTGATGTTAAAGCGCCACAGGTTGATACTAGGGCATCTGGCTCTATAGCTAGGGTTCAGAGTGTTGTTGACTGGACTACACTAGTGACTCCACTTTCTCAGTATTGGACTTTTCATGCACTTCAGGTTAGACATGCTCATGATATCAATGTAGCACACAAGTTTGGATTGCCGATACCAGAGCCACTGATGTACAAATGTGAGACACCACCAGCAGTCTTTCCCATTCCACCAGTCACCACCACTGTTCCACCATACACCATACCCACCACATCTCACCATGAGCCAGTATACTCTGCACACACCTCAGCTGCTCCATCCACTTCACGACAGCCACCCCCAGTTACCCATGTCTTATCTCTGACTTATGAGATCCCGAGACCTGATCACATGTCTATCGCCCAGCTATGACCACCACTAGTGCTGAGGGCATCACACTCTCAGGACTCTCTTGGATGTTTAACCTCAACCTATCCCTGACTCTGAGATCCCAAATGAGAACGACATCAAGAGAGGATACCAGATATTACTTGAGGAGACACACATGACACAGCAGTGTTTGCGGGAGTGGGGATTCGACACTACAGAAGACTTACCTATTCATGTTATGCAAGCCATCCTCAGACAGCACAGAGTTATTGTATCAGAGTTTGTATCTGGGAGAGCTGCTAGCGGGGCGCATTCAACTGCTGGCATGCATCCGTCCACTTCTGCTGTTGATCCTCGTGTGACTGATCAGGGGTCTCCTCGTCCTTAGACTTCTTTTTCATCTCCAGTACTTTAACATTATTATTATTATTATTGGTCTGTATTAACACTAACTATTTGGGATGATTTGTGGACTTGTTTACTTTTGGAACTATCCATCCGGCTTGCTACTCAGCTGGATGATCTATCTATCTATCTTTATTATTATGCTTACGTTTTCTTTGTTTATTTTAGTTGAATAAAATGTGGTTGAATTGATTGTTGAGAATGATGGGAACGATTCACGACTAGATGACGCGCATTGAAACGAAAGGCTGTTCTTAGATGGAAGCATGCACCATCTTAAAAACACAATAAAGTGAGCATTTCCTATAATCAAACTCTAAGTGTGGGATCCCCCAAAAGATCCGCGCCTTAGTAGTGAACATTAGGGACAATGTTCCTTTAAGTGTGGGATACACGGTATGTTATACCGTAAAGTTTTCTGACCTTTTGTCCTCCAAAGTTAACTTGTAACTCGTTTTCTGCTCAAATTTTTCAAAATTTTTTTGAAAACTCAACTGATTTATCAGCCAACTTTTGAAAATTTATTAAATCTTTTGGTAAGAATAATACTTTTTAAGGACAATCACTTTTTCAGAATAAATAAATTACTTTGGAAAGTAAGATAAGGCAAAATAAGAATCCTTTAAAAATGAAATGGTCATCTTTGAAGCATTGCATGACTTGGCGCATACACCCTATATTGTTGTGTGAGGAACTTGAGCCTTTAATAAGCATTCATTTTTAATGCTTCACCATTCATTTCTGTGTGTGTGCCGATGCATGCATCTTAGAATTAGAACTTGTTCCTGGTATACGCTTCGAGACCATACCAAAGAGTACCGTACGCAGTATAGGCGCAATTAGAGGATCTAGGCATTTATTAGGATTAAACCCATTTTTCTCATATCTATTCAAGCCTAACCCTCCGATACTCAATTTTAGTATCGATGATCCGCTTAGTACACCATGTTGAGCCTTAACCTTTTCATTTCTTAAAAAAACCAAATATTTTAAAACCCTTTCCTTTCAATACCCACCAAAACCTTATCTTAGAATTTTAAATTTTTGAAAAATGCTATCTGGATATTCTTTTGCTTTCACTCCCAAAATCACAAAATTCGTGTTTTACTCAAAACTTCTCATGTGCGTTTCAAAAATCAAATCTCAAATAGATCACGAATCTTGCGGTGCGAAAAATTGGCACCAAGTAAAATTTGAAATATCAAAAAGTGTGAAAAATGAAAATATAAGAGTATTTCAAAAGGCAGTTAGAAAGAAAAAAATCCTCATAAATTCTTTGGCAAAGAAATTCTAAACAAAAAAATGTATCGTCAAAATAAAGCTAAGTGTTTCAAAATCTCTCGTAAACTCTGATCTCTAAAAGATGTAAATCTTCCAAGTGTTTTCAAGAAGATAGAAGTCATAATAGCTATCTTCCTTCCTTACCGTTATCCGTTTCCGTTTTCATTAAAAAGTATATCTAAATAAAGTTTTTCATAAAGTTTGAAAATTCCTAAGATAAGCATAACCCTTTTTGAACTTTAAAATAACCCTTTTTCATATCCATTTAACCCTCATCCGAACACTACAACCCAACAAAAATGCCTTAGGATAATTAGCACCGTCCTCATTTGGAGTGGTGGAGATGCGATTCTCGAACAAGCCTATGATGATAAGCGCTGCATGACTGGCTTTGAGCGATTTCATTTGTCTAGAATGTTAGGAAACCCGATACACTTCTTGAGTGAATGGAGTGACCACCTGTGAGGATCGCCCAGTCATGTACTTCTACATCTCGAGAGTTGCAAAAGTATGCTAAAGGGACAACCAGTTCAGTTTAAGATTTCTTATTCTACCGATGCTGACTTTTTGAAATAATTTACTTATTTTGAGGAGTTGATGTCCTTAGGAAATATCTGTTCTCGTCAAATGGTCTATCTTCTCAAAAACTGGAGCAAAATGGGATTCGGTTTGCTTGAGGACAAGAAAAGTCTAAGTGTGGGATATTTGATTTGACGTAAAAAGTCATGTTTTACGCACATCTTTTACCTCATATTTAGCACTAAATTAACAAAATCATGCCAATCAAGCTCACAATTACCACATTTTTTTAAAAAGGTCTAAACTTTATAAATATTTCAAAAGCAACGGTAAATGGACGAAAAACACACTTAAATAGGCATAATTCGTTCGACACGCTATTTTATCGTAAAACACCGATCTAGGACTTAATAAATATCTTAAAATGTAGGTCTGGAGAATACGAATGCGTGGATATAAAGAACGTTGAAAACGGATCAAGAACGAAGAAGTTAGAGCCAAACGAGTACGATCGAACACACAAGACTTACGATCCATCACACAAGACCACGGACCAAGACCACACCACACCCTAGGGGCCGTATACACCCCCTTAGGGGCCGTATACCCCCTCTACAGGGCCGTATACCCCTCTTTTGGGGTGGTATACCCCCTTCTAGGGGTAGTATACCCCCTCTATGGTGCCGGATACGCCCTATTTGCTACCGAATACGCCCTATTTGCTATCAAATACGCCCCTTTTATGGTGGTATACCCCCTTTATGGTATCGAATTTCATAGCTCAGGGGTGTATTTCAGTGTAAATCTGGAGCGAGGGTGCTAAGTGTAAAATTGTAACTTGTGAAGCCTATATAAATAGTGGCCTTAACCTCCTCATTTCAACACCTTCATCTCTCACAACACAATTCATACTTTCACACACACTTTCTCTTGTAATTTCATTTCTTAGTTAGTTTCTCTCTCTAACACTTCTCTAAGGAGTTAGAGGAGAAAATAGTGGGTAGCTAGTAGATTAGAGGAGAGATAATCGTTGTAATAAAGGAGTATTGCTGTTCAAGCTGGTATTCAAGGATTGCAATTATTTTCTCTCTGTTACGCTGTTCTATTATCCGGTGATATCTATTCCCTCATACTATTATTATGTCTGAATTATCCATGCGTAATATTATGGTATGTTCTTTACTTGTTGCCATGTTTATCGAGTAGTGTAATATTGTGATTGTTGGAATGTAGATATTTAGGAGTAGGGATGATGTTAAATTAATCTTTAATTAAATATATGATTGGAAATTGCTATGTTATGTATCGGGTTAAACTTTTCAAGCGGTAGATCTAAACCACCATATACACCCTTTCCAAGCTTTCACGTGGCTATTACTTTAGTATTAGGACCTGATCAACCCTAGTATCGGTAGATAGTTATCTGTGTTGTTGTTGAAGATGTGGACATGCTGTAAAACGGCCCAGTACTTAGTATAGCACTGGAAACACCGCTGGTGGAGTACAAATGCGTGGAAGCTACGGACCGGTCGTAAGCATATGACACCGTGGATACCTAGAAGTCACCCTTCCTGAACATGGTCTAGGTATATATAAAAGCTGTGGAACTGCTGAAAAATGTAGTATACACCGTGAAACAAACCTAGGGATGAACGTTTGATCGTAAAGGAGGGTCTACACCTTGACAGGAGTACTTGTGCTCCTCAACTAAGTTTAAGGGATTTGGAAAAGAAAGCGAACTTTCAGCTGTAGTGTAAGATGCTTAAACCCCCTTATCCAACATAACTGATGGTTTAACAAACAAAAGCAAGCAATTAGTACAAATCTTAATAAAATCAATTAGAACTAGGTGTTAAGAACGGTCAGAAATTAAATATCGGTCTGTTACCTTATTCATGCACCCAGGGATAATCCCAAGAAGGGTCACTTGTCCTCATCGGACAGTGTTGGGGGTTGAGCAGCCTGATCTGATCAGAATCATGATAGCCTAGTACTCAGTGACATACGACTTAAGATTTTCCACTTTAAATCGTAGGGTGCTAGTGTTTACACCAAACCTCTGTTGATTATAATTAAGGAAAGTCTCCAATCATCTTTTATAATGAACATCATCCTGAAACCTGAATATTGAAACTTCAGCAATCACAACTCTATATATCTGCTTACCTTATCCGTAGTATAGTATTTTACTTTCCTACATCTTAGTAGAAAATACCAAAAACAAACCCTACCTGCTCTATTAAACCCATCCTATTAGCTACTATCCTCTGAGGTATTCACTTCATTTCGATTCGCTCCGATTTTAAGAACGACACACGAGTCAGACTTACCGCTTACTACCCTAATACCCTTAGAGCAGTAGGTAGTAATAAAGCTTAGGCTTCCCAGCACTTATAAATTTAAAACCCTCTCATCACCCGCCTCGAGCAGGTTGGACCAACGATCGGGCAAAAATCCGACCGACCATTCGGGGTGCGATCAGTCATCAATGAAGACAATGACAAACTTGTCGAGATATGGTTTACACACTCGGTTCATAAGTTCCATGAATACAGGTTGTGCGCTTGTTAAACCGAAGGGCATGACTTGAAACTCATAATGCCCGTAACGAGTTCGGAAAGCAGTTTTCGGAATGTCAACATCGCGAACTCTTAATTGATGATATCAAGATCGAAGGTCGATCTTGGAATAGAAGCATGACCCTTGAAGTTGGTCGAATAGATCATCGATGCGTGGGAGTGGATAACGGTTCTTGAAAGTTAAGTTGTTCAGTTCCGTGTAATCGATGCACATGCGGAACGAACCGTCTTTCTTTTTGAAAAATAGGACCGGAGCTCCCCAGGGTGAGGAACTTGGTCTAATGAATCCTTTGTCCCGGAGCTCCTGTAACTGAGTGGACAACTCCTAAAGTTCGGATGGGGCTAAACGATATGGTGTTCTTGCCACGGGTGCTGCTCCGGGCACAAGATCGATTGAGAACTCGACCTGTCTAGTTGGTGGAAGACCAGGCAGTTCTTCGAGGAAAGACTTCCGGGAAGTCTCGAACAATTGGCACATCCTCAAGTCGCTTCTCCTCCGACTTTTTCTCCGTGACATGTGCGAGGATTGGCTGATAACCCTTTCTCAAATAGTTACGGGTTTTCATGCAGGATATGATGTTTAGTCTCGTCCCACCGGTCTCCCCTTGTATGACTAGAGTACTACCGGAGGCGAGAGGTATGCGGACAATCTTATCGAAAACAGATGATCTCGGCACGATGCTTAGACAGCCAATCCATGCCGATGATGATGTCGAAACTGCTGATCTCGACAGGTATAAGATCAACAGGAAACAATTCGTCGGCGAGGTTTAAAGTGCAATTGGGTATCACACTATCAGTTTCAATGAGCTTGCCGTTAGCTAGTTCTACAATGTACTTAGCATCTAAGGCAACAGGCGTGATGTCAAGTAGTGGATAGAATTCATTAGATATAAAACTCCTATCCGCACCAGTATCAAATAGAATAGAGGCAGTTAAGTTGTTGAGAAGGAACGTACCCGAGACCACATTCGGGTCTTGGCGGGCTTCCCCCGAGTTCAAGACAAAGGCTCTACCTTTTGTAGTATTGTTGTTGCCCTTGTTCTTCAGTTTCGGGCAATCATTTCGGAAGTGCCCAGTGTTGCCACACTCAAAGCAAACTCTGGGTTGACTGGTGTTGGTGCTGGTGTTGGCATTGGTGGACCTACAGTCCTTGGCCAGATGTCTAAAATGCTGACAGTTCATGCAGGGAGTACCGCAAGGACCATCATGATGTCTGCGGCATTTCGAACAGAAGGGCTTGTTCCCAGTGTAGCCCTTTTTGGTATCAGGACCTGAGGAGTAAGCCTTGATGGTGTCAGGCTTCTTTGATGATTGGGAGTTGTTGTTGTTTCCAGACCATTTGTGTTTGTTATCCGCAGATGGGTTTGAGTTGTTGTTGGCAGCTGGTGTTCCTCGGCGAACCACTTGTGCCATGAGATTGTGTGCCATAGGAACGGCACTTTGAATGGTTGTGGGGTTGGAAGCAGTAACCATACCCTGGATGCGTGAGTGAAGTCCCCAGATATAATGTTCAATCCGTTTGTATTCCGGATCAACAAGGGATGGGCACAGCAGGGCCAGTTGGTTGAATCGGGTGGTGTATCCGGCAATGTCATTGCCTTGGTTGGTGAGGTGCCAGAACTCGTGTTCTAGTTGTTGAATCTCATCTCTTGGACAGTACTCGTCCTTCATCATTTTCTTTACTTCTTCCCACGGTCTTAAGAAAGCAGTGTCAATGCCCACAGTCTGAGCATAAGTATTCCACCAAGTCAGAGCACCATCCATGAAGGTGCAGGTGGAGTACTTGACCTTGCAGTCTTACTGACAATTACAGATTCGAAAGACCGACTCCATTTTCTCCATCCAGCGCAATAACCCAATAGCACCCTCGGTGCCCTTGAAGTTCGATGGTTTACAGTTCAGAAAGTCCTTGTATAAACAGGGCTTTGGTAGAGGTGTGTTGTTTGTGGTGTCTTTTGTGCCTGAACTTTGTTGCCGAGCAGCTAGAGCATCTGCTACCCCTTGGGCAACTAGTCGATTGACGTCAGCATGGCTAAACGTACGTCTTGGAGGCATAATGCTTGAATCAACAAAGAGAAAGAGATAAGTGAGATGTCTTGTACAAAGATTATGATATATCACATATGTATATATAAGGAGGTAATATACAACAGCATGAAATGATAATCATATTTCATTAGATAACAGGATTGAGTACAAGATACGAGTTTCCACAAGTACATGATATCAAGGATTACAAAAGATGCCAGGAATTTATACATCCGTACGATTTTCTAGAGTCCTATGTAGCTAGCTAGTTAGATTACAAGATATATACTATTCTAATTTCGGCGCAAGTTCACTTGTGACATGAGAGTGATAAGGTGGTCCATGGTGGTTGCAAGTCTACTGGCTTGTCTGGCATTATCTTCTGCCAACACTAGCCGTTGTACTAATTCGCGGGAGTACTCTTCCACTTCTCGTGAGCGTTGCTCATATTCTTCTAGTCTTGCTTGCAGGAGATCAACTGTGCTCCTGTCATCAATCACTTGTTGATGAATCATTTCTATTGTATGGGTCATGTTTTCACGTTTTTGAAAGACTTCTGCAATGCGGTCGTGTGATTGGCGATTAGGGTTTCAAAGGCGGTGCAAGTCGCAGACTTGGAGTACAAGAATGACAGCTCCAACCGCCGGTTGGAAGGTCCAACCGCCGGTTGGGAGTCGAATTCAGCAAATCGAAGGGTTTCTTCCACAACTATAAATAGGGGCATCCTATACCTTCATTATATATCAAGTCAGCTGCGAATTTTCAAGTATTCCGAAAATTCGACTTTCTCTTGGGTTTTTGGGTGTGAAGCATTAGAAGTATTCTACTTTGGGTACTTGCCTCCAAGTAACGAAGCTCTGCTCGTTGGTCTGCTTGCGAGAAATAGGTTTTCTCTAAGGTTAGTGTTTTCCTTATATTCTCTTTGCCTAATTTATTCATTGTACTATTTTGTTAAAGTTAAAGATTCCTTAGGGTTTTAGTTTCCTAATTGCCTTAGATTATTTAAAGTTTTGTTATTCCGCTGCGTGTATAATGATCTAGTTAGGGAATAGAAAACCAAACAAAAGCATCATCCAGCTTATTTGACCAATCTTTCGGGTTTCCATCAATTGAACGTTCTAAAATCCGCTTCAAACCGCGATTGGTCACTTCAACTTGTGCACTAGTCTGTGGATGATAAGCAGTAGAAAACTTGTGATTGACTCCATACTTCTTCAAAACCTTCTCCAATTGTGCATTTGCAAAATGCGTTTCGCGATCACTAATCAACGCCTTAGGTGTTCCAAATCTCGAAAACAATTGTTTAAGAAACTTTATCACCACTCTCGCATCATTAGTAGGTAATGCCTTTGCTTCCGCCCACTTCGAAACATAATCCACAGCCACTATGATGTACTTCTTTCCGTTGCTTAGTGGAAATGGTCCCATGAAATCTATCCCCCAGACATCGAAAATTTCACTAACCATGATAGGATTTTGTGGCATCTCATCTCTTTTTAGAAATCCTTCCAGTTCGCTGGCAAGCATCGCATTCCTTTACAAACTCGTGCGCATCCTTGTAAATGGTTGGCCAATAAAATCCTGCTTCAAACACCTTCCTGGCCGTGTATGAAGGTCCATGATGTCCTCCCGTAGGACCATTGTGACAATGAGTTAAATTTTCAGTGCATTCTTCTCCACTAACGCACCTTCTCACAATACCATCAGCACATTCCCTAAACAAAAACGGATCTTCCCAAAAGTAATGTCGCAAAGCCGATAAAAATCTCTTTCTTTCGTTATACTTCATCTCAGTGGGAAGAGTCCTTGTAACTAAAAAGTTGGCATAATCAGTAAACCATGGAAGTTCACTCATGAATGCCTTCATCAAAATTTCATTGGGAAATTTATCCTGAATTTCCGATTCATCTAACTTATCCAGCTCTGGATTTTCTAATCGTAATAAATGGTCGGCAGCCAGATTTTCAGCTCCCTTCTTGTCTCGAATCTCGATATCAAACTTTTGCAGCAACAAAATCCATCGCAACAACCTTGGCTTTGCATCTTGCTTACTAAACAAATATCTCAACGCTGAATGATCGGTAAACACTACCGTCTTCGACAAAATCAAGTAAGAACGAATTTTATCAAACGTAAAAACAACAGCGAGCAATTCCTTCTTAGTAGTAGTGTAATTCTCTTGTGCATTTGTCAAAGTCTTGCTCGCGTAATAAATAGGTTGAAACTTCTTGTCAACCCTCTGACCTAAAATCGCTCCTACAGCATAATCACTAGCATCGCACATTAGTTCAAAGGGAAGATCCCAATTTGGACTAATCATGATAGGTGCAGATACTAACTTCTCTCTCAAAAGATTGAATGCATCAAGACATTCGTTGGAAAAATCAAACTTCGCCTCCTTCTCCAACAGTTTGTTCATTGGATGAGCTATCTTGGAAAAATCCATAATAAAACGTCGGTAAAATCCCGCATGCCCCAAGAAACTCCTTACGCCCTTGACATTCGTCGGAGGAGGCAACTTCTCTATTGCCTCGACTTTAGCCTTGTCCACTTCGATTCCTATGCTCGAAATCTTATGTCCTAATACAATCCCTTCTCAGACCATAAAATGGCATTTCTCCCAATTAAGAAAAAGATTCGAACTTTCAGACCTCTGCAGCATCTTTTTCAGATTTGCTAAACATTCATCAAAAGAATTTCCAAAAACGGAGAAATCATCCATGAATATCTCCATGCTATCCACCACCATGTCATTGAAAATCGCCATCATAAATCGTTGAAATGTTGCAGGTGCATTGCACAAACCGAAAGGCATTCTTTGATAAGCAAAAGTTCCGAATGGGCATGTGAACGTAGTCTTGTCTTGATCATGTGCATCTATCGGAATTTGCATCAATGAACGGTAAAGGAAAATGATCCTTGCGCGTGGCGTCATTCAATTTCCTATAGTCGATACAGACTCTCCATCCGGTGACAGTTCTTGTGGGGATTAACTCATTCTTCTCATTAGCAACCACTGTCATACCTCCCTTCTTGGGCACAACATGAATGGGGCTAATCCATGGACTATCAGAAATTGGGTATATCAACCCAGAGTCAAGAAACTTAATGATCTCCTTCCTTACCACATCAGTCACTTTAGGATTTAAACGCCTCAACGGTTGCACCACTGGTTTGAAATCAGATTCCATGAGGATCTTGTGCGTGAAGTAAGAGGGGCTTATTCCCTTGATATCACTAATCGTCCAAGCGATAGCATGCTTGTGCTCCTTAAGAACCTTCAATAAACTTTCTTTCTCGTTAGCTGACAGCTGAGATGAAATGATGAGTAGCAGATCCGACTTCCCTTGCAAATACGCATATTCCAAATGGGTCGGTAAATCCTTCAATTCTAACTTTGGTGGTTCTTCGAATGAAGTTTTAATCATCAATACCTCTTCCCTCGAACACGGAATACCATACATAGTAATCCGTGTCTCCGAGGTGATTGACACTCCATTTTCTAAAATAGACTTCTTGCTCTCTTTCAATTTGACTCCCTCAGTCTCCAATTCATCTTCGCATGTAGTCTCCTTGAGCAAGTTATCGAGCTCCTCAATCTCTCGAATAGCTTCAAGACTTCCTATCCACCCTTCCAAAATCATTGGATCAAGATCTTCATCTTCCATGAGACTTTGTAGGAATTCCTCATCATCTGTCATTTCCTTGGAACTAACGAAGTAACAGGTATCATCCACTAATGCAGGGTATTGCATTGATTTGTTAACATCAAACACTACTTCTTCATCACCTACCCTTAGTGTGATCCTTCGATCATAAACATCAGTCAATGCCCTTGCTGTGGCTAGAAAAGGTCTTCCCAAAATGATAGGTACCTTTAAATCTTCTACCATGTCAAGAATCACAAAATCGCAAGGGAAAACAAACTTATCCACCTTAACCAAAACATTCTCGATCATACCTTTAGGATATTGAATTGAGCGATCCGCTAACTCAATGCACATTCTGATTGGTTTTGGTTCCCCCAACTTGAGTCTAGCATTCATAGTGTAAGGCATTATCGATATGCTTGCTCCCAAGTCAGCCAGTGCATTAGTGATGTCTAAACTTCCAATAAGACAAGGAAGGGTAATACTCCCTGGCTCTTTCATCTTTGGTGGTAGTTTGTTTTGCATCACCGCTGAGCATCTCTCATTCATTGTTACCGTGGTTGCCTCCTTTAGTTTACTCTTGTTGGTCAGCAATTCCTTCAAGTATTTTGCATACTTTGGCATTTGAACAATTTCTTCCACAAACGGAATATTGATATGAAGCTGCTTCAGGTTTTCTAAGAACTGATGGTACTGAGATTCATCCTTTCCTCTCCTTAATGCTGCTGGGTAAGGAGGAGGTGGAACATGATCCTTCGCGTATTGCTTGTCTCTAGCAATTTGATCAGCCACAGAATCCTCTTTTGGACTTTTAACTACTTCTACCTCCTTCTCTTTTTCAGGCAAGGGTTGAGATACATACTTCTTCTTGGCAATAGGATCTTCATGAACCTTCCCACTTCTGGTAATCACAGCTTTTGCCTGATCACGTGGATTGGTTTCAGTGAATCCGGGAAGAGTTCCAGGAAACCTTTCTTGGAGAACCTTAGCTATGTTAGAAATATTCCCTTCAATCTGCTTGATTGCAGCACCTTGATTTCGCACTAATGCTTCAGTGGTATCCATCCGTTGTCCAGAACTAGCAATGAATTGCTCATTAGTGACCAAAAACTTTCCCATCGTCTCCTCCAAATTGGATTTCTTCTCGGGAACTGATGCAGCCGGTTGATCCTTAGTAAAAAGACCAGGCTGAGTTTGACAAAATTGGCGGCCTCCATCTTGGTATGGTCTTCGGAAAAAGGTTCCACCACCTTGGCGGTAATTTCCCTGAGCTTCTCCGAATTTAACTTCCTCCTTCACTTCTCCAGACTTCATCTCGGGACAATCCTTTACCAAATGCGTTCCTCCACAGTTGTCGCACCCTACTTGGATTGCATGAACAGTCTCAGTTACCTTCTTTATGTCTCTTCCCATACTATCAAGCTTAGCAGTTATGGCGGCGAGACTATCATCATTGCCTACTGACCTTTTTCTCCGAGAGGTGCCATCATCCCAAAGTTGAGAATGCTTGGCTTGATCACGAATGGCCTCTAAGGCTTCCCTAGGAATCTTCTTTGGGATAGATCCTTGAGCATCAAATTGCTGTCTTGTAGCACGATCCACTCCTTTGTAGAATACCGTAATGATTTGTTGGTCGTTTAGATCGTGTTGTGGACACTTATGCATCAAGTCCTTATACCTTTCCCACGCTTGATGAATCGACTCATCGATGTCTTGCTTGAAATTCCGAATTTCGTCGATCATCTTTGACTTCTTGGACGGTGGGCAGTACATCTTTAGAAATTTCGTGTGAAGATCTTCCCATGTGGTGATGGATCCGGCAGGTTCATTTGAAATCCATCTTTTTGCGGCTCCCTTAAGTGTTATCGGGAACACTCGGAGCATGACTTAATCACGTGTGACGTTGGGGACATTAAACATATCTGCAATCTCCAGGACTTTTTCAACGTGCTCGTTAGCATCTTCCGAATCTTCTCCTCTAAAAGGAGTCTCGAACAATTGGCACATCCTCAAGTCGCTTCTCCTCCAACTTTTTCTCCTTGACATGTGCGAGGATTGGCTGATAACCCTTTCTCAAATACTTACGGGTTTTCATGCAGGATATGATGTTTAGTCCTGTCCCACCGGTTTCCCTTTGTATGACTAGAGTACTACCGGAGGCGAGAGGTATGCGGACAATCTTATTGAAACAGATGATCTCGGCACGATGCTTAGACAGCCAATCCATGCCGATGATGAGGTCGAAACTGCTGATCTCGACAGGTATAAGATCAACAGGAAACAATTCATCGGCGAGGTTTAAAGTGCAATTGGGTATCACACTATCAGTTTCAATGAGCTTGCCGTTAGCTAGTTTTACAATGTACTTAGCATCTAAGGCAACAGGCGTGATGTCAAGTAGTGGACAGAATTCATCAAATACAAAACTCCTATCCGCACTAGTATCAAATAGAATAGAGGCAGTTAAGTTGTTGAGAAGGAACGTACTCGAGATCACATTCGGGTCTTGGCGGGCTTCCCCCGAGTTCAAGACAAAGGCTCTACCTTTTGTAGTATTGTTGTTGCCCTTGTTCTTCAGTTTCGGGCAATCATTTCGGAAGTGCCCAGTGTTGCCACACTCAAAGCAAACTCTCAGTTGACTGGTGTTGGTGTTGGCATTGGTGGACCTACAGTCCTTTGCCAGATGTCCAAAACGCTGACAGTTCATGCAGGGAGTACCGCAAGGACCATCATGATGTCTGCGGCATTTAGAACAGAAGGGCTTGTTCCCAATGTAGCCCTTTTAGGTGTCAGGACCTGAGGAGTAAGCCTTGATGGTGTCAGGCTTCTTTGATGATTGGGAGTTGTTGTTGTTTCCAGACCATTTGCGTTTGTTATCCACAAATGGGTTTGAGTTGTTGTTGGCAGCTGGTGTTCCTCGGCGAACCACTTGTGCCATGAGATTGTGTGCCATACGAATGGCACTTTGAATGGTTGTGGGGTTGGAAGCAGTAAAAATACCCTGTATGCGTGAGTGAAGTCCCCAGATATAACGTTCAATCCGTTTGTATTCCGGATCAACAAGGGATGGGCACAGCAGGGCCAGTTGGTTGAATCGGGTGGTGTATCTGGCAATGTCATTGCCTTGGTTGGTTAGGTGCCAGAACTCGTGTTCTAGTTGTTGAATCTCATCTCTTGGACAGTACTCGTCCTTAAGCATTTTCTTTACTTCTTCCCACGGTGTTAAGAAAGCAGTGTCAATGCCCTTAGTCTGAGCATAAGTATTCCACCAAGTCAGAGCACCATCCATGAAGGTGCAGGTGGAGTACTTGACCTTGCAGTCTTACTGATAGTTACAGATTCGAAAGACCGACTCAATTTTCTCCATCCAGCGCAATAACCCAATAGCACCCTCGGTGCCCTTGAAGTTCAATGGTTTACAGTTCAGAAAGTCGTTGTATAAACAGGGCTTTGGTGGAGGTGTGTTGTTTATGGTGTCTTCTGTGCCTGAACTTTGTTGCCGAGCAGCTAGAGCATCTGCTACCCCTTGGGCAACTAGTTGATTGATGTCAGCTTGGCTAAACGTACGTCTTGGAGGCATAATGCTTGAATCAACAAAGAGAAAGAGAAAAGTGAGATGTCTTGTACAAAGATTATGATATATCACATATGTATATATAAGGAGGTAATCTACAACAGCACGAAATGATAATCATATTTCATTAGATAACAGGATTGAGTACAAGATACGAGTTTCCAAAAGTAAATGATATCAAGGATTACAAAAGATGCCGGGAATTTATACATCCGTACGATTTTCTAGAGTCCTACGTAGCTAGCTAGTTAGATTACAAGATAGATACTATTCTAATTTCGGCGCAAGTTCACTTGTGACGTGAGAGTGATAAGGTGGTCCATGGTGGTTGCAAGTGTACTGGCTTGTCTGGCATTATCTTCTGCCAACACTAGCCGTTGTACTAATTCGCGGGAGTACTCTTCCGCCTCTCATGAGCGTTGCTCACGTTCTTCTAGTCTTGCTTGCAGGAGATCAACTGTGCTCCTGTCATCAATCACTTGTTGATGAATCATTTCTATTATCTGGGTCATGTTTTCACGTTCTTGGAAGAGTTCTGTAATGCGGTCGTGTGATTGGCGTAACCAGTACATCTGTACTATGTGTTGTTCCCGTTCCAAACTTTCCAGTCTTGCCTCATGACGATGTAGTCGGGCAGTTAGCACTGGAACAGTATGGTGGATAGGTTCTTTCGTATACGGTGAGATATCCATGGGGTCAGCAGGAATTTGTATGTCTTCCTCAGACCGCCAGGTGTTTAGAGTTGTAGGTAGCCAATTCCACCTACAAGGGTAGGTTGGATGACGTGTTCTAGTTGAGGTATCACTAGTGTGATTGAGATAAGGGTTAGCACGGACAGATCCGGTACCCCTCCTGTGATTTCGTGTGACTCGTGCCTCTCCAGTGATATAGTAGAGAGGTTCAGGAGAACTTCGTGTCGGTGAGACAGGTGACACAGTTACCTCCTCAGTAGTTGGTATAGTTTGAGTCTCGTCGTTTATGTTAGCTGGTGCTAGATGACAAATGTCTGCCATTTCTGTGGCAAGAGCGTTTAGTGAGTATTGTGAGGCCTATATACATCATATCATATAATATGGCCTAGTTGGTCTAGCACAAACATGTATAGGTCCGGTTTCTCTCGTGGTCAGAGTCAACTAGTGTATTCCTGTTCAACATAACCGTTTCAGACCTTACATCGATTCTTATTTAATTGTACATAGTTGATCAGGCTATGTTAAATTAAACTCAAACGATGTTATTCCTGAATTAGTCATATCTAATAAGGAAATACTGCCTAACGGTCATAGTCTAGGCCCACTGAATGTAACCTAGTTCACTATAACCTTAGGCTCTGATACCAATCTGTCGCACCCCAAAATTCGGGTTGCGGAAGCGAATCGGGTCGGGGCGCGACTAATCAATAATCAAAACACACAAGGTATATAATGAACGACATCTACATGCGTCGTTTACAAAAAAAAATAAATTGATTGTAATAAAGCTTACAATAGTTAATAAGTTACAAAAGCTCGGTAACCTATCCGAGAGATTATATGGCATTACTACTTTTCCAAAATATAATAATGCAGGAAAATCTCTTGATGTTTGCATGCGACTCGAGCTATGTATGTCCTGAGCAGACCTACTACTGCTGTGTACATGAGAACACATGCTAAAAGGGTCAGCTAACGCTGGTGAGCTCATAGGTGTAATAATGAAACAACAATGTATGAACCACAAGATTTAGTATAATGATTTGAATTTAATCAAATAAATATGTATATTACTGCCATGAGCTCATAGTTTGAGCTTAACTGAGGGGTCAGGATCACAATCAAGTGCCTGATCGAGTTTGCCTCCTGCATATGCCTAATCATACACACGTGTGAACAAATGATAATGCGTCCGTTTGACCGCAGTCGTGGTAGCGCGACTACCCCGGACGGGGATTGTCAATCCCATATGGTACCATACACTAACACTCGCGCTAAATCCATACTAACAAACTATGATGTGGAGGGCTTCATGATTAGTAAAAACAACTCATGCAGTCAATATATCGAGGTTTAGTACTTGTGTTCATATGTAAATAAAACTGAGCATGTATTCCCACCCCTGGGTTTAAAACAGTAAAATGAGGGGCTATGAGACTCACCTGAGTCTGATGATTGCAGTGAAGCAAATATGATGTAGTAAAACGGGGTGTCCGAAGACTGTAACCTGCCGGGCGTCCAAAACGCGCAAGGTTATAAGTATATGTAGACATCTCAAAAGACCGTCCATGCTAGTTGTTCATCCAACTAGTAATGTCCAAATGATTTGGTTGTTGATTGATTAGTTTGAGTTTGAAAATATGTACTGCCCGTTGGTGTCGGTTGGTAATAATAATCAATAAAGTATTATTATTATGTGTTGATCCATTGTATACTATTAAAGTATATGATTGGTAAGTTGTATCGTATATAAGTGTTGGAGTAACGTGTGTTCGACACTTAGTGTGAAAAATAGTTTTCAAGTTTCTGATTTAGGCGACACTTAGAGCGTCACTTAGTAGTTTTTGGCGACACTAGGATAGTGTCGCATATATAGTGAATTTCAGTATTGTATGCGTCACTAGGTTGTGTCACTAAGGTTAAGTGCCGCAGGTGTACTGTTCCTAAAATAGGCGTCACTTCGATTAAGTGTCGCTGGTGTGCGACATGGCGTCACTTCGGTGAAGTGACGCTAGTGTGCGCCATTTGATTAATGCGTCACTCAAGGGGAGTGTCGCTAAAATAGCTTACGGATATTGTAGCGTCACTTGGGTAAGTGTCGTATGAAATGAATTCGTGCAAGTTAGCGTCACTTAGATGAGTGTCGCATGACTGATTTGGTCCATGCGACAGTTAAGTCTGATGTGTTTTACTCTATCTCAAAAACGTGGTCAATGGTCTCGGTTTGACCTGAAACTTTTACCCAAGTCTTAAAATGGTCCAATAAGTTCAACAAAATTATTGGTTCTTGTCGGGGTTCACCCGCAGTGTCGGTTTTGTAAAATGACTAAAACAGCCCTTATGTTACATTTTCAGATTTTTGACTCGATGAGCCTCTCGTTTTCTACACTTTTTATTCCAAACCAAGACTCACCAAAAATCACAGTTGACATACATATGTCTAGTTCATTTCTGCATTTTATGGTATTTTTATAAGTTCATTTACTATTTTTAACAAAAATAAATATGAAGAGTGGTCGGTTTTGGTCTAAAACAGACACTAGTTAAAAGATCGGGTTATTCACAAAATTCTGTGTATTTCTGGAAAAGGTCAAAGAAGAACTTTTTGTAGAGGACATCCATACGGAGATTTTGGTATAAGATTCATGTGTTGATTCATCTAAGAACTCAAGTTATAGTCGATTTGGTTAGACAAAAATTTTGGTCAGAAAACTGTTAACATCTATGTGTTTATAAAAACGTGTTTCAAACTTTGATTTGGACATTTTCTTGTTAAATGAGCAACATAACATATTTACAAGTGTTAACCAAGTAAATCTAGAGAGAGAAAGTGGTGGATCATACCAAAAACAAGTTCTAGAGAGAGAGGAAGGTGAGATGATGCTAGGTTACTTTCCTTGCTTCTTCTCCTTGCGTTTTCTTCAAAAGATGATGGTGGATGATGGTGGTGGTGATGGAGGCCTAAGGTGGTGAGGGAGAGGAGAGGGAGAGAGTAGTGGTGTGTGTTTTAGTGAGAGAGTGTATTGAGAGAGATGAAAGATCAAAATAAGGTGGTATATGGTATGTATGCATGTATTAGTCAAGAACATGATCCACAACAAGTGGATCATGTCTTGGCCGATTGTTTATTATAAAATGGGAGGTGAGATTTGCAAAAAAATCTTGCCTCCCAATTAGTGGTATTATATCCGTGTTCGTTTACCCGATCGTTTAAACGTTAATTCGTACTTTAATTGTTATACGTACCCGTTTTAAATGTCATTCGAATTTCAATATTTTTAAATTGAAGTATTACTCATAATTCTTGGAAAATATTTATAAAAATGTTAGGTTATGATGTCGGTATTGATTTATGTGCTCGTGTTTCGTTTGTTACATCGCGTGAGGTTTTATTTAAACGTTTTCGTTATCGTTATAATTCACGATATATTTAAAAAATCAATACCCTGAAAATAATATATTTTAAATTTATAAAATATATTTTGACATTTATTCGATTGTCGGGCGCATCTCTCCCGTTTTTGGTCGTTTCTGAGCATTTTATACGCTACGAAATACTTTCGTGATATTATCAAAATAATATTTAGAATCACATATGTTTATTAAATAATTTCATATTATTTAATAAATTGAGTTCACATAAAACGTCCGTATTATTGTATCGGGATCCGCCCGATATGAAAATGCACGATTCAAATAAATCGCGTACGTGTATATGTTCTCAAATATATATATATATAATGATACACATAATTAGCCTATTATAAAACTAATTACACGTATTACAAAGTGATTAGGAACTAATAGTTTGCCCTAATTTGTCGGGTGTCACATTATTAAAAAGGCAACAGCCACGGAATGCCAAAGAGGCTACGGCTAGGGATTGCCAAGGAGGCTACGGCCAGGGATTTCCAAAGAGGCTACGACTAGGGGTTGCCAAAAAGGCTATGACCAGGGGTTCCCTCGATAGGTTGTGGCCAGTGATCGCCGCGATAGGTTGGGGTTGAGCAAGAAACAGGTGAACCCTAAGCAGAAGTTGTAGATACGGTTCTTGCTCGATTTAAGTGGGTTTTTAATCTGAAGTTACCAAATGTCTTTCTCAACAATAAAAATAGAGTAATCCCAACAAAAAGGAGGTTGTACAATATGCATAGATAGTTGTACAATTGGTTGAGACATTTTCTCAAACATTTGATGTGCACAAAAATTTTCATCAGATTTGAGCAAACATTTAATTGTACCAAAAGTTGTGGTACTTGTATATTTTTATTTGCTATTTGGAAATCAACTTTCTGATTACAAAATAATAGCAACCATGAGAGAATTTGGCCATGTGGTATTTTTGTCATGTGGTTAAGCCAAAAAGGATTTGGCAGCCAATAGTATACACACAACCAATTTCATATTAGATCTTAAACAATATGACATGTGTTAGCAAATGTGAGCATAATCCACTTTAAGATTTCAAACAACAAATATTATGGACCAAGCTCTCTCTCTATTTTAAAGCTTTATGTTTCATTTGTACAAGCTATTGATGTATATATTAAATCGATTATAATAGCTAAAAGATCAAGCTATAAATCGTAATAATAATAGAAATTCACAACACTTTTGAGATCGACACTTTGTAGATCAGTGTGTGTGTTTTACATGTTTGATATGAATATAAAAAGCAAGCTTGTACCTTACGCAAGATTTGTCCAAGTGGGAGACTGTTGGAATAGTGTCCAATATCATAACTAATTGGTGGGACTATGATTAATGGTAAAGTCCTTTTTGGATTGCCCTCATGAACAGTCAAGAGAAAGATGTAGGATAATATTAATAGTATTAATATTATATTTAATTATTTGGTTAATTAATAATAGTTTGTTAATAAGAGATCAAATGCAATTAAATAAAGCGGAAGATTCCAGAAACTGGATCCAACCGCCGGTTGGAAGGTCCAACCGCCGGTTGGGATTAGGGTTTCAAAGGCGGTGCAAGTCGCAGACTTGGAGTACAAGACTGACAGCTCCAACCGCCGGTTGGAAGGTCCAACCGCCGGTTGGGAGTCGAATTCAGCAAATCGAAGGGTTTCTTCCACAACTATAAATAGGGGCATCCTATACCTTCATTATATATCAAGTCAGCTGTGAATTTTCAAGTATTCTGAAAATTTGACTTTCTCTTGGGTTTTTGGGTGTGAAGCATTAGAGGTATTCTACTTTGGGTACTTGCCTCCAAGTAACGAAGCTCTGCTCGTTGGTCTGCTCGCGAGAAATAGGTTTTCTCTAAGGTTAGTGTTTTCCTTATATTCTCTTTGCCCAATTTATTCATTGTACTATGTTGTTAAAGTTAAAGATCCCTTAGGGTTTTAGTTTCCTAATTGCCTTAGATTATTTAAAGTTTTGTTATTCAGCTGCGTGTATAATAATCTAGTTAGGGAATTGAAAACCCAACAAAAGCATCATCCAGCTTATTTGACCAATCTTTCGGGTTTCCATCAATTGAACGTTCTAAAATCCGCTTCAAACCGCGATTGGTCACTTCAACTTGTCCACTAGTCTGTGGATGATAAGCAGTAGAAAACTTGTGATTGACTCCATACTTCTTCAAAACCTTCTCCAATTATGCATTTGCAAAATGCGTTCCGCGATCACTAATCAACACCTTAGGTGTTCCAAATCTCGAAAACAATTGTTTAAGAAACTTTATCACCACTCTCGCGTCTTTAGTAGGTAATGCCTTTGCTTCCGCCCACTTCGAAACATAATCCACAGCCACTATGATGTACTTGTTACCGTTGCTTAGTGGAAATGGTCCCATGAAATCTATCCCCCAGACATCGAAAATTTCACTAACCATGATAGGATTTTGTGGCATCTCATCTCTTTTAGAAATCCTTCCAGTTCGCTGGCAAGCATCGCATTCCTTTACAAACTCGTGCGCATCCTTGTAAATGGTTGGCCAATAAAATCCTGCTTCAAACACCTTCCTGGCCGTGTATGAAGGTCCATGATGTCCTCCCGTAGGACCATTGTGACAATGAGTTAAAATTTTAGTGCATTCTTCTCCACTAACGCACCTTCTCACTATACCATCAGCACATTCCCTAAACAAAAACGGATCTTCCCAAAAGTAATGTCGCAAAGCCGATAAAAATCTCTTTCTTTCGTTATACTTCATCTCAGTGGGAAGAATCCTTGTAACTACAAAGTTGGCATAATCAGTAAACCATGGAAGTTCACTCATGAATGCCTTCATCAAACTTTCATCGAGAAATTTATCCTGAATTTCCGTTTCATCTAACTTATCCAGCTCTGGATTTTCTAATCGTGATAAAAAGTCGGCAGCCAGATTTTCAGCTCCCTTTTTGTCTCGAATCTCGATATCAAACTCTTGCAGCAACAAAATCCATCGCAACAACCTTGGCTTTGCATCTTGCTTACTAAACAAATATCTCAACGCTGAATGATCGGTAAACACTACCGTCTTCGACAAAATCAAGTAAGAACAAATTTATCAAACGCAAAAACAACAACAAGCAATTCCTTCTCAGTCGTAGTGTAATTCTCTTGTGCATTTGTCAAAGTCTTGCTCGCGTAATAAATAGGTTGAAACTTCTTGTCAACCCTCTGACCTAAAACCGCTCCTACAGCATAATCACTAGCATCGCACATTAGTTCAAAGGGAAGATCCCAATTTGGACTAATCATGATAGGTGCAGATACTAAGTTCTCTCTCAAAAGATTGAATGCATCAAGACATTCCTTGGAAAAATCAAACTTCGCCTCCTTCTCCAACAGTTTGTTCATTGGACGAGCTATCTTGGAAAAATCCTTAATAAAACGTCGGTAAAATCCCGAATGCCCCAAGAAACTCCTTACGCCCTTGACATTCGTTGGAGGAGGCAACTTCTCTATTGCCTCGACTTTAGCCTTGTCCACTTCGATTCCTACGCTCGAAATCTTATGTCCTAATACAATCCTTTCTCAGACCATAAAATGGCATTTCTCCCAATTACGAACAAGATTCAAACTTTCAGACCTCTGCAGCATCTTTTTCAGATTTGCTAAACATTCATCAAAAGAATTTCGGAAAACGGAGAAATCATCCATGAATATCTTCATCCTATCCTCCACCATGTCATCGAAAATCGCCATCATACATCGTTGAAATGTATAGGTGCATTGCACAAACCGAAAGGCATTCTTCGATAAGCAAAAGTTCCGAATGGGCATGTGAACGTAGTCTTGTCTTGATCATGTGCATCTATCGGAATTTGGAAGTACCAGGAAAATCCGTCTAGAAAACAGTAGTATTCCTTTCCAGCCAGACGCTCGAGCATTTGATCAATGAACGGTAAAGGAAAATGATCCTTGCGCGTGGCGTCATTCAATTTCCTATAGTCGATACAGACTCTCCATCCGATGACAGTTCTTGTGGGGATTAACTCATTCTTCTCATTAGCAACCACTGTCATACCTCCCTTCTTTGGCACAACATGAATGGGGCTAATCCATGGACTATCAGAAATTAGGTATATCAACCCAGAGTCAAGCAACTTAATGATCTCCTTCCTTACCACATCAGTCACTTTAGGATTTAAACGCCTCAACGGTTGCACCACTGGTTTGAAATCAGATTCCATGAGGATATTGTGCATGCAGTAAGATGGGCTTATTCCCTTGATATCACTAATCGTCCAAGCGATAGCACGCTTGTGCTCCTTAAGAACTTCAATAAACTTTCTTGCTCGTTAGCTGACAGATGAGATGAAATGATGAGTAGCAGATCCGACTTCCCTTGCAAATACGCATATTCCAAATGGGTCGGTAAATCCTTCAATTCTAACTTTGGTGGTTCTTCGAATGAAGTTTTAACCATCAATACCTCTTCCCTCGAACACGGAATACGATACATAGTAATCCATGTCTCCGTGGTGATTGACACTCCATTTTCTAAAATAGACTTCTTGCTCTCTTTCAATTTGACTCCCTCAGTCTCCAATTCATCTTCGCATGTTGTCTCAATCTCTTCCTTGAGCAAGTTATCGAGCTCCTCAATCTCTCGAATAGCTTCAAGACTTCCTGTCCACCCTTCCAAAATCATTGGATTAAGATCTTCATATTCCATGAGACTTTGTAGGAATTCCTCATCATCTGTCATTTCCTTGGAACTAACGAAGTAACATGTATCATCCACTGATGCAGGGTATTGCATTGATTTGTTAACATCAAACATTACTTCTTCATCACATACCCTTAGTGTGATCCTTCAATCATAAACATCAATCAATGCCCTTGTTGTGGCTAGAAAAGGTCTTCCCAAAATGATAGGTACCTTTAAATCTTCTACCATGTCAAGAATCACAAAATCGCAAGGGAAAACAAACTTATCCACCTTAACCAAAACATTCTCGATCATACCTTTAGGATATTGAATTGAGCGATCTGCTAACTCAATGCACATTCTGATTGGTTTTGGTTCCCCCAACTTGAGTCTAGCATACATAGTGTAAGGCATTATCGATATGCTTGCTCCCAAGTCAGCCAGTGCATTTTTTTTTTTTTTTTGGGTAAAGGGGATACCCCGGTAAATTTTATTACTCAAAGATATAATGATACAATACAAGTGAAAAGCTTAGACTAGACTAGACTAAGCATATATACTTGACAGGCCAAGTATATAACAACCAGAAACATCCAACTGAGCCTGATTAAAGACATAGCCTAACATAACAATAGCCACGCAATAATCCACTGCAGATGCTTCATAACAGAAATCAGCCCTCACTCACGAGGGATCTCGGGATCTTCCAAACTTCCATAGCCTTCTTGACAGCAGCAGAAGGCTTGAGAGAAAACGAAAATACTCTGAGACAAACTACCTCTATAATGGAAGCCACCACTTGTTCTCTGGATCGCCTTTGGTTATTAAATAAACGGAGATTCCTCTCATACCAAATGATATAAGACGTAGCTCCAAGTAATAACTTGAAAATAATACTTCGAATAGATCTTCTAGCAGCAGCCGGTTTAACCCATCGAACACAATCTTCTAGCCGAATTGAGTTGAAAGAATAACCAGAAAACTGCAACACTTCCAACCACACCTGTGAAGAAAAAGAACACTCAAAAAACAAATGAGTATGGGAATCCTGTTGAGAATTACATAAAGAGCATCGAAGCAGGTTTAAGTCGGTCGAAGGACCGACATCCCATTGCTTCAATCTATCTTGTATCTTCAGCTTTCCTTGTAACGCCAACCAAAGATGAATAGAATGCCTAGGGATACATTGAGGAAACCACACAACATGCGTCCAATCAACTTTAGCCGCCCTCGGTCTAATAGAATCCCAAACATGAGAAATACGAAAATCAGTCAACTCACCTCCAAGCATGCGCCAATACAACTTATCAGGAGTATTAGACAAAATTGGGTTAGGTAGTTGAGCTAATATAGGAAATCTCGAAATCCAAGACAGAGGCCACTTCCACGCATTATTTTCTACAATATCCACAATCTTATCCAGCATCTGAAATTCTCTCGTAATGGTATAACGAGAAAGATGTCGAGATAATGGACAGATTGTATCCCAAATATCAAACCACGCAGAAATAGATGATCCATCTCCAATACGGTACCAGAAATGATTTCTAACCAAATCTCTCATCATTAGGATCTTCCGCCAACACCAACTCAAACTTCCTGTAATCGGGACTTCCCAAAAGCTTCTCCCTCTAAGCTTATAATAATAAATCCAACGGACCCACATCGAGTCCTTATGAATTAAGAGATTAAAAATATGCTTAGTCATAAGAGCTTTATTCCAAACATCAATTCTTTTGATACCAAGGCCTCCTTCATCCTTCGGGAGACACACAATTTTCCACGAAACCTTAGCTTTACCTCGTTTCATCTCACCTTGGCACCATAAGAACCCTCGAATCAGACCTTCTATCTCGGTAATAGTACTAGAAGGAAGCATGAGTAATGCTGCCCAATAGCCCTGTAATGAAGTAAGAACCGAAACCACCAATTGAAGTCTGCCTGCCAATGAAAGCCATTTATTCTTCCAATTCCCAATTCGATTCCGGACTTTCTCAACCAAAGAATTGCAATCACGAGCTAATAGTCTAGTAGATATGAGAGGAATACCCAAGTACCGAACCGGAAGAGTACCTTCAGCAAACGGCATGACATTCATAATTGCATATTTAACAGAATCAGGCACATTACAAAAAAATACCGTACTCTTAGGAAGGCTAGGGGCTAAACCCGAAACACCAGTGAACTCATTCAAAGCATTAGAGATCACCTTAACAGATCGGACATTTCCCTTACAGAAAAGAAATAAATCATCCGCAAAACATATGTTAACAATGTTTTGTAGATCACAAAACTTATGATAATTAAATTCTTCCGCATCCACAAACTGCCTTCGAATAATAAGAGTGAGTATCTCCATTACTAGCGTAAACAGATATGGGGATATCGGGTCACCTTGACGAAGACCCCGACCTCCTTTAAAAAATCCATAAAATTGACCATTCAAGCAAACATAATAAGAGACGATACTAACACATGTCATAATTAAGTGAACCATGTGGGGGTGAAAACCAAACCCATTTAAAACCGTTCTTAAAAACCTCCAATCGACTGTATCATATGCCTTCTGAATATCCACCTTAAAAGCACATCTCGATGTACCTTTGGATATATGATAGTCACGCATTAACTCCTGTGTTAGAAGAATGTTATCCGAGATTGACCTTCCGGGAACAAACGCAAACTGATTTTCACTTACCACAATCCCCAATCCCTCTTTAATTCGAGTAGTCAGCACCTTGCTAATACATTTATAGAGGACATTGCATAAAGAAATTGGCCAAAAATTCTAGATAGTAGATGGAGTTGTTACTTTAGGAATTAACACAATTGCAGTGTGATTAATTTCTTTCAGTAAACAACCATTAGAGAAAAAATCACGGACTGCGAAAAACACATCATTACCCAAAATATCCCAAGCCTTTTTATAAAATGCGGCAGAAAACCCATGGGGACCTGGAGATTTATCATTTCCAATAGAAAACATAGCTGCTTTAACTTCTTCCCTTGTAACCTCTCGAACCATAGAATTAGCAATATCAATAGGAATCTTGCGTTGAAACAGATCCTCATCATTTAGTTGCTCAATAGTGCCATTAGATCCCAAAAACTTTCGGTAATGATCTACAAATGCAAGCGGAACCTGATCACCTTCATGAAGGACATTATGAGCATCAAAAACAGTATTTATCCGGCTTCTACTAGCCTTCTCTTTCACCACATTGTGAAAATATTTCATATTGCCATCCCCATCACGTAACCAATCAATTTTTGATTTTTGCTTTAAATATTTCTCCTCATCACTAACAGCCTCTTTATAAGCCAACAGATAATGCCCAGCTTCCTCTCTTAGATCAATTGAATCTGGATGACAATCCAATTCTTTTTGAACTCTATCTAATTCCAGACGAAGCTTAGCAACCTTATCATGCAAGTTCCCTTGGATCCGCATTAATCTGCGAAGGGGTTTTTTCAACAATTTCAGATTAGAAGTAATCCGGTACATATTAACCCCCTCAGTTGGAGTTCGCCACACCTCAGCAACAATCTGTAAGAATTCAGCCTTAGATGTCAAAAAATTAAAAAACTTGAAAGGCTTATGAATCCCTTCAATGGTAACAGGTAGTTTCAACACCACTGGAGTATGATCAGAAATACGATAAGGTTGAAACACTGCTACCAAGCCCGCCCATAACGTAGATAATTCCACATTCCCCATCACCCTATCAATTTTCCGGAAAATACCATCATTTGTCATAGGCTTTTGATTCCAAGTAAAGTGAAATCCCGAACTATTAACATCCATGACATTTATGTCTTCAACACACTCTTTAAAATCCCGCATAGCAGAAGTAAATATAGAAGAACCCACCGATGAATCCTCTAAATTAAGAGGAGCATTAAAATCGCCCATTATCCCCCACGGTCTTCCATTAATAAACTGATTATGCTTACGGAGATCAGACCATAATTCCCTCCTATGTGTATTAGAATTACTCGCATAAACAAAGGAGCAAAAAAATTCCTTACACACCCCACGTATACCAATGTGACAGTGAATAACTTGATCCAACGCATGAATAACATATAGATCTACTATAGCTGGGTCCCATCCTAAAATAATACGCGTACCTCCAACACATTGACCTACATTAGACGTCCACTTCCAATTAGAGAAAAGACTAGAGCATACCGGATTAAGTTTGGACGCATGAACATGGGACTCTAAAACAGCGCACACACTTAAATTATTAGCTCGAACCACTTCATGAACCTCAGTTTGTTTAGGGATTTGGTTCAGACCCCTAATATTCCAGGATGCTAGACTAATCATGAGGACCAACTTTACCGGGAGTGCTTGCCCCCTCAGGATTTAAAGAACCCACAAAGTCAGACGTTTCATTATCTCCCCCTTCCACATCACTAACATCATCTTCCAAATTAGCTAAACTCTTACCTCGATCATGAGGCTCTTTACTTGGAATGTCCGGCTTCTCAAAAGAATAAGTAGATTCAGCGTTTAATGCACTAAATCTGTTAGTAACAGGAATTTGGTTCGTAGGGTTAGTCTGTCCACCTTGCTTTGAAGATTGACCTGTTTCTTTTGGTTTACAGATCAGCTTCTGTTTTTGTGTACGTATGACAAACCCATCACCTTGTTTACCTTGCTTCACAGGTCGCGAGCAGTTTTCTTTGGCACGGTGAATTCCGTAGTATTCACTTCCGCAGTATCCTGATTCTTCACATTCCTAGGACATTCAGAGTCCCTATGCCTGAAAATATTACATGCTCCACATCTCGGCGGCTTCCACTCATACTCAATACGAACAGTATATAATGTTTTACCATTACCATTAATCTTAGGAATAGAAACCACCACACTCTCTTTCAAAGCAGTCCTCGAATCAACTTCAACCATAGCACGAGCAAATTTCGGTCGGCCCCACGATTCCATTCACATGGTACTAGTGTACGAATCTAACATTAAAGGAGTGCCAACCTTTGTGGCAATGCCACTTAAACCAACCTCATTGAATGCAAGCAGAGGAACATTATGCATTTTAATCCAAACCGGGACTCTAGTTAAATCTTCCTTAGCCAAATTAGCATCCGCCGTCCACCTTCTAAGAATTATTGGGATCAACCGAATCATCCATGGACCACCCTCCAGAACCTGGTTCATTCCATATTCCGAGTTGAACTTAAAGAAAAAGAAACCATTGGCGTGCGTCATTACTCGTTCAATACCAAACTTACGCCAAACGTTCATTACATAATTCTGAACAACTGGAAAGGCTAACTGTTTTCCAATAAAGTATCCATATAACGTGTTTTCATATCGCTTGCTAGCCTCCCTAACCGTAGCAATTGGTATCTCAAGATCAGCATCCACACCAGATGGTGGGTCCAAATTCAACGTAGAAAATTTAACCTTACGATTAGGAGACTTGTCCGCCACCTGAGCATAGGATTTCGAAGTATTGTTGTTACCACTCGGTACAGAGACAGGAACCGTAGCTGCCACTAGATGATCCAAACCACTATTACCAAACCCCGTATTCACATTCTGATTAGCATGATGTGGAGTCTCGTTTGCATGATCAGTTTGTAAAACACTCTTTTCTCCATGCATCTCATCATCACTAATTTCAGTATCATAAGTCATATCAAGATTTTTATCAACTTTATCAATTGACTCATCATGGATTTTACCTGAGTCTGAAACTCTAACCTGAGAATCAAGAATATCACGTTCCACACTTGAACTTGCAGCAACCTTATTGACCACCTCCGTCGTTTCTACAATATTAGGCTGACCAGAATCTTTAGACTCTGAAAAAGAACAGTAATTACCATACGCAGTAGCTAGAGGCTGGTGACAATCAGATTCCAACTCTTTATTGACCCCAATCGCATAACTTGTTCCCCAAGGTGTATTAGGGTTTTCCACTTGAATGGCCGTATCCGATTTAGGGTTAGTCGTAGCCATAGAAACCTTATCAACTTGAGTAACACCAACCGATTGCTTCACACCTATAGGGTTTTCCATAGCTCTAAGTCGTTCAAAACGAGCAGCAACAGTATCAAACGTTTGATCAGAAATCTTTGAAGAAGGCCGAGGATGATCACCAATGGACGAAACCCTAGCTACAGTAGGGTTAACCTCCAATTCTGCAGCATGATCTAGCATAGCATCTGAAGTAGTACTCGGGTTGGTAGCATCCATACTATGATCAGAATCAGAAGAACCAGGCGATGAAGAAACAGCATTAGACGATTTCTTTTTCTTTTTATTCTTATTACTTGCCATCGTAAACCAGAAAAAACAACACCAGACTTAAATCCAGAAAATAATCAGAAACAGGAATTAACTACGTAGGAAATATTAAAATAGAAACCAAGAGAAAAATCTAACAATCAAACCCTAAAACTTGATTCAGATTTCTTGACATATTAATGAAGTTCGAATCATCAAAGGAGGGACACTAAGAAGTGTTTCAATGATAATATCAGATTCGTTAACATGTTAGAAGATCCAAAACCAAGCTAGAATCTATTGAAAGACCAAAGAAGAAAAAACGAATGAAGAAACCCCAAGAAATCGCCCCTATTTTTTAGGAGAAAAAAATCGCGTCAGCCAGTGCATTAGTGATGTCTAAACTTCCAATAAGACAAGGAAGGGTAATACTCCCTGGGTCTTTCATCTTTGGTGGTAGTTTGTTTTGCATCACCGCTGAGCATCTCTCATTCATTGTTACCGTGGTTGCTTCCTTTAGTTTACTCTTGTTGGTCAGCAATTCCTTCAAGTATTTTGCATACTTTGGCATTTGAGCAATTGCTTCCACAAACGGAATATTGATATGAAGCTGCTTCAGGTTTTCTAAGAACTGATGGTACTGAGATTCATCCTTTCCTCTCCTTAAGGCTGCTGGGTAAGGAGGAGGTGGAACATGATCCTTCGCATATTGCTTGTCTCTAGCAATTTGATCAGCCACAGAATCCTCCTTTGGACTTTTAACTACTTCTACCTCCTTCTCTTTTTCAGGCAAGGGTTGAGATACATACTTCTTCTTGGCAATAGGATCTTCATGAACCTTCCCACTTCTGGTAATCACAGCTTTTGCCTGATCACGTGGATTGGTTTCAGTGAATCCGGGAAGAGTTCCAGGAAACCTTTCTTGGAGAACCTTAGCTATGTTGGAAATATTCCCTTCAATCTGCTTGATTGCAGCACCTTGATTTCGCACTAATGCTTCAGTGGTATCCATCCGTTGTCCAGAACTAGCAATGAATTGCTCATTAGTGACCAAAAACTTTCCCATCATCTCCTCCAAATTGGATTTCTTCTCGTGAACTGATGCAGCCGGTTGATCCTTAGTAAAAAGACCAGGCTGAGTTTGACGAAATTGGCGGCCTCCATCTTGGTATGGTCTTCGGAAAAAGGTTCCACCACCTTGTCGGTAATTTCCCTGAGCTTCTCCGAATTTAACTTCCTCCTTCGCTTCTCCAGACTTAATCTCAGGACAATCCTTTACCAAATGCGTTCCTCCACAGTTGTCGCACCCTACTTGGATTGCATGAACAGTCTCAGTTACCTTCTTTATGTCTCTTCCCATACTATCAAGCTTAGTAGTGATGGCGGCGAGACTATCATCATTGCCTACTGACCTTTTTCTCCGAGAGGTGCCATCATCCCAAAGTTGAGAATGCTTGGCTTGATCATGAATGGCCTATAAGGCTTCCCTAGGAATCTTCTTTGGGATAGATCCTTGAGCATCAAGTTGCTGTCTTGTAGCACGATCCACTCCTTTGTAGAATACCGTAACGATTTGTTGGTCGTTTAGATCGTGCTGTGGACACTTATGCATCAAGTCCTTATACCTTTCCCACGCTTGATGAATCGACTCATCGATGTCTTGCTTGAAATTCCGAATTTCGTCGATCATCTTTGACGTCTTGGACGGTGGGCAGTACATCTTTAGAAATTTTGTGCGAAGATCTTCCCATGTGGTGATGGATCCGGCAGGTTCCTTTGAAATCCATCGTTTTGCGGCTCCCTTAAGTGTTATCGGGAACACTCGGAGCATGACTTGATCGCGTGTGACGTTGGGGACATTAAACATATCGGCAATCTCCAGGACTTTCTCAACGTGCTCGTTAGCATCTTCCGAATCTTCTCCTCTAAAAGGAGTCTCTCTAAGCTCCTTGAGGAATTGTCCCTTGATTTCGAACTCCACTTCTCGCGCAATAGCGGGCCTTACTACTCCTGGCCCTAGGTCGGTGCGCATTCTGCTAGAGTACTGTTCGAGAGTCATGTTGGCGATATCTTCTGCCATTATGTTATTTGGTTCTGATTGATCGCTAAAAAGAAATTGTAAATACTCCCCGAAGTCGCTTTCTAAATACGAACGGTAGTTGCGGGTTCGCGGGGTGAAGAGGTTATTGGTAAAAACCTCGTAATCATCGACAAGAAAGGTGTTAATTAACGGCGAGTTAGGAGGTGCGGAAGCAGTGCGTCTTATTTGATGAAATATGCGTTCGGGTTCTTCGAAAGGATCGGTAGGGTCGGGCTCCGTTGTTCGGGTCATAAACTTCCTGCAAATAACTTATAAAATCAGCAGAACAAGCAACTCTGACAACCCTTAACAGAACAGCTCAAACTAATATTCACAATAGTAACCTAACAGACAAAAGTTGAAACGAAGCTAATAACTACTAAATAAATAACAACTAAACAACTAAACAAACTCCAAATTATTGAATCAAAACAAACCGCTCCCCGGCAGCGGCGCCAAAAACTTGATGTCGTGTAAACGGGGTTTTAGTTTTTAAAATGAAAATTACCTTACTTGCTAGTACACAACTCAGGCAAGAATTCCTGATCGTATAATAGTATAGTATGATAAGTCCGGATCGAACAGAGGGAACGGATGTTAATTCAATTAAAATGGAAATTGATACAAATAATTAAAACAGATAATAAGAGGGGAACGTTTTAGTTCCGTTCGAACAATTGACTGACAATTATGAAAAGTGATTTTTATAAGTAAACTTAAATTAAAAAGAAATAAATGATAAAACAATTAATCAAATAAAATACTTGATTCAAATGATAAAAGATATGCATTTGTTTAGATTAGTTTCATCAGAATCCGATTATCACTTTATTGAATTGCTAACATATGGATTTTATTGTGATATGACAAACATTACCAATTATCCTTACAAGATTAATTGATTAAACACAATTAAGAAAGATATAAAGTTGTTTTCAACACGTTAACAGTTCAATTTAACGTTATCCACCAAATTGTGTTACAAATTAAACCTACACCGTTTATATGATTTACTTTTGCAACTTGAATCAACAAAGTTTATAACTAATAAATAGTTATCACATTCATAACCGATTGTTGACCATTATTGATCTTAGCCTATCAAACTCAATATATCTAGTGATAATTCTCAATTAAAATCAACAATCATCAATAATAATCTGTCAATAAAGAACTCAATCATAAACTAATAGATCATCACGCTAAGTAATAATCAATAATCGATAATTAAACATGGATCATCAAGTAAACACATAAACATTCATAAAATCCAATATAATCCGCAATTCAATAATCAAATCATCATCTAATTATCATCATTTAAACAAATGCAATAATAACTTAGCCAATCATATTGTTACAGAAACTCAGATTCATAAATGAAACCGAAATCATAATCAAACGAAAAGGTTTAAAGTATTCGAACAGAGAAACCGAAAGAATGATTGAACAATCGAAAAGCCTTCGATTCCTCTTGCTTTCTACCTTCAAAATGCTCCTGGAATGATTGTGGAATGGCTGGAAATAGGATGAGAAGAAACTAGGGTTAAATGCCTCAAAATGAAACCAAATGAAGCTATTTAGGGTTTCTGGCAAATCGATCCATCCGCCGGATGGATTAATCCATCCGCCGGATGGATGTTAAAGCCCATGTTCTGATGCCCGCGTCTGATCCAGTCCAGCCCAGCATTCCATACGCCGGATGGATTAATCCATCCGCCGTATGGATTGAAAATTACACTTTTTACGGCCTTCGATCCATGCAAACTTCTTAGCTTCTAATTTTCGTACTTTTCTTCAACAATAGCTCAATTTCTGCTTCTTTTTCAATTCAAGCTCCAATAAACTCCTATATGCAAATATGAATGAATTAAGTATCGAATTCACATAAAATGCAAAAGAATTCATCTAAACAAGGGGGTAATTAGTACTATAATGTAGTACATTTTGGCGTTCATCATAAAGCTAGAAATTTTATCTCCAAAAACGTCAGCTACACCCCATTTTATAATTATGCTTAAAATTGAAAATTAGATCTGAGCACAGGGGTCTATTTCTTATCTTTATTTCTGCTTACAAATACTAAATATTATAAATGGGGTTTTTGCATGTTTATCACATTATTTTTTCAAACAATCTTAAAAGTGTTTCTTGGTTTCCACCGTTAGTGAAAAGCTTATGGAATCAGTTCTTGTATGTTGCGCCATATGTCAAACCCCCATTTTTTATAAGCAACATTTATTGTACATCTCATGAGAAACCTTTTTAGTCCAGATTTGTTGACACACACTAGTGTGTGTTCTCACTTTTTAGAAATTACAGATCGGGCCAAATCTGACCCGTAACTTCGTTTGACGACAGGGACACGAGGTATTTGTTGCGTGTCCCACGGATGGCGCCATTTGATCAAGCGTTTGTTGGCTTAAGTGCGGGTTTGGGTTGGACCGATTCGTTACACTCCGGATGACGTGACTAACCCCAAAGATTCGTATGGAGCGATGCGAGGGGTGGTAAGAATCGGTAATTTTACCATCTAAAGAGATGGGTTTTGGTGATGAGCAAAGCTCATGATGATGATGGTGGAGGAGTAGGGAGCAGGGAGGCTGCCCTTTCCTCTGTTGCATGATGTTGTTGGTTGTCGTTGGTCGTTGTTCGTTGCTGTTATCTACTAGGGTTTGACCCTTTATTGTTAGGGGTTGGGCCCAACATTGGAGCCCATGGGCCTACCATTGTTGGGAGCCCAAAGTTGGGGGTACACCATCACGTTGTATTTTATAAATAGTTGTTTAATAATACATTGTAACCTATGGGATTTTAATGTTTAAAAATCTTGTTTCCATTTCGCATTCGGACTAAGGGTTAATTTCTTAATAAATAAAGGATTGGTGTCTCCAATGGAGTTTAGTAACTTTGCATCTTTACATCGGTATCAATCTTTTTAATTCCCAACCACTTACCTCAGTTTATTTATTAGGACTAATAAGCTGAAGAGCTTTAATTGAGCTTCCATCTTAGAAAATTTTCATAAAAAAAGAATCTCATTGGAAAGTCAACACTCTTCGTTTTGGCGGATATCTAATGTTGATTAAATTGGTTCTAGGAAGTCTTGATTTTTTTTCTCTCTTTTTTCAAATCTTCTAAAAAAGCCTTGAAAAAGTTAGAAGGTTTGGGAAGATATTTCTTTTGCGGTGGATCAAGGAATGGGAAGAAAGTGGCTTGAATTGCGTGGGGATAAAATCTTTTGCGTTATAAAAATGGTGGTCCTGGCATTAGTAGCATTAGTAGTCCTTCAATTAGCAATCAAGCGTTGTTAGCTTGGTGGAGAGCGTGCACCCAATGCCCATATGATGTAATATTGTTAAATGAGTTTAGTGTTTGAGAATACATCTATCTTATACGTCAGATGTATATTTTTATGTACCCAACTTAGGTTTTATATTTTTAATTTTTAATGCATCGAGCTTTCAAAAAGTGTGTTTTAGTGTATTTTGGTGGCGTTTTGATGATGTGTATTCAAACTCTCCGGATGCCACATGGCACCTTAAACGAGTGACACATCATCAAAATAAATCAAAACACCATATTTGAAAGTTGAATGCATTAAAAATAACAAACCTAAATAAAACACACACAATAGACATCAGACACAAGTTAGATGCATTTTCATACACTAATCCTTGAAAAAGATGGTTGTGGTTTTAATCAGTTGGATCTCCATCTATTATTCGTAACTAAGTTGAAAACACACATCTTAAAAAAACCACATTAAATGCATCTTTGACCTTAATAAAATGACAATTAGAACTCTCAGTGGAAATGATAATTTCGCACACTTGAGAAACAGATCTGGACCCTTTATCAAAAAGCCTATTATTCCTGTCTTGCCAAATGAAATACGAAGCAGCAGCAAGAAGCACACGACCAACAATACTTCTAGCCTTCCTTGACCGAGAAATAGGCTGAATATAACCATTAATATCGTCCCAAGAATCTGAAACACCTTGCATACCTTCCAAGTTCTTAACTCGAGACGAAACCTGAAAAGAAAATGTACAATCGAAGAAGAGATGGGTATGAGAATCCATGACCAACTTACACAAAGGACATCTAAGCAGGTTTAAGTTGGTAAAAGAACCAACATTTGCATGACAAGCCATTGCATGACAAGCCAAAGGTGAAATGCATGTCTTGGGATACAATGAGGGAACCAGACGATATGAGCCCATGGAACATCCACATTATGATCACGAATAGTATCCCACACAAGACTAACTGAAAACTCCCTTAGATTTCCATTCCGATCAGTCCAAAAAAAACTTATCCTTCTGGTAAGGTCGAAAGATAGGCATATGAATCTGAGTTAGAAAAGGAAAAACATCATACCAAGCATTCGGCCATTTCCAACCTCCTTCATCAACCAAATCAGCAATCTTATCCATAATAGAAAACCCCTCATTAGTAATTTGCCTAACCGTCATGAAGCTAATAAGAGGGCTATAAGAACACCATCGGTCATGCCAAATATTTGTCGACAAACCATTAACTATTTGAGACCATATAAAGGATTGAATAACATCTCGAATCTGAATAAGCTTTCTCCAACCCCAACTCATAGCACCACGAGCTTTAACATCCCAAAAACTTCTGCCCTTCAATTTGTATGAATGTATCTATGATATCGTGTAAAAAGTCACGTTTTTATTAACGATATCTCTCTCATTTTAGAACAATACTTGGCAAAAGAACTCAAATATTACATTAATCATTAATATTTTTTCAAGTAGGCTAAAATAAGAAAGCACGAGAAAAATAAGGCTAAACGGCCGAAAAACGAATATTTCACGCGCGTTTGAAGATCAAAGGCAACCAAGACAAAATTTCAAGTGAAAAGGATCATCCCAAGGATTTCTCCATACCAAAGTCTTCGTTTTCAAAAATGTAACCCGACGCAAAAAGAATCAACCAAAACGGATAAAGGATGAAAATTCCACACACTACGAAAGTTTCAAAACATTCGAAACAAAACATCTGAAGATCGGAAAATCATCTCGGAGATTTCTTTGCATCAAAATCTTCGTTTTTAAAAATCGATTCTCACGCAAATAGAATCGTCGCAATCAGACGCATAACGAAGGAGATACGTACAAAAACGTGAACCGAAAAAATTGCATGGACGAGGCCGGCCGGCAACCGGCTGCCGCCGGCAACCGGCTGCCGCCGGCAACCGACTGTCGCCGGCTGGCAACCCCAACCGGTGCCGGCCCACTTTTAGGTCTGGTCAACCGGTGCCGGCCAACCGCCAACCAATGCCGGGTGCTTTTTCGTCCGTGCGCCACCTTTTTCGTCCGGTACACGTACCGTGCGTGCTTTTTCGCTAAAATGAGCCTAACTTCGCTTTCGTGAGCCGGATTTCAACTATAAATATACTCTTGGATTCATTTTTCAAAAACACACATTCCTACAACATTTATTCTCTCAAAAAAATCAGTTTACTTTCTCTCTCTAAATTAGTTTTAGGCTAGTTTTTGGAGCGTATTTGGAATAGAACGAAAGCATGGAACGTGTTGTAATCTTGTGGATGTAAGCTTGGGAATATTGTATTTTACTCAAGTCTTCTCTTTCTCGCATTTAATCTCGGTTATTTCCATCCTAATCTATCTCAATTAAAATGTATTCTTTAATTATGCTAGATTTAGTTATTGCCATGCTTAGCGAGTAGATTACTTTTGTATTTGTTGTGATGTAATTAGCATAAATAATTATGGGATGACTTTAATTTGTCGTGAAGTGATATGATGGCCCCGATTCGACTGTTCTCAAATATAGTGCTGGAAACACTTTATGCGGAGTACAAACGTACAGAAGTTCGAGACGATCGAAGGTAATCATATCATGAATCGACTTTAATCTATCGTGAAATAATGTGACAGCCCCGATTCGACTATTCCTTAATATAGTGCTGGAAATGCTTTACGCAAAGTACAAACGTACGGAAGTCTGGAACGACCGAAGGTAGTTATATTGTGGATCGATATTACAAAAACGGAAACTTATTGTTCGGATTTACTTTATCTTTACGATTTTAAACTAAAAACTATTTAATCGCCTTTCGGTCAACAAACGTGATTGTAACTTTGTAACGAGGAGTCGCAATCCTCAATACTTAGTCTAATATCTATCTGTGTAAAAACTATGGAGTAATTACAACGTCATGTAAACATCGTAAAACGCAATGTAATCATGATGGAATCACCATGAGTGTATTACACTTCTGATTGCAATGTAATTGCCATGTAAACGTTACGAAGTAATTAAACTCGTAAATGGAAATGTCGGTTAACGACGGATTACACTGCGAGATACCATAGCAATTTCCTGATCTGGTTTGGGTTTAACTCTTTGCAAAACTGTGACACCCGACGATTTAGGGTTACGGATTAACCTGCTAGAAACCTTAATTACGTGTGATTAGTTTAGTATTAGGCTAAATACTTGTAATTACTTATAACTATTTGTATATTTATGTGAATATACACTCCCGTAATTGATTTATATTATGCTTACGTAATTAGTTGTAGTTACGCTTACGCAATTTGATGAAATTGAGCGAAACAATCCGATGGAGTCCGACACAGTTTAAATACGACATTGGTGAAAAAATTTCTGTAAATAACTTGAATCTATTTTAGAAGTTATTTATCACATATTGTTAATTTGTTAAATTAATACACGAAAAACTTAGGCGTTTTGGCCAAAACGTCTCAAACGCAACAGAAACGCACGGAACGCGCCCGACAATTGAACGAAAGCCAAAATGTATTTTAATAATTTAAAATATATTATTTTGTATGATATTATTATTGAAAACATCATATAATAGTTCGTCAATGAAAAACGTCTATTTCAAACGCTACGCGATTAAACCTCCGTAAAACGTGCACGCAAATCGAGGCTGATATATTAACGGAACATTTTTATAAATGTTTCCAAGTATCTAGATAAAATATTTCAAGTAAAAATATCGGAATTTAAACCGTTGCTTAAACGCGTGTATTAAACGTTTAACGTATAAATGAACGTCCAAACAATCGGGTGAACGAACGGGAAACGTAACAATTAAAATGAGAAACAAGAAAATGACCAAAACACCCTTGTGTGGGGCCCCCATGGGCTGGCCACCCTTCCCCTCCCCACTCTCCTTACATGCAAATTGTAATGATGATGATTCTTACTTACATCCATACACAAAACATGCAATCTCATTTCACAAACACTCCATCTCTTTTTACTCTCACAAATTCCTCTCATCTCTCTCTCTCCATTTGCAGAAACTCAGCCCCCTTTCACCACCAATAGCCACCATAAATCACCATCATTCATCATCTTGAAATCTAGAAGAAGGAAGAAAGCTCAAGAACATCATCTTCTTCATCATCTTCACTCTTGTTCTTCATTATCCTTGGTATAAATCACATGAACTCTTCATTAAATTTACGTGTATGATGAATATTTACTTGTTTTTTAGTCCATCTAACTTGTTTATGTCCAAAATCTTTGTTAAAATACGTTTTTGAAGTTTATATATAAAGTGACAGATTCTGTCTTCAAAAACACAGCTTACAAAAATGGTCGTAACTTGAGTTTTACTAAGAATTAGACAACAATTTTTTTTTAAAAGTTTCTTATTGAAAAGATCTACAACTTTTGTGTTTTGTACTTTTTCCAGATCTGTACTCATTTTTACGAATAAACCCATATTTGTGCCTGGTCTGACCATTGTCGAAAACCGAGTACGGTAGCTCCGCGGAATTAATTACCTATGTAAATGGAACTTTGATTTCTGGAAAAATTATATGTTGGACTAGATTAGTATAAGATCAGTTGTTAAAAATCTTGGACCTTAAATCTGACCAGAAGTGGTAGAAATTAAATGGCGAACCAAACCGACAAAAGTCAAAAATTATGAAATCTTGATATCTTAAGTTGCATGTTAAAAACCGACACTTTGAGTGAACTCCGACATGAACCGACAAATTATTTGGACTCTATAAACTGATATATGGGTTGGGTAAAAGTTTCGGGTCAAACCAAGTAGGTTTGACCAAGTCAACAAAAACGGCTCGGTTTCTAAAAACGACAAAACTTACTATTTTTGGAAAGTGGTAACAAAAATGGATTTGGGTGACTTAGTTAGTAACTTAGACCAAAAACTAAACTTAGAAAGTTTCCCGAATGAAAAACCGACACTTAGAACACTTGGATTAAAAATTGGAAAGCTGATCAGGCACAAGTGTCGCCTAACCAGCGACACTTACCCAAGTGACGCCTAATCTAGCGTCACTTACTCTTAGTGCCGCCTAATTATTTGAATTGTTTATTTAGCGTCACTTACCCAAGTGCCGCCTGAACTAAATGTCGCCTATAGCGACACTTACCCCAAGTGTCGCTGCCATTTTAAAAATCACATCTAGCGTCACTTAACCTAGTGCCGCTAACCAACCAAGTGTCGCCCATAGCGACACTTACTTGAGTGACGCTACATATTTAGAAATCGAATTCGGCGACACTTCCCAAGTGTCGCTACCTAATCAAGTGTCGCCCCTAAGTGACGCCTAAAACAGAACCTACAAAACTAGTTTTCACACTAAGTGTCGAACTCACACAACTTCAATACTCATATACGATACAACACACAAAACATATACTTGGATAGTTTACAATGAAACAACACATGATAATAATGGTTTAAGATTATTATTACAAACTTTCACCAACGGGTCGCACACGTTTTGACAAACGAACTTGAACAACTTATTTGGACATACTAGTTGATGAACTAGCTCTAGGTGGACATTAACCCTCCACCTACACGATTGGCTTAAGTGGACATTAACCCCCACTTATACAATCACTATAGATGGTCTTATGAGACATCTACTTACACAACCTTATACGTTTAGGGCATTAGAAGGTTGCACACCGGCTTGCTTGCTTATTTGATATTTGCTTGCTACTTGCTAATCTGAGGTGAGTTTCATAGCCCCTCTTTTTACCGTTTTATAACTATTTTGGGGGAGAATACATACTACAACTACTTTATACAATTGCTTTACACAACTGCTTTTATGAACACAAGTACCATAAACAACGCTATACGGATTGCATGAGTTAACACACTAATCCTCAAAGGCCCTACACATCATAGTTTGTTAGTTTTGCTAAAGCGTGAATATTAGTAAATAGATCTATTTGGGACTGACAATCCCCGTCCGGGTTAGTCGCGCAAGTATCATTATTTTAATTAAAATCTTTCAAAACTAAATGATACTTATGCAAGTATTAACTTCAAATGGTTGCTTGAATTCTTGAAACCGTGCTTTAATGGTATTAAACGACTAGTTTCATTTTAAAAGAAGCATCATTTTATTAAATAAAATGCATGAAGCTTTTAAAATGACAAGTCATGCTCTTAGAAAAAACCAATATTAAAATTATGTCATTTATAGATTAAGCATTAAGTTGTTGGTCGATTTTATAAAACATTTTGCAAAAACTTGACTAACGCTTAATGTTGACATCTTTAAATACATAATATGGTCAAAGTTTCACCACTAGTCTCCTAAGTTTACGGTAAAATACAAAGTTTTGATTAAAGTAAGGTAATTATAAGGTTTCTTTAAAAATCTTAATGCTTACTAAGTCATTTTTAGGAATTATTTACAAAGTAAGATCATTTGCCCTAGAAAAGTACTTGTGACATTTACCATAGCTTAAGAAACTTATTGGTGTGAACATTGTGGTTTGATGATTGCGGTTTGGTTGAAAATGTTTCTTTCTAGGTTATGGATTATTCGATTTTTAAAGCCTACATTACGAATTTTTGTTAAAAATTTGAAATGACTTAATGAATTCATATGATCATGATACACACTAATTACCTTTTTATCTTGACAGATGAGGTCTGACTCTACAGCTATCCATCCTACTTTGGAATACTTGGCCACTTCCGCCAAAAAGAAGAAGTTGATTAGGGATTGGATGAGCCGACCACTTGAAAAAAACAGATTTATCGTTTGGAGAGATGTAAAGGCGATTGGTTATAAAAGGGAGTTGAGAAATTTAGTGAAGTTCAAGATCAATCATGAGAAAATGGATGCTTGGTACAAAATGTTAACCCTCAATGAAGACATTTATCGAGAGCTAGTTATTGAGTTCATGTTGACCTATGAGTTTAACCCCTACATCAGCAATGTTACAGACAAGCGGTTGATTAGCTTCAATTACAGAGGGGTGAAGCAGCATGTGTCTTTGGCTGAGCTAGCGGTACATCTTGGTTTCTACATTGAGGAGCAGACACATTCTCAGTTATTCTTCGATAGTTCACGGGGTGTTTCGAGTAATGAAGATCATGGGCTGATTTGGGATAATCTAACGGGTACTAGTTTTCATTCAAATGTGAAAGCCTCCGCGTTCTTCAAAGTTGAGCATCGACTTTTGCACAAGCTACTAGCTGTATCACTACATGGAAAGAAAGAAACAGGAGGAGTTGTAGGAGCTGATGATCTCTTTGTGATGAACGCCATGATTAAGAAGAAGAATGTGAATGTTACCTTCCTAGTAGCCGAGAGGATTCAAAGAGAAACATCATTTGAGATGACAAAATATATCTACATGGGAGCTTTCATCACTAGGATTTGTAGCCGTATGGGTTTGCTCACGAAGGATCACATGAGTGAGTATACCAGCTCACCTCATGTTAGATCCCTGCCGTTCGACTTGGACAATTTTCGGACTATCTGGTTGATCACTACTGATTCGAGCGGGCAGGCATTCTGGAAAGCTAGCAAAGAGGCTATTCCTGGTTGTGTTCTAAAGAGAAAGGGAAGTAAGAGAGACAGGGATGTTGAGGATGATGAGCCGATTGAGATACAGGATGATGACAGTGATGTTAGCGCGCCACAGGTTGATACTAGGGCATCTGGCTCTACAGCTAGGGTTCAGAGTGTTGTTGACTGGACTACACCAGTGACTCCACTTTCTCAGTATTGGACTTTTCATGCACTTCAGGTTAGACATGCTCATGATATCAATGTAGCACGCAAGTTTGGATTGCCGATACCAGAGCCACTGATGTACAAATGTGAGACACCACCAGCAGTCTTTCCCATTCCACCAGTCACCACCACTGTTCCACCATACACCATATCCACCACATCTCACCATGAGCCAGTATACTATGTACATACCTCAGCTGCTCCATCCACTTCACGACAGCCACCCCCAGTTACCCATGTCTTATCTCCGACTTATGAGATCCCGAGACCTGATCACATGTCTATCGCCCTGCTATGACCACCGCTAGTGCTGAGGGCATCACACTCTCAGGACTCTCTTGGATGTTTAACCTCAACATATCCCTGACTCTAAGATCCCAAATGAGAACGACATCAGGAGAGGATACCAGATATTACTTAAGGAGACACACATGACACAGCAGTGTTTGCGGGAGTGGGGATTCGACACTACATAAGACTTACCTATTCATGTTATGCAAGCCATCCTCAGACAGCACAGAGTTATTGTATCAGAGTTTGTATCTGGGAGAGCTGCTAGCGGGGAGCATTCAACTGCTGGCATGCATCCGTCCACTTCCGCTGTTGATCCTCGTGTGACTGATCAGGGGTCTCCTCGTCCTTAGACTTCTTTTTCATCTCCAGTACTTTAACATTATTATTATTATTATTATTGGTCTGTATTAACACTAACTATTTGGGATGATTTGTGGACTTGTTTACTTTTGGAACTATCCATCCGGCTTGCTACTCAGCTGTATGATCTATCTATCTATCCTTATTATTATGCTTACGTTTTCTTTGTTTATTTTAGTAGAATAAAATGTGGTTGAATTGATTGTTGAGAATGATGGGAACGATTCACGACTAGATGACGCGCATTGAAACGAAAGGCTGTTCTTAGATGGAAGCATGCTGGAATCTCTGGCAAGCAAAAACATCTTCTTCAACCAAATCATTTTCATCTCGTGAATCCATGAGGGGAGTTTTTCGTTCTTTTTCGTTGTCTTCCCAAAATATTCATACCATATCCTTTATGCCTAATCTCTAAGTGTGGGATTTTAATTCCACCATCTTATAAACACAATGAAGTGAGCATTTCCTATAATCAAACTCTAAGTGTGGGATCCCCCAAAAGATCCGCGCCTTAGTAGTGAACATTAGGGACAATGTTCCTTTAAGTGTGGGATACACGGTATGTTATACCGTAAAGTTTTCTGACCTTTTGTCCTCCAAAGTTAACTTGTAACTCGTTTTCTGCTCAAATTTTTCAAAATTTTTTCGAAAACTCGACTGATTTATCAGCCAACTTTTGAAAATTTATTAAATCTTTTGGTAAGAATAATACTTTTTAAGGACAATCACTTTTTCAGAATAAATAAATTACTTTGGAAAGTAAGATAAGGCAAAATAAGAATCCTTTAAAAATGAAATGGTCATCTTTGAAGCATCGCATGACTTGGCGCATACACCCTATATTGTTGTGTGAGGAACTTGTGCCTTTAATAAGCATTCATTTTTAATGCTTCACCATTCATTTCTGTGTGTGTGCCGATGCATGCGTCTTAGAATTAGAACTTGTTCCTGGTATACGCTTCGAGACCATACCAAAGAGTACCGTACGCAGTATAGGCGCAATTAGAGGATCTTGGCATTTATTAGGATTAAACCCATTTTTCTCATATCTCTTCAAGCCTAAACCTCCGATACTCAATTTTAGTATCGATGATCCGCTTAGTACACCATGTTGAGCCTTAACCTTTTCATTTCTTAAAAAAACCAAATATTTTAAAACCCTTTCCTTTCCATACCCACCAAAACCTTATCTTAGAATTTTAAATTTTTGAAAAATGCTATCTGGATATTCTTTTTGCTTTCACTCCCAAAATCACAAAATTCGTGTTTTACTCAAAACTTCTCATGTGCGTTTCAAAAATCAAATCTCAAATAGATCACGAATCTTGCGGTGCGAAAAATTGGCACCAAGTAAAATTTGAAATATCAAAAAGTGTGAAAAATGAAAATATAAGAGTATTTCAAAAGGCAGTTAGAAAGAAAAAATTCCTCATAAATTCTTTGGCAAAGAAATTCTAAACAAAAAAATGTATCGTCAAAATAAAGCTAAGTGCTTCAAAATCTCTCGTAAACTCTGATCTCTAAAAGATGTAAATCTTCCAAGTGTTTTCAAGAAGATAGAAGTCATAATAACTATCTTCCTTCCTTACCGTTATCCGTTTCCGTTTTCATTAAAAAGTATATCTAAATAAAGTTTTTCATAAAGTTTGAAAATTCCTAAGAAAAGCATAACCCTTTTTGAACTTTAAAATAACCCTTTTTCATATCCATTTAACCCTCATCCGAACACTACAACCCAACAAAAATGCCTTAGGATAATTAGCACCGTCCTCATTTGGAGTGGTGGAGATGCGATTCTCGACCTAGCCTATGATGATAAGCGCAGCATGACTGGCTTTGAGCGATTTCGTTTGTCTAGAATGTTAGGAAACCCGATACACTTCTTGAGTGAATTGAGTGACCACCTGTCGTGCGCTCGATCAGTCACGGTCGTCAAAGCAACGGAAAGAGGACACGGCAGTGGAGTTTTAAATTTATAAGAGCTGGGGACCTAAGTTTTACTACGGTTGTATAGCAGCAGTATGACCTAGGGTCGTTCTTCAAGCTAATCGTATTGTGAAACGGGAGTATCAAGACAAGTCGTTTATTTTAGTGATGGGAGTTTTTATAAAACGGAGTTTGAGTGGGTTTTTTGTTACTTAGGTCCGTATTTTAAAGCAATTAAAAAGTAAATAAATGGAAAATAGAAATAGGGAGTTATGACTTCGTTAGCTTATGCGGAGGTGATGCTAGGGTTTTAGTATGAAAACGTCTTTTAAAGGTTTGTGTCTTATCTGAGCTTAATTGTTCGTAGTGTAAACACTAGTACCCTACTGATTGGGGAAACCAATCAATATGTCACTGAATACTAGGCCAAATTGAGTCTGATCGGAGGAGGATGCTCAACTCTTCAACGTTATCCAGAGATGGAGTAACGACCCTTCTTGGAATGTAAGTTCCTGGGTGCATGAGATAGAGTAACATACCCACTAAGGTTCCGACCTTTCTTAACACTACGAGGACAACAAAGTCAAACAAGGCATTTAAGATTAAGACTTGGTTTGGTGACTATTAACTTTATATTAATGGTTATATTTTAGCCTAGAGCTTTCATCACGGTGTACAGTGCGACTATGCATTTCCACAGTTTTCCAGACCTAAGATGTACTAACGGTGTACAGTGCATCTAAGCATTTCCACAGTGTTCCTGATCTTTAGGTGTACTAACGGTGTACAGTGCGATCAAACATTTCCACAGCTTTGAAGTCAAACCAGGATGTGACACAGTCTTCAACCACCGACATTTCCTTAGCTCTACGTATTTGTACTTCACCAAAGGTGTTTCCAACGTTACACGAAGTACAGTGCCGTTTATCGTGGTCTTTCCGGGGTCACATACTTTATGGTCACTCTAGACTAGTTTAAACTACGTTTGTATTAAAGCCCAACCATCTTTGATATAAACCAGCCCTCACTATTTCCCAATAAATCCCTGATTGATTCACGGTGTACTATACGAAAGGTTTTAAACAGTATTTCCACAGCTACGCAATTCAGACCATGTTTACAGTTTCAGAAAATATAGATAGGTAGTGACCGTTTGATCAAGGTTCGCGACTCCTTGTCATAAAGGTTCTAACCACGTTTAATTGGAGGAAAGGCGATTTGGTTTAGAAATTCATAAATACAAGATTAATAGATCACCGGTTTTCATTTATATAATATAACTGGAAACATTATTTCCACAACGGATTGTGCCCACGACTTTCATAGCTTCCACGTTCCGTACTACACACATAAGTGATGATTCCGGCGCTATACAAATGAAAGCCGTATAACGTTACCTCCGTTATTTCATAATGTTATCCAATTATAAGTTTAAAGCAGCATCACCCCACACATATATAAACTAACTACATCATAACAAACACACAAGGAAACTACTCACTACGCATAATAACAGATCCTAAATCTAGCATAATAACAATAGTAATTATCATTATAACAGATAAGGAAAGAAGTAACCGTTAATAAAGCGTAGATTGAATAAGCGTTTAGAGAGAGAGTACAAGCAGAACTTCCGCAATATCCTTGACAATATTACAATAAAAGCCCCTGAACTATTCCCTACGCTATTACAAAAGTAGTCCCTCCGTTAGTTTCAGTTAAATATTAACTGACAACTAACTGGATCTAACCCTAATTTCTAGAGAGAGAAAGAAAGAAAGGGAGTTTAGAGAGAGAGAGAGTGTGTGAGAGAGAAAGTGGAAATGGAGAAATGAATGGAATGATGAAGTGTGTGGAATGATGGAGGGGTGGCCTCCTATTTATAGGCAAAGCTTGAAATCAGCCATACAACTCGCGAAGCACGCATGTACAAGCAAACGAAGCACAAACGAGCAGCATATGGGGTGCAGGGGGCCGTATACGGCCTTCATAGGGCCGTATACGGTGTATAAGGCGCCGTATATGGTCTATGAAGGGCCGTATACGGTGGCCAAGGCCGTATACGGCTTTCGTCTGATTTCGTTCGTTGCTTAAAACGTCTGTATCTCCTTCGTTATGCGTCCGTTTGACCTGATTCTTTCGCCTGTGTCTTCGTAATTCCGTTACGCTTCTAATGGTGCCAATCTCACTGAAATTGGATGTGTACAACTTTAGCATAGCCGAAATCACTTTATAGGAGTTTGTAATCGTCCAGTCTTTTCCGTCCTTTGTCCGATTTGCATGATTCTTGATTTTCTCGTATCGATTTTACCTATTACATCATATCATAAGGTTAGAATATGTTTATCATAGGATAAATGAGGGTGCGAGAGTTGGTTGCTGTTTATTTGCTCCGTTTTGTTCGTTATTCGGATGTTTTTACTGATTTTTGTAGCAACGTCTATTTTCTGAGCACTTTAGTGAATTTTGGTAAATAATGATTGTTTTGGAATGTTTTCACTAAATATGTGCCCAAAAAGTGTGGAATAATGGCCTTGAAAACATGACTTTTTGCGTCACATCAAGTTATCCCACACTTAGACGTTGCTTGTCCTCAAGCAACACTCAGTTTCTGAAACATTTTAAAACAATTTTGTTTTAGAGCGAGCTTCAACATTTTTAAGAGTTACCACTGTCAAATGTAAATAAGATAGTTTCAGGAACATATGGAAAGATAAGATGATCCTTCCTTAAACAAGAAAAGATTCTCTTAGGCATACATCCAAATCTCATGATCTTGGAGTACACATGACTAGGCGATCTCACTAAAGGTGGTCACTCAATTCACTCAAAGTGTATCGGGTTTCCTATCAGTCTAGAACAAAAGAAATCGCTCAAATAGCCAGTCATGCAGCACTCATCGTCATAGGCTTGGTCGAGAATCGGATCTCCACCACTTAGGTGAGGACGGTGCTAATTATCCCAAGACATTATGAGGGTTGTAGTGTTTGGTGAGGGGTAAAGGGTATGGATAGTGGTATTTTTTTTTTTTGGTTGTAAGGGTTGCTTATCTTAAAACAACTGAGATTATGAACAACTTTATTTCAGAACAGAGAGAGAGGCAGCTTTTGGTCTTCTATCAGAATCTTCTTCAAAGGACTTTAAGCTTTATTCTTTGCGAAACTATTTTTCTTTCTTTTCTTCTTTTTCTTCTTTTTATTTTCTTTTTCTACTTTTGTATTTTTCTATTTTTCTTTTCTTCTTCAGAATTTCCTTGCCAGAGAATTTCCAAGGATATTTTTCTTCTTTGATTCTTTCAGAAATCCCTTATCTTGAACGTTTCGAGTATTTTCGCGGTGTCAATTTTTCACACCAAGGATTCTTCAATCTTTTTGAGAGCACGAAAGGGGTAGGATAAGACATTCTAAAAGATGTTCTTCATAACCTCAGAAATTCTAAGATAAGTTTGGGAGTATTTTGGGAAGTAGGGTTTATTGAGGGTTTCGTAAAACGAAAGGTTTAGGCTCAACAGGGTTTACTAGGCGGATCATCGATACTAAAAGTGAGTATCGGAAGGGTTTTGGGCTTGAAGAGATATGTGAAAAGGGGTTTAAATCCTAGGGAATGTCAAGGTCATTTAATTGCACCTATACCGCGTACGGTACACACCAATGTGGTCTTATGTTAAGAGCAAGTTCTGATTCAGAGATGCATGCATCGGCACACACAAGAAATGATTAGTGAAGCATTAAAGATGAATGCTATTAGGCTCAAGATACCTCACTGCAATTAGGGTTGTATGTGCTTCGTCATGCTTCCATCAGATTATTATTTCTTGTTTAAGCAATTTCTACCTTATTTTCCCTAGACTCCGAAATATATTACTCACATCTGAAAATAGCTCCTCTCAAAAGATATTTTGGCTCAAAATTAGAAGAGTAAATCAATAGATTTAGCTCATACTTTTAATTTTCTTGAAAAATTTTTGAAAAATTTGAGGAACATTTTCTGAGTTTACTATTTCGGACATTAAAAATCAAAGAAAACTAACCAATGTATTCTATACCTGCTATCCCACACTTAGAGGAACATTGTCCCTAATGTTCTCTTTAGTTGAGATTTACTGGAAGTAAAATCCCACACTTAGAGTTTGAACATGTAAGAAAATGTTTCTCAAGTGTTTGTTTTGGGCTGGAATCCCACACTTAGTGATACGCTTAGGATAGAGTATAGACTACTTTCACAAACTAACAAAGCAAATATTATACAGAATCATAAACAAAAGAGAGTAAGGGTTAAGACACTCCCCAGATAGCGAGCAACAAAGAAGCTGAGAATCTGAATTTTGCTGAAAGGAGATGTTGCCAAGATCTTTTTCTGCATTCATGAAGAGCGGCACAGCTTCAAGCGTCTTGCTATTTGGTTTCTTTTCCATCCATTATTCCCTTTGTGAATCAATCTCGTAAGTGTGAACACGTTGGTCGTACCAGTTTACAAACTCAAGGTATTTGTAAATGAAAAGATAAATCACTGTCTCAGAACTTTGAAAATATATTTTCTACTACAAATCATTTTTATAAAACATGTGTTTTTAAACGAGTTCAAGCATAATGCATAAAAGTAGTATGCAGGTACCTCAAATGCTCGAAACACATGAATTATCATTTTTCAAATTGATTTCCTTATTTCTGAGACGAGTGGTTTATTTGCAAATGAGTTGTAATATCAGAAAGTGTTTTGGTGACGACCAAGTGTGAAGGATAGTCAGAGATATATCTTCACTTATTGACATTGTTCTCTCTACACGTCTTATTACACGGGTTGCCTCCCGAGAAGCGCTGCTTTTAGAGTCGAGAGCTCGACTTTGCCTTCCTTCAGATTTAGTTGGTGCTGGAACCACCAGGACCGGAAGTGCGCAGAAGTGGAATCCTGGGGTTACGTGGGTATATTCTCAGAAAATGGCGAGCGCTTTTAGAGTCGAGAGCTCGACTTTGCCTTCCTTCAGATTTAGTTGGTGCTGGAACCACCAGGACCGGAAGTGCGCAGAAGTGGAATCCTGGGGTTACGTGGGTATATTCTTAGAAAATGGCGAGCGATGATGTCGACGATGTTTGGAATCTCAGATGAAAGTATGGGGAAGCTCTGCAGATGTTGCTCTGTAATCCTTTTTATGTGCAGCAGGTCCCAAGTGATCTCCTTTACTATGCTGGAGATAATTCCGCGGGAATTTACAAAAGAGAATCCATCAGCTTCAATCATCTCTCGTTCAGGATGGTATTGTCTGAGTGAGTTCATAAATCCAAAGAACTGCAGGTGTAAAGTCTCGTGATCTGCAATACTGGAGTTTACTCCAAGTTCTCGGATAGATTCATGAATACCCTGGATGAGATTTGTCTGGTAGTGGGAAAACGTGAGGTCGGAGTTCTTAAAGGTATTGTTCATCATGTCGTAAACCTCACATAATCCGTAGTTGAATATTTGACTGTGCTCTTCATCAGGTACTTCAGCGAAGATTTCCTTGATTCGATCAGTGAGGAAGTTTGCGATGTTAACCATTGAACCTTCTGGTATAGAAGAAGGGATGACACGTGTCCTCTCGTCAGAACTCTCGTACTCGAGATCTTCGGTAATCTTGTGAGCGTGGTACTCGATGGTGCAGTCAATGTAGAACCGATGAGGAGAGGTCTCATCAATATGATCATTCCTAGCCATAGAATCTAGGAGTCCCCTAAGATCATTCATCAACCGGATGTCTATGTCTGCGTCAGGATTCCCAGTAGCATTGTACATATTGCTGCGATAAGAATTTAAGAACTCGTGTTGCTCAGCAGAATATGGAAATGCGGATCTGAACAGCGTGTCATAGATCTTCCTGTACATGCGTCTCTGGTCTTCAAAGAACTCTAGCTCCTCAGGTGTTGGTCCAGTAGCGTGGTGCTCTCGTAGCAACTGAGCAGCGAGGTCTTCGGCAAAGGCATTTAGGCGGTTGTGGAAGAATATGTAATCTTGGGAATTCTCGGCTTGGTTGACCTCAGATTCGGCTATGATTTCCTTAATCAGGTTCCTTTGGTGTGGGGTGTAATCATTGGTGGAGTTAATGATAATGCTTGTCATCATAGGTATGTCGTTTTCGAATTCTTCAATAGCACTTATCATTTCCTCATGGTTGGAGATAGTCGGAATTTGAGGAGAAGCGGGAACAGTCGAAGATGCAAGAAGTCGGACAGACCGAATATCTATTGGAACGTCAGTATAGATGATGTCATCTTCATCACTCTCCTCAGCTGGAGTATCCCTAGCCTGGAAATCAGGGAACTCAACACTATCGGATGGTGGAAGGGTGTCATCAGTAATCTGAGATATCGGCTGAGAGGAATCCATCTCGATGTCTTTCTCTTCCTGAGAATCAGAATTACGGCTAGATCCGGAAGTACTTCCCTTCTCGAATTGACTTCGAGGTGCAGATGCGTCAAAGGTTTGAATCCTTTGGGGAAGTCAGGATGCTTTATATGCTGCAATCTTTCTCAAGAGTTTGTCTCGAAGCTCCGGGTGTTGTGCGGATAAAGCTATAGTCTTCTCAATATTCAGCAGAGCGTCAAGTCGGGGAGACACGAGAGGTTTGGTGGGATCAATAGCTGATGCAATGAGTTTCTCCATGGTGAGACCAAATTCTGCATCGTGAGAGTAATCAGTCGGTGTGTCTTCATTTGATTCATCTTGTGACAGAGGGATGAAGTTCTCGAGGTTCTCGATTTGCATAATCTCTGCTGTCGGTAAATATGAGTCAGGAAGGTATTGATGAGGTGGTGTGGACTGATATACTTCCTCGGGCTCTGATTCTTCCTGTCCTTCCTCGGATTCTTCCATTTCTTCTGGTTCCGTTTCTTCCATCTCTTCTTCCTCTGGTTCTGTTTCAGGTTGTTCCTCTTCTTCTTCATCCTGCTCTGAGTCTTCCTCCTCTTCTATTTCTTCTTCTGGTTCTGATTCTTCCATTTCCTCGTCTTCTGATTCTGACTCTTCAGTAGCTGAGATAAGACAAGTATGCTCGTATGGCCTGTATGGTTCTGGCTCTGAATCAGAAGTGTCATCATCCGAAGTAATTCTGCCCATGGATATTGCGTATATCTCTACATGCTCCATTATTGAACAGTCGTTCTGATCAATTTTGTATGATATTGTCTGTCCATGTGCTCGTAGACTGATAACCTGAGAATATACGTCAATAATAGCACGTGCAGTATTCATGAATGGCCTACCTAGGATAATGGGTATGTTAATGTCTTCCTGTATATCCATCACTACAAAGTCAGTGGGGAAATAAAACCTGTCAACTTTCACCATGACGTTCTCAGCAATGCCTTTCGGGTAACGGACCGATTGATCGGCAAGCTGGACGCTCATTTTAGTGGGCTGGAGAGGTCCTAATCCTAATCTGGAGTAGAGCGAGTAAGGCATCAGATTGATACTGGCTCCAAGATCGGCCAAGGAGCGTATTGTGCCTGAGTGATAGATGGAACAGGGTAAGGTGAATCGTCCCGTGTCTCCTAGCTTTTCCGGTAAGGCATTCTGGATGACGGCTGAACACTCGGCGTTCAGGGAGACTTTAGGAGTGGAAGGAATCTTGTCCTTAGTTGCCAGCATTCGTCGGATGTACTTCGTACTAGAAGGGATTCTAGACACGGTGTCTAAGAATTTTCCATCAAGTTTGAATGACTTGGCATTGTACTTCTTGTGCAGGCGGTTAGGGAAAGGAATCTCAACTTCATGATTCGGCGTGGGAATTGATTTGGTCTCAACTGTCGGCGGGACAGGAGAATGTTCCCTTGGAGAAGCAGTCATAGAAGGAGTTGGTTTATCAGAGTTTAAGGTCTTGGCTGCCTCGACGTGGGGGTTCTGAATAGTATTGCTTGGTAAGGTCCCTTGCGGTCGGGTATCGAGACGTTGGGCTAACTGACCGATCTGGTTCTCAAGGCTTTTTAGGACCGAGAGTTGATTTCGAAGGAATAGATCAGTTTGGTCTTGTCGAGCCGTAGTCTTTTGGTTGAAGGCGGTCTGACCTTGGATGAAGTTGTTGAGGTTGTCATCAGTACTCGTGACTGGAATGATGGTCTTTGCAGGCTCAGCAGGCTGGGTATCCTCAGTGGCGGTTAATGGAAGTGGTTGATTGTATGGAAGTTGTGGTTGTTGGGGGTACGTCGGATATCGTGGCTGAAACCTGGGCTGGAAAGGGGGTTGGTTGTTCCGTGGAGGATATTGGTTTCCTCGAGTTCGTGGTGGTGAAGTTCTAGCGAAACCGGGAGGATTTTGAGGTCTGACAGGAAACTAGGCATAGTAGACTGAACCGTCAGTAGGATCTTCGTACTCAACCTCGTATTCTTCAGCGGGATGGTTGGTACAGTTCTGGCAAGCCTGAACTTGGTGGATCTGCTGTGGTTGTTTCTTCAGATCTGCTATTTGTTTTGTCAGAGTCTCAATTTGATCGCGCAGAGACTTAATGGCCTCAGTTTGGCGGGTGTTGTTTGCGGAGAGGGGTAATGATGAGGAGTGCTCATCAGACTTCCAATCGTGGTGATGCATCGTCATATCCTCAATCAAGCTCCATGCTTCGTCATTAGTAAGTTTCATGAAGTTTCCTTGAGCTGCTGCGTCAAGATTGATGCGATGGTTAGGATCAAGACCTCGGTAGAAGGTGCACACCTTGTCAGTCTTCGTCATTTGGTGGTTTGGACATTTCCTCAGTAAACTCTTGAATCGCTCCCATGCTGAGTAGATAGATTCATCGTGGGCTTGTTGGAAGTTTGCGATGTCATTCTTTGCCTGAGTTTGTTTGGACGGGGGAAAGTATCTAGCGAGAAACTTATTACCCATGTCGGTCCATGAGGTGATTGAGCCGGTCTCAAGTCCCTCAAACCAGGTAGAAGCATGTAAAGCGAGAGAATAGGGGAACAAGTATAAGCGGATGATATCCTGCTCAACCCCATTCTGCTTATAGGAGTTTGAAACCTGAATGAATTTGTCGATATGAGCGTTGGGATCATCACGGGGTAGACCGTGGAATTGGCAGTTATCTTTTATGAGTTGTACGATGTGGTGTTTAAGCTCAAAAGAAGCTCCGTCAATCACTGGATAGCTAATCGGTCCTCCTCGTCCTTCGATGGATGGTTTGGTGTTGTCGGCGAGAGTAACACGAGCGGCCATTGTGGAAAACGGGAACGTCTTTCTTTGCGGATGGTACGGATAATCGACTCAGGATCGGGTACAAAAATGAGATATTCAGATCCGGATGATCTGGTCGAATATCGTTGTGGGATATGGGAAGATATTGTCGGTTGGAACAAGGAAAGGAAAATAAGAATGGGAAAGAAGTATCACTAAATAGAAAACTCGTCTGGATGCTTCAGAGTCTTACGATTAACTCCCCGGCAGCGGCGCCAAAAACTTGTCGTGCGCCCGATCAGTCACGGTCGTCAACGCAACGGAAAGAGGACACGGCAGTGGAGTTTTAAATTTATAAGAGCTGGGGACCTAAGTTTTACTACGGCTATATAGCAGCAGTATGACCTAGGGTCGTTCTTCAAGCTAATCGTATTGTGAAACGGGAGTATCAAGACAAGTCGTTTATTTTAGTGATGGGAGTTTTTATAAAACGGAGTTTGAGTGGGTTTTTTGTTACTTAGGTCCGTATTTTAAAGCAATTAAAAAGTAAATAAATGGAAAATAGAAATAGGGATGAAATCAATATGGAGGATATGTGTCTGTTATGACTTCGTTAGCTTATGCGGAGGTGATGCTAGGGTTTTAGTATGAAAACGTCTTTTAAAGGTTTGTGTCTTATCTGAGCTTAATTGTTCGTAGTGTGTCGCACCCCCAAAACACGTGGCAGCGGAAACATGAGGTGTCATGGGGGCGCCGACCAAATCAAATATCATTACACAAAGATTAAAGCAAACGACCTCTATATGAGACGTTTGAAAATATTACATTCCATAATTCAAATTTGTTTACAATAGTTGTACAAAACATTTGGAGTTCGCATAATATAAGTTGAATTACAAAGTTACTAAATATAGTAAAATGCAATCTAGATCCTGAGATGTTGAAAAATATGCGACTCGAGTTAAGCTATCCATAGCTTCCTACTGCGGCGGGTTACCTGAGAAATACATACTAAAAGGTCAACATAAAGTTGGTGAGTTCATATAGTTGTTTAAATGTTGGTATAAAATCCAATATTATGAAACACGAGTTATGAAACACAAGATTTTAATCGTTGTATCATTCAACAATGATAAGTAAATGTATCGTTAACAAACGATAGGTAAATGTGTTGAGTAAATGTATCGTTAACAAACGATAGGTAAATATGTCAAGTAAATGTATCGTTAACAAACGATAAGTAAATATGTAGTTGCACGAATGCAAAAATATGTATACCATTTGCCATGAGCTCATAGTCCGAAGCTTAACAATGTGTGCCGTGCCTCTTTCGAGTACACGATCGTGGGTGCCCCAATGCAAGTGTCTAATCCGGTACACTCGTTATGAACAAATATTAATACGTCCGTTTGACTGGTTAGCGCGACTAACCCGGACGGGGATTGTCAGTCCCAAATAGATCTATTTACTAATATTCACGCTTTAGCAAAACTAACAAACTATGATGTGTAGGGCCTTTGTGGATTAGTGTGTAACTCATGCAATCCGTATAGCGTTGTTTATGGTACTTGTGTTCATAAAAGCAGTTGTGTAATTCAAATGTATACAAAGCAGTTGCAAAGCAATTGTATAAAACAGTTGTAGTATGTATTCTCCCCCAAAATAGTTATAAAACTGTAAAAAGAGGGGCTATGAAACTCACCTGAGTTCTAGCAAATAGCAAGCAAGCAATATCAATTAGCAAGCAAAGTGTGATCCAATGTGTAGCCTTTTAACGTCCTAAACGTATAAGGTTGTATGAGTAGATGTCTTAAAAGATCATCTATGTAAGTGGATGGTTAATGTCCACTTAATTCACAATGTAGGTGGAGGGTTAATGTCCACCTAGAGCTAGTTCATCTAACTAGTATGTCCATATAAGTTGTTCAAGTTCGTTTACTAAAAATGTGTACGACCCGTTGGTGAAAGTTTGTAATAATAATTCAAAGTATTATTATTGTTAAGTTCATCGTGTTGTATACTTCTCGAAGCACATGTGTTTCATATATGAATCTACATCATAAAGGTTTGATATTTGTAGGTGTTTATTGCTTTTATATATGTCCGAATGTGTTAAGGCTCGGAATTTAGAGTCTAAAATGTGATTTTATGAGAATTAACTAAGGGTTAAAAAGTCAACTCTCAAGGTCAAAAAGTCAACTGAAAAAGGTCAACTCCTAAGTCAAAGTCAACTCGGAAGTCTTCAGTTCGCAAGTCAAACTGAACTCGCAAGTCAAACTGAACTCGCAAGACTTCAGTTCGCAAGTCAAACTGAACTCGCAAGTCAAACTGAACTCGCAAGTCAAACTGAACTCGCAAGTCAAACTGAACTCGCAAGTCAAACTGAACTCGCAAGTCAAAGTCAACTCGCAAAGTCAAAAAAAGTCAACTGTTGTGTTTTTGCTTTGTAATCATGGTCAAACGGGCTCGGTTTGACCCGAAATTTTTAGGGAAGTCTTAGATATGTTCAAAGAGTCTCCAGAAATTTTGGTTCGAGTCGGGGTCGTTTCGAGATGTCGGTTTTTATTACGCATTCAAAATCATCCATGTTTTCGGTTTATGTCGGGTCATTACGCCAACTAAATTCACTTATCTCTAGTCCAAATCAAACTTCCAAATTTTTAACAACTGATCTCCTAAGTGTCTTGTCCAACATATAACAATTTCAGCCATTTTAATGTCCATTAACATAGTTAAATAAAGCTGCGTAACAACCGAACACATTTAATCGAAAACTTCCAGGTCAGTCCTATAAATTGGTTCGTAGAGAAAAACGAGTACGTTTCTGGAAAAAGTGTAAAACACGAAAGTTGTAGATCTTTTCGATACGCAAATTTTAAAAAAAAATCGACCTCTAACTCTTAACAGATGATTTTATACGAATATTTTCGTGAACTGTCGATCTTTAGGCAGATTCATGCATGTTCATGTGTTTGCTTTAAAAACGATTTTTAGTATGATATTTGGACATAATCATGATAGATGAACATTATAACATCATAATCAGTAATATTAAAGTAATTAAATGAGGGTCTTGGTGATTCTTACAACAAAATGATGAAGAGAAGATGGTGGTGATGAGGATGAGTTTGATTCTTGCACCTTCTTGCTTCCTTTTCTTCTACTTGATGGTGTTTATGTGGTGGTTTATGGGGGTTTGAGGGCTGAGTTTATCTCAGATTTTGAGAGAGAGAGAGCTTTGAAAGTTGAGAGAAAAGTGTGAGGTTTGAGTGTGAAGTGAAATGTTTGCATGAGGAGTTTGTGGTTAACTAGGGAATCCTCATGATGGCTTTGCATGGAGTTTTAGTGGAGGTGGAGCACATGGGCCGGCCTAGGGGGCCCCATGGAAGGGTATTTTGGTCATTTTTCATTTCTAGCTTAAATCGTTGCGTTTTACGTTCGTTTACCCGATTGTTTAAACGTTTATTTACACTTTAAACGTTTTATACGCGTTTTTAAGTGACGACTTAAATTTCGATATTTTTGATTGAAGTATTTATCAAAATACTTAAAAACATTTATAGAAATGTTTCGTTAATTCGTCGGCCTCGATTTGCGTGTTTGTTCTACGGAGGTTTAATCGCGTAACGATTTTATTAGACGTTTTTCATTATTAACATCAAATGATATATTTTAAATGAAAGGTTTACTCTAAATGATATATTTTAAATTCTTAAAATATATTTTGGTTTTCGTTCGATTGTCGGGCGCGTTCCGCGCGTTTTTGTCGCGTTTGAGACGTTTTAACCAAAACGCATAGGTTTTTCGCATATTATTTCAATAAATAATAAATAATGATAAATAACTTCTAAAAATAGTTTAAAGTTATTTATAGAAAGTTTTTCACCAACGTCGTATTTAAACTGTGTCGGAGTCCATCCAATAATAAAATGTACGATTTAAACAAATCGCAAATGTGTGCAAATATAATAACATATATTAATACACATAATGATACACATAATTCACCTTAATTACATGTATTAGCACAATGATTAGGAACTAACACTAGCCCTAAATGGTCGGGTGTCACATTCTCCCCCTGTTAGGAGAATTTCGTCCCGAAATTAGCTTGTTGTTGTCTGTTGGGCATCTAAGAATAGATGTGGATGTTTTAGTCGCATTTGGTCTTCCCGTTCCCAAGTAAATTCAGGACCGCGCCTAGAAATCCACCGGACTTTAACGATGGGAATACGACTCTGTTTCAAGCGTTTGACCTCACAGTCCATGATTTCTATCGGTTCCTCTACAAAGTGGAGTTTATCATCGATGTGGATTTCGTCGAGAGGAATAACGAGTGTCTCATCAGACAGACATTTCTTTAAGTTAGAAACGTGAAATGTGTTGTGCACGCTACCTAGTTGGGGTGGTAGCTGCAGTCGATATGCCACCGGACCAATTCTTT